>JACBWW010000003.1:40238404-40274015 GCA_020086605.1 Lanius collurio
CAAACAAACAACAATAACTACAGTGGTGACAGCAAACAGAAGCACAAACTCAGCGCAGCCTCTCTCGGCTGTCAGGCCCTTTCCCCTCTGGTGCAGTTCCAGTCACAGCCAGCAGGGGCGCTGGCGGCTCCTGGTGAGCAGGGCGGGTGTGATGGTTCCCCCGCGGCTGCAGGGAGCGCTCCGGAGCGAGCTCGGAGAGCACGCAGTAATGGCGGCCTGGGATCTCGGGAAAAAGGGATGGAAGAAAGGCTTCACAAACCTCCCTGGGCAGCTGATCCTGGGGTCTGTCCGGGCTCTCCTGTCCAGGCAGGCTGGGGCCGCAGTAGGAGCACAATTTCCGTGTGGCAGGCGAGATGTATCGAGCTGCGGAGCTGTAACAGGGATCCCCGGAGGTCTCGGCAGGCGGGACGGGCAGGGCTGCAGAGCAGCGAAGGCTGAGGCAGCAGAGTCTGCAGCTCAGCTCCCAGCTCAGCAGGGAAGGACAGGTTTTGGATCCCGGGGTTTCTTCCAGCAGAGAGGAAATAAACGGCAGGAAAACCCGCAGTGCTGACGAGAGAGTCTCCCCCGTCTCCACACCAAGTCTCGAGTTCTGAGCACACGCCCAGGTGAGGGCAGTAGCCCCAGATGGGCCCCTCCCCTCTGTGGCCAGTTCCTTTGTTTCCTCCGAGTACCCAGTCATTTGTTTACATGGTAACATAGTATGGGAGAAAATTCCTCGAGAGGAAATAAAAACAAAAACTCCCAAACCTCAACAGTGTGTAACTGTGACCCCTGGACTTCACCCAACACATTTTAATGCGCACAGTAAGCCACAGATGAGTTTGACAGCCAGCTGTTACATCCCAGTTGTGCTGCAGAAGCCATGAGCTTCGATACTTGGAAGTGCTGGCACTGAAGATGAACATTAATACCTCTTCTTCCTTCTGTTAAATTTCTGCAGTACCACCATTCATCAAAGTCATAAAGTGAGCAAGACCAGGGAGCTGGTTTGGCTGAAGTCGTATGAGGAGCGGCTGAGGGAGCTGGGGTTGTTTAGCCTGGCGAAAAGGAAGCTCAAGGGAGGCCTTATGGCTCCCTTTAACCACCTGAAAGGAGGCTGTAGCCAGGTGGGGGTCAGTCTCTTCTCCCAGGCAACCAGTGACAGGACAAGAGGACATGGCCTCAAGCTGCGCCAGGGGAGGTTCAGGTTGGACATCAGGAAAAAATTCTTTACAGAAGGGGCTTCTAAGCATTGGATCAGGCTGCCCAGGAAGGTGGTGGAGTCACTGTCCATGGAGGTGTTCAAGAAACAACTGAACATGACACTTAAAGCTATGGTCTAGTTGACAAGGTGGTGATCAGTCAAAGGTTGAACTCGATGGTTTTGGAGGTCTTTTCCAACCTAAATCATTTTTTGATTCTGTGAAAAAAGTAACTAGTTAAATATTTTCACTTTATGCTGGATATACAACTAGAACACAAATGGGTAAAGAAAATTTTAAATTTTATACTGTTGTGAGAAAAGATTTTTGCAACTATGATCTAAGTATTGGAATTCTGTGATTTATACTATGCAATATACTTACCGGGACTACATATGTCCTACCACAAGTTTATATATGCCTTTAGGTGGCCCTAGAGAATTTCCAGATCTCATTTGAGTGGATACTATACAAGACTTAAGAAAAATACACTTAACACTTTCTTAAAAATTGCTGTTTAACCAGGAGATACACTTCTAGCAATTCAAGCACCTTGTGGTACACAGTTAGAAGTACCTAGACCTGAAATGGTATGTACCGGTTTCTTGTTTACCTAAGTGTTCTAAAGCAATAGTGGAAAAGAAGAGCTATTTTGGAGCAGAGGATTTCTCTCTATCCATGTGCAAGAGGAGGGGGAGAAAAGATAAGGATTGTTTCAGTTGAGAGAGGCTGGATAGAAACAAATGGGTTTTGTACACTTAGACTAATGGTAACCCTGCTTTCTACTAAAACCAAGATACACAAGTGGATTTCTTCTCTTTTGCTTTTAAATGTTGCAACTTGCAAAATAATGCAGTTGTCATGAATTCTCTTAAGAACTCAGTGACTTTTATGTGTCAAGTTTCTCTGTTATTTTGTTAAAATAGATCCCTTAAGAAAAAGCCTTTTAGATTTAGTTTTGATTTAATTTAGATTTAGTCTCATGGTACTAGACTGGATAGAGAAACAGACTGCAGTCTTGCTATATCAAAAATTATTAAATTGGCAAGATTAAAGTAGAAGGCCAAATTATTTACTTCTGTCCATCTTTAACTTTTTGTTGTTGTTGTTGTAGGGCTTGGTTTTAAATAGTGTTTACATAGTTGGGAGAGAGCCTTGTTTGTATGAAGCATGATAGCCGCTGTGCTTGTAGAAGGCTGAAATTCACCTGAGAAGTTTCACAAACTATTTTTAGTGAGGCTAAGCACAGTCTAATATCATAAAAGTATCCAAGACTAGAGCCATGAAGCTGATCAATGGTACTATCTTTGTCCGTCTCTGCTGAAATCAGTTCAGGCAATGGTAAGATTCTCTGCAGGACCCAAGTTAGCAGCTGTGATGTTGGATTTTGTTGTGGTTTTTTTTTTATTGTGGACTAAAACAGCTGACCTTAGTCTTCATGACCTTGTACCCTTCCAAGTTCTCAAGGAACGGTAACTTTTATAATACACCACCTTTACAGGGACAGAATGGACAGAAGAAGTACCAGATCAATCTTAAAAGTAGTTCAGGACCTATCCATGTGCTGCTTATAAACAAAGAATCGAGCTCCTCCAAGCCCACGGTGTTTCCGGTTCCTCCACCTGATGACCTTGCACAGCCCCCATCTCAACCTGCAGCTCCAGCAACTCCACTTAAACCAGCTGCAGCTCCTCCAAATCCCCCAGAACAGCATGACCTGAACCAAGGACAGGAGTTACCGCAAACGGCAGTTGCGGACACACCATCAGGTGGATCCAGGGGTTTTCCTACCTCTGATGGGTGGGGGAGGAAGGCAGCTGGAGGGAAAGAAGAAACTGTTAAAATAGGCGGTAGACAAAGGAAAGATCAAGAATTTACATAGGGTAGCAGCTGTCCATTAAAAAACTATTCCAGAGGCTTAGTAACAGCTCTCAGGAAGTTACAGAGACACCTCTTCCTCTTCTGTCTGGTTAAACAGATGCTTCCCTCAGAGCTTATCATCATACACTGAACAGGTTTTGGATGTAATCCTGGTAATTATTCTGAGGTGCTTCTCCAAAATGCAGTTTGGAGCAAAATTGCAAACCTCTTGACAGAGGATATGGTATGAATGTGTACCTTTTAATGAGACTGATAATACAGGCACTAGTTCCAGCTACTGTACCACAAGGTCCCTTACCTTCTTCCACATAGCCACACTGAGAGGCTGCCTGAATATCAGGTATTTTTTTCATAGTAAATTAATAGGTAATAGGAAAAGATTGAAGAAAGTGCTGTGAATATTACAACTGCATTTCTGAGGGGTCCTGATTACCTTCATTTATTAGCATTTGATTTATTGACAATTAGATTGTGCCTGTGACTGTGGAAGGGGAAGACTCCTCTCACTCGATCCCAGGCATTGGCCACGTTCTCCTCAAAAGACAAAGCTGGGGGCAGGTGCTTTGTGTTCTGTTTCACCATAACAGACTTGTGACACCCCTTCCTGTCCGTGTAGATGGCAGCACCCAGCGGGACAGCGCAGCCCCCGCAGCCCCTTACTCCAGCCTGCCGGAGCCGGAGCTGTACCCCAGCCTGTCCGGGGACGGTGCCCAAGCCTCAGCCAGCTCCAGTGACTACCAGAGCTTGCTGCCTCTGGATGTCAACTGTATTCTCAAGCCAAACTCATTTGACATTGCAAAGATGGAGGAGCCTGCAGGTAGGAAGCAGTAGCTCCTGTTGAAATGTTTTTACTGGTTCACTGAGCCCTTCTTTGTGACCAAGATACCAATGAGTTACACAGAGGGAAAAAAACAGGCCTTTTTTTACTTCCTAATGAAGCCAGTGAGCCAGCTCAGAGGAGCATATTCATTTTTAACAAATGAGTTTCCTTGCCACCAAATAAGCTTTATGTTGTATATGGCTCTTGGGTTTTAAGAGATAAGTGGGAAAAATGTATTGAGGGGGGAAAGGCCGAGGGATACAAAGATAAATATATTTCACATGTACATGGCATACTACCTCTGCAGCTCCTACACTGCACAAGCCATAGTGTACTTGGCAATTCAGTGTTTTAATGCAAAGAATGTGTTGACTGCTACAGACACACGTTAAAAAATCTTACATACTTAAAAGCATGTGTTCCTGTCTCACAGGAAATATCAGTGGAGATATTATTGATGAACTCATGTCTTCTGATGGTGAGTATTCAGCATCTTTTCTAATAATCACAAGTAGCAGCATGTTTTTTTTTGTGAGCAGCACTTAGGAGGCATCTGTTAAATCTGATGCCAAGAGTCAGTATGAAACTACTTCTTTCCCGTGTTGCTTCCTCTGTCACTCTTGTCTTTGCTCCCCTTTCTTTTCCCTGCAAGTTTTATTTAACAATCAAAATATGAAAACCTTAATCCAACAAGCACTTACATGCATGAATAACTCACTAGTCTTTTGTTTAGGGACAAAGAAAGAACAAGCTGATGACTAGTTTGCTGCCTCTAAAAAAAAACAAACTGGTTTAATTCTGCTCTGCCTAAAGCTTTATACAGGTGCTTTGACTAAGTATTTCAGAACATAGTTCTGGATGCAGACTGATATATGTCCAGCTGTGATACACTAAATGTCACCCACTTCTGCTCCCGCACCTCTATGGCCACGAGTGCAGCACTGTACCACAGCTACCAGAGAGCTCATGAGCTGCCTACCTCTCTGCCACTCCCACTGAGGTGCCAGGCAAAGAGGTGAACTCAATTTGCTTTGTTCCTTTTGCCCTGTGTTCTGTAAGGCCTGTGATAATACATGGCTTTCAAGCAGACTGTCTCAGGGCTCATCCAGAAAGACACATGTGGTTATATAAGATCCAAGGGGCAAGATGGGATTCTGTGAACGTGCCAGTATGTGGTTAACATGGAAACAGCCTCCACTTCTAGAGCAGGGATGGCCTGCCCAGCTCATGTACACTGTGTTAGAGTTCCTACAGTGCAGAGTGAGGGCTGAGGCTTCTCTTCTTCCATTCCCCCACAAAGACAGCTTCAAGTCCACGCTTGAAAATGCAGTGCACAAACTGCTAGCCTCCATTTCCCTTCTGTAAAAACAGAGATAATGCTAACTTCCTTACTTATTTGAAGGCTGGTAGATGGAGTATTGTAACAAGACAAAGGAATACAAATACAAATTACGGGTTTCTGGTTAAAGTTTTCAAAAGCTGCTCAGGAGCTCCTTTGCTGCAGAAGAAGAAATTAAACCCATACTCCACAGCTATCACTCCACTTCAGCAAACTGACTTAAAATACCAAGCAAAAAATGGTAGCTACGTCACTTACTGCCTTAGTTTGAATGCAGTACAGGTATTCACGGTATGTACCCAGTGAGCTTGTCAGATTATCAAGACTGTTTTAATTATTAAGACTAACCCTGATGACAAACATACTGAATTATGATAGGGCTGATTTTCCAAAAGTGTTTTAATTTAAACTAAACTATTCCTGCTTTACAGTTTTTCCTCTCTTACGACTCTCTCCTACTCCCGGAGATGACTACAACTTTAACCTGGATGATAATGAAGGAGTCTGTGATCTCTTTGATGTGCAGATACTAAATTATTAGATATTGTGTCAACCAGACTACTTATCTACCTCTAACTGTAACATTCTAGACTTCTTCATAACCTAAGTATTTGAATAATGAATGTATAACTTCTTAGTTCACTGACTCTGGGAGTATATTTCCTTTTGTTTCCTTTACCTACTTCACAAAACAAATTCAAGAACAAGAAAAAAAGGGCTCTTATCAAAAATTCTGGCACTTTTTCACCTGAGTGTTTTTCTGTGTAATCCAATTGTTTGGAGCTTTCTTTAATAAGAAAAGTGAAAATACCTAATCATTAAAAAATGATTAGGCCTCTTGCTCACTGTTAACAGCATCTTCTTTGAAGCTTTACTGCCAAGAAGCTTTCTATAGTCTTTTTTAACTTTTCAAACAATTTTGAAGCTTTCACTGCCAAGTTGAAATGTGAAGGGTATCAACTTGAGTTATGCTAAATTGTTTCAGTGAACAAATTTTGTGAAGTGCCTTCTGTTTTAGCACTTTAAGTTTCTCACACTGACTTCTGACATTCCACTTTCCTACATGATAGGAAAGGTCTGTTTGTAGTTTGTAATAAAGTGTGCCAATACTTGTATATTAACAAATTTTTTTAATAAAATTGTGCAAACAAAACCATCAGTATTTGTAGTCTCTCATTTCTTGCAACCCCTTCGTTGTCCATTTTATACTACAACTGAGATAACAGGCTTGTGGCAGCATCCACGTTTGCTGGTTCCTTTTCCAGATTTGTGGAAACCTGAAAAAAAAAAAGTTTCAGTTTAAAGTAGAAAGTAATTTCTTTTTATTCTGCTTGAAAAAAACAACCCAGACTAATAAATACCCATTGTCCAGAAGATTAGTTTGTCTTTTATATATTTAATTTAGGCTAATTTTGCAGTCATACCTGCGGGATACACTGTAGTTGAGACATAAGCAGAAAATGTTTTGTGCTTCAGGAGCATCGTAGCGGTAACGTAACACACATGGCCCAACTGAGACAGGCTCGGCTTTTAGTTCGCAACTGCTCTCAACCACAGTTTTGCAATTTTGTAGCAGATAGTGTTACAGCCTGAGTAATCAAATACAGCAGCCATGTAGAGCCCTACCAGCACAGGGGCACTGGTACAGTCTGAATTCTTGGAGGAATATGTAACAAGCCAGCAGGGACAGGACCACTGGTTCCAACCTTGAAATCCTTGCTTGGCCTCATCCTGTGCTGGCAGCACTGTCACTTATGTTTCATTTTTCCGTCAGCCTCCCCCTAAGGTATTTAACACTTGTTCTGTTGCTCCCAGCCATGCTGAAACTTGATCACCTCAGGCACCCTGAGAACTCAGGTCCACTTCTCCAAACTCCACCTTCCCCCAACAGCCAGGATGGATTCATCTGCACCTCATCCTGAAGGACTGCTTTCTCTCCCTGAAACTGTGCCTAGAGCATCAGTCAGCATAAAGAGTTTATATGCAGGAACTTGTCAGGAATTCAATTTTGTGAATTAATTCTTGTGCAAAATTGCAAGTAGGTCTGTATAAAAAACTAGGCAAAGGCAAGTGAACCCTAAGTGCTGCAGGCAAAACCTGTGCTACAGAAATTGCTGTTTCAGGTGTTGGTACTTCTGATGAGGTAATATGAAGGCTTAGGAATGGGGAACAGAGAGAGGCAGAACTGTTTGTTTCAAAGCACTGTCAGATGCTTCAGGTAGGGAACAGCCAGGTTCATCCTCTCTGTGTCTATTCGTGTGGAGTTAAAGTTTCAAGGCGATTGAGCTGGAACTAACTTAACCAATTAGAAATCAGTTAGAATGTACTTCAAAAATAGGCTTTTGAAGCATGCTTCAGCGTGGCTGCCCACCCTCTTCTATAACTGCCTTAATAGTTATAGAGCATTTGAACATGCTAACCAGGTTTCAGCATTACCACACACATGAAATTCATAAAGCTGGGATGCTAGCTTTAAAGCAACTGCATGAATTCAGATTTACAGACTATTGTGAGGTGGAAGGGATCCACAAGGATCATCAAGTCCAACTCTTAAATAAATGGCCTACACAAAGGTTGAACCCAGCACCTTGGTGTTACCAGCACCATGCTCTGACCAACTGAGCTAACTGCCTGCAACTCAGAGCCACATTATAATGCTTTAAACACACACATTATTTTCATTCTCCTCAGATTTTTACAAAGGGAAGTTACCTGCTGAGTCTTCTGAGGTTCTGCTGTGGTACTTTTTGATAGCTGCTGTATTTCCTTCTGAACTTCAGCAAATGCTTTATTTATTGCGCTAACTTTTTCAGCATTTTTAATGTTTATCTGGGAGAGAAAAAAATACACACATTGTTATTTATAACAAAAATTCCACTGATGTGAAATTTCCCCATTTTTGTGCAACTATTACGCAGCCAGTGTTATATGCTTTTCAGTATGTTTTATATGTTAGTTCATTAGGTCATTTAGTTGTGTACTAATATCTTTAAAATTAAGAGTTAAACTTTCTCTATTGGAAGGGGAGCCCATAGAGCTCCAGAAAGAGAACACTGAGAAAACAAAAAGCCAGGCTTCACAGGCCCTGCTACACCACTCTCAGCTCCTCTTAGCTAGAGTGGAGTCTCAGGAAGGGTTCTTTCCTTCATGTCTCTGGTGGACTGATCCTGGCTGGATGCCAGGTGCCACCAAAGCCACTCCATCACTGCCTTCTTTAGCTGGACAGGGGACAGGAAATATAATGGAAGGCTAATGGGTTGAGATAAGGGCAGGGAGAGATCACGAAGTTGCCATAATGGCCAGAACAGACTCAACTTGGGAAAAATGAATTTCATTTGTTGTTAGACAAATGCTAGAGAGGAATCTCAGCTCGGACACCTGGGGCACCTCCTCCCCCTCCTTCTTCACTGACCTTGCTGTCTGCAGGGCTCTTTCTCTTTAAAAATTCTCACTCCTCTCTTCTGACTGCTGCTGGGGGTGTGCTTCTTAACTACATCATCCCAGAGGCACTGCCAGTCCCTGATGGGCTCTGCGTTGGCCAGCAGCATATCCGTCCTGGAGCCACCTGGCACTGACTCTTTCAGACATAAGGGAGCTTCTGGCAGCTTTTTAGAAAAGGCACCCCTGTAGCCCCTCAAACCCAATATAATCGGTAAATTATTTCACCATTTTGAATTTTGTCCAGTAGCTTACCTTTCATCATCACATCTTGTGACCTAGTTGTTCATACTGTAGGACTGGCCAACAATGTCTACCAGGTTTTGCTGCAGCATTTAAAGAAACTCTGCAGCTGTAGCAGAGAGGGAAGTGTATCTCTGTGCACCTCAGCCTCCCTTTTAGCCCAAGTATGCCTTTGTAAGTTATTTTATCAAAAATGCTTGCTTTCAAAGAGGAAGAGCTAGAATATGGACACATGTTGCACTCTGGGGACAACTATCTGTGGTAGAGGAGCAGGCTGTATACAAGAGGGCATAAACTCTCACCCACTGCAGCAAAGTAACATTCAGCTGATCTCAGCCCTAGCACTTTACAAAATCTGGAACAGGATCCTTGTCAGGTAATGACCTATTACATCACAAACATTCCAGAAGCATACTCGTAGGTCTTCAGGCAACCCCAAATGTCAGGACACCTACTGCTGTTCCAAAGGCTACCCCTGTAATTGACCTCTCAGCAATTTAAACAGGCAGAAGCAATCTGTGAATGGTTACATGTATTCATTTTGCTTTCAAAGCCTCCATAATTTCAGAGCATGTATACAGTAACAGCAATTCCATTCATTCTGAGTGACCAATAAAGCCACCAGTATGAAGAAAGCAGTGGCAATGAGGCTGATAAAGCAGGCCTACTCAGATCAGCACTTTAACTGGGACAGTGACTGGAGAAATACAGCCCCAGCTCCTAGCTCTGATCACAGTGGATGGACTGTTGGTAACATGATGGACAGACACTACGTGTTCCATCAGCACTTGTCACCATCTTCCAGATTCACAGGGGTGTTAGAAGGCTCCAGTTTTAACATGTGATATTGTCAGGTACTCAGGCAGGAGTCCTCCACAGAAAGAGGCTCTGTAGCTAGCACAGGCATCTACATCAAAAGTCGTCTCAACAGTTACAATCGGCTTTTAGCTATTAATTTTAGCTATTAATTTTTTTTTCTGAGCATCTACCTATAATGCTTAATGATAGGTAAATCCCAATAAGCCCAAAGGCTTAATGCATTAAACAATACAGCTTCAAACACAGAGAATAAAATTTTACTCCTAATAAGTTAATGACTTTTCATGAATATGATCTCAAACCTGTTTCTCCCTTTATGGTACAGGACAGTCTAGACTAAGTGGAGATGCGACGCCAGCAACATGAAATTATTTTTTCTGAAGTTTGTTACATTCCTGTCGGTCTACCAGATTAATTCATCAAGTGGCTTTGGCTTGCAGGAGGAAATCTGAAACAGCCTTTTTTTTTTTAGAGCTATTTGCTTATGTTTGTCCAGCACACTGCAACTGCATCAAATGTAAAAAATAAGCCACTATCTGCTTTTATTACTTTTATTAACAGATGTTTTTCTAAAGGGACAGCTGAACTCTAGCAGAACACCCACCTCAGGCTGGAGGCAGGGTTTGAGAAGATACCATATAACAACTCACTGCTACCAACAGGAAAACTTATGCTTAGATCACCCTCATTCCTCTTTCTCTGCACTGCTCCCTGCTCCATGATCTATTCTGTCCCTCCTCTGGCCTGTACTCCTCTAGAGACAAAAAAATAACAACATTATTTTTGCTTCTTTGTTTTTCCATTGCTTTAGTATGTTAAATTGGCTCACAGAAGCACCTGCAGAGCATCACAGCCTGCGTAAGGTGCAAGAAAGGGGCAGAGAGGAATTAAGAGCAAAACATCAATCAGTGTGCACTCCTGGGTCTGTTCACTGCATCTCACTGACAGAGTTGTACTTGACAGCTAAGGCAAATAAACAACTACAGGATCAGAAAAGGCTCCATCCTTTCTGGTTCTTCCCCACTAAAATGCTTCTCTTTGCATTCATTCATTTATAATTAAGGTTGTTCAACTCACCTACACAGCACATAAAAATGCAAAATGTATTTTTAATTGCTTTTGCTGCTGATTTAGCAAGTTGAGTCACCTAGTGGGCGAAGAGTTCCTGAGCCAGCATCAAGGAGATCTGTGGGAACATAGCCCAAAGCCTGGCAAAGGGATCGCCTCCTGGGACCAGGAACGTGATGGAAAGCACTTCCCCTTGTTAGTCGTACTAACTACGCCCGGTGCTTCGGATCAAGGCATTTTGTTAAACTGCACCCTGAATTACACCCTCGGTGACGCTGTGACTGCAGTGCAGTGAACGCGAACCCGCTGAACGGCTGATGCGCCCTTTAGCATCGCATTCCCGAGGACAAGGCGAGATGCTATCGGACACTTCCCAAACGACACCCCTCAAGCACAGCCTCATGTCTGCTGCGGCATATGCATGCACATCAGTCAGGTGAACTTCTTGTGTTTTTTGCAGATAACGACATCCACATACAAACCTAATTTTCAGGTGAAAATCGTGCACTCTGCCGTTTTGTGCCCGAACGCATACTACCCCTAAAACAGCTCGATTTAATAACTTCCGAGCGCTTCCTCCGCCGCGCAGCGAGGCCGAAGAGGAGGAAACCCCGCCGGGCCGAGGCCTTCCTCGGGCGCCGCAGCAGGGCCGGGGCCCTCCCCGTGGTGGGGCGCTGCCCCAGCCCGGCTAGCGCCTCCTCCCGCCGGGGCACTCACCTGCTTCAGCCCGGAGGTGACGGGCCGCGCCTTGCCCTTGGCCTTGGCCCTGAGGACGCCGCTGCGGGCGATGCGGAACACGCTGCCGGCCTTGGCGGCCCCGCCGCGGCTCTTGCCCATGGCGGCGGCGGCGGGCGCGGGCGGGTGACGTCACACGGGGCTGTGACGCAAGGAGCCGCCCATCGCCCACGGCGCCGTCACGGGGCGGGCGCTGCGCGCGCGGGGCCGCTAGGGGGCGCGCGCCCCTCGGGTGGGCGCTGTGGGTCCGCGGCGGGGAACGGCAGCGGCGGAACGGCGCTGTCCCTGCGCCTTCCCGAGCCCTTCCCGGTCCGGCCCCGGACTCAGCCGCTGTCCCGGTTCTGCTCGCTTCTCCCGCAGCTTCGCAGCCGGCTTTGGCAGCACGGGAGAGCTGAGAGTTCCTTGGCGCGCGCCCGCAGCCCAAGCGCCGAGTCCCAAGCTCCACAAGCACGTGCCCGCGGCAGTCCCGGGCACACGGGGCGCTTGGATAAAAGAATAAATTCCCAGTGGGTTGTGGGATACTCCCCTGCCTCACAAAAACGTGGAATCTTCCTGCGGCCGATTCCAAAGGGAATTTGGTTTAGACCCCTGGGAGAAAAACGGGAGGGGATGCAATGGCGCGCCCTTGGCTTTACTTTCGGGAGTGGCCGGGGTGATCCCAGGAATGGACACTCCCGACTTTCCCTGCCGCACAACTTGTGCTCTGGCGGGACGGGGTTGCACCTTTCCTCTGTTGGAGCGCCTTGAGAGATGGCACTGCCCCCCCCCGGGCCGCCGCGACGGTGCTGGGGACAGGCTGGGCGGCGAAGGGCTTGGGGTGAGAACAGGCACGGACGGGCCGGGAGGCCGGAGCGCTGCAGGTCCCCTTATCAGCGCCCGAGGATCAGGGCGTCGCCGCCCGTCCCCTTCAAATCGGGCGCAGCCGCCTCTCCCGCCCCAGCCTGTCCCATCCCATCCCGTCCCGTCCGGAGAGCAGAGCCATGCTGCACTGGGGATACGACGAGCACAACGGTAGGGAACGGCGGGCGGGGCTGGGGCCGCTGCGGCGCTTCCCGCGGGGCCGTCGGGGCGGCCAGCGGGGTCCCGCCGGGAGCACCTCCCGCCGCTGGCCTCGGCAGCTCCCTTGCCCTCGGGAGAGCTGGATGAGCTGAAATGCTTTGCAGCGTGAGAGCGAGCAGATTTTTGTCTCGGCATTGTGCAAGGCAGGCGGCTGAGAGAGGTGTCTGCGTGCGGCATCGCCTGCAGAGCCGGGCCGGGCTTGACTCCGGGTCGGGTCTGTCGTGTTCCCGTTTGTATTTCGTTCGCTCGTTTAGCTGAACGGTTGCGTGCACTGATCGAGTACGTGGTAGACAGGCACACTGATCGGAACTGCTGTACCAGCAGTGCTTTTCTGATTCCAGCCGTGTTCTGCTTCTGTCACACGGTGGGAAAACCTAGTTACTTGACTGGGTTATTTAAATATGTAGCTTTGCACCTAAGAGGAGATGCTTTTGGATTTTAGTCGTTCCATGGTTTCCTTCATCTTGTCAGTCTTTGAAGTCCCAAGATGGGCTCATCAGCAGGCTTAAAGACTTTGCTCTGTTTTGCATTTTAAGTCATGCAAACGCTGCTCCAGTGTGCAGACGGTCTCACAAGTCATGCAAGTAGAAATGAAAGTGTTCTTGTAAATTGTAGTCTCAACCCTGATAAAACACATGGAATGACTTACGTTGTCTCTACACAGAGAAATGAAACACCGTGACCGTAAAGGGAGGCAGCTATATATGTGCATATACTATTACCTATAAGAATATGCTTTGTGTATATTATTACTTAGACTTTGGAATACTGTTTGTGCAAGTACTACTTTTCCTTCCAGCCCTCTTGTTCCATCTTTTCTGGATGGATGTACTTTTCCTGAAAAACTGGGTGGTGGTGGATCACAGGGATGTTGCAATGATTGGGTGTGCTATCTGCTGTTGTGCAGTCTACCCTACCCCTCCCCTGAAGACGTAAATGGGTCTTGTTTTTCAAAAGTTTTTCTCCATAGGTTTCCATGCTTTGAGCTTCACCTGCACTGTCCAGATAAGAAGCCCACTTTCCCTCCCTTATCCTATCTCTTCATGTTTACTATTCTCAGCCTCTAGAGAGGGGAGGCCACCAGAATTTCTATTGGGGTGGCCCTGGACCTTGCTTGAGGCCCCGTCTCTCCTATAAAACTCTGTTTACTGCCTTCTTGGTAACATATTTGAGGTGGAGTTTGCATTTCACTTCTTTCTTGGAGCCCCACAGCAGCTGTGGGGTGGATAGTTCCTCATCAGTCCATCCCCTTCACTACACCTTTCACACAAGACTAAAGGAGAGAAGCAGGGATTTTGAACACTTCAGTGCTTTTCCCTAGCAAAAGTTTTATTTCTCAGCTTTTTCTCTAGTAATGCAATTATTTTACTGATTTAGCTTGTTTTTATTGTTTGAGTGAGTAGCAGATGAAGGATTGCTCTGATTCTTGAAGAATTTTGTTAACCTTAATGAGCCTGAAAATAGTTTCCCTGAAACTAAGGTTACCTTTTACAACTGAGACAGAAATAAAGTGAAATTAAATCTGATGCAGTTATATACTGTGGTTGACTGCCTGAAGAGTTGAAAAGACATCTGTGTTCACTCTGAGTTCTACATTTGTTAGTCGCAACAGTCACAACAGAAGTCATTATGTGCATGAACTGTCAAATATTAAAACATAGATGTCTGCATATATGGAATATCTAAGGGCATGGGCTCACTGTTATATACAGTATTAAAAGTTTGGGGGTCAGACCCTGGCTGGACAGGAGAGAAAATAGACTGAAAGGCTCATGGGTCAAGATAAGGATACAAGTTACTTTCTCCAGCAAAACAGGCTCAGCCTGGAGAAATTAGTTTTATTTGTTGCTTATCAGAGTAGGGTAATGAGAAAATAAAGTAAAATCTTTAAAACACCTTCCCTCCAACCCTCCCTTTATCCCAGGCCAAACTTCACTCCTGACTTTCTCCGTGTCCTCTCCTGCAGCAGCTGCAGTCTGTTCATGACATGTTGTTTCTACCTCTCCCGTTTTCCTCCATGGGAGGACTTCTCACACTCTGACCCTGCTCCAGCGTGGGGTCCCCCCCATGGGAGACAGCTCTTCATGAAGTTCTCCAATGTGAGTTCTTCCCACAGGCTGCAGATCCTCACAAACTGCTCCAGCGTGGATTCCCCATGGGGCCCCAAGTCCTGCCAGCAAACCTGCTCCACCTTGGGCTTCCCATGGGGTCCTGCCAGGAACCTCCTCCATTGCAGGCTGTTCATGAGGTCACAGCTTCAAGACACATCCACTTTTCCAGTCGTGACCCTCCATGGGCTGCAGGTGGATCTCTGCTTCACTGGGGACCTCCATGGGCTGCAGGGCACAACTGCTTCAGTCTGGTCTTCACCATGGTGCAGGGAAACTCTGCTCTGGCTCCTGGACCCTGTCCTCCCCCTCCTCTTGGTGTCTGCAGAGCTGCTTCTCACATATTCTCACTCCTCTCTTTTGGCTGCTGTTGCACAGTAATTTTTTCCCCTTCCTAAATCCATTATCCCAGAGGTGCTAGCACTGTCCCTGATGGGCCCAGCCTTGCCCAGCAGTGGGTCCTGAAGCCAGCTGGCATTGGCCCCTATTTGACATGGGAGAAGCTTCAGCAGCTTCTCACAGAAACCACACCTGCAGCCTCCCTGCTGCCAGTATCTTGTCACACAAACCTAATGCAGAAGTTCTCGCTTGCTTTGATGCGTGTGTTTCTGAAATGTGTGGAGGCATTATTTTATTTCTATGAAAGCCTTGGCCTTTGCTTTCTTGCTGCTTTTATTACCTCACAGTTTTGATGTTCCTTATCTGTAGAGGCATAATACTGAAATCTTGAAAACTGGCTTCATGTGTGGCATCATGCATGCTTTTCATTGCTGCTCAAGGTTCCTGTCAGGAGGGCAATGTTCTCGCCCCTTCCGTTGTTTTTGGTTTACAGGAGAATTGCTTTTGTTAAAAGGCAAATCATAGAATAAGTAAGGTTGGAAAGGACCACAGTGGGAAATCAATTGCCTTCGGTTTCCTATTTGTTTAATGAAATAGATGGAAATTATTTACATGAATTGTCTCTTACTGCAAAAATTTTCTGTTTATCTAGTTACTACTGTAATGCTGGGGTATTTTAAAAATAAAAGGGATATTAATTTATAGAATCGTAGAATCTTTTAGATTGCAAAAGACCTTTAAGATACTTCAGTCCAGCCATAATTCCTTATGCATTTTTCTTTTTGGAGAATAATTACATCATTTCAATATCTGCATTAAAAAAAGTTGCTTAATTTTACCCATTATGAATCTTTAATTGCTTTTATTTGCGCTAATCTTACTGTAACCTAAAAAGCAACTAAATTACTTGCAAACTTAATTTTATAAATTTAAGTACTCTGTGTTTGATAAACTGGGCAATAGATTCTCTTTAGAAATAAATGAGGATGTGATCCTTTCAAGGTCAGACCATACTAAGATAATGAATTTTCTATATATAATAACAGGCTGTCAAAAAAAAAAAAAAACCCAAACCCCTTTTCACCTGTGCATTCTCCAGTTATGCATGTATAGAGGCTCACTGGAACTCAGCTGTATCTTGTAGTGTCTTCACTGGGCTTGTCTCAAGTTATCCTGTTGATGAAATTTGTAATCTTTATTTTCAGCTGGATAAAAATGCAACACTGTGAGGTGCTGTAGTGAGTTCTGTTTTCTGGCAAATTCCTAACTGCCTTCATTGTGAGATCTGTTTCATGAACTGGATGTGTGCAATGCTGATGAGTGGTAGATGCGGCAATAGTCTGACCTAAGTGTCAGACAGTTCATTGCCTTTGGTAATGTTGTGTCCAAAATACAGGCATGAAATCTTCAGAGCAGATGGTTCAGGTTTTTATCATAAATCTCTGTCACAATGGCTTTGATTGTTAAGAGCTACTAGAAAATTGCCTCTAGCAACAGAACATTTTCCCAACAACAGGAGAGGATTTCATAAGTTCAAAATTTGGTATATTAATCACTTTCATTCAGTAAAGAAAAAAAGGAAGGGAGGTGAATCAATGCTGTATATTCCCTGGATATATCTTAAAGTGCATATTTAGAAAACTGAAGTGTGCATTATTTTAATATGGAAGCATCTAATTCAGATCTGAATTCAGAAGACAGTTTCACCCTGGAGATCCCACTGGCTTTAATCTGATTGTATGACATGCATCTGAGCATCTCTTTCAACAGTAATGACTTTTTTTACAAGTCATACACAAAGTTTGTTCTGGAGTAGGTCTGTAGTAATGAACTGAGCCACAGTTTTCCTAGAGTGGCACAAATAAAGTAATTGTATTAGCTAGCTGATAGATTACCTGGTAAGGAACTTCTTGATATAACCTAGTGGTACAAAATGAGCTGGTTTCTTTATATTTTCCTGTATATTTTGAAAAGTCAGGTGTCTCTTAGTTTGTTTTTCTGGTAGGTGTTTAATCCCCATAGCAAAACAGTGTTTTGGTCATCTGAGCCAAGAACAAGTGCAAAACTAGCAATAATGTCTTTTTAGAATTGAATATTATTGCTAAATATTAGCTAGTGACAGAATCACAGCCTTGAGTCCTCTTTTTGGCACCTTTTTATTATTTCTGAATGCAAGTCATCCATATTATTTATTTCAAATAACTGTAGTTATTTCTGAGACAGAGCAATAGGACCAAGTAGTTAAACACATAAATGTATTTTTGCCTTTTCTCAGTTAAAGAGTATTAGAAATACTAAAATTAGGTAGCAATAAGCTTTTTCTAAGCATCCCAAGTCACAGTAGGAAGGTATAAATTACGGAGTGGTGTTTCTTACAAATAAAATTTTGCATCGCATCCCTAACTACAGGGTATTAGGATCTAAACACAATTAAAATTATTTTCTAAACTGTATGTTATTAGAATATTGAATAACTTTGATGACCATTTGTGAAGTGAGAAGAATTAAGTTTAAACAATTCTTATGTTTCAAACCAGTGAGATTTTTATCTTCTGCCTTAGAATCTATCTTTATTGAGTTTATTTAGTGAAGTAATTAACAAAAGTACTTTTTACCAAATCAAGACTGAAGGCATTTCTTCTGAGGCTTAAGTCTTAGGCTATTTTTACAAGTTTTTCCAGCTTCTGTTTTCCAGTGCTGCTCAGAGGAGAAGCATTCTCTGCCCAGGTGCTGTGCAAGCTGTGGCCCCCGGCGCTGTGGGCGCTTCCCTCCCTGATTTACTGCTGGGGTGCCTGGGTGCTTTTAGCACCTGTGAGTTTCTGAGCTATGTTCACTTCTATTGAAGTCAAGGAAAGAAAAATATCTCACAGCTTTTGATGTTTGGCTATTAACCACTGCATCATAGGTTTTTATCTTTTTTTTGTCATCGTGTTTATTTAAGTGCTAAGCCATCCAGAAAGATCCAAACCCAATTTTTACACTGAGGTCAGTTATCTTCAGTATAGGGAATTAGTTATGAGGATTTCCAGTGATGCAGATTTTACAAGACCAGGTTCTGATGCTCATATTAAGTTTTTCTTATATCCAGTCTCTCTAGATTGATTTATTATGCTTCTTACTGGTTATAAGCCTGGAGGAAAAACAAATGCTGTGCTCTTCTTGATACTGAAAGATCATTTGCCCTGCAGACTTTCACCTTTCACCTTTCTCTCTTTCCTTTCTAATTTCCCTTTGCTTTCCCTTCCTTCCTATCCTAAATCTCGTTTTCTGTCTTTAGTTTGTAGAATATATTCCCCAGTCAACTTACTCATATTTTTCTTTACCCTCTTATCCAAATATGGCACATTAAACAATAGCACATATATTCTTATTGTGAATCATTGGGAACCCTCTCATATTTAGTAGGTAACAACAGATTACTCACACATTTTATCAATGAAGCTTTTCTTACTATTTTAGGATGTCATTTGCCATTTTCTCATGTCCATATTATTGATTTATTAGCTTTTCAGTGGGTGTTTGGCTTAGGCTGCCTGGAGAGAGAAAGGTTGAGATGATTAATATTGATTAACAGCTTCCATAGCCCTATAATTTCTACCCTAATTCTGGTGAATGGAGCTGCATCTGTGTCTAGAAGATCTACTCTCATCAGCTGAATGCAGGCACCGCTGTTCTGAGTGTTCCTGTTCTTTGATTTGTCAGTTCTTTGTCAGTGTGTGTGAGTGTGCCTGTGTGCATGGAGACTTCATGATTAGAGGGTGACAGTCTCTTTTTGTTGTGACAGCTGGTGGGCACAGTTAGTGGGCTGGGAGGATGTGATTGGAGCTGCAGCAGTGCTTAGGTTCCAGGCACTGCCATCAGGCTCCAGAAACCATTCATCATTTCTTGACATCAACAATCACCTTTTTTGACATCTCCCCATCTCATTCAGAGTGATCAGTAGAAGATGTGTTCTCAGGTCTTTTGCAGCAAATGACTAAAGCAAAAAAAATCCTTAATGCAGGGATTTGCACAGAAGAGAGGTAATCCTTAAAGACATAATGAGACATATTAGGCAAAAATGGCATGCCAAAAATTTATTGGGACATAGTGCCTGTTGGATACAGGATGCCTGATTAAATGAGCATTTGTTATATTTGTCTTGTGCATTGCTGTCTTAACTGGGAATAATTAAGTGTCTACATACTGCATGTGGCCTTGTTTAAAGGTACATGCAAGGTACAGGACAGGGTCCTGAGAGCTGCTGTTGCAATATGATGCAGCAAAAGTAGCTGAATATTTTGATCTGTGTTTTTCTGATGCATCATTTTTGAATTTAAGAGATGCAGATGAGGATGGTTCAGCAGTTTTCTTTCGTAAGAATGAGGATGCTGCCAGCAATTTAGATTTCTCTTCCCATGCATTGCAGGGCCTGCCCACTGGAAGGAGGTTTTTCCTGTTGCTAATGGAGACCGTCAGTCACCCATCGACATCAAAACTGAGGAAACCAAGTATGATCCCTCCCTCCGTCCTCTAAATCCCAGTTATGATCCAGCTTCTGCTAAAATCATCCTTAACAACGGGCACTCCACCAGTGTGGAGTTTGATGATACCGTCAACAAATCAGGTTTGTTCCTTTATTGTTGCACTGTGACTTCCTCCACCAGCTCCTAAAAAGAATGCCTACAGCCTGGGCACATCTCACTGCTGGGTATGAACTCCTTATAAACAGTAAGGCTTTGCTGCTCTGGATGAGAGATTCCTTTTTTCCCTGTCTTTCAACATGATACAGTGTGGGAACCTATTTGGACACAAGTTTGAGGTTGTGTTTCTCAGAAAATGCTGGGATTCCCTACTCACAGGAGTGGTTTGATCCAGCTGGATAGTGCCATCCCCCTGTTTGAACAGTGTTGTGTACAATTTTTCAAATGCTGCTCTCTCTGTCTCTCACTGCAGATGAATCCTTTATGTCTCATTACAGGTTCATTCCAACCGAATCGCTCAAATCTCTTATCTGAATTTAGCTGCAGGTTTGGTCATATGTTTTTCCCCTTTTTACAGCCTATACTCAGACTTCTTGTGTCAAGTAAGAGCCAACAGAGAACAAGTGAAATAGATCCCAATTAATCCCTTTTCTTCTTTGAAAAGTACTATTGCCCCAGTCTTTTCCAGGCTATGTAGCTTCCTTTTTTGCAAACAATAATTCTTATTTAGAAGTTCTCTGGTTTATTATAGTCTTTGTAATGTTAGTGCCTTCCTCTTTAAAACCTTCTCTCGGATTTTGGGCAAGCCAGCATGCCTCCTCTTGAAGCTGTAGGAGTGCAAAATCTTCAAGAAATAAAATCATTTTGTGGCTGTATGAGGCTTAGCTGAGGATCCAAGACCATATGATGCTTTCACAAGGGTCAAAACCAGAGAGGGACTAATTTTTGATGACCCTGTCCATTAGTCCTGAGGACTTAGTAGGTCATAGAGACATAGATGGAGACACCATCATGTTTTTGTTTCCTGAACAGTCTTAGTTTTAAATTTTCTTTCAACATTGGAGGTTGCCTGAAAGCCACCAGCTGACCATCAATGATTGGTCTGACCTTGTGTCAGATGCCACGGAACTTCCCAGAATTAATCTCTGCTTCGAGCCTAGTAGACGCTGGTGAACTAAAGCACATCTCTTAGAAAAATATACAGTCTTGATTTCAAATTTTCCAGCGATGATGAACCTACCACAGCCTTTGGTAAGTTGTTCTAACTGTTAATTACCCTCACAGTTAAAAAAAAAAAATAAATGAATGTGAATACACCAAGAACCTCTTCCACTCTCTTAACTCCATCCATGAAGTGACAGGGCCTGAACACAGTGTTTCTCCAGGCTTCCCCTGGTACCCAATCAATGGTGATGTGATCCTCCTCTTACTGCTTTCTTCATGCCATATCTCCAAGGATATAGTTCATATCATGGCAAAACACTGACAGATGTTGATCAGATAATTAAGAGATGGAATCCCCAGTCTTCTTCAGTAGATGCCATGTCTTCTATGTGTGGACCAGATTCTTCAGTCCACAACCATAAACTGAGTAATTCACTATTTTCCCTAATGTTTGTCACTGACAAACTTTATCAGTAATGTTTTTGTTTTCTTTCAGGTCATTGCTCAAAAAATACTGAATTTTCTAGGGCCCAAATTTGGCTTCTGGGGCACCCCTGTGAAGTAAGAACTCCTGCCATGTGTTGGTTTCATGAAAAAAAAATCAAATTAATTGGTACTAAATACATTAGCATCTTCTAATGCATTATTAACTGACTTCCACATGAACTATTTCTTCACTTTGGTCATCATTGGAACTGAGCTGTCAAGTCTGTAACTGTTTGTGTAAGTCTATTTATGCTCTTTGGTACCACATTAGCAGCATTCTTTGAAATTGTTCTATTGATCTTCTTCCAGCGTTTTTCAAAATTTGAAATGCTGATATTTGCCTTTAAAAACTTCTGACTACCCTCTTCCTTAAGTACTGTTGGAATGAAAGGGTTTTACCATCACTGTGTGATGTGGCACAAATACATCAGCAGGCCATTTTCCACGCTTTTCAGAAGTATTTCTTGATGGTGCATTTCTACATAATAATTTTTCCTCAGCCAGTTAGAATACTGATCATTACATGTTTCTAGGATCATTTGTCTCCAAGTTTGCAGTCCTTAAAACAAGGAATTTAAAAGCGCCACTGCCCCATCTCCTCTGTTGGCTAAGTTTATACGCTGCTGTGTAAATGCATGTTTTTGAGTAGAAGCTTTAAGGAAGTTGAATATTTTTCCCCACAGAATTAACAGTCCCAGTTCTTTTTCATTACCCAAGCTACTTGTGCTAGCAAGCAAATAGGCAGCTTAAAAATTCTTCTTTTTATTTGGTGTATTTTGTTTCTAAGAAAGTTTAGATTTTGGACTAAACCTAGAAGAGAGAAAAAATTGGTATTGTCCTCTCTACTGCTTTTAATTTAAAAAACACCTAGTTAAATCTCCCATAATTTTCCCCTAAAATTTCTATTATGAGCCAGTAAACTATTCCAGACTGATTCGCCAAGGCTCAGAGGACATACGGAGCTGGGAGAGTGGAGGGATTTGTTTTGCTACGAATGAGGAATCTTTCTGAGTGTAATTCACATTCAAGTCTCTGGGAAGACATATTTTGCTTCTGACAAGAAAATTACGAGCACTTGCAAAAGCAAAATAATGAAAAGCCCACCCATATGCATGTTAGTTTGAATAGAATTAGAACAGAATAGAAATAGAACAGAACAGTCTAGAGTAGAATAGAGTAGACTCTGTCAGTTGGAAGGGACTGCAATGACCATCGTGTCCAACTCCCTGAGAAATTCAAGGCTAACCAAAAGTTAAAGCATGTTGTTAAGGGCATTGTCCAAATGCCTCTTAAACTCTGGTAAGCCTGGGGCTTTGACAACCTCTCTAGGAAACTTGTTCCAGTATTTGACCACCATCCTGGTAAAGAAATGCTTCCAAGCATCCAGTTTAAATCTTCCCTGGCACAGCTTTGAGTTTGACACAAGTCCTATCTGGATACCTGGGAGAAGAGATCAGCAGCTCCCTCTCTGCTTCCCCTCCTCAGAAGTTGTAAAGAGCAGTGAGGACACCCCTCAGCCTCCTTTTATTCTCTTAACTAGACAAACTCAAGGTACTTAGCTGCTCCTCGTAGGACATGCCTTCCAGCCCTGGCTAATTATCAGTAATATTGCAGTTGCACATTGCATATGTAGCATTGGCTTAATTTTGTTTATGTTTATATAAACTCCTTTTCCTCAGACTTTAATCCGATATAACTGGATCCAGTTACAAATGAAGAAAAAAGCTTTGAAAATTTGTTAAGGTCCACCTATTTTCCTCCAAATTTCAAAGAGGAAAAGAAATTCTGCTGACATTACAATTTTATGATCCTGCTCCTTATTTATAAAACCTGTATTTTGAGCTTAATTTTTTAGTGATCCTTTTGAATATAATCAAGAGAGGAAACTCTTGAATGTTGCAAAACAAAAGTATTTTCCCATTTTCTGAGAAATATCCAAACCATAGCAAGACAACCTTGACAAGAACAGCATACCATTTAGTGGGCCATAACCCACTAATCTGCTCATAAATGCAATTTTCATAGTCACATCCTCGGCATGTGAGGATTTCTATAGTACTTCCAAGAAATGGGAAGCCTTCTGAGACAGCTTCTGAGCAGGAGCAGAGGACTGTCCGAAGACTGAAGTCTGATATGAGGTTAGAGGATGTGTGTGGAGACTCCTGTTCTCTCAGTGAAGCCTTTTCCTCTGCTTGGGTTTCCAGTGCTGACTGGGGGGCCGCTCAGCGGGACCTACAGGCTGCGCCAGATTCACTTCCACTGGGGCTCCAATGACGAGGCCGGCTCTGAGCACACGGTGGACGGGATGAAGTATGCAGCAGAGGTAAGGCTTTACATGGAGTCTGTACCTCTAAGCTTGTGACTAGTTTTCATTGCAAGAATAATGTTGCCCCTCCTCTTCCCGCTTTTCATCTTCCCCTCATTTTATCAAAAGACAAGCGGTCTTCCTGAAGTGTTGCATGTTTGGTCCTTTCTCAAAGGAGAACCTCTTTGAAAGCTTTGGAGAGGATTAGAAAAGGAGTACAGAAGACAAGAGCTTGATAAGAGCAAGACTTAATGTTCAAGAGTTATTTTAAACTTTGTCTTTCATTGTTTCTTCCTTGGAGAACATTTTCAAAGTCATCTTCAGTGACAAACCACAGAATTACTGGATTTGGGTCCTGTGTACTGTAAAGTTTATGCAAGACTTAGGAATGATGCATTTTGTGGTGCACTTAGCAATGTGGTGGTTATAGCTTTGAGAACCATGCCTTAATATCTGTGAGATGCCTGCTGTCTGTGGGGTACCGTGTTTCAGTGGAGGTGGTGTGCCACAGGGAGAAGTACACCATCTGCTCTGGCATGGAGCACTCACTCCTGCTCTGTCTCCTTTGGTGCATTTGAGTAATCTGCAGGAAAAAGTACTCAGTATAAGGTTCCTCTTTACAAATGGAAGTAACATGGAATATTTTTATGAGATTGAGATCTTTAAAAACAGATGATTCAGACAGTGTCAGAATTTTCTGGGGTTAACAAGAAGTAAAAAGTGTAAAAATAAATGGACAAATAAAAGGCATAATATTACAGAAGAAAAAAATGTAATGTGTGCACTGTGGTGTGATCAGATTTTACTGGAAATGCTATAGGAGATACTGGTCAGGAAAAAAAAGATCAGTTTTCTAACACTAATGGGGAAAAGTGACATTTGCAGTGTTTAAAGGCTTATGTTTTCCACAGGAACCAGGTGAGATGGAATATAAAGAATTAATAAAGGTGCTTTAAAACCATTAAGTACCAAACCCAAATTTCTAGCTGAGAAAATATGTATGTTTCCCATCTAAGAAACCAAATGGAAGGAGAAAATATCTCTGAATTTCTAGACAGTCTAAAAGCCTTTCTGTTACCTGTCGGTTGGGTAACCCTCCACAAGAAGCTCTCTAGATGTCACTTTGGCTTTGGGATAAGAAACTCAGAATTAAAATGAAGGCTTCTGAATATTGTTCACACAAAAGAAAATGCCTGAGAAGGAGACATGAAGATGGTTTCAGTGCTCACCTTTTAAAGGAAGATGTGCAAGATTTCAAGAAAAAGCATTGAGCGAAGAAAGAATTAATGTACAGGTAAAGAAGACTGCAAGATTTGGCCCCTAAGCCCAAGCAGAAGGGATCCATGGCTCCATTCTTTGTGACAAGATACGATCTGGTCAAGGTCTCTTCACAAGCTGCAGTGACAGAGTGGTGGTAAGACGGGATATATTCCTTAAAGAGAAGTCACAAGCCATTGTGAATGGGTCTGTACCCAAAAGTGTTTCACGCTCTGTTTGTTTGGGGGTTTTGTTTTTGGGAGGGTTACCTTTCTGGGATTTTTTTTGGCAAAGCTAAGAGGGAGTGGGAGTGGGCTTTTAGTAGCTGTGGTAATTTTCCTTTTTATTCTTTGTTGGGTTCGTTTTGGTGAGTGTTTTTTTTTTTTTTTTTCAAATCCACAATAAAAGTAATTTCTGACTGAGAGTATCTGTTTCCTTTTTGTTTATGTAAAAATGTAATTGTTTAAAAGTTGTTCAATGTAGGTTCTGCGAACTTATAATAGGGAGAGGTGCAGACACTATGAGCTCCAGGATATTAATACATTTGAGGAAGGTTTAGTGGACTATGTTATCCACCTGGTTTAGTTTATAATATTCATAGCAACTTTCCTTCAAGGATTTCTAAAGCTGTTAGCCAGCATGTGTGTCATTGTCTGTACATTTATTATTACTGACTACAGTGGGATTTCTTACTTGCTGGAAGTAATGTTTCAGCACTTTATAGCCCAAGTGCTTAACTAACATTGATATCAAGTAAGACCAAGTAAGAGTTCCATTTTACAGATAAAAATCAGAAAATTTTTTACAGAAAATTGAAATTCATAGAGGTTAAGCAAGGATTGATACTTAGAATAAAAATCTTCATACTCCTAGATGCCTGTTTCAACCATGCAGCTATGTTGCTTCACATAGAAATCCTTTAAAACAAGTTTCAGTTTTCCTAAATTGTTCTTGTTTTACTTGTCTTGTAGGTGCTGTATTCCAAAAGGAAGCCTTTTTTTTCATGGGTTCATCCCAGTTTAAGTCATTCAGTGGAGTTGATTTTCAGTGTTCTTAAAGTTCAAAATCTGAAAAGATGGTCACCAATTTTAGAAAAGCCAATCTCATGCCCTGCTTCTGAGCATCTTTATCTAAAAACTGTGTAATAAGATTTACTAATCCATTGAGGATTTGTGAAAGTAATTTTTGTTTGTGAAGTACTTAGACTTAAGTTCTGTGTGAATATGCTCTCTCCAGTTTGGCAGTCAGACCATTGCTCAAGGCTGGGACATCCTGGCACTTCCTAGGAAGGACCTCCAATCATGAAGTGTGGTGAGGAATTAGGAAATCTGGTTTAGCAGGAGGGACATAGGTGGCATGGAAGTAGGCACCACAGGCTTTTCCCACCTGGCTGGGTAGTGTCTTTAAGCTTCTTAAGCAAATATGACAGGACACTTCCAGAATAATGCGTGTTGGAAATGCAAAAGCTCAAATCTGAGGTAATCAAGCTGCTTGTAAGGGCATCACTACTGGTAGTCATAGAAAATAACATTTAAAAAATGTCAAAGATGGAATGCTGATGATCCCTTGAGCTAAACGGGAAAAAAAGGGTCAGTGCAAGTTTAATGTGTATTTGCCTGTTTTCTAGCTATTTATGTGGGTGATTAGTGTTGCTGAAAGCTTGATTGAAGAAAAAGAGGAGTAAAATACTAATGACATCCTCATGAATTTCAATCACTTTTTAAAATCAGCTGTAGTAAAAATGGATTTAAAACCTCTAATTATATAACCATTGGCTTTTTTTCATCTTAACTTCTCAGTTCAAAATCTGGGGACCCAACAGCAATTTGACAGGCACTGTGGTGTGCCAATTGCTGCTAAATTTTTGATAATCTCAGCTACTGGAAATGCTTTTGCCGTTTATGTGAACTACATATTTACTGATTTCATTAAATATCTGCATTTAGAACACTGAATGGTTCTGTATACAGAAGAGTGAAGTAGAGTATCAAACACAGTAAAGTTGTAATAATCATTTGCCCCTGCTTGAGTTCAGCAAGAGTTGATGCTGTCTGTGTCTCTTGCTTTTCAGCTTCATGTGGTCCACTGGAACGCAGAGAAGTATTCCAGTTTTGTTGAGGCAGCTTCTCAGTCAGATGGATTAGCAGTCATGGCTGTATTTCTGAAGGTAAGACGAGAATGTCTCAGCCCTTGTAATGAATCTGCCTTATAAGCCCAAAGAGATAATGGTGATGGTTGATGTAATTATTGCTAAAGAGATACTTGTTTTGTATTTATTTCCTTCACAGCGTGTAGCTCCCAATGTAGAAAGCTGTGCTTCCTTTAAGAATAAAATGATCAGATTAATAGATTATTCAAGGCAGTCAAACTCTTCAGTTTGCCTAATCTGCACACCCATACAACAGTAGATGTGGAACTTAATTCAGCTACCCCTATTTGGATCCCAGTAACTTCCTCTTGACTAGCAGTTTCCTTTAGAGAGACAACTTGATTTAAATGTTTCTTTAATGGATTGTTTCTGAGCTGGTAGTTTCTTCATGAAAATAATAAAAATTTAAAAATGCAAACCCAGAAACTGGAGAATTTTCTAATAGTTATTTTATACCTTTTTGCCTTTTCTACCTGTTCTAAGATTAAATTTGTGCAACAGGTTCATTGACTTCTGTTTGAAGAAGCAGATGGGGAATTCACACAATCTATGGCAAAAGATAGGGCTTTGGTCAATTCTGTGGTTTCTGGTGGCTGACACAGCTTCCTGAGAATAACTTGTACTGGTGCTGGCACAGTCATTCCATTCAGCAGTTGCAAAGAGCTGCTTCAGCATTTTGGTAATTTTGTCTTTCCAGTTTGCATTACAATGACTCAAGAGAAGTATCACTGGATTTATTGGCATGCAAATTCTGTTTAGAATGTTCTTATGTAAGAACAGTGTTTTCAATGTTATAAGCAATTTAAATTTCTGATGTTATTCTGTAACTTTCAATATCCCAAATATTAAAATATGAAAAAATAAATGGTTTCTGTTCCCCTGTAGTGAAAAGTTTGTAATTCTTTTGTGGCAGGGATAATTACTTTGAGTAGCCAGAATACTATCAGCAAGGGAGTGGATCTTTTTTTATGACCAGTATTATTTCTAAGGACCAGCTAATCATGGGCTTGTACTCAAAAATGCATCAGATCTTACAGTCACTTCAGTACAGTTGTATAAAGCAGTTTCATTATGCATTTGCTTTTTATTAATTTTTGTTGCTTTTCTCTTGAGCTCCAGTGTTTCTTTTTTCTTTGGTGTTAATAGATTGGTGAATGCAACCCTCAGCTGAAGAAGATTACTGACCGATTGGACACCATCAGAATCAAGGTGAACAAATGTTTCTAAAAGAATACTAATATTTGTGATTTCTTTTGTTGGAATTTTTTGTTTTAGATAGGGTTTTTTATTTCTTGAAATCTGGCTGCTACTCCCTGCACCTTCATGTTTCCTAATCCCTAGCAATTTATATCTGATTTGACACAGTTTGTGTGCATTCTGTTTAGGCTGAAAACTAAGTAGACAAAGCATATTTTTTACACAGTAAAAGATCAGAGGAAAAGGCTAATTCTTCACAGAACCCAGTCTCTGATAAATCTGTTGCTATGAGGATAGTAACAGGGGAAAAACATACTTTATGGAAGGTTTTAAAAAAAGATGAGGGAAAGATTTCCTCTCCTGTATTGCTGAGGTACAGACTGAGAAATAACCTATTGTTTGTGAGAGAGAAATCAGCCAGACTCTCAACAGGATGTTTCAGTCAGACAGTTCTGGCCTAATGTCAGGTACAGGGAGAAGCAGTGGTAACTCCTGGGAGGAGTGAGTGGGGAGGGCAGCAAGTGGCAGTAACCTGTGGGGTTACTCTGCCAGCCCCACAGAGACCACCTTGAAAGTCTAACACGTCCTCTCCCCACAACTTCCATCTCACGGCCATCTTTGGGGAGTCTGTGCTAACATGACACCTTTGATGGTGTCCTGCTGGCATCAAGAAAAGCCACAGCAAAGCTGTCACTGAGGTAAGACCTGGTCAGAAGGGCACTGATAAAGACCTCCTGCCATCACCCAAGATGCTGACAGCCCACCTGATAGTGGAACAAGCGCTACCTCCTTTGGCATGATTTGCCTTGGCCTCTTGCTTTTAAATAATATTGCTCTGGTATTTCTTTTTCTTTTATTACTTTCCAGGGGAAAAAAGCACTATTCACAAACTTTGATCCCAGCTGTCTGCTTCCCAAGTCCCTGGACTACTGGACTTACTTTGGCTCTCTCACTGTTCCACCTCTTCTTGAGAGTGTCATCTGGATAGTTCTGAGAGAGCCCATAAGTGTTTGTTCTGAACAGGTATTTTTGGATTTTTCACTGCTATAGAAACTGCTTTTGTAAAACTTGAAATTGTAAATGCCACTCAAAATTACATTTTTGCAGGCCTTGCCATTGCAGACCTTATAAGATTTTCAAAAGGGAAAATTTGTATATCAAATTTATTCTTCTTGTTGCCTTTCTTGCTGTAATGGCTATTTATTACCAATTTTTAAAAATAATCTGCATACTCTAAAAAATAATAATCAAAAATAATCCACGGGAAACTTACAGAAAAAAAGTTGTGTTGACACTTAGAAATTCTGGAATTCCAGTTGATTTAATTATTTGCATATCCTGCTGTGACCTCACCGCTGTCATTTTATCTGGCAGACAAGTAGTAAATTTTTTCTTGTATTCCAAGCTTGATGATTTACTACAAGAGTGAAAAATGAATACTATTGTAATAAGCTGGGGTTATGCTAGGCTGTTTTAGGAAAGCTCTGATACTACATAAGAGTCTATGCCCATTTCTTGTTAAAGCTGCATACTCCACCTAAACTTGGCAACAGTGACACCCAGCGGGCTAATCCTCTCAGGTGTAAAATTTTTCTGAGTAGAAACCACATACTCAGCAGAAAAGGTGACTTCAGTCTTTGCTCAAAATGTTAAGACAGTTCCCTGAATGGGTTAGGAAAGCTCAAATTCTGTTTTTAACTGATTTGAAGTAATTTATTTGCTACATGAGTGTATTTTTCTCTTCTGTATCTCTTCTTCACTCCCCTCAGTCTGGCTTTGTAAGGTTCGCTGCAATGTGTATGGATGTAGGATTTTTTTGCTCTTAATGTCATTATGGTGCAATGTGCCATATAATACTTTATTATAATGGAATGCTTTCTGTGCTGCCCTACCTATGGTAACCTAGGAGGGAAGTAAGGTGATATAGAGAAATAGTAACTATTGGAAATATTGGGTATTAAACAAAATTCTATACTTAGGTCAGAAATCAGGCTCAGATTGCCCAAGATTTAGAATTGGAACTCTGATAGGGGCTTCTGCTGAGATCAGAATATGCTGAATTATGCTTGTCCTGTGTCTTCAAAAGGGAAGAATTTGGAATCTCTCCTGGTTTGAGTATGTGCTAGTTGCAGAAACTTTCTCAAGCACCACACCTGCAATTCCAGGTTAATTAAGAATATACTCTGTGAACAAGGAAGCATACATAGAATGTTTGTATGATAAGAAACATAATCTTATTTTTTTTGGCAAAAAACATTTCAGAATCTCCCAACTATGAAATCCAACTGAAAATTATAACACCCCCTAGTTTAAATCAAGTTATGGAAGACAAAGTGTGAATAAAGGAAAAAGTAATCCTTATGCACAGTTTTGTGTTGACATGTATTTTGGGATATTTTCTCAGCAGTCAACCTTTTTCATTTACAAGGATAGAAATGGTGAAATTGCCATTCCCCTCATGACTTAATAAAATACAGTTCTGTTCTTTCAGGTGGAAAAAAAATGACGAGTGTCTTTAATATTTACACGTTTTTTCATGAGTTTGGACATGAGGGTTTTCTGCTGAACCTTCCGTCTCTTTTGGTTACAGCTGGCCAAATTCCGCAGCCTCCTGAGCACTGCTGAGGATGAGGTCGCCTGCTGCTTGCTGAGAAACTTCCGCCCCCCCCAGCCTCTGAGGGGACGAGAAGTCAGAAGAAATTAAAGGAGTAAAGCCAATAGCCTCTCTCTGAAACCAAAGGCTGAATTAATTTTATTAATTAGTATACTTTGTGATTTTTAATTTTTTTTTTGGTGAGATGTTTAAACAAATAGGTGATGTTTTATTGGTGGTTTCCATGCAGTCATTTCTCACAGACAAGTACGTCTGGAGTTGTCACAGGTTCATTGATGTTAACAGGTCTGGCTGGGTTTGAGTGCACTGGGTTGGCAGCACTGAGCCATCAGCATTGCATGCAGAGAGGTCATTGCTAATCATAAGGGTCAAATGTGGAGAAGGAGTTGCCCAGATTTTGCCACCAAATTACTGAACAGGATCCCTGGTATTATTTACAATATAGGATGTTCTGGGATTGTTCTTCTAGTCTCTAACATAGTTTTTAGCTTCTATATGAACCTCACACTGTAGTTCCCAAGGAAAAAATATGTCAAGGATGATGTAATGTCATTGCTGACTTCTGCAATACCATGCTTACTTTCCTACAAAAAGTAGTAGTGACTAACAGCATTTAAACAAAACAGATATTAATATGATCCTATTATTCTGGCTACTTCATAGCAGTAATCATGTACTGATGTTTGTTTTTAAAGCAAATAGTAAGGATTTTGTATATTGCAAGATCATATCATGTAGATTAGGTATTCCTGAATTTCACAATGTGACAAGATGAAATTGTCCTGAGAATTGAAAACTGCAAGGCAGAAGGGCATAGAGGGAGCTATTTGTGCCTTCATCCAGTTTGTTGTATTTGGTGAGAAAGAAGGCACTATTACACTGTATCTGTGTGACATCAGACTTTTGGCACTTAACATCAAGAGGCAGGGGTAGCTGTTGTTCCAGACTGTTGCACGCTGCAGTGCAAACCACATGCTGCTTACCTCGCATCTTGCTGTGGAGGACAGCACTACTCAGGTACAGAATGTCTCGTGAATATCTACTGGCTCATGTTCTGTTGTCATAGTTGAACTTCAGTGTTTGCACTTATATTCCAAGACCAAAGACAATAGTCAGAGTGAGCCAAAGAAATCGGAATCAAGTCAACATCTAATAAAAAGCTCAGCCCTCAGTAGCAGTATATTGAAACAACTGTCTGTATGAGCTGACTGGTGCCTGTGTTTCTCCTAGGAGCTTTTGTTATCTGAATATGATTGGGGTTTTTTACACCAAATATTTTTATTAATGAACTTACCATAGGATGTAGCTTAGGATAGAATTAGATTTAATCTCAAACTGTGAGAAGTACATAATGAAATCCAGTGATACCTGAAAGAGGCAGATAGAGGTTTTACTGGCAGCAACTAACACCATTCTCTATAGTACTTCTGACAAATTTATCTTCCATGACTGCTCCCCTTGAATTCATTTTTTTTATAAGTTTTATATGCTTTTTCTTTTACCTCAATGGGTCATTTGATTTTAGATGAAAAAACATAAGGGAAATCACGATCAGATTCACTTTATATGCTGTTTTAGAAAAATAAATTAGACATAGAGATATAGGTATTTTATGTTAGTTTAAGGTAGATGGACTTTTTTGTTTTCCCCTTCCCAGAATACAGCTGTTATACCCTGCAAGGCCTCCCAATGCCTTTTAAATATTTTCTGAAGAAAAGAACACAAACAGACTATTGGATAAATAAAAGGCATTTAGCAGCACTAAAAAGAAAAGGAGGAGTGTGTTGTATGTTTTCACAGCCTTTTTTAGACCTAGGATTGGATCTTCTATGTTTCCCTGTTATGTGAGTAGCTACAGAGTGTGAAAAAAATGTTTACAAATTGCAGGAATGATACAAAGTTTGTTTGCCTCAGAAGAAAGGAATAAGGCTACTGCTTCATATTGTAAACAGAAGTGTTACGTATTTTTTACATATTGTAAACAGTGGAGTTGATCCAATGCTTTTATATTTACAAGGATTTTATCAAAATAAAAAATGGATTTTATGAATGTGTCTTGGATTTTCTATTGAAGAGCTTGAAGTTTTACAGAGAAGGCTTTACTTTTAAAATTAGCACCTGCAGCTTTAGGTTTGGAAAAAATTGTCACCCATTATTTGAAGTCTGTCTTTGGGCAGTGTAGTATTAGGTATGTCTTTATGTTCTAAATAAAATATTTTTGGTAGTGGTAAGGTATGCAGTCAATTCTGAAAGTTTCTCATAGTGCATTTTTGAGCTACTGACATTTTTTATAGTTACACTAGTAACTATAAAAGAAGTCATCATTCAGAGTAATTCCCCTTATGTGGAGATGCCATGTTCATGTTAGATTAGCCTAGCTGAAATTTAGCGGTGGCATCTTAAAAAGACTGGAAATGCTCAGTTGCTGAAATAATTTGGGGCAGCTTCTCAGGTTATCCATCCCCTGCAAATGTACAGTGAGAATACGGGCACTGCCTCAGCTCTGAGCACTTGGTTGCACCCTCAGTCACTAATTTCCTCTATCCCCAAGCTACTCTGAATCTCAAACAAGTGTGCTCACAGAGAGTCTTATCTCAAGTGTGAACTCCATGCTGTACCCTACAGCAAACAAGGAAATATGTCATCATCCTCTCAGCCCCCTGCAGCCACACATCCCTTTGATCAGCTCTTAACCCTCTGACACACTTGGAGCCTTTATATTGAGAAGAATAAAATGCTCAGTGACCAAAAAAAAACCATAGAGTGTATTTGCTGAAAATAGTAGCTGTCAAGAACTGGGAACTGCCGGAAGGTTGATCACCCATAAACTTATTCTCAGAATTAAATAAACCACAGTAGAGCCCTGGGGTCAGCTCTGCTGTTTTTGGCACAGGAGGGAAGCAATGTGCTCTGCTATGCTTAGAGCATTTACCAGTCATTCTCGTGATGTTTTTAATGTTGCACGTGTTCAACATTAGCTGGGAATTTTCTTTATGTCAAATAAAAAACCTGAGAAGTAGTGGTCTTCCCTTCTGGAGTACAGTGGGCTGCAGATACAGCACACATCTTTTTGATGACATACACCCATTTGCTATGCACCTATGTCTTCTCTGCTACTTTAGAGATTTTTCTCTTGGTTGCTTCCAGACATGAACAGGGATCTAAAGGAATTCTAAGAATGAATTTGAAGAAAAAACCCCAAGTCCTCAATTAATAAATTTCAAAAGACCTTCAAAGAAAAAAAAAGTTGAATATAGCATATGAATAAAATAACATAAAATAAATATATATATGTTATACAGTTTCTATAAACTTAATGGAAAGGAAATTTTGGATTTAGATTCTTGTAGCTTTAAATATGCAAGGGGCAGATTACTGGAGATAACTCTTGAGATGTTAATTGAGAAACTTGGAGCACCTGCAGGTTGCAAGCTCAGCATGAAGGTATGAATACCAGAGGAATCTTGCTCAAGAGATGTGGCATCTTTCTTTTACTGTCTATTAATTAATCTAAAAAAGCATGGTGACAATCTCCCTTATCCCTCTGCTGCTAGATACACTGCATCTAACTTCTGACCTAGCTGTTACATTTTGTTGTTCTGCCACCCAATCTGATCTTGCTTTCTAATTATAGATGTGAAAATACAACGGTTTGGTCTGTGATTTAGTCTCTTAGATACTTTTATTTCCTTATCGTTTGTTTGTGACTCAGTGAAAGAGAGCCTTTTCTGTGTCTGCTGTTTTTGAGAGACAGCAGATAATGCTGAAATGAAAATGTTTCTAAATTCATGTTTTGTTTCCTATTTCTGTCAGCCACTCCCTCATTTATGCCAAGTACAGCTTTCCACTGTGGTAAAACATTTGCATGTGTGATCTGTGTCTCTTCTCCCATGCAGCAGAATTTGAGGCCAGAGAATGTCTCTGACAGGACAGTACTGGATTGTCATGTGAAAACAAAGATTCTCTGCCTCTGCTTAACAGTGTGCTGCACTGTCAATTCCTTTGTCTGTTTCTATTTTATCAAATTTCATCCACATACTTGGGTAGATAAATTTGAATAATTTGTAGATACTACTGACAGTTTCATTTTTCTGATGAAAATCGTATGTTACATGCAACAGGTAGAAGAAATACATATTTTTGTGAAGATCTGATTTAATTTATTTTCTGTCTCTGGTTTGTAAATATTTTGAATGACATATCAGCTGTTTAAATATCAACACTTTTCTTCCACTTCTTTTCCTTTCTACAGATGTATGAACAACAGACAGAAGTGTGGTCTCATTATTTTTTTTTTTTTAGTAGCACTTTGGCCATTTTGAGGAAAAAAAATGAACCCAGTCATTCTTGGTGTTTTTCAGAGATTTTTTTCTTGATTTCTGTTTTCCTTTTGTCCTGTTGAAGTTTCAACTTCTTTATAGTTTATATTTTCGTTAATAAACTGGCAAATAGCGGTGATGATATAAAATCTTCCCCTGTTGGAAACAGATGAATGATTGATTGAGAAGAGAGAGATTGGGTTAGAAAAGATGATAATATCTAAGCTATATTAAGTAATCTAAAATTCTGAACTGACTGGGAACAATTGAGAGGGGAGATGTGGAGAAGATAAAGAAAAATGCTAAAGATAGGAGAAGAGGCACTCGAAAAGCCTTCTAATAGAAAAAGAGGCCTTTTGCATATTACTTTTGCCGATAGATGTCACTGTGAATAAGGCAATGGTCACCTGCTCAGTGACATGACATCCTGAATAAGACCCACAGCATCCTGATGGCTCAGTCTGTGAAAGAAGAGTATGCAATATAACTCACATATTAAGCATGTGCCATTGATTGTAATTTACTCCCTTTCTCAAACATGAGACAAGATTGTGAAAAAAAAAATTACTTTCTGATGCAGAACAAAAGATACTCAGATTTAAAAGATCATATTTAGGTGAATCTGCG
>JACBWW010000003.1:40274410-40293202 GCA_020086605.1 Lanius collurio
TGCAGAACAAAAGATACTCAGATTTAAAAGATCATATTTAGGTGAATCTGCGCTTTTAAATGCACCCCTGTTTTCCATAAGCAATTGCTGTTACTCAGTTTCACACATGCCTGAAAGCCACGCCAGAAACAACCACTATAGGAGCAAGATAAGTATTTCTGTGTTTTCCCAGTTTTCCCAAGCATTAAAAAAAGAACATCAAAGTAATTTGTGTGCAGGGAGCCGGGATGGTGCACGGCCACATCAGCACTGTCAAGCAGGCTCTGTAGTTCTGGCACATTCTGGCTTAGCTGGACATCTCTGAGCTTGTGGAAAGTCACTGGGCAAAGCATGGGCAGCAGGGCAGACTATGCCAGTGCTTTCTGTTCTGGCTGCAAGCTCTGGGCAAGGGCAAATTCGTAGCAGCAGTAAATAAAGCTGAGCATAGGTAATCATCATTAACCAGTTGTGGGTTTTTTAAAGGGTACAGTGAAGATTCACATGGAAAATCTGATCACTTATTTAAACCAGTTTCTGCTTCAGTTTTCAGAGTCGGATGAATGGTGGTGCTCTTTTCAGCCATGGCACCACTGTCACCTAAGTCTCTGGGTGAGGTTCCAGAAAGGGCTTCTCTGCCTGCCTCTCTCAGTTATAAGATACTTAAATACCACTGTAAGGACTCAAGGCGGGCTCTTTGGTTCACACAAGCGCATTGTAAATATAAATGTCTGTTAAAAGATCTTTGTGGTATTACAAAAGTCATGTCAGTCAGGTGAAGTCCGTGGTGTCTGGAAAAAAAGGAAAGATTGCACCCATTTTTAAAAAGGGTAGAAAGGAGCACCCCAGGAACTACTGACCTGTCAGCCTCACCTCTGTTCTAGGAAGATCATGGAAGAGATCCTCTTAGAAGCTATCCTAAGGCACATGGAGGACAGGGAGGAAATTTGAGATGGCCAGCATGGCTTCACTAAGGGCAAGTTCTGCCTCACTAAACTAGTGGTCTTCTAGGTTGAAGTGACTACATCAGTGGACTAGGGACAGCCATGGATGTCATCTATCTGGACTTCTGTAAGACCTTTGATACAGTCCCCCCCCAACATCCTTCACTAAACTGGAGAGAGATTGATGGGATGGGTGGACTGTTCAGTGAATGAAGAATAGGCCACATATCATGCAGAGGGTACTGGTCAGTGGCTCAATGTTCCGATGAACATAGGTGACAAGTGGTGTCCCTCAAGTGTCTATACTGGGACCAATCCTGTTTAGTGTCTTCATCAATGACACAATGGCATCAAGTGCACCCTCAGTAAGTTAGAGAATGACACCAAGCTGAGTGGTGCAGTTGACACATCTGTGGCATGGGATGCCACACAGAGGGACCTGAAGAAGCTGGAGAAGTGGGCCCGCAGGAATCTCATGAGGCTCAATAAGATCAAGTGCGAGGTGCTGCACCTGGGTCAGGGCAACCCTCAGTATCAACACAGGCTGGGGATGAACAGATCAAGAGCAGCCTGGCTGAGAAGGACTTTGGGGGGCTGGTGGATAAGAAGCTGGACATGAGCTGGCAATGTGCACTCCCAGCCCAGAAAGCCAGTTGTGTCCTGAGCTGTGTCTCTGGGGCTTTTTAAATTTATTTGCATATCTGTAATTTTTACTACTCTGGATTTCCTCCTTTGTGTCAGCATACAGAGGGTATACACAGCCTACATGGCCCCCACCTCTGGGTTATGGCAATCAGGATGTAATCTGGTAATCTATCCCTGCAGTGCAGCCATAGCTGAGTGGGAACACCCAGGATATCAGAGCTGGACAGCACTTGGGTAAACATCCTGCTTAGGTGTGATATTGCATAAATAATACAGAAGTCTCATGATTTTGCATAACTTTTCCCTAGTGACTGGTGCATTGCATCACAACATTGTGTTCAGAAGGGCTTCCAGAGGCATTCACACTAAATTCCTGCTAAACTGGGTTGAGATAAAAAACCCAAAAATATTAAACTAGGGACCTTCTCTTGCATGTAATTCATGCAAGAGGAAAACACATGACTGACTGAACTGCTTTTTATTGAAATAGAGAGAGCTTCATTTCGTTTTCTGGAAAGGGTGTATTCCTGTTTAGTTGTGCTTTGCATGCTGTTATTTATTTGTAGTAGTAGACTTGTTTTCTATTATGGCTAAAGGCTCTTCAGAATCAGTAGCCATCCCAGCCTGGGCACTGGGGCAACTCTTCAGCCTGCACATTTTTGAGTGCTAAGATGTGCTTCACTTCTTGTACCTAGTGCTCTCACAGTGGTAGCCATTGAACAAACACGAGCTAATGCTTCTTACTGGCACAGTTACCTTCCTCATTTGGCAGAGATAAAGCTACCCAAAGAACAAAAGCACTAACCAAGAGAGGCTAGATGTCTAAAAATAATTTAATAGCACATTCTTGTTTTTTGCCACTTTGTTTTCAGAGTTGACAGAGAGGCATGATATCACACTCACCACACAGGTGCTACCAAGTTAAATCAGTGAAGCATTCCTGTTTAAAAACAGTGTAGCTGGTTCAAAGGTTGCCCATCAAGGCACTTGCAGAGGTGACAGGGATGCCTCAGGCTGAGCAGGGAAGAGCCACCTACTTCTTGAATTAATGTGCTAACTACCAACACCCCCTGGTTTTCCAGAGGGGAATCAAGCATGTCTGCTGTGCCTTGCAGTGAACTTTATTATCTGTGCCTAATGGGGTAAATAAAACAAGCCAAGACTCATTTTCTGGTCCTGGAATAAGGGCCATAACATGTCCTGAGTCTGTGCAGCTGAACTTCTTGCATCTTTTATTCCATACAGTCTATTGGAAACCATCATTTCACTTGATTTAGTGAATTTAGGCTCTCTTGCAGAGAGCTCTAGCTGATATTTGCCAAAACCACACTGGGGAGCCTCCACTTGACCATGGCCAAAACCTTCCTTTTCCAGCTGTTAGTATGGGCATGACTAACACTTCTGGCCTGTGCTTAGAGTGCCATGTACAGCAGTGTGACCCAGGGCTTCACCACTGCCTCTCTTCTTTCTAAATCCCCCTGGAGTGGCTGTGTGGCACCTTGTCCCCAGTCTGGCAGGACACTTAGGTCTCCGTAAGCTGGCTGCTGTGTGGGCACCACTGCACACGGCATTCCTGCACAATGGTGGTATTTAGATGTCTCATAAATAAGAGAGCCAGCCTGGTGTCTGCTTTCTGGAGTTCTCTACTGAATTTAGCTACTGGCATTCATCCTAAGTTTCCTTACAGGTGTCAAAATGCATCTTCTGGAACCTGTTGTAAGTTTTCTTGTGCCTCCCCTTATTTGCAAAATGGCACATTAATGTTTGTTTCATTCACTATTGTCTTACTTGTGGCCATTCATGTCATCTTTCGGCAGAAATTCAAGATTTTTGTGACTTTTATGTCACAGAAACCAACACTTAAGTGAATGCTGTTTAACCCCTGTCTTTTTTAAGTATGCAGTCAAATTAGAACCATCTGGTCCTGTACTCTGAACCAGGTGCATGAGGGTGAGAGCAAGGATTAGAAATTGAGTCTCCTCTACTTTCTCTTTGGGCAAAGGTTTGCAGCCTAGAAAACGGGATGTGTAGGAGGAGCTGACTCTATGCCAGGACAGGTCACACATCTGTTTAAGAGAGCGCAGTGGAAGGTGTTTTTAGAATGTTGTTTTAATGGTAGGTCTGCTCTAGAGGACTGAGACATGTCTAGGATGGGATCCTGGTGCAGAAACTCATTTCTCTTCCTAACCTTGCACCATTTTTCTTTGTAGCTTTGCAGGAGTCACATTACATAAGTATTTTCAAATGGTACTTCTTGTTCAACCATTTAAAAAGAAACTTTTAATTTCCTTGAAGTACTGATGACCTAATAGATCTCCTAGTTAATAGAAGCTCAAACCCTGTGGCAAGTGGATCACTTCTATTGTGGTGTTTAGAGATTTTAAAGCACAGCCTTTAGGAACAAGAGCTCAGGACTGGCTGCTGAGTCTTACTATTAGTCCAACCACCTCATTGGAATAACTATATCCCTGTGTGTTTGCAGATATACAGAAGAACGTGAGGAAGAGCACAATGTATGTCACAGTCTTGAACAAAACTAGGTTTTAATATATGGTCCTTTATACTTACAATCTTGTTCTGTTGAATAATTTATTTGAATTCCACCTATGTTCCTTTCACAACTGACACATCTTGCTGTAGTATCACAGAAATGAGATTTCAGAAGCAGATCTAGAGCTTGATCTCTGGTACATAACTGTCTGGTCTTGCAACTACTTGAGCCAAATATCTGTTCTCCACCTCCCTCTCATCAATCAGATATTCTCAAATGAGTTAAAATGTCAGTTGAGGAAAGAAATATGTCCACAGCAAATGCTTGGTTCACTGCAACAGCTTGGAAGCAGAGCTAAAATGTCACAGGATAGGACAGCAACATTCATGCCAGGGGAACCTAGGAAGGGGGACAAGGTACAATGAGTGAAATAGGAAACAATTCTGTAAGTCCTGGCAGAGCTTTCCTTTGCAATAATTATCTAAAGCTATCTGGAGGCTTTACCTGGAGCCTTTCTCTCTCTTGACCCAATAACAAAAGAATCTGTGTTACAAACTGTTGTGGGACATGTAAAAGAAATGCAAACCACGAGACTGTTAGCTGACAGCCTTGGGAAATCTTGCCTTAACGTTAATCCTGCAGGACTTGTACAAGGGCTAAAAGCACTTTGAATAGCTGGACTGTGGCTGTTTCAAGCATTTTTCTTAAATTCATGAATTTTCACAGAGAGAAGAAACAATGGATCCATGGGACCATGACTCCAAAATATGTAGCAGAAACCAGCTGTATGATTCCATGAAGATAATTAAGAATAAAGGGTCTCAAGAGCATATTAGACCACACTTCACAATGGTGCAGATCAATGCAAGAGCACACAGTTTGGTGAGGGACAGAGGGGGACGTACAGATCTGGCCTCCTCTGAGGAGTGCAGGGAAGCCCAATCACTTGCACAGAAGGGGCTGTGGATGTCCCCCTCCTTGCTTTTCCTCATGGGGAGCCTCCTGATAAGATGGGTGGTTCTATTACATCAGTTGCTGACAGCTTTTTGCGCCACTGCTACCAAATCTGTCCTAACACATTTTTAAAAGGTAAATCTAAACATTTCCTGATGTCACATTGCTGGGGAGCCAAGGGTTAGTGTCTCCTTATCATGAGGAAGCAGTTTGGTTTCAAGGGACAGCCCAGATGACCAGATTGCCCCAGGCCTCACCCTAGTCAACACCCTTTAGTGGTAGGATGGAGTTTACAGCAGGGCAGGAGAGGCTATGCTGAGATACCATTTCTAAAAATATTGGCAGTGCATGTCTTGCTCTTTTATATTAGAATTCCAGATTTTTTTGTGTTGGAAAAGTCCTCTAAGACCATCAAGTCCAACCATTAGCAATTCACATTATTGCATTGCTCTGGATACTGAATGTCCCAAATATATATGGGATTTATTCACATTAGATTTAGTCATGCCAGACACTAACTTTTGCAGTCTTTTGGCCCCATTTACTGCTTTATCCTGTTGAGCTGCAGTTAACAAGCAGTTTGCTAAAGATTCCAGTGACAATAAGAGCAGGCCAAATCACCACCACACATCACATCTGTGGCCTCAGAAAAGTGTGCCTTTGTGCCACCAGGTTTCCTGTGAAGAGCTGATGCTTTTGTGACCAAAGTGTCAAAGGTGGTGCTAAGGAAACTGTCTTACGTGGTGCTGACAAAGTCAGCAGGTGAGCCCAGCAGGCTCAGCTGTGCCTGAATTCAGTGGTGTGGGCCTGGCCTGGGTCACCATGGCTGTGTGGCAGAGTTTTGGCAGACACGTGCTACTCCCCTGCCCCACTGTATCTGCTTTGGGGCTTTTCTCAGCTCAGTCTTAAATTCCCTCCCTGGTGTGTGGATGTATATATTTATGAGAAAATTAAGCAGATGTTACATGCCACCCAATACAGTGATTATCAGGGACATAATGGATGTCCCTGGAGTTGTTTAAGGCCATGTTAAATGGGGCCCTGAGGAACCTTGTCTAGTTGAAGGTATCCCTGCCCATGGCAGGGGCATTGGAAGTAGATGTTCTTTATGATCCTTTCCAACCCAGGCCATTCTATGATTCTATGATTCTATGATTCTATGATTCTATGATTCTATGATTCTTCTAAGATTCTGTGATTCTAAGATACTCCAGCTCCTCTATTTTACAGATTTGTCAAATGTGAGAAGTAACTCCCTAAAGAAAAATGAGAAGTGAAGGTAATGGATATCTAAAAGGGGATCATCAGGTGGCAATAGATTGGTGGTGAGGGAAGTGCTCATTTCAGGCTGCAGTTTTTACAGTGTGATCTCTTGGTTTCATCAGAGCATTGTAAAACACTTAATGACTTAAACAGTCAAAAAATAAATATTTGAGCTCTCTGATAATGCAGAAGAACTTGAATAAGGCCTGCAAGGAAGCTAGAATGCATTATCACAACACAGGCAGCAGTATACTGGGAATCTGTGTGGTTTTCTTTTTTTTTTTTCCTTTTTCTTTTCTCTTCTCTTCTCTTCTCTTCTCTTCTCTTCTCTTCTCTTCTCTTCTCTTCTCTTCTCTTCTCTTCTCTTCTCTTCTCTTCTCTTCTCTTCTCTTCTCTTCTCTTCTCTCTTTTTTTTCTTGTTGAGAAATCACCAATTCAAATTACTACACTGGGTGATTTTCCTCTCCATCTCTTTTATATTGTGAGCAAGTCCTATTGGATGTCAATATAGTGATACCTTTATGTCTTAAATTGCAATCCTGTTTGCATTTTGTTTTCTTTCTTTGCTATAAAGATAAGAGAACTCTCCTTTCCTTGTAGTCAAAGTCTAGACATTTTGTGAAATAAGCTTGCCTTGCCTTGATCAAGTTAAGGACATTTCCTTACCATTTCCTAGACTATGAGTAACTTACTCATTTTCTTGGTTGTCATAATCACAGCTCTTTGATTTTCAAAGTTATTTCTACCTAATGTTTTTACTTGTACTTGATTAAAAGTATTTTCTGAAGGAGTTACTCTAAAGGAAGAAGGGTGAAGTCTTTATGTTGGAAATGAACTTGAGACAAACCAGTGGATGCAGTTGCCTGCTTTGTGCCATGCTTGTGCACACATGCAAAAGTCTTCAACTGACTGAACCCACAGCTTTGCAGATCAGGCCCACTCTAAATCTGAGAAATTACAGGACACAGACAGTTAGAGAGATTTTTAAAGGGATTCTGAATAAAACAGTTTTGTATAGGAAATTGTTCTGCCTTAACAAATTTCTCAATTCTGTTCCCATTTCTCAATGCTTTTCCACTTGTGATCTCTTTGCAAAATTTAATTTTTTTGCCATCACAAAGAGAGTAATTCCTTTGAAACCAGTCAAAGTGATGTATCTTTGTCTCTGTTCTCTCTTTTTCCACAGGCACCATCAGCTTTTTTCTGAAGAATTGCGAGGAGTGAAAATGATTATTCTTCTGTTCATGGCAGTTAAAGGGATAATCACTAAGGCAGAGAAAAGTACTGTGGATTCAGGATTGTTCATTAAGAAGATATCAATTACCTGAGAGGATTATTAGCCTCTTCATAACTGTTTTTGCATTCTTATGAATAGAAAGAAGTCTTTTATGAGCTTTTCTTAATAAGGGAATAGGATGAGGATTGCAGGAATATCTAACTGAATGTTATTTGTCTGCCTTTTAATTAGCATAGAAGTGGAGAATGCGTATGAATATTGAGTTCCTCATTCCCATGTTCATGGATGAGCTCCCATTGCATTCATTATTCTGCATCAGAGATTGATATTGTTAAGAAAACACTTTTTTACAAAAGGGAAATTTTCCTTCATCAAGGTGGAGGTCTAAGACTAAGCTGAAGTATTGCATTTTAGCTGCCATGTGCTTATCTGTAGGTTGCGCTCTCTCTTCTGCACTTTTGTTAAAAAATTAATTTTTTTCCTTTAATTCCAAGCCAGGAGAATGAGCCTACATGATCTCTCTCTTTTTTTTTTTTTTTTTTTTTTTTCAGGTGTAAATTGGTTGTGATATCTAAAAATTTGTTTCATACGCAAAATTATCCATAAATTTTGGAATGGAATAAAGACAGGTCTCAGTATGATTTCATTGTGTTTCTTACAATTACATTACATGGAATTAAGTTAAACTATTGACTTCTGTCATCCTGCTTAACAGGCTAATGGCACAAGGCAGCAATGCTGCACAAGCCAACCATGTATAATGTCATTTCATCCATTTCACAGGTTCTGATATACTTTTTGCTACTACACTGTGGTGGCAAGTCACTGACCAAGGCCTTGGTGATCCAGTTGCTGGACACACACACAGGTTAGCTGAAAAAGGTGGTCCTAGGAGTATATACCACTGAAAAATGCTTATTGCAGCAGAGGTACTATTTTGCATTTAAAACAATTCAGTTTTCGAGTAGGTTTGGAACAGGAATTTGAAATTTCTTTGTTCGAAAATGTGAAGACCTGTAAATGTTTACAGCAGTGCTGTAAACACTGTGCAGTCAGAGGCATGCAAATGTAAAAGAAGCAACTCTATCTGTAGCAACATGTGCTGCAAAATCCTAACAGATAATGTTTGCTGACATAATTTAAGGCAGGTACTTCATTTCAGACAAAAACCATGTAAGTTACAGAGCGGGGTCAGCTGGAAACCTGATTCCCATTCTGCTGCTTTACGTTGTTCCTTGTGGCCTTGACCTTATCTTCTTCAGATCTTTGCCACTGCTGGCCATTCAGTAATTCGGTTGTCCTGGCTGGAGTCGGTTGTAAAACTGAGAACTCCTGTGCTTGAGAAATAGTGAAATTGGTGCTGTAAGTGTGTGACTTAAATGTACAGCCAGACCAAGGTCCTTTATTTTTCCATGGACATATGCCTAATCATTATGTATTAGCTGTGCAGGTGAAATAAATCAGCAACTATCACACAATTCCCTTGAAAACACTGATAGCATAACGCCGTTACAATGCTGTTTCCTTTCAGATTCTATCTCTGGTTATCTTGTGCCTTATGAGGGAGTAAGTGTGAGCAGTCACTGCTTCACAAGACAACGTAAGAAAAGTGTATTTCTGGTGTTGTTTGCCTCTGTTTTTACCTTCCTTTACCTGAGTGAAATTTCAGTGTGGTTATTGTGAGACTGTGCTGGTGATGAATACCAGGGTTAATTTTAAATAGACAGATGGATGGAAGCCCAGGATAGGTAGGAACCAGTAACAGTGAACTCTTACTTCTACACAAAAAGCCCATATCTATGTACAGGACAGAGCCCTAACAATACAGAATTTCTTATGGGATCCATAAACTCATACCTAGGATCATAATCTCAAATCTCAACAGCTTCATTCAAATGAACTCCTGAATTACTTCAGAGTCTTCAGAAAGGCAGATGACAGACAGCATAGATTTTAATTTAACTGCTCTCTGTATTATTATAATCAGGCTGTGATTATGTTTACCCGAGTCCTTACTGAATTCAAGACTGTAGAGATAACATTACGGCTTTCATTGCATAAGCCAACCTGTAAATAAAAACATACTTTAAAATCCTAAATACATAATGATAGATTTATTCTTACAGAACAAAAATAAGAATATGCTTTGTAAGTATTATTAGTTGAACTTTGCAAACCCATTATGAACAAGACAAAATTTAGAACTTTTGAGACAGTAACAGGATTTTTTCCTTCTGCTCTGCAGAGCAGTACAAATAGCGGTGCAAAAATAATCTATGTTCAGAAGTATATGATTGCACTGATCATATGTACTTATCCTTGAAATTCTCTTTGAAAACATTTTGCTGGTATCTTTTTTTCAATGTGAACTTTGAGTAATTACATTATAGGAGTATTTAATAATGTATAATACTATGTTATAAGTGTTCCTTAATATAAAAAGTTCTGTAATAACAAGGAATTATTTTTCTTGCCCCAGTTGGTTTTGAAACCATGAGTATTCATGGTTTCAAAATTTCTTGGAGTTTTGATCTAGAATTTTCTTTTCTGATTGATAAGACAGAATTGCCACACATGACTCAAACAGTCTGTCTGAGGAAAGTCCACATTGTAAATGGGAAACAAACTTAAAAGCTGTGATCATTTCCTGTTACAAAAAGTGAATGAAACAGCACAAGCTCACTAGCACACGTGTTTTAAAACACAGCTCTTCTTGAAGGGTCTGTGGCTTAAAAGGGCATTTGGGTAAAACATCCATCTAGAAACATGGGCAAAATTGGAAATATTTGCTATATCCGGATAAGAAGAAATCATCTCCACCTACTTAACTTAAAGGCCTATTTTTTCTACTCCTCATCACTGCAGTTTTGATAAGGAAAGGGAAGAGAAAGATGCGTGTTTTCAGTATGTCAGTAACTGACCACCAGGAAAACAGTGACAATTGCCAAGCTATCCCACTTGTTGAAAGCCTCAGCTGCATTCCAAACCTTGTCTGCCTTCCAGTGAATGAGACAAAGCTAAAACCCAATTGACAGGATCAATTTTGCTGGTTCTGTTACAAAGAAATGGCACAATTAGTGAGAAATAGTGAAGCCTCTCTGCACTCGTAGGGTCTGACGATGAACCTGAGAATGTACTTGTGAATGTTGCAGATTTATGGTGGTCAGCTGAATTGCCCTGGCATTGCCAGGGCTCGCTCAGGCTTTACCTTGGGTAGGCAGAACTGCACGGATTCCTGGAGCCATATAGGGGTAAGTACACAGACGTGGACAAGCACAGCTTGCAAAGGACATGTATTTTTCTAACTCTGCTGCTAAGAGTTTCCAATGCATGCTTTTATTTCCATGTCTTAGAAATTGATTATATTAAATAGCGCTTTGAGGAGTGTACCTACTTTGTTACACATGGTGCAATATTTATCCACAATAGTCCCATTTACTGGAAAACACCGATGGTATGGCCATGAATGTCATAGAGTTTTAAGGAACTTCTGTTTAGTCTAGAGTTACATATTGTATCTTGAGCTTTTTTTTTCTTTTTCTTTTTCCTGTGGGATATAAACTTCCAATTTGAAAATCATAAGAATTTCTTTAAATGCCATGTCTCCTATGAATATGCTTAGCAATTCGGTAGGAACTAAGTAACTCTACAGCAAAAGATTGGTCCTGGCTTACTTGTATGATGTTTCAGCAACATGCCAATCAAAAATATAAAAACATCTTAAAATACAAGGAGGGGATTCTAAAATATAGAAACAGAACATTGAAATTATATGATAATATAATACACATAATCTTAAAATTCTGATTTCAATTCCTTTTTGTTTCTACTTCCTTTTAATTTTAAATCTGAATTGCTATATTTTCAACTTAATATTTTTACTGTTTCAACATATTTGAAACTATTGTTTCAATGCAAACTATTAATCATGTGCTGCATAAACACAGCTGAAGTGCACTCTTCACAACTAAAAGCAATTCTAAGGGGACACCCCTTTCTTATCTTGGCTGTATCAAGAGATATAACTTCATCAATCTGACAGAGAAAAGGAAGATAGTTCTGGCTGTGTGTTCCTAATGCCTGGATTAAAAGTGTGTAATCCATCTCCTTAGTTTGTCATGTTGGAATGTTCATGAAATCTAAAAAGGTGCCAAAGATAACATCACATAGATGGAACATGAATACTTTGTAGCATGCTGATGACTATTAGCAGGACTTAAAGGCACTGGAAAACAAATAAAATCTGTTATTTTAGAGATGGTTTTAAATTTTTGTAAATCAGACCTTGCTTCATTATTTGAAGACATTTAATGTACTGGACAGCTGCTGAGGCCCTTACTAGATAACTTTTTTCCCTCTTTGTTTCATTAATTTCTTCCATGTTTACTTCTTATTTGCTGTACTTGAAAAGCCAGGAAGAACAAAAGCAACAAACCCAACCACCTTGCAGTGATCAGCATGCTTGTAGCTTTGAGGAGCTCCAGCTGCAGTTATAGTGGGGTATAGGGTGATCAGGCTCTCTAAAAAGCAGATGATGTAGTATCAAGCTCAATGTACTTGTACAGCTGACCTTTTAAACATTTACCAGAGGTTATTTATTTTATACCTGTACCTTACAGCCTTATTTCATTATTTAAATATGGATTTAGATTATCTAAATTTAGCTCAATAAGCACTGTCAACATAACCTAATTTGCTCTTGCAAATTCAACTTTGCACATGCAGGGATGGCATTGTTTTTGTAAAATAAAATAACTCCCAAAGCTATCTACATATGCTTTTTTTTTTTTTTTTTTTTTTCCCCTGGGGATAATATATGTGAACAGACCTTAAAAACTTTACTTTGGCTTTTCTTTCATTGACTCTGTCTCTAAGGCATATTTCCTTCCACCCACTGTGTGCTCTGTGCCTTGCTCATAAGTTTGGCCTGAACAGAAATGAAATTGCTACAACTTTTATGTTCCAGAGAGGGGTCCTCCAGTCAGCTCTGCAAATGCATGAAGCATGGTAAAAACTTTATCAATCAATAAAGTCTTTCTGACAGCCGAGTTATAGAATTCAAAGATTTTTATACTGGGCAAGCAGTTTTCTCCATATTCAGGTCTTTTTATATGAGATTATTTTTAAGTATCTGGAGAAAAAGATTGATGGTTTAAGCAGTTAAGCCAAAGTCATTTTATGTTTTAATTCTAGGTATGTAAATAAGTGCATCAGTCATAGTAAATCTGCATGTCTCTCTTTGACACTCTCTTTGAGTTCCAAAACTCAAGTGAAATACATCTTCTACTCCAGAGAGTATGACAGTATTTTAAAGGTCTATTTCTTCACAGAAGTAACAGTTACAGGTATTTGATATTTTCTAAATTTAGAGCACAGGCTGCCCCAGGTGTACTCAGATGTCATTGACATTGCTTATTGGTCATTATCATTAATTCCTTGCTTACAAGCACATAAATTGTATTGACTTGCACTGTAGTGATAGGCACCTCTAATTGTGCATGATGCTTACAAATACCTACCTGGAGTTCTTGCAACATTTGCAACATTACACATCAGCAGAAAGAAATCTCCTTTGCTATCAAGGTAATGAGACTCTCTGAGGGAAAAAAAAAATAAAAAACAACCAAGTCCAGAGTGTTTTCATTAGAAGAAATAGTGTAATTTTTCAAATGTATAAATCTCCCACTCGAGATTAAAAAAAAAAAAAGCACAAGTGAGTAACTGTGTTTAGAAAGTCTCCTCCTACATTCTCCTCCTCAAATCAGTGAGTATCCTGGAGGTTTCCTTCTGGGAAATTACCTTGTACCATTAACACAAGAACACTTGCCAACAAATCCTAATTTTAAAGAACATAATTTGAATCTTCTCTGACATTTAAAGGGTGTTGCCAACTAGTATAACAGAATTAGCAAGCATGTCATAATCTATATAAATACTCCTGAAAAGAAAATAGTCTTTCAATATAATTTTTTAAATGACAATGAAAAAATAAAAGTCTCACATCCCCTTCCTCAGGTCCTCTTTTTACTAACCTGATGGGTATTATTTATCCTTATGCTTAAATTTCATGTGGAATGGAAGTCCAACATTGATCATCTCTTTGCATCTGGAAGGTTTCCAAGTGACTTGGAAACCTTCCAGATGCAAAGAGAGATTGATCTATTTTGACATATTTAGTTTAAGCATTTATAGGAGACAAAAGGTCTCCATTGGCAATAGAGTATAACTTGTCCAGTGGTCAGGTCCCAGGTAAAATAAATAATTGAAGTTTTCTGCTTCTAATTCTGTACCAGTAGTAAATTGATGTCACTTTCCCATGGAATTGTATACATAATAAAAACATTAGATATGCTAATAATACCAGTAGCTGATTATTTTTATAATTAAAATAAATAAATATATTATTTAAAGATCTGGTTTTTTTGTTAAAGATTGCTTTTACCATTGTTGCCTTGAAAACTGCAGCTCAAACTTTCCTCTTTTTTGTCCTTGCAAGGTGCTGTCTTCTTTAAAAAAAGCCCTACTGGTGCTGATAAAAACTGTAAAGGAAATACCTCTCATTTTAATTTCTTCTGAATTTCTAACTTACATATGGGCTTTTATATGCCTGCTCAAAAAGTAAAGACATTAACATTTTCTAACCAACCTTTATTGATTCCATATGACTTCAGAATGGCATGGGAAACTGTGCTAAGAGAAAGGGTTGTAATAAGGAAACAGTGTGGTTTGCACAATCAAAAAGTGCTTACTTTTTGGTTCAGTACATATATTAAGACAGATGTGAGTTGGATGCCAAATTAAAATATAAATCATTCTAACTGTTCAAATGTCAAAGATACACTAAAATTGTACTACACTAAAGATACTACAAGGTTACACTAAATAACCCAGAGGATAATTATGGTATAAAAATGAAAACTACACAGAAAACAATGGATGATCAGCCTTTTTTAAAATCCATGTCAGTGATTCAAGAAATTTATATGTGGATTTTAGAAGAGTGATTTTGACAATCACTAAGAAATAGTCAATCTCAGGAGCTTCAAGTGGTGGAAAACCATGTCAGTGTTTATGAAAATGGTCAATATAGTATTAAATATTACATTAATACAACTAGCAATGCTCTCAATAAGAACGACTCCTACCAGCTAAGACCCGTACTAAGTCCTACCAGCTTCAGATGTTTTGAGGAATGATCTCAGGCCATTTTTATACTGCTAGGAATCTTCAAGACAATCTTTTGGGGATTGATACCTGACTTTTAAATCTAAGTTCTGCTAACACATATGAGATTTTGCCTAGTTTAAAATCTGTCTCATACAAACTTATAAGCAGGGTTTTTAGGATCTTTTGCTTGACAAGTACTGCAGCATAGTTAGATAGGTGTGGTCTTATCTATATTTGTAAATGTTTGAACTGAGTGTACAGAGCAATTATTTCTATATAAAAGGTTTATCATAGATTATGTAAGTCTTGCCTTGTCATCCTGAGTTGCAAAACTGGAACCTGTTGACATTTTCCTGTTTTTCTTACAGGCTATTCTCAGTAATAGGAAACTACTGATATCTGCCTTTGCAGATGTCCGCAGCTGACGTCAGGAATTTCAGACACCATTGTGCAAGTAGTGTTCTAACCTGTAAAACTCATTGCAGTGATGACAAGGGATATTACAGCTTTTAGGTACATCTCTAACATAGGTGGATTGCAATTTTTTTGGTTTTTTATTTTTTTTTTTGGTTGTTTAGAAATTATGTTTTATCAGAATAGAAAGTGTCCAAAGGATAATCACCACCAACAACTTCTGTCTGAGAGACTGCTTCCACTGCTTAGTCTCTGATCCAAGTCAGATTACTAAAATGATATCAGCCATTTTGTTTCAAAATGGGCTTCTTGCAGAACAGAAATTTTCACTTTTGAGCAGATCTGATATCAATTATAATTGTTCCTTTGGAATAATGTAGGAGATAAGTTCCTTCACTTCTATATGGGCCAGAGCACCAAATCATCTGCAGTTGTTCACACTCACAGCAGGGTGAAAGAAAGAGAGACCCATCAGTTCCTCGTCTGCCATCTACATCTATTGACTGTGTTGGTTGCTGTGAATTAGTTATATAGATAATATCAAAGACCTGTGGTCAAGAACTATCAGCTGAACCACTGAAAAAGAAAGTGACTGGTTAGATGGGACTAATGCAGAGAGATTTGAAAATGTACTTATGGTTTGTGTGAAACATATGGTGCATTGCAGCATGATATAGGGACAATATAATATAAAGAAATTCAGTGACAAAGAATACAGAAGAGTGGGGCAAGGTAATTTTGAATTTTCTAAGAAAAGCATGAATAGGAATAACACCAAAGGAAATATAAATCTTACCCTGTTATACAGATGCAATGGGAATAAAATATTACCATAGTTTCTTTTGCTTGATCAGATAATCAACGTCAATTTTATGACTGTGAAAAATGCTCTTTCTGCAAAAGGTGAGCATGGCAGAGATTTGGTAAAATGATCTCTTGGAAGAGGAGCCAAGATTTCAGAACTGTGACCTTTTCAGTGTCTCATCAGCCTGGCTATAAAGTAATTCTAGACTCTGGTTTAATGCAGCAGAGTGTTTGTGACTGACACAACAACTGGTTTGCTTCTTGAAACCCAACACAACTGGCTTATGATTCTCCCATTACGGCTGTTTCTACATTCCAAAGTGTACCTCAGCTTCTAGCTATGATCCTATCACTGTTGTTAAAATAATTAATTACTAGTATTTCTTAATTAAAGTCTTACCTGCTAGTTCTTACAACTATAAATAACAACCTGCCAAGCCTTTTTTTTCCCTTCTGCTTGAATGCAGGGAGTAAGGTTAATGTTATGAAGGAACTCTTGTCCTCATTCAAAATTTGTGAGCCAAGATTCAAAGGAAAAGAGTCTACTGTATTTTCAATAGACGTTCCAATTTTTTAAATTCTTGAAGTTAAAGTGTGGCTGTGCAATCAGCCTTTCTCCAGATGGCAAAGAAATCAGGTTTGACTTTAAACAAAGTCCTAGGAAATGCAGCTTAGAAAGGGTGGCTGAAAGCTTACTGCTTGTTGCGCAGCTCTTTCCATTTGGGCAACTTCTTGCAGATCCCTTATCTAGGTGAAAAAACTCATTTCAAGGCTTTTATTTACAATACCTTCCTGCTAGGAGGAAATACTTGAACTCAAAGAGCACTGAAACCTCTTTTCCAAAACAAGAGCTTTTTGTGAATTGCAATAGGGATGAAAATAAATAATTTATAAATTTAAGTTAAAATAATACTATTTAAAGCAGCTTATAATTTATTTTGTGGCTCTTGTGCATTCTTCCATTGTACTTGTAATGCAGATGTTGTCATGTGTTTCCAATGCATTAAATCTATGGGACTAAACTGTTGAGACAGCAACCACAAAAAATGTCCCAGCATCACAGGGCATGGGAAAGCTGAGGATAATGGATGGTAATATACTTCTTAAAACACAGTCCTGTATTCCATCAACCACTGATTATTGTCTGCACATTTTAGGCTACCCCACACTGCAGAGAAAGTGTTAGCACCCTTCCAGGAAACTGGGATTAATGAAATGTGATATCCTTGGCAAAACCTTCATAGTATAAATAGAAGTGAATCCCTGGCTTTCTGGGTGAATGTGTTCAAAGTTTTAATGTCTAAAGCTATGAACCTACATTATAAATGTTTTTAAAATGTATATAAAACATTATACATGTGTTTAACTTTATGCATTGCAGGACAGCTACTGCCATGAGATTATGAAGTGAAAAATGAACGCAGTATAGGAATGCATGTAAAATAGTCCTATTTTAAGGACGCTTGCCAGAAAAAAACCCAAAAAACTCTTCTGAAAATTATTAAATTATAAAATCATTGAAATTATTTTTTTCATTTTGTAAGTTCCAAATATGACATATCTCAATAATAAATGAATTTATGAAAAAGACAAATGAAAATACTCTTACTACATATTTCAGTAGCTCTCGTGGTGACTTTTTTTACTTAACATTAACAAAGAATTGAGATACTGTTATTTGTAATGGTCTGGTGAAAATGAAATAAGGAAATAATGTATTAGATAATCTTCCCATACAGGCATTATAAGTAAACCAGTGGGGGGGGGGAAAGTTGCAAAGTCATGAAAGTTCTGGAGTGAAAGAAGAGGGTGCTTCCAAACCACCAGGCATTGCTTGATCTGAGGAAGCTCTGGCCATCCTTGTGCAAAGTACTGCACAAGGTGCAGGAGATAAGGATCACCTCAAAAATAAAATAAGTCATAGTAAACATTGGTCTATGGTATAAAGGTATGAGATAGTAGGACCTCGATGGTTATGCAAGAGCTGTTGTCTCATATTACCTCCCACCTGCTTCATGGCCTGGGCCTTGCTGATGTCAGAGGCACAGCTCAGTTTGGGTATGCACAGCTGGGTATTGTGGATGGGATCAAACCTGGCTCCTCTAGGTGAGGGAAAAAGTGTCTTCTTAACTGGAGAGTTTTATCTGCTGTGCTCTACAGTTTCAGGCTTTTAATTCTAACTGAGCATTTATTTTAAGTTGTGAAATATACTACAACAATCTATATAAAAAGTATAGAACTAACTGTCCTATAATTCCCTGTCCCAGTTAAAAGAACAGCCAAACCCTGAAGCAAGGGAAAAACTTGTGTCCAAATAATGAAGTATTCATAATAATTTCTTGTACCTGGCTAGTAGGAATACATAATCTAGCAAATACCAACAAAAGTTTGTATTTGTCATTATTTACTTCATATTCAGGGAATATATTTAATTGCACTAATACATTTAGATACCGGAAGAGATTTTTAGGTAGACATGGAATGATAACAAAAACAAATTTTATGTTTTTCAGTTATACTAACACAACATTAAACAATTGATATTAAAAATGATGGGGTAGTTCTGTTTTTGTCTTTTCCTTTTAACTCTGTATCTTATTATGAAAACAGCATATCTAGTGGCAACAGACTCACAGTTTTATAGATATAATATTAAAAAGACAAATACTGCTACGTTTTACTTTCTATACATGAGGGGTTTTCACCAAGTAGGCTTACTCTTGTTTGTCTTTAATGTTTAAAAGACTCCACAGTCCCCAGAGTTTAGGACCAGAAGCGGAAAATCATATTTGTGTGTCAGGAGATTGCTGAAAATTGTTCTTTGAACGATACATGGTCAGGATTTGCACCCTTCAGCTGAAGCTGCTGATCAGTTTGAATGTAGCTTTGCCAGGTGT
>JACBWW010000003.1:40293585-40501394 GCA_020086605.1 Lanius collurio
AGGGAGTAGAACAACTTATATATATATATATATATATATAAATATATTTACATATATCACTGCTATTGCTTGAGAATCAATTTGAGCTGTATCTGTGGAGCTGTATGTATGGAACAGATGTTTGTCCAAGGTAACCAAATATATTCAATTTTTGGAGTTCCAGAAATTTTAGTTCTTTTTTACAAGGGTGTGTGCTGATAGGACAAAGGGGAATGGCTTAAAACTAAGAGAGGGTAGGTTTATATTAGATATTAGGAGGAAATTTTTGCTGTGAGGGTGGTGTGGCACTGGAACAGGTTGTCCAAAAAGTGTTGTGAATGCCCCATCTCCGGAAGTGTTCAAGGCCAGGCTGGATGTGGCCCTGACCAGTCTGGTCTAGGGAAAGGTTCCCTGCCCATGCCCATGGCAGGGAATTGGATGATTTTTAAAGTTCTTTCCAAAGCATTCCATGATTCTTCAGTGATATGTGATAGCACCTTTATTCTGGAAGTTGAATTAGGCACAACTACATCTCATGATTTTTGTACAGAATTGACTGTTGAATAAAAAGCATTTCAGAGGTGTCACTAACTGTTGAAACTGCATTGTTTTAATCAAAACATCGCTCCTGATTGAAAACATTTAATCAGGCACAGTCACGCAATCTCCTGCTTGGGACTTTCAGCAGGGAGCTGTGCCCTCTACTGTTGGCTTGAGCACATTGAAGGCACAGCAAGAAGCAGCAGCCTGAATACTTTTGACCTGAAACATGGGTAAAATGGGACAGTTCAAAGACATCTTCTAGCATAACTATTTTTATTTTTATTTTTACATTTATTTTTATTTTTATTTTTATTTTGTAAGGTCCAAAACCTATTTGTGATATTAGAATTTTTGTCAAAATGTTACAGCATATTTCATTCAAGTTTAATTGTAGGTTGTATCTGGTAGCTAAGAATAATTTTTTGCTTGTTTTTAAGTTGCCTGAGAAACTCATTAGAAGAAAACAAGAGCAACAGAACTTTTGACACAGACCTTTAATTTTCTTTTCTCAATAATGAAGCATTAAAACTCATGATTTCTTCTGAAACAATGGGTAAAAAAGTGCTAACTCTTCTATCAAAACAGAAATACAAAACCAAAAATTATAGTTACAGGAAAGGTTATTGTTCTTTTTATTATTGTTGAACCTTTTTTCATCAAATACTGCTTAAAACACAATTCACAGCTTATTTGTCTATATTACTGACTGGCTATTCTGCCTCTAATTTGAAAAACCTTTTAATTTTACTGTTCATATTTATGATAGTTACAAACAATAATTCCTATAAGCCAGCAAGGGATACAGTGCTTCTCTCACAGTTTCTCAAACAGAGTTCTTAATAACAAAGGGAGAGAAAAAAAAAAAATCATAATTTCAGTTTCAACTGTTTAGCTGTTATTCTAAACTATTTTTCTCTTTGATCTACTGAGCTGCTGGAAACATGCCTGCACAAGCAACACATTAAAGTTTTGTTACAAATGTAAAATGCAAATATGTACCTATGCAAATAAGCATATTTATGCACCACAGCAGTAGTTTAGTTGATTTCTGTTCTAAAGGTTTTATTAGACAGGCAATGTTCTCTCTTGTTATGTTCCACATTAAGCTCCATATGCATGGTGCAAGTTGCAGAAGTATCCAAACTGCAAGATGGGGACGAGGAGAGAAAAATCCCTCTTGTGGTAAGAGATAGGTTGGTGACCATTTGAGGAACCCGAACATACTGTAGTCTATGGGATGTTGAAATAAATCCCAAAGTCCTGAGGGAATTGGCTGATGTAGTTGCCAAGCTGCCCTCCATGACATTTGAAATATCGTGACAGTCAGGTGAAGTCCTAGGTGACTGGAAAAATGGAAACATTGCACCCATTTTTCCAAAGGGTATAAAGGAGGAACTTGAGAACTACTGTCTTTTCAGCCCCACCATGTGGGAATATAATGGAACAGATCTTCATGGAAACTATGCTAAGGCACATAGAGGATAGAGAAGTGAGTCAGGGCTGTCAGCATGGCTTCACCAAGGGCAAATCCTGCCTGACAAACATAGTGGCCTTCTGTGATGGCATTGACTACATCAGTGGACAAGGGAAGAGCCATGGGTGTCATCTATCTGGACTTCCGTAAGACCTTTGACACGGTCCCCTATAACATCCTTCTCTCTTAATTGAAGAGAGATGGATTTGATGGGTGGACTGTTTGGTGAATGAGGCACTGGTTGGACCATGGCACCAACCAGAGGGCAGTGGTCAAGGGTTCAATGTCCTGATGTACATCAGTGACAGGTGGTGTCCCCCAGGGGTCTGTACTGGGACAGTACAGTTTAATGTTTTTATCAGTGACACAGACAGACAAGCTTGAGAAGCCAGCCCACAAAAACCTCAAGAGGTTCAACAAGGCCAAAGGCAAGGTCTTGTACCTGAGTCAGGGCAAACCCTGGTACTATATAAATTCAGATATAAAGGGATTGAAAGCAGCCTTGCCAAGAAACACTTAGGGCTGCTGGTGGGTGAGAAGATGAAAATGTCCAGGCAATCCCAGAAAACCAACCATATCCTGTGCTGCATCAGAAGAGTGGCCACTGGGTCAAGAGAGGTGATTCTTCTCCTCTGTTCTTGTGAGAGCCCACCTGGAGTACTGTACCAGCTCTGTGGTGCCCAGCACAGGGAGGACATAGACCTGTGGGAGCGAGTCTTACACAGGAGAGCCACAGAAATGAATAGAGGGCTGGAACACCTCTCCTATGAGTGAATGCTGAGAGAGTTGAGTTTTTTCAGCCTGGAGAAGAGATGGCTCCAGGGAGACCTCACCACAGCTATTCAGTACTTTAGAGAGGCCTATATGAAAGATGGGGATAAACTTTTCAGTATGGTATGTAGCACTAGGACACAGGGCAACGGTTATAACTAAAAAAGGGTAGATTCAGATTAGAAAAAAGGAAGAGATTCTTTACAATTAAAGTGTTGAAACCCTGGCCCAGATTTCCCAGAGAGGTGGTAGATGCCCCATCCCTGGAAACATTCAACTTAAGGTTGGACAGAGCTGAGAAACATGATCTAGTTGAACATATCCCTGCATCTTGCACAAGGGTTGGAACTAGACTGCTTTTAAGGTACCTTTCCAACCTAAAAACTACTCTACGATTTTATGATTCTTTGGTGAGTGTATTCACTTGCTTGATGGTGCATGGACAGCCTGGCACAGTGTCACTTGTTGGTACTTTTCCTTTTTCACCAGGGCATGTTTGACACCTCCTGCATATGCAGCCTAAGAATCGTATTTGTTAAGAACCAGAAACAATTTCAGGAATGCCACAGAATTAACAAGCACCCCAGGGCCATTAGACTAACTCTGCCACCTACAGACACTTTATTTCTGTATTTGCACTAAAAAAAAAAAGCACCTTGGCTCTGTTTAGACTTCTTATGAATGTGCAATTAACAGGCATCCCCACTGGAAAATTCTAATGGGTTAACTGAAGTATGGGAATGTGAGGAATGATCAAGATTTAATGTGAATTGTAGAGAAATTGAGCAAGATTTTTGCAAGAAATCATACATATTCTGTAACCATCTTCAATAGTAGGCATCCCACTGGGATATGACAGGCTTTGTGATTCCAAACAGGAGGGGGTAATGAGTTGTTTTTAGTAGATAAATATTAATATATTTTCTATTCTTAAATGAACATCTACTTCTACAAATTTCTGATGAAAATATGATGTGCCTCAAAATGTCAAAGATATGGCTTACTCATCCTGTTTTTGTTAGTTGCTGTTGCAGTTAAGCACATTCCATGCTCCCTGCTACCATGAAATTACACTTTGTCCTACCTAGTTATGCTAGTCTTCTCACAGAGGATACAAAAAAATAAACTCTGGTACACTGCCAAAGCATCAGAGAGAATTGTGTGAGTCCCAGGTCAACAGAGCAGGCTGCAGGTCTCCTTTCATTTTAAAATAAGTTTTTTCATCCATTTTCTTCCCTGAGATGGCCTTGAAAACATGAAACAATGTAAACAGACTGAGATGGAGGCAAGAAGCCAAGGAGTTGATCTCAGCTTGACAAGGTGCAGAAAGCAAGAGTGGTGCTGAATGGAGACAAGTGCATGATGGCACACCCACGCATTCCTGTTCCTACCTTTTCAGAAAAGAAGAAATCCTGAAAAATCTCCCTATCCCTTACCATCTCCTTGGCCGTTGTCCATCCCATTGCAAGCTGACAGGGATGTGGGAGACCATAAAGGACTCTCCCAGCTATTTCACTTCAGCTCTGAAGAACATCTTTTCCTGTCAGGACAAATAGTTGAAAAAATTGGAATTATTACTTTTGTGAAGAATTCACTTTGTCTGTTTCTTTGCAGTTTTACCCCAATTTCATGCTTCCCAGCAACAGTGTCTTGAAAAATGTCTACTTTTATTTGAAAGGACCGTACCCTTGTATTCTTTAGTGAAAGATTTAAACCACTCAGATGATCTCAATAACATCAGTCTTTGACAGCTTCTTGAAGTGACAAGAAAACAGTTCTAAATAAAGATATTTTGGCTTCTGTGTTTTAGAAACTGAACAAAAAAATTGTGAAGAGGAGGCTGTGAGACACAAACAAGAAATGGAGGACTCACAGAAAAATATCTAAGATGTGTAGAACAATATGGGACCAGACTGGATCTGAAGATGTAGGAAGATAGAAAGGAAATGTATGTTAGGACAACCTGGTGCGATATGAGTCCTAGGCTGTGGCTGCCTTACTTCCACACCTTGAGTACCTCTAATGCAGACACACAGAACAAGGCTATCTTAGCTTCACTTGGTGGTAGAAATGAAGTGTTTCTGTCCTTTACAATAATCATTCTGTACTTTAATGGAGATACTAATTTTCAGTGAAGGATGGTCCTTCTTTTCCTCACCTTTGTATTGCTCTCTGCCATATATAGCAATTACTGAATTTCAGTTCACTATTTTTCTTACAGAAGCATTGCTGCAGATGTTTTTTTAATTGGCCATATGATGCCATTGTTGCCTTTGCACTAAAACTCACTATTCTTGTAGGAAGGTTAATCTCATCTAATGCAAAACTTTGGACCTCAGGTATGTTATTTTTCCTTACAATTTCACTCTTATCTTATTGAACATCATCAGATGGTGAACATTAACAGTTTGTGTACATTAACCCTACACATTTCTTGTTACATGGCCAACCATTCTGAAAGTGTATTTATTTCTTCCAGAGACTACTGAGAACACTGGTTCTTCTAATTCATTCCCAAATTTATACCAGTAAGTGAAATTAAATTTTAGAAAACATTTTAAGAATGAATTATGAAAGCAGCTCTTATGCAAAGTAAAATTAATATATATATATTTTTTTTATATTTTCTGAAATGTTTGTGAGATATTTTGAGGTTGTTATTTCTGCAGGAGGTTGGATTAGACGACTGTCTCAGGTCCCTTCCAACCTCAGTCTTCTTATGTTTCTGTGACTGGAATGTTATAAAACATTTCTCTGTAAAAAATACTGGACCACTGGATAAGAATATTGAGTTCATGGTTTATTCCATTTATTTTCTATGATCAGATACAGGAATCATAGATTGTGCTGTATAGAGAATATGTCCACAATTAAAGACAAGAAGAATGAGTCAGAGATGTGGGCATCACCTTGGGAATTTTGAACCTGGATGTGCAATGACTTTTATAATTCATTACATTTTGATTAGTACATACATAGATAATGGCTGTTCTCTGAATTTATATCTGTGGTGAAAACCATCATGTGAACAAAGTAAAACAGCCAGCACTTCAGAACTAATCACTTTGTTATGATAAACTAATAAAATTGAGAGTTTAGATATATGTATTTACAGGAAAAACAGAGTATCCAGTAAGTGACGGTGTGGGATGTTGCAAGATGGGGATGATGTCAGCTATTACAAACAGGAGACTAGATCTAAATGAAGGGGATTATAAAAGCTATAATTAGCTAATGCTTCCTAAAAGCCTAACCTAAACTGTTGAGTTTTTTCCATACCAAAGTGCAATACCATACAGAGATCACATATCATGCAGAAAGTGCAGAAAGAAAAACAAATCTTATACAAACAGTATTGTCTTCCATTATTTCAGGGCAATCTTTTAAACTTTCTGGAACAGATACTTTTCCTTTAATGATGCTGTGATTGCTGAAGGACTGTTTACTTATTATATTGGAATATAACAAATACATTACAGTTAAATGTCACCAAGTTATATTGATTTTATTTACATGCTTATGGGTGATGCTTTAATCTCTAATTTGTGCTGTCAATTCTGAAGAAAGCAAATGGGTTGATGAAAAAACCAGAATCCCTTGTCTTGTAAAAGCAAGTTTACTATTCAGGAATGGTTTCAGTGCTGTTTTATTTGTTTACAAGTCTTCACATGTTAACATAAAAGCCTGAAGAAGGATGTTTGTGTCTGTTCTGCATGAATCTCATTCTCTGTCCCCAGAGAGTTTTCAAAGTGTGCAAATATGTAAGAGTACAAACTCTGACTGAGAATAAGTGAAGGGGCATGGGAGATCTTCCTTTTCACAGAGGACCAGCAAGTGCGTCTTACCCTTTACTGTCGACACATGGAGAACAGAGGGAAGCACCAGAGAAGGACTACAAGCAATGCCAAGGCTTTTCAGAAGTGTAGTTAATGCTGTCTCACAAAGGACAGGCAGTTTGTACCATCTGCTGGAGATGCAAGAGAACAAAAAGTGCCTTGCTGACACATACATGGAACAGGGAAGCTCAGTCTTCATTGTCCCAAGTCCCCCTCAGCACACTCAAAGAACTTCTGGTAAGCTAATTCAGTAACAAGACCAAGTTACATTAACTTTTAAAATAAATTCATATTTTTTTTCAAATGCAAAATTTTATGTGACTTTAAAAACAGATGACTGCTATTTAAGACAAACCTCCAATATCTAGAGTAACAAAAAAATGTTATTTCCCTGAATTGTGTCTATAAAAGGTACAAATGCGAGAATCCAGCTGAAACAAAGGAATTGGTTTTTAATTCTTTAAATTCTTCATGTCCTTAAATTCTGTGCTCAGTTGGGCTTGTGTGCTAGATGACTTAGCTGTCCAGCAGCAGTGCTTTTCTCTGATTTTGGAAGCAGAGGAAAGTCTTGCAACCATTTTGTGCTACACAGCACAAATCTGTCACTGTAAGAGTGTATCAGTGGTCCATTGAACTCCTCTTTTCTCCCTCATTGCACTAAATAAATGAAAGCTTTAGTTATTATGCCATAGAAGCAAATGACTCACTGAATATTTGTCTGTCTAGTTAACTGCAAGTCTTAGTCTTTCTGAGCTGGTGCCTAGAGTTATTTTCTGTTTGAATGATAGATAAATACTGCTTATATCTGTGATCCATAAAGAGGTTTACTCCACAGATAATATGTCTTGCCATCACTGAGGCACTAAAGCTGTAGTGGTGACTGTTGAAGGAAAGACATCAGTTTCTAATGCATCTTTTTCTGAAAACCAGCAGAACTCTTGTAATACAAAATGACTAGTATTTATCATCACTCTTGAAGGTGGGTTCTGTATATAAGCATGACTGACTATTAAAATATAAACTTTTCATGGAAAAACACATCCAGAATGTCTGTTTTTCAGTATTACAGGACCTTTAGTAACCAGTGTTATTAGATGTTAGTCCATGTACTACCATCCAGAAAAGTAAAGTCATAACATTGCCAAAAAGCAAAAGACTGCTGCCAAAGGTGATAAATCCAGAAGAGCTTAATGAAGATGTTGTCTTTCTATGGTGAAACAATGAGATTTAAGATACCTTTTTAAAAAAAAAACTTTGGGGGATTAGATTATTGCTCATCTACATGAGATTGCTTAAACTCTCAGAAACTGTGTTGGGTAAGGATTACTTGACTATGCATTCAGCTGTTGAAGTGAAATTCTTTGTATTTGCTTGTGATTTGGGTGGATTATTTTACCATACTAAATAATTGTTGGGGGTTTTTTTGCAAGATTACAATTTATTATTTTATTACACTCAAAGATGTTGTCAAACACAGACCTTTAGTAAACCCAGAGAAGTAGAAATACAATGCATTCATCATCTCTGAATTTATAGCTAAACAAATGGTATTGGTTTTGGAATACACAGATGAAAATTGTTGGCCTGTTGCCCAATTGTGTGTGTAAGACCTATAATTGAAACACTAGGTTCATTGCCTCTCTCAAAAAAGGTATAGTGATGCAAGGTTAGAAAAATATTTTCCGTATCTAATGCCTTAAAATACTTTGCTATAAATTCTGTAGAGAACCTTTGCAAAAAAGCACGTGGTTAAAGCTGGAATTCCCAGCCAGAAGCACATGGAAGAAGACTAAATATTGAAACTAACTTTACAAACACCAATGTTTAGGGACACAAACTGAGAAGTATTAACATGAATGTCAGGTTGTTGTGGGCACTTGATCTGCTGTTTATTCCATCCATCATACTGCTTGCTGATTATAACTCTGCAAGAAAGGAATGAAATAAATTGGTGATGTTCTGCAGTGGAGACACCCAGAACAGGCCAGATTTACGCTTTCAGTAAAGGTGTTCCTGTAATAAGTAGTTAGCTAACATTTTGCATTTGTGTGGCTGCTTTGATGAATAACAGAGTTCACAAGAATCATATTATTCATCTTTAACACAGTCCTGTGAGGTAGAGAACAGGGTGTTGTACTCTCTGCATGGCTATAGCAATGTGAACACTGGCCAGGGAGTGACACCCACAGCTCCTCAGAGGACATCACTGTTTGAGATGGGACTTGATTTAATGGCTTCACATTTTTTTGTCATATCCCTTTCATTACAGTTGTACTGTCCTGGAGGAATTTGGTTTTTGAATAGATGGGAAACCTTTGCTCTGTTCATGTGGGATGTTCGAGAAATTGGCAGATGCTGATTGACTATAAAAGCTGCCAGGATTGACGGGCTTGAGAATTCTTACAGGTATTTCCTGATCTGTGATTCTTCATTATCATGCATTTAATCCTTATTTCTCCATTTCAGCTCAGCATATTCCTTAAAATTAACCAGTAATATCTACCAACTAATTAGGTCTGTTTAATTTTGTTTCTGAATTGTGCAGTAGTGAACTGGTGCATTATTCATATCCTCAGAGAGTGCCCCTGTGTGAACCATGAACACAAAGGTTGCATTGGTCTCGGTTCTGAGGAAACCAAAAACATTTCACAAGTCTAGAATGATTGGTTGACTATATAGAGAGTTACTTGGCATCACTAAAATTGAGGGAAAGACATCAGCCCAACACCAAGAAAATGTGAAGAATCAAAGAGAATTACTTATATTCTCAACAGCTTTCCACAGTTAGAAACATTCTCCTCCAATGACAGTGACCAGGACCCATGCCTGTGACAATCTGGGGATGATGTACGACCACCACTGCTGGGAGGGCCAAAGTCTGTAGATCCAGCAGGCTCTGGGACAGGAGTTCCAAGCTAGGATAATAAAAGGCACCTCATTGTTCACTATTACTGAGCTCTTTATGTGTTGGATTACAAGCCGTGACCATTACTGCAGTGGCAGAAATAGCAAATATCAGAGGGCACTTCTCAGTGTCAATCCTTGGTATGATGCAGATCGTGCTTCCAAAAAAAGCCCAAAGTGCAGCACAGTGCAACAGTACCCACAGTCTTCCTTACAAGGATGAAGCATAATTTCCATATTTACCTTTCGCTTTTCACATCAAAGCCCTTTACTAATCTTCTTTGTAGACAAGTTAGGAAGATTGGAGAATTTGTGCTGGAAAATATTCCATCTTTGCCTAGGAGGAACAGCTCCACAATGATGTAAAAGGCTTATTAATAAACCCCCCCCCTCAATTAAAGTATTCAAACTGGCCCATTACATTTGACTGCTTCTATAGATATAGATCTGAAGCATCCTTAAGGTCAAGAGTAAAGAGCTTAGTTCTGAAAAAGTCTAAGTACTTTGTCCCCATACTTCATATTTCTATACCTTAGCACTACTGTGGGTATGTGAGTAAGTTCACTAAAATTACTATGAGAATCGAAGAGTTTGACTGGATCACTTAAAATATGTCTGGCATCAATCTTAAATGAGCCATGAAATCTTGGCAGCTCTTCAGGTGAATAAAAAAAAAGTAGGGTTGTGTTTTTCTTTTCAAAATGCATAATGTAAAGAGGTATTAAGCAACCAATGCATTTGTAGAGAATGGGAGAGCAGTACCACAGAGAAATTAAAAAAAAAAAAAAAAAGACTGAGGAACATGAAGACACAGAAAGGTAGGAATAGCAAGATAAAAACTAGCAAAACCTTTTTTCGCACTGACAAACCACTGTGCTGAGTCATGCTAAACTGTGAGACCAACAGCATTTTCTGTCAGCTGCAATGGCATCTTTAAAGTGCAGATGCATTTTAGAATCCACAGCCCAAGCCTGTATGTGGTTGTATTTGAGAAAGCTGAATATTGAATTGGAGCCCATCAAGGTTCATCAGTATAAATTCAGGTAAATGAGACTTAGAATGCGGAAGATGGAATCTGAGGATTTTGTCCATAAGACTGTAAGGCTTTACCAGATATTAAATGAGGTACTGCTCCATTACTGTATCCTCAGACAGACTTTTAAATATTAGATCTTAGGGTCACTGCACATAATTCTTTCAGTCTGTTTCTGAAGGATTTATTAAAAACACCCTAAACTTATGATATACTATTAATTTCTTAATTAATTAGACTGTTAATTTGCTCTGAGAACAATAACATTCCCAGCCAAAATTGTTTCTAAGTTACTAAAGGCTCCTTGCTACAGTTTCATTTCCCCTCTCTTCTGGTAATACCTGCTGTTCAGTATGTGTGACAAGCATGGGATTCCCAATACTGATTCCTTTTCATTACATACTACTTACACTTGCAATGCACATGTGAATGTTTACACTTACACATATCCAGTTACCTTTTCAGTATCTACAGATGATTCTTCCAAAGTTACTTTGTGGTCTCAGAGTGAAATTTTGACTCCAATTAAGTGAAGCACAGATATTGATAGAAAAGGGATGTTATGCTCTGACCTTTCAAAGTGTACAAATGGCATGGATTCTGAAGGATTGACTTTCTTAGAATTTTGAGAAACACACATCTCAAGGAATTTCTGGAAAATGTCTATGAGACAAAAACTTTTCTACCTGCAGAGACTGTATTTCAAGGGCTGGAAACACATTATTTTCTTATAAAATTCTCTTTTAGGAGGATGTATCTCACTAGAAAGTATGCATGAAGTATTTCTGATTTGCTGCATCATTAATTATATATTTAATTGAGATGCCTCTTATAGAGCTTTCATGAGCTTCTCCAGCCTTGTTAGCATTTCTGTGATCTGGTAAGGACTGTTCCCAGGTAAATGCTACTGCCAAAGTATGGAGCAAGACAAAGGTCATACATAAAACCCTGCCTCAATATAGAAGAGTTGCCAATCTGCCAGAATTTCCAAACGAGCACATACAGACCTTATAAAAGCAAACAGTGCAGGTCAAATTCTCGTACTTGGATTATTTCAAGTCAGACTGTGCCAGTGTATATAAAAGTAGATAGCCCAGCTCAGATTTGCATTTCAGTGTGAGTGCCATACAAGAAAAGCCCTACTGCAGTAAAGAGGAGAGTCATATTCCTACAGAGTTTAATCTGTTTGGTTTTTCAGATCTGGAAAAAGTGTCTGAAATAGGCAGTGTATTTTTGTTGCACCAGATTTGTATGGGATTAATTTACTCTTTTTTTTTAATGCTAGTACTAGGTCTTCAATCTATGCTCATTTTACTAGACTGCTAAAAGGAAAGCTTGATTACTTTTTTGTTCCTTTTGCTAAGTCTACAGTCTTGCTTGTTTTTTCTGTGTTTATTGTATCTCACTGACTAAATATTAAGTTTTGCAAATGGTAATGTAGTTTCTAAGCCACATCAGAAGGATGATGGGATTTTGTAAACAAGGTCCTAAAGTCTAAACTGCAGACTGCTGAGTTACACATCTTCTGAACTGGAAAGATGCATTAAAAGTTTGCCTAATATTTGTCTAGAAGTGCTACACAAATAAGAGTGTGAATGTAGCTTAAAAAGTCATTGTGTATAAAAACAGCAAAATCAACCCAATATGCTTCTCATTTTCTTTTGGCAGATCTTCCAATAAGATCTGGCTGTCAGTGGGGGTTTCCATTCATTCCTACAATGTTTTCCACAGCATGGCATTTCAGTGAAGGCATATGACAATTTGGCTTTTTGGCTATGGCATGCCACCATGGCATCCCTCGATCCAAAGCACTGAGTGACATGCTTTTCTTGCATTGCCTGGCATGCAATGTGCAATATGTCAAAAAACAATGCTGCCCCTTCCATATTGTAAGATTCCTTTCTGTTGTATTGTTTTCTTCCACAAGCTATTAAATATAGTAGAACATATTTTATATTTAGAATGGCCGCAGGCACTGAGTAAATGCTTCTGCTCATTTAACCGTGTATTCAATGTGGGCACACTCTGTGCTCCAGCAAGGCCCTTTGCATGAAACCACCCATGGGAAATATCCCTGAGCATGGTGAAACCTGGAAAACCTTAACTTCAAGCAGAGGCATTCTTGAATTACATCCTGCTGGCATATTTACCTCTGTGTGTCGCCTCACAGTCAGCCATTCCTAGCTGTCTTGATGGCTCCTGGAGACAGCTGGAAATTGGCATGCTGAGGTGAAATAGTATTTTGGTTGCTCTAGTTATTTCAAGGTATGTGCCAAGTCAGTCATGGCTGGCAGAGCTCAAAACTCCTGCCAGTCACTTTTCCATGCATCATTCTCCTGTACGTATTTTGTGTGCTCTGGGTAAGGCCGTGGCACTGAGCCATTTTCCACACTCTGCTTATTCCTGCTTTCCATTCTCAAAAAAGAAAGTCTCTGTGACTTCAGGTAAGGTATTTTTGTAAGTGAGATGAGCAAAATTATGCTTCTTGCTTGTTTAGCAGAAGCAAATGCAGCATCTGAACTGCATGTCCTACAGATGGTATTCCATAGCTATAGCATGTTATTTGCACCAGAGCCTCTGTTTCAATCTTTCATTTAGGCGACAAATGGACAAACCCTTCTTTTGGAGCACCTTATGTGATAGGTATCCAACAGGACCACCATGTTTTATTTATTATGATAATCTTTTGAATAAACTGTTGTCATCAGGTGCGCAGCTGTGATTCTGTGACTGCATGCCAGTTTTGGGCGTAAGCATGTCTGCAATTACTGAAATCCTGACCTTTTCATGACTGATATAAGTTGATCTTGCACTCTTGCCTTTGCTATTTCAGATGGCTGGTGGCTTTCAAAACACATCCAAGGTTTACAAAATAGAAATAAATCAGAGTAATAAAGTTGTGAATGTACCACGTAGCACCACTCCTCTCAAATGTTTGAAGCTGTGACCTTATAATGACATTTCCGTGATGGAAGTGTTTACTTCCTAGAAAAAAACAAGTTTTTGCAAGTTAGATGATAATGAATTTCTGAGACAATATCAAAAGAAAATGATAAAGGCAGATCCTAAGGAATGCAAAAATAATGTTATTCTGATTATCTTTAATGCCGGTAATGCTACTCCATTTGCTTTTTGCTCAACCTTTGATAAGGAAAGCAACAGGAAAAGAAAGCAGTCAGTGAGACCGTGGGATGACTCAGCACCTGGGGCTGACTCCAAGAACCTACATTTGTCACTTGTGTGTAAGTTACTGCCTGGAAGGCACAATGTGCAGAAGCACAAAAGATGCTCCTCTGGATGCAACAGGACCAGCTCACTGGAAAGCGAAAGTATGAAGACTTTTGCCTTTGAATGGGGGTCTTTAACAGAGAAGGTTGTAAAAATTCTCACATAGAGCAATGAATTTAAATACTAGGGGAAGAACTGCCTTGCACCTTTTTCTGTGTAATACAAATCATGTTTCTTGCCTCCACAAAGGGTTACCATAAGCATTCTTTGTGTGCATGAAGTTGATTAAAAGTCTCTCTGAGACTTCCATGAACAAGGCCACTAAACCTGTCAGTCTATACAGACAGAAATCGAGCTGTTCCAGTGAGAATTTCATGAGCTTACAAATGTTTCTCTCTGGACAGATAAGGTAGAAATCAATTCAGAAGGATTAATGTCTAAGCTTTCTGAATTAAAATTGCAACAGGTGTCAATTTTACATGCCTGCCCTTTCAACAAATGTGGCATTATCCATTTGATTGATGACAGAGTAAAGAAATGCTTTTTCTTTTGTCTCAGAGTTCTCTTTAGAAATCAAAAAGATGTAATTTTCCATACTATTGTACCTAAATCACCTCCTAGTGTTTTCTTAATTGAATTCTGCTTAAAAAGATATGAGGAACAACGTATTTTGAAGGACACTTTGATGGTGAACACATCTCTGTTCCTTTAAAGATAGTAAAAGGATGCGCCTTAAAATATTGTGTTAGTTCCTAAGGGTTTTGGAGTTTCAATTTGACGTATCTTCTCTATGTAAAAGTACTATTGACATGACTACAGAAATTTTCTCAAATGCAGATTCCTAATTGAGAGATCCTGTCCTACCTTTGTCTCAAAGGATTCAGGATATCTACTTATGATTAAACTCAGAGCAAGATTAATTTACTAAACAAGTTAAATAAAGTAATTTTAGTTACGCTAAACAAAGGCTATATTTAGATCTTCATTAGCCTAGCTACATTGGCCACCTAGAAGAAGAACCTTTTTCTTCCAGCTAGTTTTGAGACATCAAATAGGACCAAATTAGTCCTAGGCTCTGTATATGGCAGCTTCTCAGCCTTATTCCTGTACCTCTCCAACACAAAGGGTAGAACCTCTCAAAGCTGCAGGTTTATTTCCATGCTGCACTACAGCACTGATGGGTACAAGGAGCATTTGAACAAGTTCGATACAACTGTTTGAAATCTCAATGGTTTGTGATGCTTCTTGACTGACTCCCAAATATTTATCTTGGAGTAGTATTTAGTTTGAGTTATGCAGTTTGAGGTAGTATTTAGCTCAAGGTGGACAGAGTTGCAGCAGTGTTAGCATGGACTGACAAAGCTATGGGAGATCGCAGTGAAGCTGGCATTTGAGAGAAAAGCTCTGAGAATTCATAATAGATGTGCAGACAAAGCCAACTAACACAACCACACGGTTGCTAACTCTCCATCTTCTGAAAACCAAGTGCTTTCCTAACCAAAATACCCACTGCTAAGTTGCCTAACATAATAAAATATTTGGTGTAAAGCTCCCTGCTTGAAGGAGAACTGACTGGACAACATCAGACCCAGACTTGAGCTAATGGTCAGGAATGATCTCCTTTGAGGCTGGCAGTCTCCCTTTGCACAATGGTTTTTCAGGCTATAAGACATCCTTTCAGGCAGACATTGGGCCTTTCTGAGCTGTTGCATGGGAGCATTAGTGAAAGCAGGGAAGCGGGAGAGGGGAAGCCTGCCCGCCCTGGGAGCTCGCCCAGAATCATCGGGTGTGCTTCCCGCCCGCGGCGCTGCCCGCAGACGGGAGAATCGCGTTCCCTCCCTTCGCTCCGGCGCTGGTGCAGCCGCTGAGCGCTCCAGGCAGCCGCTCCACACCCGAGCCGGGACCCACGGCCCCCGGGGCTCCCGCCAGCCCCGCAGCACCGGCCCGGCCGCGCCGTCGGACGCCCTACCCCGGGCGGAGCCGCGCCCGCGGGACGGGGATGAAGGGAGCCGCGGGGTCCTGCCCGCTCCCCTCTGCCTTCCCCGGGGGAGAGCACGGCTCTGCCCGGCGGCCGCCCCCCGCCCAGCCCTGCCCACCCCTGCGGGGAGGACGCGAAGCAGCGGCGGTCTATAAAAAGCCCCTCGGGCCGGGAGGGAGGGGACCACCTGGAGCGGCGGCGCAGCACCATGGCCCAGTCCGTGTGGGGCTACGACAGCGACAATGGTGAGCGGGCTCGGGGGGCCGGGGTGAGCCCGGCTGAGCAGGGGCGACGTTTCTTTGTCTTTGTCCCTCAGGACCCGAGCGCTGGCACGAAAACTACCCCATGGCCAAGGGCGACAAGCAGTCGCCCATCGAGATCAACAGCAAGGACGTGCAGCACGACTCCTCTCTCGCCTCCTGGCACGCCAGCTATGACCCCGGGGCAGCGAAAACCATCCTGAACAACGGGCGCACCTGCCGCGTCGTCTTCGACGACACTTTTGATCGATCAGGTCGGTTTCCGGTTTGGATTTCTTGAGGGTTGTTAGGAATCAAGGTTTTTAAAGCACCGGGTATCAAAAAGCATCCTTTAGTGTCCAGTCTGTGCAGGCCAGCAGAGAAAAGTCACTTGGGGACGAAAAAAGGCACCCCTGGAGTTTATTCTGGTGGAACTGCAGTGGGACAGAAAGGCTGTAGCTGCAGGGGCACCCTGAAATACAAACTCAGCTGGATGGTGGACTTCTCCCTATCTCACCTCCTTCAAGAGAGACACCACATCTTCAAGTTTTGTGTAAGGGGATAGAGTGGTGCCCAGAGGGTTTAGAGCACTCTCAGGCACTTTGTAAACAAAAAACTTGTATATACATTGCTACTGACTGTGATCTTAGTTTCTTCTGCATGGTAATTCTTCACGTACTTCACAGCCTGAAAAAGCAATGAAAATAGCATTTATGTAAATAACATTTTATAGTTTCTGGAAAGTTTTGAAATGGCTTTGTTATTTAATTGAGAGAGAGCAATCTCGTCTCTCTAAGTTAAGTTGTTCAAAACTTGATTGCAGAGCTGCATCTGTGTAGCTCTGGATGCAGATAGGCAACAACTGTCAAAATGAATAATAAATTCACAATATCATATAATGCAAAGACATCTCAAAAGCATGCAGTATTTATTGGTCTTTCATCAAGAAGGAAAGCCAATTAATGGTAAACAGTTACTTTCCTTCATATTTTTCTGTATCTGCTTTGATGGCATTTGTATTGGGATTTTGTTCTTAGTAAGCTGTATCACTAATGAAATATATTCATAGCACATTGAAAGATCACTCTCCTGCTTGTTTATCTTGATGAGGCCCTTGTTTCCTTGGATTTCTTTATTTACCACTACAGCTATTTGTTATTGTTCCATGTCTCTCAGATGGAATCTCTGTCATTTAGGACTGGGACTGTCTCTAAGTTATGTATTTTTATGGTCCTTTAATATTTATTACCCCAGTTTCTGCACAGTGGTCTCATAAGTTGCACTTTTATTACCATAGAAACACAGAATGGTGTGGATTGGAAGCAACCTTAAAGATGATCTAGTTCCAACCATACCCTCATCATCACCTTCCACTATGTCAGGTTACTAAAGATGCATCCAACCTGGCCTTCAGCATTTCCAGGGATGGAGCATCCACAGCCTCTCCAGGCAACCTGTTCCAGTGCCTCACCAACCTCACAGTAAAAAAATGTCTTCCTAATATCCAATGTAACCATACTCCCTTTCAGTTTGAAGACTTCTTCCTTGCCCTATCACTACCTGTCCTTGTAAGAGGCCCCATTTATAGGCCAGGATGCTCTTCCAAAAGCACTGCATAAAATCAATGCCATGACTGAAAGAATGGGAAGTAAATTGGTAATGAACATTTTCACATGGCTGTTCTGTTCTGTCTTCTTTACAGCGTCCTAAAGGCTGAAATATTTTAGACAGGCTGCTCAAGAAGTTGTCTGCCCAGGGAACAGTGTTGGACAAAGACCCTGATTTGCCCAATCAAAATGCAGCCCTGTGTGCAGCCCTTGGTGCAGCCCTTCCTTTAAATCATCTTCCCTCCCTTCCCTCCTTGTGTCTCCCCTCCCCATCAACTCTGTTGTTCCTTTAGGCATCCAGAGTGTACATTCACTCCTGGCTGCCCTCACTTTCTGCAGGTTCCTGGACAGTAATTTAGGACTCGAGTGTTTCATAGGCACATGTCTGTTCAGAATCAAATACATTATTTGACAGCTCTGAAAGACCACATGAGGTAGAATTTCATAGATATTTTATTTCCTTCATTTATTGGCTTCTGCAGTGTTAAGAGATAGGGATAAGTAGTAGTCACAGATTCCATTTTAACTGGAAAAAGAAATATAGTTAAAGATAATTTTTTTCCAATCATATGGAAAATTTTGAATACTAAAAAGATTTGGTTTTATGCTAGAGAGATTTGTATACTGTTATGCAGTACTGTTTTCAAGTGCTTCATAGTACTTGGGCTCTGGAAAGGGCCACCTGTAAGAAACAAGTGATAAATAAGTCTCCAACTCTGACACTGATTTAGCTTGTAAATGTAGGCAGATCACATAAATTTAGCTCCTGCAAGTCCCTGCCTCCCATTGATTCCAGTGTGAAATGGGAATCAAATATTTTAGAGGAGTTGGGCATTAGAGTCTATGCCTTTTTTGTCCTATATTGGAAAGTGAAATAATATTAATAATAAGAACAAATATTTTCCATTGAAGGCTTCTACAGAAGGTTTACTCAATACTATATTGACATGATTATTTATGTATAAACAAAGTAAAAATGTAAGAGGAACTACATGTGTGAGTCTCAACAGTGCCGTTTTTATGTCTCTTCCCTTGGTGGTTGTGACACCTACCACCTAAAAAGAGAAATTGCAAAGTTAAACCTCTTGCTCTGTGGAAGTATTCCAACATGTATGATATCAAGAATTCATTTGAGACCACTGGGCAAAGGAGGATTTATTATTTCAATGTTAACTTTGAACTTCAAAGCTATTGGTAGACGTTCAAACTTGAATGCTATTTAAACAAGGTCTTCTGGCACTGCAGTTGTGAAGTACATTATCAGCTTTCTGTGTAAGGAAACACGACTCATTCCAACCTTAGGTAATGAATGAAAAATACATTTGAGAGCTTATCCTCTAAGCAGTCCCTGCTCCAAAGAATCTCCAGGCTGAAAGAGCAGGTGTGATGCTTTGAAAGTCAGAGTTGATGTCAAGTGTCAGACTGATGCATGGTCAGCATTATTTGGCTAAGCACAGCAGAAGTAACAGCATCGTAATTTCTTTCATTGGTGGCTCAAGAAGAATTTTCTAACCCATCTGACCTAAACTTTATTGCCTTCCTTCACTTCCAAGAAACAGATCTTTCTTGATTTTTTTTTTTTAGAAGCAGTTAACTATCTGTAACCATTGTTTAGTTGTCTGACCTGTGAAAGGTATGCCAGTCATAAACTAGAGTTAATTTAACAGCCCTAACTCCCATATTTGTAAAACAGACCCTTTTTTTGACAAGAATCACCTGTGAACACCTCTCTTCTCTCTCCATACCAGGAACTGTAGTGTGCCCACTCGCCAGGAGAAAAGGGGCTTGTCGGGCAGCTGGGGTTTGATTCCGTGCTTGACTCACAGCAGCTTCCCCAGTATTCACATCAAACAGAACTCCCGACAACAGAGCTCAGCCCCAGCCGCGTAAAGTGGCGAGTGCGGCGGGCTCCGTGGCTGTAGGAGAGGAGCTGGTGGGTGCCCGCGGGGGGAAGCGTGCGGGGTGTGGCGGCGGCTGCTGATGCCGTGTCCTTGCAGTGCTGCGGGGGGGGCCGCTCACCGGCGCCTACCGCCTGCGCCAGTTCCACCTGCACTGGGGCTCCGCCGACGACCACGGCTCCGAGCACGTCATAGACGGCGTGAGATACGCGGCAGAGGTAGGGCGGATTTTTAACAGTGGCAAACTGGAGTTTCACTGATTTTTCATCTCCTGATTAACCGCTCTCCCTCTTGAAAGTACTTAGCTATCGATTTTTGTCTGTCTGTGAAACTTGTATTGGTTAACATGCAGTGAGATAAGTTGCATCTGCCAAGAAATGTATCCCTGCAAGTGTGTACTAACATGGATTTCTTTTCTTCACGCCAGAGTTTTTGCTGGTGTCTTGGACTGTTTTAAAAATATTTGCGACAAAGCAATCTGTTATTTCCAAATAGGAAGATCTGCTGATGTTTTTTGGTTTTTAGTCATTTCTGGTATATCTTGAGTTACCAAGTTAGTTTCAGGAAGAACAGAAAAACCTCAATAAATGCATATTTGATAAGCTGACAGTCAAAATTAAATCCATCTTAAAACTGATTCAGAGTATGTTTTAGTTTCTGAACATCTCTGCTTCTGAATAGGAGGATTTGTTTTCAGGAACCACGGAAAATATGATGTTTGGGTTTGTTTGTTTTGTTTTGTTTTGTTTTGTTTTTTAATGTAAACTACTGCAAGATTGTTTTCCTAGTTTGCTAAAATTCATGAATGCTTTGGGCCTTGAAGACTTCTTCAAGTCCTAAATATAAGTGAATTAACTATTGATGCTAGAGAATGGCTAGCAAATGTTACCTCCTTCCTCCATCTTATTTGAGAATAAGTTCAAAATACATACCTATGTCCACAAAAATCCTGCAGTAGTATTTTCCTGCCTTCCACCTAAACTCTCAGGGCCCAGAGCTTGGAGGAGTTTGCCCACCTCTCCCAGGACAAAACCAAGACAGACATTTTCAGGGTCAATGTGCGCAAACATTGCAGAGATGACTGCGGGTGATGGCTTAGGAATTTTTCTCCCATTCCTTAACCGCAGCCAGTCTTTGCTAGTGTTCTGCTTTCTGTGGCCAACTGAACAGAAAAAGTCTGCTTCCTCAAACTATTTCTTGGCTAGTTCAAGCACAGACTTGTTATGTTACTTTTGTTAGCAGTACTCATGTACTGCATTTACTGACAGAAGAAGAAAGCCCAGAATATTTGTATTTCTGCTGCGTTGCAACCAAAGAGATATGGTTGCTCCAATTTTATCCTTAGCAATAAAATCCTTACCCTCAAGAGAAAAGAAAGAGAACAATAGATTCATTTATATTCAGGACAAATTATTTTTTGTTATTTTAAATAAAGTTTAAAAAAAAAAGACTTTTATTTCCCCCCTGTATGACTGTGTTCTAGAAGCTACTTAACCTGAGCCTGCACACTGCTTGTTGCAGCATTTGTAGAGATTTTGCATGAGCTAGAGTTTTTCTGGACAGAGATACAAAAATTTGAAATATATCCTGAAAATCTACTGTTGAAAGTAGATATAAGAAAGAAATGTCAAATTATGCCCCACAGTTGATATGAGAAAGAAATGTCAGATTATATCCCCACTCCCTTCTGGTACAATGTGCCGGGAGTAATAGGAGATACAAACCAATAATGTGTGAACTACATACAACCCAGTGTAAATCCTTGAGCTGACATTTACATAACCTGAAGATCTAAAAATGTACTTGAGATGAAGTGCATGTCAGTAGGTGTTTTATGCACTGCATGAGTGCATGTCATGTGTTTGGATTAAACTATTTATAGTTGCATTGTCTGATATTGTGTGGTAAACACCATTTTCTTTGTCCTATGCTTCAATCAAATGCAAAGCAATGCTTTATGGAAAGTGTGAGCATAGAAAAGCATGGGAACGGCAGTAGGAAATACTTACATACAGTTTTCTTTTTCATGTCCATGCCTTCACTTACTGTGTACTGGAATCTTTACTTAATTTAATTTAAAGTGAAGATTGTGCTGTTGGCAATTTCTTGTATTTATAACTGAGGTTTAATTGATTTTTTAGTTACATATGGTGCACTGGAATCCAAAACATGGTAATTTTGCTGGAGCTTTAAAACAACCTGATGGTGTAGCTGTTGTGGGCATTTTTCTGAAAGTAAGTGGCAAATATTCAGTCTTTGTAATTTTCTGTGTTTTTCATCTTTCTCTAGTGCCAGGGGAAAAGTCACCATTGTTTTTTCCCGCACTGCAGCCCTTTCCTGTGGTGTGCACTGGGTGAGCAGGAGGGTCTGCATAGGCTGAGTGTTTCCTCTTGTCTGTTGTCTGCTAGCAGGTGTTTTATCTGCCTGTCAGCAAGGTGATGTTGACTGATTCCCTTCTCTGGTCTCTGGTTGATTCCCACACAAGCTGGGAATCAAAATGAGTTCAGCGAACGTACTCCAAAAAGAATTCATGGTAAAAGATCACTCAGCATTTTAACATTGGAATACAGAAACTTTTTAACAAAATAATACTGTACCAGTATTTTCAGATTGATTTTTTTGAAAACTGAACAGAAAGAAAGCAATCCTAATATCAAATCTGTATATGGTTTAGAACATGGAGAAATGGTAACAGGCACACAGCCTAATAGTGATAAATTACACAAACGTCAGTCCTTGTAGCTGCAGGTGGGCATTTCAGCTTGAACACACCATCAGGGAATAGGTATCCTTTTACTGTTTTATCACTAGGAAGTGGCATTTGTACAAGCAAGAGCAAGTGGATGTAATTAATTTTGCTACAGTTTCTCTGGACAGACTAGATCCAGTGTCATTTTAATTCTATTACACTGTGAGCCAACCTGACCTTTTCTCTTGTGGTTAGTTTAAACTGAAGGTCAGCACCTGTCCAGATTCTCCCCTATGACTATGTCCTTCAATTATTCTTCCTTTGTCATTCCTTTTGGTCTATTTTAGGCTAAAGTTTTATGTTGTAAAGCACAACTTACAAAGCACACTACTGCATTCCTATTAATCATGATAAGGTCAGCTAAAAGGTCTAGAAAAGTAAGCAGTATGATTATATCTTCTCTGGCCCTCTTTCCCTATTTCCTTCTTGCTTTTTGGTGAAGGAGCTGTTGTTTATTCTCTGAATTTATCATGTTCCATTACTGGGTTTTGGCATACCACTAAAACAGGATTGAATTATCTTCTGAGGAATTGAAGTTAATCTATTTTGGAGCAAGACATGACAATAACAGTACATCTTATGCATACTGCCTTTACTCTTCTGGGATGTCAAAGCTTTTGGAAGTGCTGAGTGTCATGAGCACAAGCAATAAAGTGACCCCATAGCTTGAGGTCATCTAGAAATGAATTCATCACATCTTGCATCCAGTCTGACCTGACTGTATATGTGCTGCAGAATGAAGTGTCTGCAGAACTACAGCCCTTCAGGCCATCAAGACTTTGCCAAGTGCTCAGACAGCTCACAGTGGCCGTCGGTTGCTTTTGAATCAGGAGCCAAGGGTTAGGTCCTGGGTAGTGACACTGAGTGTGCAGCTCGTTCCTCAGACAGGCATGATGCCTTGTAGGGTCCTCCAACACCTGTTCAAATTGCAAAGCCACTTACTGGAGTCTGCTATTTCGGTTGTTCTTTAAACACACATAATTTTCTGTCAGTCTCTATTGGATTCTCTAGGACTGCTGTTGCCTCATGTGACAGATGGGATGTGCTGAGTTTCTTTAAATACTGTGGAACATGATGGAAAAGATACAGTATTTGTGCTTTGCATTACAGGTTGGAAATACTCCCAAACCAGAGATGAAGAGAATTCTTGAAGAAATTGAAAACATTAAGACCAAGGTATCAAAACTTTTGTGACCTAACATAGGTGGAAAGCCACAGAAGCAGGAATCAGTAGTTCAGATTCATATTTTGGCATAATTTTGATGCCAAACAGTAGCACCAGAGATGATACATTGGACTGTGGAGCAGGAAACTTTCTTTTGTTTAATTAAATGTTCAACTCCTCACTTCTGCAAGTATTCTTGTTGAAGAGGATTTTTTTTATTAATCCTTGTATACAGAATTGATAGTCTCATTGATACTGCTCTGTAAAAAAATATGCAAGTGGGCCAATACCAAGAAGAAATGAAAAGCTTTTTGAATTTGAAGACAACAGTGACCAAAACAGATACATATAGCAGAGTCAGAAATTTAGTTAGCCTAAAATGAGAAGAAACTAGTAGGAGTGATGGAGCAGGCAGTATAAGGGAGATTAAAAATGTTATTAGATTTAAGAAGGAACTATATTTATTTATTAGAGGAATTACATGGTGCAGTTTCTGAACCAGTCTTAAGTTCTCTATTCTTATGATACTAGCACAAATAGCATTGCAAATATAAATTGTTTTTCAGTTTAATTAACGATCTAAGGCACCAGTCCATACCTATTGCATAGATGCAGCTGCTGAAGGGAGCTATTTCCAGAGAATTGCAATATTGCATCTATTGTCATTTAGCATTAATATTTAACATAATCTCTAGGTATACTTTAGCAATTCTACTTCATGATAAACTTTATGATTCTAATAATGGTAAAAGTCCTTTTCTTTATTTCACCTTGAACATGCCACCAGATCACCAAATTTGTAGGCATTTGCTTGCAAATTTAGCAGAATTCTTTGCATTTAATGTATGTATGTGTTAGTACTGCCATTGATGTGCAGGTCTGCACCTGAAATCTCTTCTCTCCTTTGTGCCTTTGTAACAGTCATACTAATTTTATTTTTTCAACTCATTCTTCAAAGGCAATAAGTTCTTTCTGCCAAGGGAGCTGGAGGTTATTTTTTTCACCCTATCCATGTCCCCCACCTGCTGTGTCAGTGGCATCTGTTTTGATGGCTTTCTCTCATAATGCCTGTATCATTTTTTGGCCATTTACATGTAGCAGTTCTGGAAAAGGCAACAGTTGAAGAAAAGCAAAGAAAGATAGGTGCATATGCAAAAAAATACATATTGCATATTATCTCTTACTTCTTTTCTGTCATCACATACATTTTCCCAAGACTACTCATATTTCAGAAAGATTAGTGGTTGATATCACTAATGTATTTATCACACATGCAGCTTCAGTTGCTCTGAGTTTCTTGGACACTGTACTGTACTTACTGAAAAAGCACAATTTTGTGAAGTTATTTGCAAACTCATATAGAACTTACAGAACAATATTTTCAGGAAGATATAACTGGAGTCTTGATGTTACTCTTTCTACTCTTAATCTGTGCAAGGATGCTTGGAAATGATTTCAGCTCCTGCCATTCACTTTGTTCTAATCTAGAGAAGATTCTCCATGACAGAAAAAGGAAATAGGAATGTTATATCTTGCTTTCCAGAACTGAATCCAAAATACCAATAGACAAGTGAGCTGAATTTCCTTGGTTAGTTTTTGTTGCCCAGAGGGAACAAGGAATACTCATCACAGTCCTGTGGAGATACTATCCTATTCAGTGGCAGACTTATCAGAAAATGTTGTCTGGTGTCTCCTTTCTCCCTTGTCTGGTGGTAATCACCTCTAATTGTAAGACATCTAGGACCCAGTACTCTTACAGGAAATATTTTAATTTTTTACACTCAGTGTAATAGACAAAAAGACTGATAGTGCCACCATGAATATATAATTAAAGCACAATCTTGGTAGAAGAGAGGTGCAGATTTCAATTCCTTCAGATAGAAAAGAAGACTGTAATGAATCTGGGATAAATGCTTGGCCACTATCCTATTGGATAAAAAGAGTAACAGTACCAGCAGTGCTACAGGCTTAAAATTTTATCCCAAATGGCCTATTTCCAGAATAGAAAATTTGAAAATGAATTTGCTTTGATCCCACACAAATCAGTTTGTAATTTCTTTTAATTTATTAATGTAATCAAAATGTCAGGTATTATTAGTTGCTGGGAATGTGCTTGACAGGAAGAAAAGGAGATTGATTACTTGCATGAATCTTGGTATTTAATTAGTTCCTTTATAATAACATAGATACTGCTGTCTTTTAAGATGCATATGTCTAGAGTTACTGCAGAGAAATTTTTTTTGTTTCCTAAGGGAAAAGAGGCTCCTTTTCAGCACTTTGACCCTTCAATTCTTTTCCCCAAATCTCGGGACTACTGGACCTACCACGGTTCGTTCACCACACCCCCCTGTGAGGAGTGCATCACTTGGATTCTCCTGAGGGAGCCTATTGAAGTCAGCTCAGACCAGGTAAAGTCCAGACAGTTCTGCTGCTCCTTTACCAGTTGTCAGCAGTGTCTCAGTATGTCAATGGGAAGATTTGCAAGCCCTGTGTTACCTTCCACTTCTTGGTAGGGCAAGTTTTAGCTGTGGGCAGTGAGAAATTTCCTGCAGAATGGACTGCTGAAATGGGCTGTAAAACTGACCCTGAGAATCAGGCCCTTTTGCATGACACCTCCTGGAACAGCCCCAGCAGGGCTGCTCTTGGGATCCTGAAAACCTGCTAAGGCAGAAGTGCCTTAGCCACAAAATTCAGCCATCACAGCAGCCTCGACTCATTCTGTGTGTTTCACCATTAAGTGGCAAGTGTGACTAATATTTTGATGGTTTCCTGGTTTAAGAAATTGCTGGTCCGGATCTTGACTTCTTAAAAGCTGTCAGTGAGAAAAATCAAACTACCTAGAACCTGTAAACCTGAATGTTCATATAAATTAATGTACCACTTGTATTCACATAGCTCAAATGTGCATTTACAGAGGGGAAAAAAAGAGTCAGTGTGGATAAGGTGACGTTTTTTAGTTCTTGGGTCAAAAATTTTGGCTATTTATTCCTTTCTGGTTCAGCAATACAAGTCAGAGTACATCCTTTTTACTGAAATGGCTGTTTTCAGAATAGATTTATTTTGCATTAGGATGACAGGTTAACAATTAATAAACCAACATTGAAATTAAGTTGATTTGAAGAACAGCAGCTGAGTGTTGAATTCGTGATTCAGCTTAATAATCCAGTTGGCCTATCTCTGCCTTACAGAAAAAAATACAAACTTCTGCACCAGCTTTTTATACCTGACTGCCTTGCACCAACAGGGGTGTGCATCCTCCTTCACAGATAGCTGTATTTTCACAAATTTTTTGCCTGTAGTCCAGCTCCAGCAAGGTCACAGTAAGGCCCTATTCTCCTTCCACACTGTGGGCATGAATTAGAGAAAAATTCAGAAGCCCATGCAAGGGTCAGATGATGCACTGTTCTGTGGATGAATAGTGTGGAGATCCACAGAAACAGTGTTAGCTGCTGGGCTGCAGTGATCTTTATCACCAGTCTTTACCACTATTGTTAGAGACTGTCATTGTCATTCTGTGCTTATCATTATATAAGAAAATTCCTTTTTCATCTCAGAGTTTGTTCTAGGCAGTAAGGTCCACAGTGCTTCCACATGGACAATTTAATTTTTCTTCCTTGCAGATGGCAAAGCTCCGCAGCCTTTCCAAGAACGATGAGAATGAGCCCGTGAGCCCTCTTGTTGACAACTGGCGCCCACCTCAGCCTCTGAAGGGCAGGATAGTGAGAGCCTCATTCAAGTGAAATCTCAAGTCTCACTCTGCTGAACCTGAGTGAGAAAATCCCTGCATCCCAAAGTGTAGTTAGTTTTTGCTGTCTACTGCTTTTCCTCTGGATCCAGGTCTGTGTTTCTCAGTTTGAAATTCCGAGTGGTAAAAGTGAAACTTTTTAAAAGCAGAAAAATACTGTATGCAAATACTAAGCACAGGAAGCAAACGTGAGATGTTATGATTCTTGATCACAAATGCCTCAGCATTTATGATCACTTCTCTGTTTTGTGGTCTTGTAAGAAAAAATAGGCTCAATTTCAATATTAAAATTAATTTCAAAGGACATTGAGTCTGGCACAAAAATGAACTTGTAGTTCAGGAAAGCAGAAATAACAGTAGAGGAACAGGAGGGAAAAGCCTGTCTCTACACTTGCTCAGATACCCGACCCTCAGAGGAGACATCCAAAGAATAAGTACCCCTTTAACATACCAGATTTTCCCTTCTCTGTCTTGTTCATAGTTTTTTGTCCAAGATTACATTATTGTTCTGAGGGTAAAATCAGGCGTACTCAGTTTCTGTGAGAAGAAGAAAAGATACCTTTCAGTCATTTCAGCATTTGCTGTCTTTGCCATATCCTTCTGCTGCCATTGTTGATCTTTTCTTCTTTCACTGCTGCTGTTACTTCACCCATCCAGTATAGAGTCCTGCTGGTATCATATTGCCTTGTATTTAGTATAGCAGCTTTAGTATTGCTGAGGGGGAAGTGCCTTTCTTCTGCTGCTCTGATTATGTTATCTCCCAGAATGATGGATTTTTGATGCTCTGCCTGCTTTTTATTTTTGACACCTTAATGATTTCACCTATTAGGGATTTTGTTGCATATGGAAAGGATCTTTCTAGATGATTCATATGTGTCATTTGTCATTCTTACTACTGAAAAATCCAGGTTAAGTCACCTAAGTGTTTATTTGACTCCATAGCTGGAGAATTTAAGTGGATTCTGTTTGGCTCTGTTCCTTTATGGGGAGACACATCAGCTTGCAAATATGATCCAAGCAGGGAATTACTGGCAGACAGAAACTTCTAAATCAACTTCTCCTGTCCTTCATCATGTAAACTTTGTCATTTCAGTGTAACACAAGTACCATCCAGGTTCAGTTAACATACAGATCACTGAATAAAGATCTACATTGTATTCAACACCCAGGTGATTATTCAGTATTGGACATCGAGGAGATTTGGTCAAAGCTGGTGCATAAATCCTGCTGCACAGGAAGCTTCTGGGTTCTCTGTGTTCCTGTAACTCACCAGTGGGTAGCACTGGGTGTTCTGGAGATGTTGCCACAAACGTGTTCACAGCAGCATTTATAAGGGATATATCAACATCTGAGAAAAGCAGGATTACAAATAGCCATTTCCACGCTCTCCTAAACTATTTCACTTTCCACCCTTACTAGAAAAACGGTGCTCCAACAGGGAAGTAATGAATGGGCAAATTCTGGACAAATTCTGCTGTTATTACCAGCATAATTCAGTGAGAATTCAGAAATTAAACTGAGGGCAGATTTTGATCCTTTTTATTAATTTAGAAATGTTCTAAGGAATGCTGAATTTCCATTGAAAGTTAGTGTTTTAGTCTATTAGGAACGTATTTTGCTCAGCGGTTTCTTTTTTAAAACTCAGTTCATGTGAGTAGAAGCTAAGCTATTGATTGAATCCTGTTTACAAATGTTTCAGCACTGGCTTAATTTCATCAGAAGATCAGATTTTGATACTATGAGTGCAGCACTTGCAAGGGTATTGATTTTAGGAGTCCTTTAGATCTTCTTTAAAATCCTGAATCTGTACATCTTTTCAACACATTAAAATGTTACTACAGAAAGCTCATAAGCAACCGTTTTTTTCTACTGTACTATGTCTTACGTGTAAAATTTCTTCTCATATGCATATGCAATTGATCTTGGTGATGAGAAAATTTTAACACAAATAACTGAGACAAGGGTTTGAGTCTTTCTACCTAAAAGCCATTGACTGTGATGTTTTAATCTCTTGTTACTGGGGCAGTAAAACAAGATTAGTTGCCTGCACTTGAAATAACTGCTTTTATGTTTTCAGAGAACCAATAAATTGACTTGCATAAAAAATAAACTGATTGCTGTTTTCATGCGAAGTGATGATTGAAAGTAGCAAGAACTTACTAGAAAACCTTGCCGCTCCTTTCTTTGATACATTTGCTTGTAAAACAAGGGGGGACAGACACTTGAGTACTTTTTAGCTGTTGGAGTTTAGTTTAATAGCTCATCCAGGTTTCTGTTTATCCAGTCAAATAGACCCTCAAAAATTTGAGGATCATACAGAATCACTTATTCTCTGTTTTCAGGTACAAAAAAAACCATGTTTATTTCTTGCCTGCGCACAAACATGCTATTTTCCCAAAGTTCATACACCCATATCTGATCTTGAGTATCTCTAATTTGGACAGGAATTTTGTTTTCTTGCATGAAGCACATTGATCAGTTAGCTGAAATGTTACATAATTCTGAAAATTGCTGATTAGTTTATACTTCTGAAGCAGACAAACTTGTTAAAGAATAACTGTCTGCAAATCAGAAAATGAGTGTACTTTGCTTTGTTTGCATGCTTCCTCTACTGCTTTTGAAAGGTAGAATACACAGAAGTTTATGAATTAATGAAATAGTTGGATTGGTTCCAACACCAAACACATAATTTGTATGTTGGCAAAAGGAAAATACAGTCTGAAACTTATATTGCTGCTCATGCACCTCCCCTGATTCCATTCTGGTTTTGAACTATCATTACACAAAAGCATCAGCCTCACTGCAAATATGCTTTTAAAGTTTTGTTTTTCCCTTAAAGAATAAATTGCACACAGTTTTGTTCCACTGCCTTTCTTCCTCTGATGAATAGTGTAGCTCAGCATTGATTACCTTGGTAACAAACTCAGAACATGTGGATTCTAATCCTGCTGCCTCATGTATCTTAGAGGAAAAAGAAAAAACCAGTAAAAATTACCCCAATCTTTCTGGGGCCCTAAATCCTTATGAATTAGTGCATATAATATATTAATATAATATATTAATTACAGCAGGGCAGCCACATGATTCAAATAATTACTGCCTATTAGGTTTTGACAAACACTCAAAGCTTCCCAGTTTCCCACACCTCACAAGGGAAATTACTAGAAAAATCAAAATCTTATTCCTATAGTTTCAAAGCTTTTCTTTATTAACTGAAACAGGTGTCACCATCTTTCAGTCATGTGCAAATTCATAACTGAACTGTGAATTCCAGGTATGACCCTTGGTGTACAACCAGCTATGATTCTGCATTTCTACTACAAAAGGAAAAGAATATGTATATATATATATATATTTTTTTTTTTTTCTGTATCTCAAAGAAAGATGCTCCTAGATATCTTTGCTGATGTTTTTCTGTTCAGTAATCATTGTTGAGGAATGTTCACATTGTCAGAGAGTTGAACAAAATAGAACAATATCCGTTTCTTCCTAAGGCATTTTGTCCCATGCCTGAGCAAAGGGAGCAGCTGTACAGTGTGTGTTCCACCTCGTCTGTCTGCCTTTCATCTCACTGAATTCTGGCATTTATCTTTGTCAATACTGGAGCACAAAGCATGTATTCAGGAATTATCTTATTTTCAAGCCCAAGAATTTAATAGAACTTTTTATAACATTCCTCACTCCCCCAAGAGGTAATGTACAACCAATGATGAATTAGAGATCAAATCAAACTCACGTTCTTTTTTAAGAATGTATTTTTTAAAGCATCTTCTTTTCAGTTTACAGCTGCTGTACATGTTGATTTTCAAAACAGTGAAATAAAATTAACATATTCAGAGTTATTTGTGAGGGAGAGACAGAAAAACTGTAGAGTTTTGTGTTCATTAAAACACACAAACAGATTTGAATACAGATGGAGAACTTGTGATATTACTGGGAAAATAAACACCAACAGAGTATTGCTATTATAGAAAATTTTTACTTTCCATATTTGTACTGGATAGCACAATACTTGCAAGAATGTCCATGCACTTACATAAGCAAAACACTTGTAGAATCATAGACCTGAGTCAGAAGGGACCTTAAAGGTCTTCTGGTTCCAACCACCAATGGCACAGGCAGGGTCACCTTCCACTAGACCATTATTTGGAGAAAAAAAAATGATACAGTAGATGGAAAACTTCTGTAAAACAGGAAGATGGAGAAGAGAGAAGTTTTTACTGCAAACTGATGAATATAAAAGTCCACAGTCTAAATTAATACTTCACCTTCAATAAGGATGACTGTGAAGAACGTGTGCAAGTGAAGAAGGATTAATAGGAGTATATATATTTATATGAATGAAAATTATCATTAAGTGAGATGGTAAATAGAGTAGGATAGTAGAGCAAACTTCATACACATGGAGTTGTCTCTGCTTCAGAAAACAAAAAGATTGGCATAATAAATTGCAACACTTCTGTTGAGAACTCTCTTTAACAAGATCTCCCTGGTGACAGCATCCTGCCTCTCTAAGGGAAAATCCAACAGGAAGATTGGAAGCAATGATGCCATCAGGTAAGCAGAAGAAGGGTTTCAGTCACTACTGAACCACACCTGTACTTAGCACAAGCAGGAGCATTGACACAGAACAATATCTGCGTGGGAATTCTCAAAGTGAGTCTCATTGATTCTGCCACTAATTCTTTAAATCAGAGGCTGACATTAACTCATGCTTTTGCAGTTATGTCATGCCATCAGTAAGCAGAATATGCTGTAAGTACTAGGAAAAAAACATACCTTTGGTAAATTAGAGTAGCACACACTGTTGAAGAACTTGAGACTCCTTCCTGGAGTTAGACCAGCTTCCTCACTGCACTAGACCAGTAAGACCAGTTGTCTCAGACCTTTATAAAAGATAACAGATCTTTACTAGACTAAGATTTTTAACTTTTCCAATTCCCATGAATTTTTTTCTTTTCTTTTTTTTTTTTTTTTTTACTGGCATTCCCACTGTTCATCCTAGCTTCATCCCACAGACAACACAAACATCCTTGCTGAATACTGAAGTGAAGGATGCTGCTTCTTGCTTGGCTTGTAATGGTCATTTTCCATAGCCCACACGGTGGAGCCAGTTCTTCAACAGTCACCTTCCTGACACGACTTTCAGCTAACAGGAGGCCTCAGCACTGCAGATTCCTCTAGTCTTGTACAAGTAACTAAGCATTGAAACAAATGCAGTTTATGCAAGTTTTTCTTAAGCAATAAGACACGGTATTTGAATAAATTTTGATAGTAATGGACTGGTATTCATTTCTATCAAAAAAACCCTTCTGTCTGCATGTTTATTCATGCAAAGTCTATGCAGGTAAGTGCTTTTGCATCTATTGGTTAAGAATAGTCTAGATAATTCCATTTCTAAAGTTCCAAAGAACTCCATCACAAGGCAAGAGGAGTTCCATTTGAAAATCTCCCTCTGGTATGTACAGAACTGGTTGCTGATTTGAGTGCTTGTGACAGCAGGACTGCAGGACAGGTTACCCTGCAAACTAGCAATACCCTGGGTGAATAGCAATTTCAGGCTACATAGCCCTTTTTGTCTCTGCACATGTCTCAGTCATCCTTCAAGGTTATAATTTCTACACTGAATTAAAAAACAAATACATTTCCATTAAGGTTTGCTTCCTTCAGAGAACAGTGATTTTTTTTCTTAACACTGCAGGCTGCCAGCCATTAAGCCCTAATTTAAGAGCTCCCACAATGTTGTGAATTGTCTGTGTAATAAATCTCTGCTGGAGAAAGAGTATAATCATGAAATATTTTTTCTTGTCAGACATCATTGAGAAACAAATGGCAACAGTGTCAGCAGCCTATCTAAATTTACAGCTAAACAAATGCTACTGACCCTTGAATAAACAGATGAAAGTTGATTTGCTGCCCAATAGTGTGTAAGACCTATAATTGAAACACTGATTTCATTGTCTCTTTTGGGAAAGGTAGGGAATATAAGTTTAGAAACAATACTTTCCATGCCTAATGTCTTAGAGCATTTTGCTGTAACTTCCACCACTGAAAAATTCTGCAAAAGGCATTGAGTCCATGTAATCTAAATAAGGCTGAGGCTATGGAATACTTCTGCCTTTAAGGTAATAATTGTACCAGGACTTACATTAAATTATATACCATAAATATGTATAGTATTAATTAATAGTGAAAATAGTTATGTTCTTATACTGGTGAACATCATCAGACTATTTTAATGCCACTTTAAGAAGTCCCACAAAATATTTTCAACATTTCCAATGAGATTTCCCATATGTTCTTTCCATGGCCTCAAAAACCCAAATTCATAGTATTTGCTGTGTATACAGGTATCTTCTCCTCATCCTAAAGGTGCTGGGGGGTAAAAGTCCACTGCAGACAATCTTGATTGGCAGTTCTCTGTAAAAGTGTCTTCTTGCTGGACTCTGATTGTGATCTTTTACCCTGGATATGATCTGGGTTATAGTGAGGTTTGCTTTCTGGTTTATGTTTCAACAAATTTGATCTTTTAATGGTTAATATTTAATAGTATACAACAATTAAAATTGTATTAGTTAAATTTAATAAAAGTAAACATTGCCATTCAATAGTCATTTTTGGAATCCTGACAAAATCTGCTGCTTATGCTACTGTGCTGAGCTTGGCTTTCCTACTTCATCTCTGTCATCCTTGCTGGAAGCACAGTGTTCCCTTTTCACAGGATCTGACTGAAGGGTTGCCATTTTTACCGAAGTTTTTGGTGCTCACTTGCCCTAAATGCTGAACTAAAAGCAATACTAGATTAGAGCTCTCATTTTTTTTTTTTTTTTCCTTACTGTATTGAAATGTCTTTAATCAGGAAATAAAGTCCCATGATTTGGAAAAGATCTGCCTGGAACAACTTCACAATACCATCTCGGCAACACTATGCATAGAACCATAAAACTTCAAGTTAAACAGTGAATTCATTACTTGTATTTGTGTCTTCACAACACAGGATGTAGGGTCCAGTTCCTGATGCACCTGTTCAAGTGAGTGATCTCTTCACTTGCCAATATTTACTGTGACTGAGCTGTTGAATAAAAGACATGCACACACTAAAATTTGTTGCCTGGATAGACTTCATGAATGTGGGTGCACATATTTCCATGTCAGCAAGGGAACTCAAGGAGTAGATGGATCCATTTATGCAAGTATGGAGAAATATTTATGACCAGTGAATGAGTGTCATAGCAGTGCCTGGTTATAACCAGACAGAACAAGACAAGCTGTTGAACACCTCCTTGCCCCAGCTTCTGTGAGTGTGTGGTCTATCTCATGCACAAAAATGTCAAGCTTCCCCAGTTGAAACTGGTGAAAGAAATGTGTGAGAACATCCACATAATCTTAAAGCAGGATGTGGAGTTTTGCCAAACGGCCCAGATGGAGAGGGCACAAGGCAGAATTACCTGCAGAAGCTTTCCCGTCTGTGCCCTGTCACAGGGAATCTCTGTATAATCCATCTATCCTGTTAGCAGTTGCTGCAATTTATGGTCTGGTTGTAATTTTCCCATCACTGCATGGACACTTAATTAAAGCATACAAATTACTTATTTACACTTACTTCACTTGGAAAACACCCCTGGTTGCAGCTGGGGAAGGAAATGGCACAGTCTTCACCATAAAGCTAAACCCATCTCCATATACATGATTACACTGGCCACAGCTGAGAAATCCCTCTTGCTTATGTTTCTAAAATAATCTATGGATCAATGTTACACAGCAAGCATCAAATCTTGCTGTGGACATGCTTCCTCCTCATGCTTCTTTTATATGTACTTGATAAGACCTACAGAGTATTTTGCCAGCCTGTCTCAAAGGCTGTCTGTCTTACTGCCTAACTTGTGCCAGGGTTGTCTCCAGCAGCAGGGTCTGTTCTAGAGTTCACCTCATGGATGCAGGATTCTGGGGGGAGCCTTCCACCTTTTTCCTGGTGATGTTATCTTGCTTATTCATGTCTGGTCCAGAACAGACTGCTTCTCTTTGCGTGGGAGATGGTCACTGCAGGCTGCAAACTGACCGGCCAGAGCCAATGTGGACTTCCAGGATTTTTTTGTCCTAGCAGGCAGACAGAGTTGCAAAACTTCTGGGAGTTCTTTAGGAGTGTGCCAGTTTGGACAAATTTGGAGGAAAATATCCTCTGGTAGAAGGCAGGTTACAATCACCCCTCCCTCATCAGGTTCAGGAAAAAAGAAATTTTCATTGGAGGAAAGTGAAAGAGATAAAAAAACTATTTATTTAACAAACACACAGGAAAAGGATAATAATGCTAAATAATAAAACCTCTCGCTGTGGAGAGAAACCTGGGAAGATTTCAGAGTCCTTCTGTAGGTGTGGGCTCCTCCTTGGAGCTGGGTCGTGGGCCCAACTCCTTGGTGGAAAATTCTCCTGATGTGTTCTGATGTTGAAATAGTCCAGAAGAGAAGAAGAGAAAAAAACCCCAAAGTCCCAGGAAAAAAAAGTTCAACTCTCTGCCTCCCTCTGGAGAAATGGAGCTGAAAGCTGGGTGAAAAGCCAGAAGGGTGCTTTTCTGCCACAGCAGAAGAACACAGAGGAGTGTGTATGTGTGTGTCCTTGAACAATTGTTTTGAAAAGTTCACTCAGTTTTTCTCTCTTTCTCCTCTCAGGCTCAGTTTAAAGGCACAGAAAGGCACAAAATTAAATTCTGGGCATAGAGCAGCAATAGGGGATACACATCATAAAGTCACCCCAAGACAAGTTCCCTGCACTAGGCAGCTCTCCTGTTGACCCATCTCATGAGCATCAGATAGACTTTTGCAGCTGCAATCTTTCTACAGAAATACATGTTTCTGGTTTATCCTGCATTGCCATCTCCACTGTACCAATGGCACAAGCTGTTATTCCTAAAATGGTTACCAACCCATCTAGTAACATGCTTCTTGAGCATGTTGCAGTTGTTCCACCTAAACTGCTGTAGAGTCAGTGCAATAAACCTGTTGGCTCCACAATTAAACATGGGTGATATGCGTCTGTGTGTGTGTGTGTGTGTGTGTGTGTGTGTGTGTGTGTGTGTGTGTTTGTGTGTGCCTGCATGAAGAAGCAAGTATTTTCCAGGGCTTTGAAAGGAATTGAAAGGTGGCAGGCAAAACAGTGCCGTTGACAGAAATGCCTGGAAGGCATTCAGAAAGTATCCAAATGAGCTCACAATTATGTGTTGTAGCTGCACTGCATTGCAAAGTGGGTAGATGGGAACACATGCTGAAATAGGCCAAGTATTTTACCCACATTCCAGCCAAGAGTGCCAACACATTTTTAACATTCACCTGGATAGGTTTACTCGGGCTTTTATTTCTAGCTTATCCATGTACAAAAATTTTTACCTAAAAATGTGACAAAATTACTGATACTAACAAAATATGCTCTTTTTTTATCTTGTTTCAGTATAGTTTTTTGTCCATGTGGACTTTTAAATAATGTAAGTGGGGGAGTAGAGTATGCCATAGCAGCTCTTTGATTTTGTAGATGAGTAGCAATAAAACCATAATAAATCCTGGCAGAAAGATATTTTATAGAGCTATCAACTCCTTGTCTGCAAGTATCAGTTCCTTGACAACAGAAACCATGGGGAAAAATTGGGGATTGTGACACAATAGCAAAATAATTCAACTCAGTATGTTGTTTTTCTTATTTTGGCAGACAAAGATCTCACTGTTGATAGGTTTCCATTCATGCCTACCATGTTTTCCATAGCCTGGCACAAATTTCAGTGAGGTGGAAGGCATATGACAAACTGGCTTCTTGGCTGTAACATGCCACACCAACTAAGGCATGCCCAATGAAAAGCACTGTGTGAATGTCTTTTGCACAGTGCCAGGCATGCTATGTGCAACCTGCTGCAAAACAATATGGTGCTTTCTGCAGCTTCTTCTTTTGCTTTATTATTTTCCACAAATTCCTTATTAAAACAGAAGGTAGATTATATTAATATTTGCACTTATTAGGCACAAAACAATAATTCCAAAACAGTTCTGTAATTTGGTGCAACTGCTCTGCAGTCTGGCACTGCCCTGAAACAGTTATTGCAGGTATATAGCCTGCTCTACTGACAGAGCAAATCTAGCAAGCTCTGCTTCTCCTTGCCTGTGGTGCTCCAACCCACTGCCTTCCTGGCCCTCCACTGCACTTGCAATGCTTATTCAACGTCTTTCTTGCAATAGCAGACTCAAAATTGGATTCTAGAACCACTTGCACAAGTGTTGAAGATGGAAATTAGTTTTCCTCCCAACCTGCTGGCTACACTCTCGTTAGTGCAGCTTGGTGTGCATCACAGCAAGGGCACACTGCTGACTCAAGCATTTGTTGTCCACCAGGATCTCCATGTCTTTATGTGCAGAGGTGCCTGCTGGCCAGTCAGCCCCAGCCCATCCTCCGCAGGTGCAGAACTTTGCACTGCCTTTGTTGCACTGCTTCAGGCTCCTGTCATCCCATTTCTTCAGCCTGTCTGGGCTCCTCTGGATAGCAGTTTGTGATTTCATCCTTCAACTTGCTGAGGGTATATTTTGTGCCATTGTACAGGTCATTAAAGTTTGGCCAGTAGTAAGACAAATGAGTCATCATAATAATAATGGATACGCTGGTGGACCAAATCTTGCTCATCGCATCTGAATATAGTTAATCTAAATTGTCATTATCTCTTTGACTTGTCTCTTTTTGATCATAGGTGTACAAAATTTCAAGGATGGGGACCCTCTGTATACTGGAACATTTTACCAATGCATCACTGCTTTTACAGGACGTATTTATTGATGTTGCCTTGTGGTCTTGTCACTTCTCCACTCACAGACATCGTAATCTGCCTTCATTTTCTCCTCTCTGTTTTATGGACTCCTGGCAACCAGCCTATCTTCTATCATGCAAATAATTCTTGAACCACAAACATTTTTCCATTTTTTAATTCACTGCTGTCTGCCTTTCTCTTTTCTGCCTGCCCCAAGGACTGATACCAGTTTCAGTAATCCCCTCACCATGCTTAATTACCATTCTCCTTACAGCAAGAGCTCCCTATGTCCCTTGTCCAGGCGATTCTCCTTATGACACAATAGAGGCTTCATGTCCCTCTTCCACCCTTTATTTACTTCTGTCTTACCACTTGGCCAATAAATCACTCAGTGATTTTAGTAAATATGCCTAACTGGGAAGATGAATAGGGAAGACACACAGTTTGTAGCTGAGCAGAACAATATTAACTGGTGTGACCAGCTGGCTGTCTATTTGATCTGCAGAAAACTGCAGAGTTATTTAGGCTACTGGAGTGCTATGGCGCCGCCCATTCCACCGTTATCACATTACTGCCAAGCAGAAAGAAATGTCATCAACATGATGTCAGAACACTCAGCCAACTGGCTTATGTGATGCTGATCCCAACACATCTTTGAAATATGCTACAGTTCTGAGGTTGGATCTTTCTAGGTTAGTTTTAGGCAAGCTTATATATATTGCATGTACTAAAATGCCTCCCATTTGTCAGCACAACATTTACCTCGTATTTTTATTCTATTGCAGATGCATATTTCTCAGATTGAATAGCATGCCTACTGTAGCACTGCAACTGACCACCAGTCCAGTAAAAACTAACAATAATGGGATTTTATTCCGACTGGTTGCCTTTCACATGTAGATGCAAGACTAAAATGTCACTTTCTGAGTACATCCTTTTGACAGGTTTCATTCACTTCCTTGAAAGATCACGTAATTGTCAGCAGCAATATTCCACTGTGTTGACTCGTAATAATGAAATGACAAATGTCTGTTTAGTATTTTTTAAGCCAATTGCTCCTCTGGCTGGGACCAGCCAATTTTCAAGTTTTTGTGTGTTTCTATTCAATAATGGTCAAACAATTGAAGTATTTCTGCATCTTCCTTTCTTCGAGTAAAACTATAGATAACTTTGCCAGCTTCCTTCAGCAGCAGATGATAGCCATTCTTGGGAAGTGAGACTTCATTCCTTTCTCCTGGTGATATATTAATTATGACTTTATTGCTCTCTCCTGGTGAGCCACAAAATATTAAGAGGACTTTTGGCTCCTAAATTCCCTCTACTTAAGCTGTTATGTAAATTCATCACCAAACGTATCATTTAAGGGCTCTGGATGCAATCTCTGAAGATAATGCGAAATACCTGCTGTAGCCTCAATATTTGCAATTTGGGAACCACAAGTAGGTTGGATCCCACAGATCTCTTCTCTGTTCCTTCTAGTCTGTGTTCCATTTTGTAAATACTATATTAAAAGTTTATTTTGAGGGTGAAACATGTAAAAGGGTGAGCTGGCATTCTCCATTTCTTGCAGAAATAAGTCTAATGAAGCAAGCATGGCCTTAGTAAGCAGAGCCTTTTGGCAAAGGCTCATCTCCTCATCAATGCTTTTTCACTGCTTTGATCTCCCTTGTACAAACAATGTAGGATGAGGAGGAAGAAGCAAAGAAAAGAAATACTGTTTGGGAGGGAATGCTTGAATTAACAACACAGTTTGGATCAGTGTTTTTATGAATAAGCCAAAACTGGGGTTGGGGTATGCTACATAAATGGCAGCATGTGATGAGAAATAGGTCTGATCTTACTTGCAATTGCTATTCATCTGCCTTGTAATGGAACAAGGAGTTTTTATGTTTTAATAGTGGATGTTCTCAATCTTCACTTAGTTCTAAATAAAAAACATGTGAGGAACAAGATTCTTAGGATGAGAATCCTGTAATAACCTAATGCAGCAGGAGCTGATTCTTCCTAGACCTCGTAACAGAAATTACAAAAGTACCACAGAACTTTCCCAAACTTTACTTTTTGTTATGCAAGAAGGTGGCTGGCATTTGCATTAACATCTACAGTTAGACACTAAAAGTCTTTTCACCGACTCTATAACTTTACCCCCCCCCGTGTAGCTGGCTTGTGTCAGAGCTTGTTTCTTTTTTTCTCATTTTCTCAGCAAAACGACAGTATGTGGAATTTTTGTAGCTAGAGATGAAAATATCAGAGTTGGTAAGATCTCTGGAAAATACAGAGATAATTTGAAAGAATAAATTTACCTTTATATTTATAATAAAAGCAAAAATTACACATTCTGATCTGATGAGTTTTGGAATTGCACATGTCTAAATCCAGGAATGATGACACAATTCAATTGCACTACAGAGAAATACAGTCGAGTCATTCTTAGATTGATGAATGCATCAATCTGATTTGAATGAACAGCCCTTTATTAAAGCATATTTGTCTATGCCCTGTACCTAAATTCAGAATAAGCTTCAAAACATTTCTCCATCCCCACTGACAAATCCCTAGTTTTAAAGGTGATTAGTATTATGTGGAAAAATAACCATCTGAAGTGTAAAGTCCAAGCATATGTCTGAGAAGTAAATATAACTGCCCAACCTAAACCTCTGGGCCAACTATGTGTCTTTGTCTCTTTGAACAGGAATTATCCTTGTACTTGCTCAAAATGAGACTACAGGCTCTTGGGTTAATGATCTTTTGTCTTATGCCTCTGAAAGAAGTCAATAATCATAAGGGAGGGAAACAATATACAGAGGTGACAGTCTGCTAATCAGTCAAGGATCTTGCACTAATTCCTGGTCCCTTGAGCACAGCCTAAATAAAGTCATTTGGGAGGAATCGCTATGTCAGGATTGCTAGAAATAGCAACCTCCTCCACTCCCTGGAAGTGAGTTATGAAACATGAGCAAACACAACCTCTTTATCTATTTCTGGAAGTAATTTTTGTATCTTTGTCCCTACACCATCAGTAGTATCAAGGCTTTGGCTGATGGATCCTCACAATTGCAAATCTACCCTCCCACCATGTTCCTCAGAGTTTGCTGACACAGAAGAAGCTTTTGTAAGCACTTCTCTATGACATGTAAGGAAAGGGGGTTCATACTGAACTTTCAGACCTAGGACTTTGCCTCTCACTAGCTATACTATATCAGAACTATTTAAGTTCTGATATATTTCAGCCCTTCTAATAAAGGTAGGTAACGTGCAGGATCTGGACCATAATCTTAAAGTGCTGAGGTTCATCTTACATCAAAACCATTTCATGGAATATTTAAAGGCATTTGAACCATAAATGTCTTCTGATAAAGACATGTCACAGTGAATATGGTCAGAGGAAGAGCAAGAGCTGGGGCATTTTAGACTGGGAAGTGGGACTGCTGTTTATAAATATTGTGGGTTTCTCTTCTAGACCTTCCTTTTTTTGTGTTTGGATCTTAAGACTAAGAATTTTATCACATCAATTATTACCAAAAATTAAGAATTGAGGTTTATATAAGCTCTAGAAAATTATCCTGGTAAACTTAATCACCTGTTTAACACTGAACTAGTCCTTTTCAATTCCAATTTACAGTTTAAATTCAGTGCAAATTAATACAATAGAAACTATACCTAAGTGAACAGGAGGGACCAAACTGTGGGATTTTCACAGCAGACATGCAGATTTTGCTTTTATGAAGTAATGACATCATTCTTACTGTTGTAAGCCTCAGTGCCAAGAGCACACATGAGCAGATTGATCCACTCTTAAATGGAGATTTACATTTCAGCAAATATGCCATCTGGGTAATGCTTACAGCAACACCACAGTGGGTAACTAGAAACATCCTAGCATTCTGTGTATTGAATTTTTGTGTTTATTTTTTCATGGATAGATGCTGTCTGGTGAATTTTAATATCACTTCCTGAATGCTTTTCATTTCTGAACTCTATGATTATCCTTCAAATAAATTTAAAAATAGATACCAAGCATGTCTTAAATTTTTTTTGATAAATCTGACTTTAATATCATCTAAAGCACCAGTGGATTTATTAGTTACAATACCAAATTGTGACCTGTGGTCTGCCCTAAAATAACTTTCTCTATCTCATCAAGATATAAGAACAACAAAACTTGCTGGAAGTCACAGTTCTAGGGATTTTTGTGCATGGGGTGAACCATAAGAATCCTGGAATCCTATTTCTTCTAATTCTCTCATTATTTGGCTTTGTAATCATGAACTACTCCCAGTGTTCCTCACTACTTATCTGCTTCCCTTCTCTTTTTAGACCACCTCTGCTTGAGATCAAATTGAATCTTGACCGTTGTCTTCCACGCCATCTGCGCACCTGCTTAGAACACTTCTCTTGTCCACACAATGTTCAATAATGAAGAGCCCAGAAAGGAACATTTAAATGCTTTCTTTTACTGGCAGAGAAGAACAATGTTTTTAAGGGACTCTACACAGGTTTTTCCTGAAAATGAAGTGGGTGACTATTTCATCTGGAGAGAGGTGTTGATGGACACAGCATACTCAGGCTTAGGGAAAGCAGTAAAATCCAGAGGGAAGGAGTAAGAACACTATCTTGAATAAGGAAGAAGATCAAAGTAGAAATAGCCAGAAGAAGGCCTCCAGTCTCATTGTATCCTCTTGATGACCCTCAAGACCTAGAGAAAAAGAGCTCAGTGAAAGCAGATACACAAAAGACATTTTTTCCCCTCAGAAATACCTTATTTATTTGATTTAAAGGTCTAAATTGAAGTGTATAATGTTAAAATGTTTTCTTAGATTGCTTCTTCCTTCTTTCCACAGTTATTTTTAGGTTATCTAAATGCCAAGGAGTTCAGAACTCTGAAAAATTGCTATGTGCCTGAGAGCTCAGAACAGAAATTTTGGAATCTACTGAGCCTTCCTACCGAGGCAGTAAAGAACAACCTCAAATCTGTCCATTAAAGCAGGTTTAAAACACACAGTGCTTTTATCTCACATGATCATGATCTGAAAATTTGTCTGTGGGTCATGGCAGTGAGAAGATGCTCAGAAATGGAAGTGAAAATTCAGGAAGAGGTGGGAAATAGTATGTGTTCTGTCAGGCATAAATATAAAGCTTCTGTGTACCTTGTTCATGTCTCCAGTTTTAATATTGTAAAGCCACTGGAATACCTTGGGTGGTTCCAAACCTTGATCTGTTATCTTGCCTCAAATTGCTTATGGCAAAGTTATACATAATTGTTTATTGGCTAACACTGCTCTAGAGCTTCAAGAACTGTTATAAATTTGTTGGTGTTCACCTCTCTGATGAAGCATATATAAAGACAGCTGTCACTTATCCTCTTACCATTTGTTTGCTATGCAAAGCACACAAAGCTTTTATAGTCTCATCCTATAAAAGAGTCTCTTTAATGGCCTTGTCTCCCCTGCACCTGTTGCAATTTATCGTAATTCAGCTTCGTGAGGCCAACAGACCTGTCTCAGAGGAGGTCATCTCCAGCTCCAGTGACATGTTCTGGGTTTTTCTGTGAGTATTTCCTGCCTGGTGATGCTTACTGATGTGTTATCTCCAGCAGACCCACTCTTCTTCCTTCTCTTTCACTTCCTCTTCACATCAGAAAAGAATCTATCAGCCAGGACTATGATTCAAGACTCCCATGTTGCACTCTCTGCAACTAAATTCACCCACTGTAGTTTACACAACATTTGGGAATCTGAATTTTTCTGAATAACTCCACACTTCCATCCTGTGCCCCTTGCATTTTCCTTCAACCAACTTATACTGTTTTCCCCCGCTTCAATACTAGCAAGTAAAATAAGATCACTTCTTCTTATACAGAAAGTCTTCTAAAATTTAAATCAGTAATCCACCTTTCAGTCCAGTATTTTGTCTTCTACTTAGTCAGTCCCTCACTTTTATACCATTGGTGCTAACCTCTGTCTGCTCTATCTTATCTGGCAATTCCATGTGTGTCAGAATAACAAATATTTTTAGAAGTAATTTGATTTCTGTATGTCACAGAAGGAACACATGCCTGCTAGCAAACATGCTTACAATTTTAAGTGCAGTCTGATGCATAACACCCTGCTAAATGAAAGGAGAATTAGAGCTGAAGCAAAACAAACAAATCCTGTGCTTAATTTGATAATAACAATTTTATCTGGAGCTGGCAGGAGCTGGATCTTCAGCTAGTGTAATGATTTCCACCTTCCAAGAAACCTTGCTGTAGAGGAAGCAGCACCTTTTTAAAGGCTGGAGCAATTAATGCCACTGAATTTTTGCAGGGAAGCTGTTTATGAAGGCGACGGAAAGCCGCACAGCAGGGAGCAGAGCTGGAACCCAAGCGAATACACGGGAATTTCATAGGGAAGGGTGCGAACGTGTGATAGCCATTGGAAGGGAGAAGCTGCTGGACTCGTCCTCTCACCCCCTGCTGGCCCCTGCATCAGGGCTGTGTCACACAGCCAGGAGGGGAGCACGTCTCCAGCACGGTCGCCTGGGGAGGGACGCGGCCTCTCCGAACCGGACAGGCCTCACGCCAAAGAGGCTTTCTGCAAACAGCCATAAAAAGCCCCGCCAGCCTGCCTGCGACCTGCACATTTCACTTCAGCAGCCAGCCAGGCTAAGGCTTCCTGGTTGGTCTGGCCGTGTGTCCGCGCATGCAAGCGCACACATCTCACTTGAATTTGAAAACTATTCCTACATTGCCTGTGCCTAGTGCTGGACATCCGTGCTTTTCTATATTCCCATCTCCTCGGCCGGGGCAGTCAGTGGCAGCCCTTTGGCCTCGCCGGCCGGGCCGGCTCCTTCCCCCGCATTCCCGGGAGAACAGCGGGAACCGGGCGGGCGGTGCGAGGCGGCGCGGCTCTCCCCGCCCCCGGCTCCCGGGGCCGTCCCGGCTCTCGGCCGGCGGGGACGGGCATGGATTTGGCGGGAGTCTATAAAAAGCCGCCGTGAGACGAGGCCACCGTCCTGCCCGAGCCGCCGGCACCGCACCATGATCAACCCCAACTACTATCCCTGGGGCTACGACAGCGACAACGGTGAGCGCGGGGCCGCGGCCGGCCCGCTCCTGCTGGCCCCGACAGCCGGGCGGAACGGGGGCCCCGCTTCCCGAGGGAGCATGGCGGGGGATGCGGGCTTCAGGCGGGCCCGGGGCTGTGCAGGTGGCGTGGCCGAGGCCGCTCGGCTGTCGCTCGCAGGCGCGGAAGAGGCGAACCTGGTGGAAGGAGAGGTCAATGGCAAGGGGGGTCTCTAAGTTGAATAAAGTCAGTTTTCCTACTGTTGATGTAAATTAAAATTTGGCATAGCAATAAAATCCGCCTTTAGGCTAGCCCTAATGTAGGAAGAGCAGTGCTGGGCTGCAGGCCCCTCCTGCCTGCAGAGGTTGGGGATATTGGTGGTCTCTTGTTCCTGCTCTCTGCTGCAGGAAGAGCAGCTCAGCATTGGTCAGGCGTTTTCCACATGAACTTCTTGGTAAAACCTGGATGATAATTAAATCCATGTTTCAAATTCCTAGCATGTCCAGGGATCAGTGGCCTTTTCTCATTCCATATGAGTACATGGTGCCACATTTTAATCATTTGGGTATATCCCATCATATTTCTAGCCACTGCTGGACTTGGAGTATATACCTCTGGTTTTCTTTCTTAGTATATTATCAGTCTCCCAGTAGTCAGTCTTCAGGTTGCTGTAAGAGTTTAGATTCAGTTGAATGACTTGAAGTATCCAGTATTCCAGCTAGAAATCAATCAATCTTCAATCAATCAATTGCTTTTTGCCCAGTGAAACTGTTGGTAAGGCATGAATAACAACCAGCCAATTAGTAACCTACTTATTAATACACTTAAATGATGTTCTATACTCAATCAAAGCCAAGCTTGTGTTAATTGTAACAAGTATAATTTATACCTGTCTGGAAAAGATTTTCATGATACTTCTGTACTTTTTTCTAGGACCAGATCAGTGGCACAAAAATTACCCTTTTGCAAAAGGACGCCATCAGTCACCGATTGAAATCAATAATAAAGACGTGCATTATGATAGTTCTCTACTACCATGGTTTGCTAGTTATGATCCTGGTTCAGCTAAGACCATCCTCAATAATGGGAAAACCTGCAGAGTTGTTTTTGATGATTCATTTGATAGATCAGGTCGGTTTTGTTTTCATCTCTCATTGTCATCATATATGTGACTGTTTCTCAATTTGTGTGGAAGAGCCTGCTTTGACTGTTCAGGCTGTTAGAAGGTCTTTGTGTACTGCCTGTGTGTGATGTACAGGTTTCTGTGACTGCTACCCTATGCTAATGCTGGGAAAGGTCTGGGACTCCTTTTAAAGTCCACAGGTAAAATCCTAGGGAATGGAGTGAGCTGCAAAGAAACTTGGTACAGAGTGAATTAAGGTATAAGATAAATTTCTGGGGTTGTAAAAAGCCATTGCAGTTGTGTTGCTTTCCAGGAGGAAGGAGTCCAGGCTTTATCTGTGAGAACTGAATTCAATTTTAGCTACTTGAGATGCCTAGCAGAACATCTTAAGTTACAAAATTTGGAAACTCTATCCATGTAATTTCGGATAAATGAAGTTACAAACCAGATGTTGCCACAATGTCATGGTATTTAATCAAGTAAAACTCTTAGTGGCATTCATGAGGTTTTGTTTTAATGAAGATTATGGGGCTGATAAATTTCATTTTGCCAGGATTAATGTCCAAAATCTTTTATCCACTTGCAGCTATGAGAGCATACAGTGTACAGATGTATTTCTTACATGCATTAAAACTTCCTGTTACAATATAACTAGGATTCACAGCTGTAATTACTAGGAGAAATTTTACTAGTAGGTTGTTCCAAGTTAACTGTATATGGACATGGATTTAATTTAATTGATTTTTAACAAATTACTTGGGTTTCATGAAAACTGAGGATCAAAATGTTTGTAAGATGGCCTAGTTAATATACTGTCAAAACTCACAAATTACTATGCAATCAAAAGTTTCATTACTTTTCTAGCAAAGTGGGAATTTTTAAAGTTATTTGAAGAAAAATCTTATTAATAAGATTTTTCATAACATAAAAAGTGTTATTAATAAATGTTATCAGATAAAATGATACACAAGCAAAGAGATGTAGCTGTGGCATATGAGATTTTCATGACTATTACCATTTTTACCATCTGTTGTATTTGTTAGAACAGCATCAGATACACCAATGGTTGCATCTTTTGCATAAAAATAAAAGTAATTATTGTTAAAATAACTCAGATTTTGAATGGGAAGGAATATCCAGGCACAGCAATCTACAGCATGAATGCAACACTCGCCAAAAAGAGCAGAAAGTTTCAGAATGTTCTGAATATTTTTTCAGATTAACTTCTCAGTAACTTGTGTTTTGATCTCAGAAATAAAAAGTGACTCACTGCAAAAAAAGTAGGTGTATATCTCAACTCTTTGAAGTCAAGAAACATTCAGTGTTTGTTGTTATGTCTCCTTTGTTATACCATTGCCTGCAGAGTCTGTGGGCGGTGTTCCTTCTCTAATATAGTGCTAATTGCAGGACGAATTCCACTGTGCATACTCCTACTGACTTGAATACATTTTAAGTTTTTTAGGATATGTACAGTGGCGTATTTTCTATGTAAAAGAACCACCAGCTGCACAAAACATACATATGCAATAGCAATCATATAGGAATGAAGCTTTTATTCCTTTGGAACAAAAAGACATTAGTTCTCTCTGTATCTATCTATGTATCATCTGTCACTCTGTCCATCTAAATTATTTACGAGTTACCCAGAAAACTAAGGGCTTAATTTATTTTCCTGACTCTTTTCAGTTACAGTGGTCATACCCATATCTGTACTTCTGTCTAGATTTTAATTTGTTTGGATAAAATAGATTGCTAAACAAATTGCCAAGGTGAGTGATAAAATGAATTACTTTGGATGTCTTCAAGTTTTACATCCCTTGTGTATTCTGCCAAGAACACCTGGAGCATTCACAATTTGGGACAGTTTCTTAAATTCAGACAATTAGACAGAGTGCCATCCAATGTAATTCAGGTATTGTGTTGAAAAAGGCCTTATTACTTTTATGTTTGGTGTTCACCTAGTGGAAGGACTCGGAGAGTTTGTTTCCAGCTACTTATAAAGTCTGGTTGACTTTGAGAATCTGCTATAAAATTGAAAGCTTTGCTGACAGATAAAGTTGCTGTAGGAGCAGTATCATGCCTCTGCTGCCTGTCCATACAAGTTAATGGATTCTTGTGAACTCAGTTCCCTGCCTTACTGTACCAGTGTAGATGGACCTTATGTACTATAATGATTGCAGGTGGAGGCTGGAGTCTCAAAAGGCAGGAAAGAACTGGAAGCTGAAATCAAACCTTCTAGGTGGCTGGGCCGAGTAAAACACACATGAGAACTTGGGTACTTTGGCAGCCTACCACTACTGTGGTTTTTTGGCCTGACTGGCCATTCAGATACTCTTTTAGATCCAGCAGTGACCCAATTTTGGTTTGAATTAGGGCTGAAATCTTATTTCCACTAGCAGAATCCATTTATTTCTAAAATTCAAAAAATATTCATTTCAGAGAAATGTCCTGAGAGCTTCTAACTGGTGGGACTATTGTCATGATGCTGTGTGAGATATATAACTTCTTTACAATTAATGACTCCTTGGCTTTTGTTGTAATACTTTGATTAGATGGTTACACCAAGATGTTTGATTTTTTGAGAAACAGTAAAGATACAGTGGTCTGGTAATGGAACTCAGTGCTGCTGAGGAGAGATACACTAAGGCTACATCAAATGAATGCCTTCCTTCATCTTCGGTCTTTGTTGTTTTTGTTGGCACTTTCTATGGACATTAATCAACCAAACAAATTCCTACTTCTTATTTTACTGGCTTTCAGATGGAGGATATTTAAGGGCTTGGAGTACCTCAGTGCAGGCGCTCATTCTTACAAGGTTACCTTGATGCTGTTTTCAGAATCTTTCCTATCAAAGAAATGTATGGCTCTGAAAGTGGATGATTAAAAAAAAAAAAAAAAAAAAAAAATTAGAGTCAGTTACTGTGAGAAGTTGGAACTTGTTGCTAATCAATTCTTTCAGCATGACTAGGACTTGTGGCCAGTATTTCCTCAAATATCCCTTTGTGGGAAATCTCATTAGTTTTGCAACTGAATTTTTGATTACCAACTTTTGCTAAATAAAATATTCGTTAACTGGTTATTTTAGAGAGAGGACGGACCCCCGTAACTTTAATTAAACCAGAGGGAAGTCTGTCCACAGACATTCCAGTTTTGGTTGATTCCTGCAAAATGTCACTTAACATTTTGTCTGCTGAATTTACACTGGAATAAACCAGTAGCTGTTATAAGAATAGCACCACTAAATCCCAGTACTTTTGTAGCTGTGGTACTTATCACTCAATGGCTATAGTGCATAAGGCAAAAGGCAGCAAAGTTAAATTCTTCCTTTACTGTAACAACACATCTGTTGTTTGTGGTGTCTGCATGAAGGTATTGAGAACTCCTGTACTTGGGTGCAGGGAATTTAGGATTTGAGCTTCTGTTAACTTTGAATTTCCATTGTTACAATTAAAAGTGTTTGACTTTTCATTCCAGTCAAGGGCCTGCTGAGGCTACAGTTACACAGAGGACTGTCAGTTTTCCACCCCTGGAGGTGGGGCAGCCATCTATTCAGCCCTACACAAACAAAGATGGTTTGGGAGCTCTGTGATGAACAGTCTGTGATAAATGGGTACAAAACTGGCAAAGATATGTTACAGTGTAGGTGCGGGTGGAGCAGCAGGCTAACAGGCTTCTTTCCAAGTCTGTCCCTAAAAGAGTACAAAGTTCAAATAGAAACAAAAGTAATCCTGCATATCTATTCAGTGCTTGCTTAAAGAAAATTTCAGTGAGAACTGACATTTGAGTTCCAAAAGCTTTTCAGAAACACATTTTGTCCCTGCAGTTAGCCAGTTTCAGTACAGAGATCCTCTTGTGAGCAGAGGCTTTTTTATGACTTTTAAAATGTGACACTGATGTGAGACAGCTGTGGTTTCTGTACTGCACTGTTAGATTCTATTATGAAGCAGTTTAACAAAGATAATACATCTTTTCCATTGTTATACAGTAGTACATTACTAATTTAATTTCATTGAGGTTTACCATTTCATTTTATGGATTTGACAGGATGCGAGATCATAAATCTTCCTAGAACAGTCATTCCTTCTCATGTTGATGAACACAACTCATCTCATGAGTCTGTTTTGTTCTCTGTGGGTTTTTCCACCTGGCTTTCATGGTATGCCTTTACTGCAAACAGGTGAGGCATTTTTCTAGGCATAACTTTGCCAGTTTTATCTTAGTGAGGGCAAATGACAATTGACTAGCACAGATTAACAACCAGACCCCTACAGACGCTGCTCAGCAAGTGGATGCACATATTCAAAAAGCTTCTTGTCACTTTTCTGTTGTCAAGGACACCCTGTTAACTAAAGTAAAGTGACTGGAGCAGCCATCTCCACTCAACTGCATGACAGCTTCATTTTGCTGTGTCACAGAGTGGGAGACAGGGTTTCCTTGCCTTAGGAACATCCTTCCGTGCGACACTTGCCCTAGTGATTACATTCAAAGTGAAAAAAAACCATTCTTTTATTAGCCCGTTTCATCTCATGCTGCTCAGCTGATGACAGATCAAATAAAAGGTGAGCCTTTTTTCCAGAGCAGATGTCCACGTGTGTGTCTGTGTAGGATTGTTCCACGATAGATCATTCTTCAGTGTGGATGTGTGAGGGGCACAGAATTTGGGCAAGATGGACATGACATTTTTATGTCTGGTGTCAGGCACTAAAGGTGGTGTGCAACCCATTTAGAGTCAGTCACTGAGCAATGGGATGAAATTTTGCAACAGTAAGACCAAAAAAGGAGTGAATACTTTTCTCTCCTGTATTTCTAAGCTGGTTTGTATATTCCTGCACCTGGGCCATGTTACTTTAATGATGGCAAGTTTAAGGGAGTTACATTTTGGTAATTCTGCTGCGACTCAGATATTTAAGGTGAACATTTCCTGTGTAATAATTATCAGAAAAATTCCCCATTACATGTAAATATTATATACTGACATTAATGAAAAATAATGTCAAGATACCATCTCTTGTTTTATAAACTTTTATATTCTTTTTCTGTTATGTGGTTGTGCATTTTTATTTGTGTAGTATTGAAAACAAAAGCCCAAGAGGATAAAGATATGTTTAGAATTTAAGTTTCAAAGCACATGCTTAAAAAAAATTATCATACTAATTTTGAGCTATGCAGACATACTTTGGGATTTTTAATGTTTTAAATATTAAAGAACTTAATTCTTATAATTGTTTTGTTTACTTTTCCTTTTCTGAAATGCAGGAAAACTTCATTTACTTACATTGTCATTTCATGTATTTATATATTTAATACTACACACTTGTAATTAAAAGAAAGGAAACACCTTTTTGTCCTTCAGGAGATGTTGTTGGCATTATTCTGTCTGCTTAAAGTGTGCTAGGTAAAAGTTACTGTCTATTTATAGATGAGTGAAGCTGGAATGTGTTGGCAGGAGATGATGCAGAGCTTCACCTAATGCCCAATCAAAATTGTCTGCCGATGGCCCATCAGTGGAAATAATGACATGTTTTTGCCTTAAGGAGGATTATTTGGCCTTACAGATCTATTTTGATGGAGAATTGATGGCCTCGCCAGCTACTACTCTTACCCTGACTGGGTTGACTACAGTTCAGAATGTCTGTGGGAAGAAGTAAAAGAAATTTGTTGAGAATAACAGCTTGCTCTACTCCTAGTGCTGTATTTCTTGAGACTATAATGGATGTAACAATTTTCTTTTCACATTGAAGGATATTTTTTTCTGGCATATAAAGACCTGTTTTTGAGAACTGCTGAATGTTTTATATGAATACTGTAAATTCTGTCCTCAAAAAAAGTAAATGAAAATTGAATATCTTTTAGTATTTGATGAATGTAAATACGTTCTTTCTATTTTATTGATCCTTTCAAATAGACTACCTTCGTTTACAATTTTATTTATAAATGTTAAGATTATTTAGAACACTAGATATCATTCATCACAGGCTGAACTTTTCTTTAGTAAAATAGCTTGCATTCTCAGTGATTGCTTTTCTGGTTTATTTGCTGCTTTCTTACTCTTCCGTAACTGGAGGGAGCAGCCACTAGAGCAGAAGCAGCATCAGTAATTTCATAACTTTGTAAACAACTAAGTCATAGCCTGCAGTAAGATACACAATTTTGTAGTGTTTTGTGGAAATTTGTTTGTCATCCAGCATGTTCGTAGATGATCTTAATCGTGGTTATGTTTGTGTACTTTTGCATAGATAAATCCTAGATTCAAATCAGGGCGAGATTAAGACTTCTAAATTTAGGTGTATTATTGTGGGATTTTAAAAGTTGGTGGGTTATATTTAAACTGCTGTTTGAGGTAACACAGTTGGAGTTCAAGGAGTCCAGAGAGCAATCCAGGTCACTCACTGTCTGTTGAGAGTCTACCTTAAGGCAAGCAAAGTTACTCTAGGGGCTTGACTGTTCTGCTGAGGTGTATACTTCAGTTACCCAAACACAGGCATGCCATGACATGTTTGATAATCTAATCTATTTCCCCTTGCCTCCAGATACTGCTTTAGAAATGTGCAGTTCTTCCACAGATCCTGGACCACATCTTTCAATCCTGTCCAGATGTCTCTGGAATATTCCAGAAAGTACTGGGTGCACATTTATGCAGCTGAATTAAATCAGTGATCTCTAGTGACTGTAATGGAAGCCTAGACACTAAAATTCTCCTCTGCCTGTAAGTGCATATAGCTGAGGATGGTTGCCTGACGTGTGGCTAAAATCAGTGCAGACTTTCAGAACATAGAGCATCTGTACAGTAAATATGTAAATATGTGTGTAAATATCGTAGATCCATATGTATTTAATGTTAAAGAATTGGGAGATACTTCAGTCTGATGCTGTTGCAGATTATCAATTGCAGTGCTGAGAGGTGGGCCACTTCCACAAGTCTACAGGCTACGACAGCTGCACTTCCACTGGGGCTCATCTGACGACCACGGCTCGGAGCATGTTGTGAATGGAGTGAGGTATGCAGGGGAGGTAAGGCTCACCAATTTTACTTTAAAACAGGGTGTAAATTAAAATTTCTCACTATTGTTCTGATGGGACAAAATCTGTCATTTGTCTGCTTTTCAGTGAGTTCTTTCTCTTTATTTTTCTGTGTTTTTATTCTTACTCCCATCGATTCTTATAAACGTGAATCAGGTTGAAGTAATTCTCATAGCATGAGAAAAGAAAAATACTGGGGGAAACAAAGGTTTCTATGTTCTAAACCAATTTGGTGTGATACACACAGGAAGACTGAATTACTCAGAAGCAATCCAAACTTACTAAAACAGTATTCTTAAAATATAGAATTATAGTAAAAGTGTAAAATTGCAGTGATAGAAAACGGGAAGAATGAATTACTTTGGTTCTTTACCACTTAAGGATTGTAAAGAAAATGAGAAATTTAGACTAATAATATACATGAATGACATTCATATGGCTTCTTTGACAGAATTGCTGTAATTTGAATGCCAAATGGAAATGAATCACATATCAGTAGTCGATGTCTGAACTGCATGTTTTACCTGCTTACTTAAGCAGCTTTTTTTCAGCTTTAAGATGAGATTCCAGTTAATGTTTTTTTTCAATTTCTTATTAAGATATTTATAGTTTATTTTAAAGAAAATAATGGTATAATTAATAATGTATGATAGATATAACTAATATATGACTTTGCTGTCCCTTTTTCTTTTCTCTTTTTTGGAAGGCCTCATTATCATTCTTTGTTGCCTCAAACCACACAGTTATGTGAATCACTGTAAATTCAGCCTGTGATGGCTTGCTGTTGAGTAATGGGGTTTTCTTTACATATTTTTCTTTGTTTCAAGCTACATTTGTTACACTGGAATCCCAAATACAGTAATTACCTTGATGCTAGGAGAAGAGCTGATGGGATAGCTGTTTTGGCCATATTTTTGCAAGTAAGTAGAACCATGCAACCCTTCTTTGCACTGATGCTATGGAGGGTTAAAAAAAAAGCAAAACCCTCTGAGTATATATTGTAGGGATCCTACCACACTGAAGGGGTTGACTTTCAGTAATGTATCCTTTTCAAGTTATAGAGCATGAGTCATATTATGTCAAGTGGTATCCAATACTACACACACTTGTGCCTGCAGCTATTGTGTCACTATGTGGCTCATGGAATGGGGACACGTGTCAGAAGTGGCCCTCTGACCAACAGCAGTCAGCTGTCTTTTTTGCTGATTGGGGACGAATTTCAAGGACATGTATCTCTTCTGGGTTCTTCATGAACTTTCTCTCAAACAAAACTATCTCACAGGCAATGCATTATAACTCATCCTTCTTTATAAAATCCTTTTGGGGGCATGCAGCCTTAGCCTGAAATATTAGCTGATAACCTCTCCTGTTTAATTCTTATTCACTAGAGATAGAAAGCTGGATGTCTTTTTTGAGATCAGCAATTGCAGACAATATATCTGACCTGAAATCTGTGTCTTGAAATTACCTATTATGATAAAATTTCTATACTGATATAATTCCCCCTTTGTATTATAATACCCATTGGGGTACAGACAGAAGACACATCTTACCAAGCTGGTAGGGGTGATAGGTTGGGTTAATGCATTATAATTTTATAGTTTATATCTGTTTAGATGCTCATATAGAAAAATAGGAGGAAGAAGAAACTGGTCAAGCAGAACTCATTGCTTAGCTCATGCTCTCTTCTTTACAGGTAGGGGAAACTCCCAAACCAGAGATGAAGAGGATTCTCGAAGAAATAAATGCTATCAAAACAAAGGTGATAATGTTGGGCTTTTCATAATAGGAAGATTGCTCAAAGTCTCAGGACAAAAAAAAAAAAAAAAGGCAAACAAAAAAATCATGATATCTGACTTTATAGTTTTCAAATTCTGCTCTGCAACATTTCTAGAATATACTTCGGACTAAAACCATGCGTAGCTTTTCATTAACATGAAAAGTCTTTTCTCTTCCGTTTACATGTGAGCCTTCTTTGACTTTTGTGGGGCTTATGAGTTTGGGAAAACAAGTCATTTCCCCAGTCTTTACACACCTAAAAACTAGGCGTGGAACCTTATTGCCTCAGTGGGCAGTGCCAAATAAAAGGCATCTTTGGAAATTGGTCCATTTGGTCTTAATATATAGGCTGCCTAATGGATCTCTGGAAATGCCACTGAGTAGACATTTGTGTCTTAGATAGCATTATATGGTAAATCTCACATTTCATAAGCTGTCTTGCTTTCTATTAGCACAAATACTATGAAAGTAGTACCTGTCTCACTTTGTTATGTGGTGACATAATCCAATATTCAATTGATAGAAAGAATTTCTGTAAGAAAGGAGGCCAGAAGGAGGAGTATTTCTGCACAGAAATGAAACACATTGGTACTGGACACCACATGAGTTAGCTCTGGTACAAGAAGTAGCATCATGGAGTTTTATGTTTTGTCATGCTTCTCTGGGCCCATCTGTAAAGGGTCATTCAGTCCACTTATCTTCACACTGCATCATTATATCTCATGTAGATTTGTGCTTACTTTTCTCAATTCATACATTTGAAGTATCTGAGTCTCTTCCTGTTTCTTCAAATAACAAAGCTGCAAACTAATCTTGAGTAGATTTGTTGAAGAGTTGTCTGTGTGCTTTTGTTGTGTTTTTGTTTTAAAGGGGAAAAATGTTCCTTTTCCAAACTTCGATCCTTCAATTCTTTTCCCTAAATCTCATGACTACTGGACATACCATGGATCTTTCACTACTCCACCTTGTGAAGAGTGTGTTACCTGGATTATTCTTAGAGAGCCTATCATAGTCAGTTCAGACCAGGTAAACTTCCTCCTTCTTTTTACCTGCATGCCATAACCTGAATTTATTTTTTTGACAAGGAAAACACTCACTGGATTTGTGAGAAACTACAGGATTAAAAGGATAGTGAAGAACCAGCCCACATCCAACACCATGGTAGTTCAAGCCCACAGACATCAGATAGCATTTTAAATCAGTAAAAATATACAACAAGTGTAGATGGTAAGAGTTTTCTTTCAAAAACATAATTTATCAGAATACAAATGTAAGGGGATTAGTGATTCTGCCTGCCCTGTATTGCAAATGGGAGTGTAAATTGGATGTGTTGAATCATGTGCTTAATACCTGTGTTTCTGGAAGACATACCAACTAAATTTTCATAAACTGGAGCAACATCAGATAACTCTGTTGTTAATGTCAAAAAATCCTTTGGTCACTTACTGTTAAGAAGTATTTCTTGTTAATTTTCCCTCAATCCACTTATAGGAATTTGAGTGCCCTCTTCAGCACATTTCAGCCCATGATTCTGCTGTTACTACACAAATCAGTTTTCTCATCTGAGGTTATTTCTCTAGTCAGCAGACTAGATACCAGAAATGTTATGATACCACAAATTTCAAGGCGCCAGAATACAAAGCACATGAATATTATTCAAGGGACTGACATATTATGTAATAATATAATCAGACACATAACTTTTCATTTTAGGTTTTTTAAGAGGATAATGTGTTTAGTGTATTCATTGATGTACATGTCACAAAAAGAAAATCTTTTTATTTTCTAGTACTTTGTGTCTATGTTGCTCTTCATCTTTTAAGTAATACAACTCAGGTATGATGAGAACCTTAGCTGGCAGTAGATGAAATATGATAATGTATTTGTGTCACTTAGAGCTTAATTTTCAGAGCTTATTGAATTGCTCTGCCGCCTGTTTCCTTGCCCATCCAAAAATTAAAATATGGAAGCTATTTTAAAGTGGGTACTCGTGTGAAAAGTACAAATATGGTCTGATTGGTTTCCCCAAAATGAATCATCTTAGATGTTTATATTACAGAAGATCAGCTATAGATTTTATTAGGAAAAGTGTATTCATTATTGAGCATCTCTGATTTAAAAAGCATTTTTAAAGAAATAACTAATCACATCATTGATCCAGCTTCATGAAAAGACTTTTTGATTACTGTTATGTTTAGGTCATGGTCTTTTTCTCAGCTGTTCTAAAATTAGTGAATTTTGGGAAACAGACTGTTCTTTAACTATCCCTCCTGCAGAAAAAATGGAGCATTTAGGTAAAGATGAAATTACTACTTAATGATGAGACATTGGCTCTTACCCTGAGGTAGCTGCTTTTCAGGCGGAATTGGCAGTGTGTGAGTTATTGTCTAGAAATACTTCTCTCACTCCAGAGTGCCTGCACTCTAAATAATGTATTCATAAGAGGATTGTGTTGCCAATTATTTCTAATCCTCGACAGTGTACTACCATGGCAGCCTCATTAATAGTGATTATTTTAAGTGTGTGTGCATTTGCAGTGGATTTCTTGGATGCTTTTGCAGCCAGATGGTAACTGTATATTAGCCACAAGGGGAAGTGCATTCGCTGCACATCAGTGCTCTGCAGGAAAATCAATTCACCAGAAATCCCAGTGAGATACGGTGTGGGTGGCCTAGCTGCTCAGATTACTTTTAATGAAAGAACAGGAATTTAACTGTGGAATAACTCTGTCTAATTGCAGATTAATTTTTTCATCTTTATGTAATTGTAGCCTGAATACATGTTGGGTTTTTACTGAGTAGAGCAGATCTTCCACAAATAAGAAACCCCAGCACTCTTCTCCAATAGTAGTTCATCAGTATTAACAAAACTGATGAACAATTTTCATCTCTTCCCATACAAATTATTCTTCATCTGAAATCTGAAATTTAATTTCAGACTATTAATCCATTGGATGCATATTATGCTTGTTTCAAATATGACCTCATCATTGTTCAGACAGACTGAGATGGCTGGTTTTTCTGAGCTGTTCAGTGAGAAGTAATGTTGAGATGCCTGAGCTAGTTCAGTCCATAAACTGGAACTAGTTTAATCACAGTGGACCCAGGTTTTACAGCCTAGACGGAAGTTCTGCTTGTATTGGCCTTGACGTCTGTACTGAAAAGCAGATAAATCAGTATATTGAAGCTCCTGGTGAACAAAGGGGATGCGTGCCCTGCATGGGGCTGTGTTTTCAAGTTTACATGGGGAATGTGTGTGTGCTTGTCATGGTAAGTCATTCAGACAGGGAGGGGTTCGAGTATCTGAATCCCAGCTGATGTGCTTTGGGTCTAGTGCAGTGCATGGTAGTGACAACAAATGAATGTAGGATATCTGGATATGTGTCGCATCTTTCGAAAATCAGAAAGCATTAGAGAAAGAATATTACACAGTTTTGACAAGTATGGACAGAACCCTTCATATGGCATCCCTCAAAAAAACCCCATACCTTGGTATGGCCAATAGAGTCAAGCTGCAGACCTTGTTTACAAACCTTGACAAGTCTTTATCCAGATTTAAATTGCTATTATTAATAATGAACTTCTTGTGTCACTGCAGCAAAATATTATCCTCTGCTCAGACCTGCTATGGAAATGAACAATTGGTTTATAATTCAGCTTTAAAACCTTGAAATTCTAAAGGATTCTTAACAATCAGGCCCTAAGGCAGGGTTAGAGTAGGAGAGGTTTATTAGAGCACAAACTGCTGTATTCACATTTTCTGGGTACTTCCCACAGTTTCTTTGGCTGTACACGGTTCTGTAGACAGTACCTAAATGACACTATTTTTCACAATCCCATTCAAATAGGACCTATTTTTAGGTTTTGACTATTCCTAAGGCTATCACTGCTACAAAAAAACCATGAGTACAGTTCTGGTGGGGGGCGGGTAAAGGACATCTTCACAACTTTGAAGGAGACTTTTTTCCACAGCTGGACCAGCCTCCTTAGTTTGATTGTTGGGCTGTAGATTTGATCCCAAAGGATTTCCATCAGGACACTTCAATTTTTGCTCTTCTGCAGATGGCGAAGCTCCGCAGCCTCTCCAAGAATGCTGAGAATGAGCCTGATCACCCCTTGGTTGATAACTGGCGCCCGACTCAGCCGCGGTATTTCAGGATGGTGAGCGCGTCGTTCCTCTAGGACCTGGCTCCTGTTGGGTGGCTCTGAGTGAGGCAACCTCTAGAACTAAGGGCTGTTTTTGTTCTGTGTCCTTTGCTGCATTTACACACAACTCCAGCTGTATGTCTGGAGGCTGAAACTTTTGAGTTGTGTAATATCCACTTCCAGAGGATAACATTTATTTAGGCAAATCCTATTGTTAAAATGGAAGTAGAGAATCTGTTTGGTTCTTCATAACTGCTTTAACATTAGCTTTTGTTAATAGTTCAAAGAAAGATGCCACTAATAGTTACAAGACAATTTCCTGTTGTGCACGTGTTCCTTGATGCTTGTCTGATTGCATGCTAAAGAGGTTTCAGTTAAGAGAAGTAATTGTTTTCACCATTAAAGACGTATTTTTCAATAGTTGTTTTCAGCATTATTCATATCCAGCTCTTAGCTACACCAGTTAATTCACAAGGCATTCTCGGAAATTATGAACTCTTTTGGTCTTTGATACTCCCATAAAATATGAAAGGATAGGAAATTGTGTTATAATCATTGATGAAGAGCTAAACTTTTACTTTGTTAAAACAATGGACAGGTGAAACAGAGGTCTGTTCTGAAAACCGTATTCACTGAGTTATATGTAGTTAAAACTATGAGAAGGGGGAAGAGCTATTTCTGTTTTTGTCACAACTGGTTCCTTTTATTAAAAGACTAATTTCCATATTAATGTTGTAGCAGTCAAGTTGACTTAAATTTTGTGAAGTTGGTCTTTGTATCCTTCGCATATATTTTCTTCATGTATGCAAATGGCTTTTCTGTGTAAAACAGGTGTTCAAATAAGAAGAGTCCTTAGTCTTTTAAAATTTTTGTTTGAGACAGATTCTCCTTTCATGTAAAAATGTAATCAATCCTGCTGTCAATGAAATGTGTACATAAACATCTGAAATCACAGTTGGACTCTTAATCAAAATGCAATTGGCCAATGTATTCTTGTCTCTTGTTTTGGCATGAACAGTGAAACAGGATTGTAAGCCTATAATTGAAATAACACTATTTCTGCATTAAAAAAATACAACAATAATAAATACATTTATTTAAGATTTTTTTGTTCTGTATTTTTTTAATATTTAGAAACATGTAAAAGAATTTTAAAGAAAGACTTGTCAATGTCCCCTGTATTACATCTTTGTGGAAACTAATGATGCGTAATATCTTCTTCAGATGTTTGTTTGAACTACAGGAATACTGATTTCACTTGACATCTTAAGTAGCTACAGCCGATTATTTTAGTGAGATCATCTCTATTCTGACAATGGCTTTCTTGTAAAATCATATTAATCAATTTCACAAGTTGATTGCAGAGTGGAAAAGTTCAGTCTGTATCCAAACCCACTAAACTGAAAAATAATTTACATTGAGCTCAGGAAATACAAAGCAGGTGCTGCTCTGTGAGTGGCTTGATTCTTGGCTGCTGTGTTCTAGGGCAGGGGGATGTTGCTGAGCTTGGTGATGGGAGAAGGGTTATGTTCCTTCATTACAAAAAGGAAAATTGAAGTAAAATCTGATTTTCAAAAATTCTTAGTTTGCTGTGAGTTACAAGGTAAGTTGTTTTATATGGTGCTTTGTTAAACTGTTGGCATATCCTAGAGTAGGCTTTTTTTTCCCCTAGCAATTTATGGTATTGTGAGTCTGGAACATGTAATCTCAGGGGTTTTTAATGATATGGAGGTTTCCCAGTCACACTTTGCAAAGGAGCTGTCTGGGTGCCATAAATGAAGTTGAGGTAAGCCTCATCCTCCAGAGCCACGTTTATTAACTTGGAAACTTAAAAGTTGAAGTAATCTCTCTAAAGAAAGTGTCATTTGACTCTTTCATGCACTTGATTTTATATTATATGTATTTATAATTATTAAAAAGTAGACTAAATTAGGCCCCGGAGAGTTGCAGATAGGAGGAAGTGTTTGAAAAAGGGTTTTGGCATTGTTTTAGAGACCCCATCCCGATGTTCAGGGACTGTTGGAAGTAATGACGATCGATCTAGAAAACAATGGTTCAGCAGGCATCAGGGGAAAAAATGGAAAGAGTAGGAGTAGATGGAAAATAAAAAGCCAAAGAATGGGGGTGGGGGTGCTTCAGGGACCTTGTGAATCATGCTGTAAGCTGAACATATGAGGAGATAGGGAGAGTTTTGAAGGCAGCAGGGGGAAATATGGGGTGCTGTGAGTCAGCATTTAGAATGTGCTCATGTATCATGCAATTTTCTGCTCTCTCTGGCAGTGTTCATTGTTATTCTGCAGAGGTTATCCTGTGCTTTGCAGCCTTCCCCAAGTACCAGAAAAATTAATCACTGGTATGAGTGAATTCAGATTATGTAGTAGTAACATCCATCATACCTTACTTCTTACCTGCACATGCCTACCATGTGGAATAATTCTGCTCTGCAGGATCAGGGAGCACTGGGTGCAGAACTACCTGGTAAAAAGGAAAGACATCCAATTTTCATCTTGGTGGGGTAGAACACCATGAATTACTGCTGTATTTGACTTTGATACCATGTATGCCTGATTACACTTGGTGACATCAGTCCTAATTAGGAACAGTCCCTCTGAAACAGAAATGCAGACATGAGACACGCAGCCACACTGCCCAGCTCGTTGGCAGCCCCCTCTCCAAGTTACGTTTCATCTGCTGCAGAGGTCAGAAATGATAGGGCTGTGCTTTGTGACACTGTGAGTTTTCCTGAAACTTTAAACATTTTAAAGGTATGGCTGTACCTGCATCCATGTCACTGGCAGTCTTGAACATGAGCAAGAAGGTGCTGTGGGATGAAATGGCAGCTGCAATAGCACCAGAGATATGATTAAGCTCTTCAACAATCAACTTTATACAAGATCTCCCCTTCTAAACTTCATCAAACTAAAAGATATCCATGGTAAATATGTGGGAAGTCCATTTTCTTATGTTTCTCATTGGGAACCTCTTGTCTAGCCCAACATCATGTTGATCAGAGGAGTTATCCTTGGGTTACCTGTCTGCAGCTGGGCAGGAAATGATCATCCTGCAGTCACTTTGTGGAGCTCCCTGAGGCAGGCAAGAGGAGGTAGATATAGATATCAATCTAAAATTTTATCTAAAATATATTTAGGTTCTAGAGTTGAAGAAGAGTTGAAATTAAGGTGATGGATATTACTGAAGAATTTAGACTCATCAAATCTTTAGATCAGGACTAAATTTAATTAAATCTGATTTATTTTATATCCCAATTTATGTCTATTCTCTATTTCATTAGAGTCATCTATACAAAAATTAACAGATCTTTATACTCTTTCTCATATAATAAATAAGATAGTATTTTGCAAACTATGTGCTTGGATGTTAATACCATGAGAAGAATTCTGAATTATTTTGCTCAAGCTTCAGATTTGGGATCACAAATGATTATTGGGACAAACACTCTGTCCTGTTGCCTGGCTGTGTGGAAGCTCAGTGGAGCTGAACTCCAGTCTGTCATCTGGGGAAAGCCACCCCTCCAGAGGGGCACACAGCAAATCCCTAATCACAGTGATCAGGACAGATCATACCTCTAACAGAACACGCTGAAGTTTGGCTTGTTTTGGAACATGTGTCATTCCCTCACCTCGGAGCCTTTTTGCCACCATTTCTACAGCTTACTGTCTGTCTGTGTATATGTATGTGTGTATCAATATATACATAAAACATATGTGCTGTACAAATAAACATTCTGCTGCTGATTTTGGTTAATGTGTGATAGCATTTTGGCTGAAACTACAACTAATTGCAGACTTACAGGAGAAAAAGCATCCTTCTGGAGAAGTTAGTGTGCTTTCACCAAACCTCTCTCTGGCTGGCTGCCTGCCACACCTATCTGTCTTCCAGAATACAGTAGCTGAGGAAACAGCTCCCTTTCCCTCCTTTTCTAAGAATAAAAGAACTCCTCAGTTTGGACCAGGTATTCTTCTTTCTGAGATCACTGGGGCCATTAATCACCTTGTTTTACTTGAAAATGCTTGCTTAAAAGCCTAAGAGCATACTTGCTGATCAGAGACTAGAGCTGGCACTTGGATTCCCAGTTTCAAGGTAACAGGTCAAGAGAAAGAGGTCTGTGAAGGACCTTGAAAGTCAAAGCGAGTTACGTGTGTTTAATGTGATAAAAAAAGACAGGATTCATAGAGCTATCAATACAATCCAAAGGACAGAAGAAGGAAATGATTTAGCAAACAGTAGAAAGGTTTTGTTTGCTGGTGCTGGAAGAAAAGACATGGCTGGTTGGAATAACAGACTTTGCACACAGTATTTTCTAAACACCAATGTTGTTGCTGAATAGTGTTTGGTTCTTTGCTCCATTTAATTTCAGAACTGCCCTTCTGACTTGGTTATTTTTTTTGTTTTTTTCAATTTGAGCTTCTCTTGTGGCAGTTCTGACCTATCCTTTGATTAGATTTTATTCTCTAGAACTAAATCTTACCACACCTTTAAACCACACTTTTTAGGGTGTTACTACTTGACATTACTGTACAGAATCATATTTCTAGGCATCATCTTCTCTTCAAGGCATAAATCTTTACTATTCCTTTATTTACTTTTCCACTGCTTTCTTCTGTATTCCCACACAAATAACATGTAGGAGGGACATTCAAAATGATAAGTTCATTTAGCCAGTTTTGCAAATACCTCTAAATTATTTCTTTCTTCCCATTTAAATGCTGAGAAGGACATAGAAATACTGTCAGCTGAGGAGCTACTTGCTTTAGTGACTGTATCTGGACCTGAAATTCTGGGAGGTAAGTCAGTTACTTAATTGAAAGTTCATGTACCTTTCAACAGTGGTCCTGTTCCCACTTGAAATGCTCTGACCTTTGCTATCATGTTTCTTCTGCAAGGTGCCTTATTAGAAAACTTCCTGCTTAAAATCCTTGATGGATTTAATGAAACAAGCAAAGTGCTACCAGTAGATGTGAACTCTTGACATATCTAGTTTCCACTTAAATTGACTGCTTTGGTTCACTCTGCTAATGATAACTCCTGCAGTAAGTTGACATGCAGGATTGTACTCTTAAGTGTCTTTATTAAAAGTGGGTAAAGCAGGTTGCAGTTCCAAAGCAATTTATAAGATTCAGAAAGAGTAGATACTGATCTTTAGATCACTATTTCAGGAGATTACACTTTCCAATATATGTACTTTTTAATAATAAAAATAATAAAATCTGGGCAAATTCTCAGCTGAAGCACATACTTCAGCAATATGAAAGTGATTGAAATGATTAATTTTTTGTGAAGATCCCCTTTTTTTTTTTACTTTTTCATAAAAAAATCTATTTGCATCTGCACAAGGCCATTAAGAAAGAGGAATGAATATCAGTAGCTACACTCTTCCCTATTACAAGCACTTCCAGGCTGCTATTTGACCCTCCTATCAGGCAGACCAGCTCTTTTATAGCTTTTTACTCATGACATTGGTGTGGGAGTTTTCTGAGGCCAGAGCCAATGTGTCTGAGCAGCTGTTCTGCTCGGGATCACCAATGATCTTTGTGTGAAAAAAGGTGATTCACTGGAAGATTAAGTGTGTATTTGCCCCACATACAAGTCACATAACTGACATACATCCCTTTGTTTATTCTGGCAGATGTAGGAAGAGATGTAGATGGGTTTCACCTCAGATACTTCAGTGCCTCCCCAGTGTCTTGCTCTGTCCAGACAGGCCAGGATGAGTTTTCCTCAGTGTCTTTATGGAGTGTAACATAGCCCTGAAGCTAACACTGGTACTAGTCTTGCCTTGCAGAAGTACTCAATCAATGAGTGGAGCCCAATGGCTCAAGCCACTGAGGTACTTCATGCCCTTTGGCACGTTCTTTTCATCCTTAAACTGGAATACAGAAACTAGTCCTAGGAGAAGGCATGTAGAGTCCTGTCAGTGCTTGGCCCAAGCATGGACTTTTGATAAGCACTCACTAAGCTTAACGAATACAGCATTTCTGGGGACTGGGAGATGGGTGTCATATCAATGTGAAAATCCCAGCTGTCCTGGTAACGGAGCTGAGCATCCTTTTCCCTCTCTCTCTCTCTCTCTAGACCCTTGAATACACCAAATTTTTCTTCAGGAACTCACCAGCTTCAACTCTTGGAGGACAAAGAATCTCCAGGGCCTAGTTAGTAGTAAATGAACCTTGGCTGGAAAAAGTCTTGTGTCTGAACATTCTTTAGTTGGACAGCTGCAAGGTCTCACGCACGCAGAGTGTCCAAGCAAAACTTTTTAAAGAACAGTGGCAAAAACTGCTTTAGAGAAGGTTTTGTTCTGCACTTTGTATTAGCTTTGCTTGAAAAAAAAAAAAGTGACTTCTTCTTGGAACTATCAAGAAATACAGCAAAATCCAAAGCCTAAGGTATGTTTATTAATTTGCATGCTGTCGGAACATTAGGTGTGAGGATAGCTGTCAGTCCAGATATGAACGTTTCTCTGTTTGCTTCACAGAATTCTTTTTACTTAGTTTTGTACTTCTTCATCTATATTTGGCTAAGATTTGTTGGATGTTTAGCTATAAACAGCAAATACATGAGAAGAAAATTTATCTATTATGCTATTATCTGAGAGCAAACAATCTCTCCTCACTTATTAGAATTGCAATTGTATTTTTTCAAGGTATTAAAAGCTTTTAGTTAGTGGATTTTATGTTCTATATGTCTAGGCAAGGTGTGAATTTAATTTTTTTGCTTGATGAATGAAGTTGAGATATTAGCACCAATTGTTTGGGTACAACCCCTGTCTTTTGAGCATAGTGATGTAGGGTCTGACAAGCCCCTGTCTTGGCAGGAAGCCCTTGTTTAGATAAAGGGAACTGCAACATCTCCAGACGTGGGGTCTGACAGGCCCCTGCCCTGGCAGGGAGGCCTGGATATAAAGAGGTAGCACTATCTCCCTCCAGGCCCCTCTTGGGGAAACAAAGAGCCTTTTTAGTTAGAAAAGATAGATCCAAGATCCTCTAGGAAACTGTATGTAAAATACCCTAGTACCCATTGGTTTCTTACCCTTGTACGCCCACCTCTGTAACCCCATAAAAGAGACCCCTCTGCCCCGAGTCGGGGGAGGATTCGTCTCTGGTCACCCCTCCGTGGAAGATGCAAGAACAAAGCTGCTTCTGCGGAACCACCAGCCGAGTCCTCTCCTCTATCTGGGCCTGGCCCTGGGGGGTTCTGCCTTGCAGAGCCGAGCTGAAATCACTGCACTAAGAGCTGATAGCCTGCTTAGTTCCACTGAAACTCTTTAAGCAAAAAAGCTGTTTCAGGGTTTCTAGGAGTGTTCTCCAGCTCCACTCTCCAGTGGTGAGCTCTAAATGTATACAATAAATTTCAAGCATTTCCATGCTGTCATCATTTGTTGAAAATGGTTTCTACATAACAATAATACAAACAGTGGATGTTTGCACCTCTGGAAATACTGGGGTTTAGCTTTTCTGTTCTTTGTTTCTTCAGGGGTGCACTACATTGAGTGGTTTTCCACAGCAAGTAAGGAATGTGGATTCACTTTCTTGTTACCAGCTAGGCTAGAACTGTCTCAGATCTGATATATTACAGCCTTCTGCATTAAAAAAAAAGTAGCAAAGACACAGGAATTGGTGTGCTTTTCTGGGAAAGGTTGCTTTTACATTTGTATATAAATTCTATGTGTGTCCTAACAGATCTTGCACTGAAGATCATCAGTTTCTGATAAATCCTTCTGATAAAAATATAGATACTGACAAATTATAGAAATAGATATAAATTTCTGATAATATCTTAAGTTTAGAAAAGGTTATTCTTCTATTAGTCTCAGTAAGTAACATGGTCTTAAGCCTGTTCTGACAAATCAATTGGTTTTAAGGATTGTGAAGAAATTACAGCCTTTCTTGCACTACTAGCTTTGAACTTTCATCCTAGTTCTTTGCATCCCTCATATCCTATTTTCTTTTTTTGAGGTATTCCAGTGTGACTGTATTCTCTTCAGACTTCAAGGAAAGTTCAGTATCTGTCGAAGTTAAACTTTGCCTTGGGAAACTCACCCATCTGCTGGAATTTCACAGTGAGTCTGGAGTTGATAAATAAGCTTAGGTCAAACTTTCAATCCTGGATTACTCCAGGCAGGCTGTGCCAGAGCACATTTGTGCAGACAGATCTGATCAGATTTTCATTCCTGACTGGAGCCTTGAGTTTCAGTAAGCGCACCATTCAAGTGAGTTCATATGAAAGCATGGCAATAATCACCTAGGGAAAGAGAGTATGCACTGTGCACGAGCCCTGCATGCTTCTGTTTTAAAGGAAGCAATTACAACTGGAGTGCAACACCTTTTTATAGAAAGGTTGGGGGTCAATGACCCCCATGAAACAATGAGATTGAATAAATGTTTAACTATAATTTGGGTCTTTAGGAGGGTTACCTGGTACTGACATGTATAGTGATTTATGTAGTGCATGGCATAACAAAGCCCAGACATAAATTTTCTTCTCAGATGCTTATCAACATAGCAATGAAAGATCATGTTATTGCCATCTGAATTGCCACATTGGGAAGGCAACATTTATCATCTCAGTTCATATGGGTCACACGGATTGCAATTTAAAAAGTGAATACAAACACATATATAAACACAAACTTGTATAATAAAGCACATAGGTAGTCTCACTGAAATCTGTTATTTTTAAAAGATAAGTCTCTAAATATTTTATAATGATTTTATTTATTTGTTCAAGGTCACAGCAAACTACTGAGCAAGAGTTACACCTGCCTTTCTTTCTAATTTATAGATCCCATATTCCGAGAGAGAAGAAGAGATGCAAGGAGGCAAGGAGATTCAAACTCAGATAATTATAACTACACGTAAACTGAAAGATTGAATTCCCTTGGATGATTTTCAAGGACCTGGTGTAACTGGATCAGAAAACGGAGTACAAAAGAGTAATGGTTTTAATTTCCCTGTTATATTCAAAACTCACGAGGAAAATCCAGCACAGCAGTGCAGCTCTCTGAGCTGGCTGGAAGGACAATTGTGCAGATGGGATCCAGTGTTTCTTCTTTACACACAGAGACAGAGGGAACCACTGGGTTTATCGGGTTCCTTAGCTGCTAGTCTGAAATCTGTTGCTTGGCAGCTCCCTTTTTATGTGCACAGCTCTGTTTTTGCGCCACTTTGAGCCCTCATCATTACCAGCCCCAGCACCAAACATTTCAGGCACTGAGATATATCCCCCCCCCATATAGTTTCTTTGCATACACAGTCCTGATATTCCTGCCACATGTGGCAGAAATCTCACTTGAGGTTAGGTTAAAAAGAAAAAAAAAAAAAAAAGGGATTCAGATTGTGATAATCTCCAAGCATTTTATCTAGGATGAGGCAGCTACCTTGAGTTGATTATTAATTACTCACATCTGTTTCTACAATAGGTTGGCCTACTGTAAGTCTCTAACACTTGGATACAGGAAGCAACTTTCATGCCTGCTTGCCTCCAGTATTTTGGTTGAGTTTATGCCATCTCTCATTTCTCTGACACAAAATCATTGTATCTCAAAACAGAAAATTCCACCTGCTGAATGGGAAACCGAACTGTAAGGCAATGTCAAGGCTATTGCTCTTCTCCATACTCAGGGAGGGAATTGTCATTCAAAAAGTACTGTTGCAGACCTAGAGAGATACGGATAGGCTTTATGTGTCTCTCAGAATCCTTGGCACTAAAAGTAGCAACAAAGGAAAAGCAGCCGGTACTGCCATGCATGAGTCCCATTCAAGTAGTCCATTGGGACCTTCACTGTCCCAGGGGTATGTGGCCAGGCACGTTCATGGAGTGACTCGCACTGACTTCAGGAAAATCTCAATCAAGCCTGAGGGTTGTGCACAACTTCCCTGATGATCTCAGTTTTCCATAGAGCTGCCTGGAGGAGACAAGCAGACTGGTACAGGACAACATAAGGCTGTCCAAGGAATGTCACTGCAAAAGCTTACACATTGCACTTCACATAGTCAGCCCCCCAATGGAATACAGATCCCACTCTGTGATAGCCTTCTTTGGTGACTCACTTGTAGCAACTGCTCATTAGTTTGTCCCAATGTTTTCCATTTTCTGAACCCCCAGTCTCTCCAGCTCTTCCCACTTGCACACATTTACCCAGACACATTCCCACAGAGACAGGCTCGAGGCTACTGTGAGCTGGGGAAGCTGGTGGTGAGGAGAAAGTGCCATGACCATGTGTCAGAATGGGACAGCCTTCTCCCTGCCCCTGGCAGGCAGGAGTGTCTGGCGCAGGGGGGCAAGATGCCAGCAGTGGGCAACACATGGAGACTGTCTGGGACTTCAACAGTGCACTGGGGTACCAGGGAAAAAACCCTATGACTGCAGGGGTAGTATCCCCTCAATAAATCTGTTTTTAAAAAGGCAAAACCCCTAAAAATTCATTACCGTACTACAGAACAAGAAAAAGACTCCATAGGAGTCAAACTAAAGGAGCTCAAACCACAGAAACCAGTAACTAGTGGGGATCAACTGGGAAAAACACCCTTCTGCAAACACAAAATGAAGGAGAAATCTGACAATTTATTCTGGGGCTTCAGGAAATCTACCTAGTGCTTGACATCTAAAATATTAAAAAATTTAAGAGATTTCAGATAAAACAGCAAAATACAATCAGTTATTTTTTTGTCAAAATATTAAAGTTGTTTTTTAATAAATTTCTTGACACTGCAGCATTTTTACGATCCTTTTAGTGGCCTAGTATCTACACTTGGGTTTTTTTCTTCTGGTGCATATCTGGGAAGAGATGAGGAAAACTGTACTTTTGCCACAGTGTTCACAAGGTTTTGAAAATTGTCATCACAAGTTAAAACATATTAATTCTTGTAAGTTATTTCACTGAATTCAGAAGGTTATTTCACATATCTTATATATGTCAGAATGCTCTAACTGAATGTCAGAGCATGCACTCCCATCCCTTCACCTGATCCACATTGTGATAGGGGCTTGGTATGATATGCAGAGGTGTTGCAGAAACCCCACAGAGCACGGTCCACTCACTGTTTCCAATAGTTTATCTAAATACCTGGCTACAAGATTGTGAGATTAAACTCATAAAGCACTTATTTTTCAGGGACAACAGCTTGCTTAAACACTTTGTTGCTTTTCCTAGGTCACTGTTCCAGAATTCATTGTCAGGAGACAGAATCTGAGGAATGAACATTTTCAAAGATTCATTTAACAAGCTGTAAAACAAAACAAAACAAAACCCAACCCAACCAAACCAAACCAAAACAGATAGGTAATCAAAAAACATTTAGAAGTAGGTGCCCTGCTACAAGAACAGCATATCCAAACTGATTTTAGACACATGACCAATGCTGGCCAATTAGACCATGCTCGATAATTTGGAAAATAAAATTGTTTTGTCATCCTTTACAACGAGTTTCCTGTATGCAGACAAATGACCTATACCCCCATATCTGCTCTTGTGCCAAGCTGTCAAAGTGCTACAGTAGAAACAGAACAAGTACCACATTTTGTTTTTGCTTGGTTTTAAGAAAAGTACATAAAGAACACCAAATAAGTCCTTATGTTACTTTTCTTAAAATAAGATTAGTAAAAGAATAATTTAGCACATGAAAAATTCTTCTTCCATCATAAATTAGTTTGCAGGCCCTGATAGAGACTGGAGAAATTCCTATTATCTTACAGAAAGCTTTCTTCATTAGTATTCTCAGTATAAATTTTATTTCTTAATTTTTCTCTTTTTTTTATGTTGAAAAAGAATCGTGATGTGAAAGAATCATACTATCTTTGGTAGGGCATTATTAACCTGGACGTTGGGAAGCTGCAGTTCAGTCATTGAACCACCTTTCACCTCTTCATGGAGCTGATGGTCCAGCAGCTAAGCCTCCTGCCAGCGCTGGGATGCTTTTTGAACCACTTGCACCCCTAATACAAGGCAGAGGAGAAGCAGCACAGGCTTCAGTGCTTCACTCATGAAGTGCTGAATGAGGGACTTTTTTTCTTTTGCACATGGGTGGACCTGAGGCTGGTCCGGGTTGCCCTGGAATGGCAGAAGTTCTCAGCTGCTGTGGACAGTGGTGCCGTTTATCATTTCATCTGTCTTGTGTGAATGAAATCTGCTGGCAAGAACAGCAGGTCATGGACACTTCACCTTTCCTCACCTCTGCCAAAAGAGTTGCCTGGTCCACTTCATGCCCCTGGTAGCCCAGGAGTCAAAGGCCAGCAGGGAATCTAGCCAATAAAAATAAATAGGCACCTACAGTGATAAGAGTCACAAAGTACCGATGGAACCATAAAGGTGGGAATAAGCATGATCTTTCTGACCTTTTAATTTTGATTGCTGATCCCCGAAAGATACTTTCTCTTTTTCTCCTCTTTGTTTCCCAGGTTTCTATTCAGTACCCTCTTCACATATCTTTTATTTGTTCCTGTGGTTCCCACTTTCCTGAAAAGAAGCCTACAGGCCTTTCAACAGTATTGTTTGATAAATTAAGCCATGGTATACCTCAATCAGTTCTTATTTTAATAAAAGCTGGTTTATTTTTACCCTCTTTCCTCGATAAACAATTCAGTTCAAGACATGTGAGGGAGTCTGCTATGTGTTCTGCAGTGACCCCAGGCAAAGCTACAGGGACTTAAAAGAAAAATGTAGAAGTCGGCAGGTGGCAAAGAGCTCCCTGGACAAGTACAATTGTGCTTGCCAAACTGCTACCTTAGCTTTTAAAAGCAGATCACTTGGACTAGTTTGCATTGTCATCATTCTGCACGGTCCCCAGTCCCAGAATAGACTTCCTGAAGCTCTGACGAAGTAGTAACTCAGCTCCATGTTTCTAGTGGACAGCTGTGAACAGCACAGCTTATCAGGACCATGGCACAAAGTGCAGAGGCAAACCTCCACCGAGCCTTACTCTGAACCTCTGCAGAGCTGCAGACCGACAGCCTTGTTTGGTCAGCAAGAATGAGGTCCTTAACATGCACAAGTGCAAAGCACTGTCTCTGCAACGGGCTGACAGTTTCTGGCCTGTTTGTCATTAACATGGCACTCTGATTCCCCAGTCGATGCTCTTTTGTTCCGTTTCTCTTCTGAAGGCACAAGTGTGGGCCGTTCAGCACCTCTTTCCGCCAGTGTAAATGTCCATTTTGTGCCTCGCTTTGTGTGACATCAGCGACGACCGACACCCATCCCCTTCTTCTCAAGGGGTCTCACTTCAGAACTATGACCGGACCTCGAGGAAGAGTCCCGTGCAGTGTGTGAAGGGATCCCAGCTCGTGTCCCGAGTGTTTCTGTGCCGGAGAACCCGTCGGTGCCCGCCCAGCTCGCTGCCCCCGCTTCCCGCAGCCTGTCCTGCCCTCTAGTGCCGGCCGGAGGCTCCCGTGCCTCCCTCTCCCGCTGAACCTCTGCCGGGGGCTCTGCGCCGGGACAAGGCGCCACAAACATCAGCACGCCTCGCAGACAGCCCAGAGGGCACCGCTGTCAGCCCCTGAAGGGTGCAATGAACCCTGGCCCGGGAGGATTGAGGAGTCTCCATCCTTGAAGACATTCAAGAACCTGGATGGACGTGGTCCTGCACAACCTGCACCGCCTTGTACTGCTTGAGCAGGGGTGTTGGACTAGATGATCTGAAGAGATCACATCCAACCTAAATGATTCAGTTTTTCCTGGACTTAAGCATGGCTAAATTTATCAACATCTATTAAAAATAATTTCTATAATTCCAATTGCTTGAAAAAATCTATCAGCAGTATTTGTATGTTTGTAGATGCCTTTGATTTCTTGCGCACACTTGTATATTTTTGAGACACTCCTTTTAGCCTTAGACCTGGTGAAGTATGAGGAAGCTTTTAATGTTTTTTTTTGATTTTATGGTTTTCTTTAGAGTATTGTACTAAGGACATAACTGAGATCAAGAATTTTAGTGCAGAAACTCATCATTGTGCCTTTGGGAATTAGAATAATTTATTAGGGTGTTTGTTGTGGGGTTTTTTGTTGTTTGTTTGTTGGGGTTTGGGGGTTTTGGGGGGGAATGGTGTTTTTTTCCTTTTAAATTCTGGGCTTAATAAACGAGGTGTATGCATCATTTATGGTTGCAATATCCTCACGGGTTACAGTTGAAAGCATTGTAGAAGAAGGTAACTCTATAGCCTCATCTCTCTGAGGCAGCAGCAGTATCTTCCAGATAGATATGGGCAATCATTCTTTTTTCTTCAGGAAAATACCCAGCCTCACCAGAAGACAGATACAACCTGTAGACCAGACTATTTGGATCTCGTTGAATAGATATTATATTTTTGTCTTTTTCCCCCTCATATGTCAAAATTGGGCATATCTGGGGATATTATGAAAGGTTTGCTGAATCACCAGTGTTTTGGTGAGACACAATTTCCAGTGTTGTCTCTTCAGTGCATCAGTTTGATTTTTTTCAAATCTGAATGCAATGTAATAACCCATGAAACAATCACTATAAAGCTATAAAACTAGACAACATAATATAACACCAAAGTCAAGTTTGTAATAAGGAATTTTTGTGTTTTACAGCCAAGAAAAGCTTTACTCTCGAAAACAGGTCACAAAGTGCTCAGTAAACCTTTATTGCTTCTGTCTGAAAACAAAGTTAAATACACGTTCATGAGGAGTGAGTAAACACATACACAAGATGATTTGTATCATTCTTTGCACCTCTTATCAGCAGTAAAATTTATATCCAACTAGTCCTTTCTATCATTTGCTTGCATGTGGTCAGTGGCAAAAAATTGCCCCATTATCACAGGACACAAGGTCACGTGTTCATTTTAATGAAAAGGTGTATTATGGTTGTTTGTTCCTGCTTTGATCCCAATGCAGCCAGGGCCATAGTGAACAAGGGGAAACATGTAGAATTGCATTTGGTAGCTCCTTTGACTTTTCTAGTTACTTTATCTTTACTATCAAATTTTAAAATAACTTTGTGAGACAAAGTGCCTGCTCACTGTTCATTATTACACCAGGATTATGGTGAGACAAAAGCTTATTCATTTCTAAAACCTAATTGTACCAAATATTTTTTTTTTAGCTCTGCAGCTTCTTTTTCATACTGTTAAGGAACAACACAAAGACAACATTTAATACATTGAAAAATCGGGATGTTTAATTCAAACGTGAGTTATCATCCCAGTCTGCAGAACTGGCGTCTGCGAGAAGTTTTAATTCTTTCTCATAAGGAGAGGCACTGGTTTTCAAGTTTAGGCCTGACATCCTTCTACCACTGCCAAACACTCAGTATGGAAGACCCCTAAGTAATCCTTTGTTACTTTGCCTTAATTAATCCTTCTTTTGGAAAAATTGTTTTCTGCTACCTCAAGTGCTTCCTCCAGATGCTCAGAAAACAACTTGCATTGTCCTTGCATTGCTGGTGTGATCTCATCATCTTCTAACTACTTCTGAAGCAACTAATTCTGAAAGCCATTTCTAGGCACATTAGGGACAAGAAAATAATCAAGAGTAGTCAGCATGGCTTCACCAAGGGGAAGTCTTGCTTGACCAACTTGATAAAGTTCTGCAATGACATGAGTGACCTGACAGATGAGGAGTGCTGCAGATACTGTCAACCTGGACTTCAGTGAAGCCTTTGACAATGTCTCCCATAAGATCCTCATAGAAAAGCTGTTGATGTACAGGCTGGATGAGCAGACACTTAGGGGGACCAAAAACTGGCTGAATGTCCAGGTCCAGCGGGTGGTCTTGAGAAGCATGGCACCTAGCTGGAAGCCAGCAACTACCGGTGTACCCTCGGAGTCAATATTGGGTTCAGTCCTGTTTAACATCTTCATTAATGATCTGGATGATGGGGCAGTGTGCCAACAGCAATTCTGCTGGTGCCTCAAAACTAGGAGGAGTGACTGAAGCACCCAAGGGTCGTGCTGCCATTCAGAGGGACTTCGGAAAGCTGGAGAAATGGGCCAACAGGAATGTCATGATGTTCAACAAGGAGAAGTATGAAGCGCTGCTTCTGGGGAGGAACAACTCTCTGCACTAGTCTATGATGGGGGCCATTGGAAGTAAAGGGTTAATGACATTTGCAGTATATGCCTTAAACAAGCCCTGGGTGGTGAAATCTGTTGCAGAAAACATCACTGGTGCCCATGCAGAAGTTGCAAATGGAACAAAGTCTCAGATCTGGCCTTGCTGAGGCAGGACAAAAACTGGTACTTTTCACCATAACCTTCCACTGCAACCCCCAGGGCAGACCCCCCACAACCACCAAATTGAGACCTGAGCCAACAGGCTGGTAAAAACACACAATCTCTCACCACTCATGCTAATGAAAGAGTGTTTAAAGAAACTCAGGGAATTAACTTGGTAGGATGCTAGCAGCAGGAAGCCCAGGACGCTGAGGGGCCAATGGGAGCTACTGGATCCACAATGCTGATTATCTTGCAGTGCTTGTCTCCTACACCCTTTCTCTTGCTCTATTTGTCTTTATCTCTTGTTCCTATATACAAATAATTTTACAAAATAAAGCTGGTATTGTTGAACCACTATTTGGTCTCATTTGTACTTTAATTTAGGCAGAGGACTTTAACACTGAATCATAACAGCCATTCATCTGAAAATACCTGAAAATACATGCACGACAGTGTCAAGGTCTTCCATGTTGTACATTTATAAATAGATGCCAATTTACAAGACTACTTTTCATTGTCTACCTGAGTTAAACCAATGACATATAATTAAAAACCCGAGCAATAATTTTCAAGAGCTTTCAGGCCCCTTATTAATCCCTGACCAAGACTAATGGCATATTAAAAACAGATGATATTTTGTGATTAAAAGTGGCCCAGAGACTCTGGAGACACTCATTTCATGTACAGGACCTGCCATGAGCCATAAGATACTCATCCCCCTGGCATTTCGTAGGAGGATTTCTTTTACTGATCTGCACATGGCAAAGAGTCTGCTCTTTATCTGGACATTAAACTTGGAAAAATGAGAAATCTTTGACACTTCATAAATGTTCCCTTCTGAAAATAAGACAGCAAAGTTTATTTAAAATGTGATGTGCCCCACTAGGAGTGTGATATCATGGGATGGAAATTCACTGACCACGACCAAAAATAAAAATGTTTCTCCAGACTTGTTTGTATGCTGATTGCTGCTGCAAAGATTAATTTTTCTTTTTGTTTAACAGCCTCTAGATTCTTGTGGGTCCCTTCCAATGCAGCCTATTCTAAGCTTCTTGGATTCTGCAGTCAACTGTCTTCTGTTCTGCTTCTCATCTATCATTCGTCATTTAGTACAGGCGAAATGTCTGACCCAAAGGACTAATTCTAATCACATCTGCCTGAAAATTCATGATTGTGATAGAATAATTATTGGTCCCAGAAATCGGGATAAAAATACAACACATGATCAGCCTTGCTGATGTCCCAGAGAACATGAATCTGTTAGAGAACATCCTTGGAATACACATGCCTTAATGACTCAGTTAGGGCTCACATCTCTGAAACCAAAGATAGAATTGGCAGAACTTTCTTAGCTATATGTTTTCCCCACCCAAAACCAAGACATAAGGAAACAGAAGAGAAAACCAATGTTCCCACAAAAGAAGAGGTAAGGCAGTTACCTAGCAATTCCTTCACTTCGGTGGTGAGCAAAGACAGAAAATTTATGCTACTACAAGGTAGCACATATATCCATGATTACTGACTACAACATTAAAGCAAAATGATTATTTGATCCACCCTTTGAGCAGCTATAAACAGAGATACCAGTTTATTTCATTGTTATGAGAAAGTTTAAAATTCTCAAGCTGGTGTCATGGAAATCACAGGTAGCATTTTGCATCTGTCTCTCAGGATTCTTGCAGCAGTTTTTTCAAGCCTGATTTTCAGTGCAGTCCATCACTGTATCCATGGGTGCACGCACCTGCTGTTGCCACCAATGCCACACACAGAGGTGGAATTGCAAAGCCAGCCTGAAGGTTGTGTTACTGTGTGGCACTGACCCACCAGCTGGTGTGAAGTCATTACTCCCAGAGCACCTGTTGCACAGTCCTAAAAATCTGCCCCAGTGTCCCTGCCCTGCAAAGGGGAGAGCATTGTTTTACTCTTTAAGGAAAAGTCCTGAGCACTTAAAATCTTACTCAAATGTTTGATGCTAAAAATCAGCCAGGGCCTGGCATTTTGTTGTAAGTCCTCTGAGGGCAAGGGCCATGTATTTATTGCATGTGTCTGCCATACCTAAGTACCCACTATTGCTGGGTAATGTCTCATGATTGAAGGTGTTGCCACCATACATGTAGGTGAGTTTATGAGTGACAAGTAATCACCTCTGAAATAATGAAACCCCAAATCAGTGTGACACTGCCAGATTAATTAAATATCCATCAAAGTGGTCATTTTCCTCTCTGTATCAGGCAAAATGTTCTTCTGAACAGTATTCACAGATCTGCTCACCTATCAGATGAATAACCCATTCCTCTTTCAAACTTAGTGATAATAATACTGAAAAAAAGAACCTGAATCCCAGCTGAGATCAAAAACATGCTGCAAAAAATTGTACCAGTGAGTCAGCACTTATCTTTTATAGTCTAAATTAATTTCATACTAAAACAAATATACTCAGATGGGCAAAATAACAGTATCTTGGCATTCTCTTTCCCTGAGGGAACAGTGACTCAGGAATGACACTGCTTTCATCTGAGGCACAGATAAATCTGTAGCTGATGCTATGCAACGTAGAGAGCTGAGTCAGAAATAAGGATCTGTATTTTTCAGCTACAAGCTGATGAGAATACACCAGCATGCAAGGACAAGTTTCAAAATATCAAATAACTTCCGTCCCACAAATAAGAAATTGAGAAATGCCTTCCAGGCAGCTCTACACTCAGATGAGCTGGTCAATACTAGTATTTAAACACAGCTGTGCAAAAGCTTGTGTTAACTTTAGTCTAAGACTTTGGTTCACATGGTATCTGCACTCAAGTGATACCATTGGAATCCATTTTTTACAAAATACAAGCAGACATATTTGTATGGCATACTAATGTAAGCAAAAATGTCAACCTTAGCTTAGTTGTACAGTTCCCATTAATTATCCTGAAACATAAGGAGTTTTATAAATGATCATACAAAACCACACAAAATTATTTTTAACTGAAAGAAATGGAAGTTTACATTCCCACTATACTACACAGAGTACTTCAATTTTAAGCACTTTTGTAGCACTTATGGACAAGAATTATCTGAACAGAAAAAAAATTGCCAGAAATTGAATTTTTCAAAGTGTCAGTGGCTTTACTCTGCCTACAGTGTTTCATTGTCACAGAGAGGGAGTGCCCTTGAGGACTGACCTAAGATGCTGTTCGTCAGACACTGGGCTTTTGGTAGTGAGGAGAGCTAATTTCATTTGACAGCAGCTGGGCTGCTGGATTCATACTCCTCCCCTTCACTTGCCATTGACTGCAACTCTTTCAATGCAACCATTCTTATCTCAACTCATAATCTCTGCTTTTAGTCTCACTCTCACCAGGAGGGGATGGGGGAAGAGAGCAGCTTAAGTGGGGTTTAATTTTCCAGCTGTGTTTTAAACCAGCACTGCTATGGAGTATAATAATTTTCATCTTGGGAATAATTGCTTTACCCAAAACCGGTGTATATGCTATTTCCTTGAGTGTAAAATCCATGTTACAAGTAATCTTCCAAGTCTGATCTAGAAGTGCTAGTTGTCTTCCCTCCTCTCCCTCTGCAAAAAACAGAGCATGTATATGGAACATCAAGAATGGGATTAAGCCAAAGGCAATTCAAAACTGTTGATCCTTGTCAGAAAAAAAAATATAAATTAGCAATTGCTCATTGCATTTTGGCATTTTTTTTGTTTTGTTTTAATTGTAGGATTTTACCATTTAATAATGATGAGTTGGCATACCTCCCCCATACAATGGGATTCAATGTTCATTCTTATACTTAGCTGTGTGTATGGCGGCAACACCTTCAATCACATGGCATTAACTAACTATATTAGGTACTTAGGTACTGGGTACACATAAAATAAATATACAGTTCTTCCCCTCAAAGGACAGACTACCTGGCCCTGGCTGCTTTTTATTAGCAGACGTCCTAGTAAGTTTTTAAGTGCTCAGGACTTTGCCTTAGAGAATAAAATTTTGCTTTCCAAGTTGTGGGGATTTGTAGAAAAGTTGTCTGTAGTTGATGAAACTGAAGACATAAAAATAGGGGTATACTAGAGAGTAAGCTTGAAAAATAGAAATAGTTGCAGCACCATTCAACACAAACATGTGTGAAGAGATATAAGAGATATTTTTGGTCATGGTCAGCAAATTTCCAGCCCTCTGATATCTCACTTTTAGTGTGAAATGTCACATTTTAAATAAATGTTGCTCTCCTATTTTCAGAAGAAAATACTTATGACGTGTGTTGTGGTTGGACTTGGTAATCTTAGTGGTCTTTTCAAACCTCAGTGCTTTTATGATTCTATTTACATCTTTCTGAACAAGATTGAAGAATCAGAGGATTGTTAGGATTGGAAGGAACCTCTGGAGGTCATACAGTCCAACACCCCTGCCAAGACAGGGTCCCCTAGAGCAGGCTACACGGGAACACATCTATGTGGGTTTTGAATGTCTCCAGAGACAGACTCCACCATCTCCCTGGGCAGCTCGTTCCAGTGCTCTGCCACCCTCCGCATAAAGATCAGGAGACGGAGTGTGTTTGAAGGAGCATTATTCCAGCCAGTGCGTGCTGAGGGATTGGGTGGAAGGGCCTCTCTCAGGAAGCCTGACCCGCACAGGTGGACAGGACAGCTTTGAGCAAGTCCATTGATTTGTGAAGTCGCTCATGACAGTTAAGTTCTACTTGTTTTATAGGCCTGACGATTAGAGTTTCTGAACAGGCCTTAAGAGGCTGAACTTGGACAGACTGAGCTCACAGCAGTCACCCACGAATGGGCGCTGCCGCAGCCCGCACTTTCCACAGAACGAGATGAAGTCGGGGGACGTTTCCTACCGCAGCCCGTTTGTACCGATGAGCGTTCAGGGGCAGCGTCTCGGCAGCAGCCGGGCCGGGCCGGGCCAGCCCCCAGACGCCGGGCCCCGGCCGCCTCCCGCCGGGCAGCGCCGCGCTCCGCCCGCCAAGCGGCAGCAGCGGCCCAGCGCTGGGGCAGCTGCGCCCCTCGGCTGGGCCGGGCGGGGCTGGGCTCGCTGCCCGCTGCGGCTCCGCTGGGGCTGGCGCTGCCTTCCTCCCTGCTCACGGGCGCTCTTAAGGCAGGAGCTGCCGGGAGCCCCGGTGCCAGCCCGCCGGTCTGTGAACAGCACCGGCCGCCTGCCGTGACAGTGCAGTTCATCACACGGAGAAGCGAATGCGGGATGGGCAGGTTGAGGCACTGTCAGCTCGTGTCCAGCTCTGTTGGTCCCCAATACATGTCCCGGGTTACCCGGTGCGAACTGTGGCGCTGAACGAGGGGTAAGCCCGGCCTCTGCCGAGGCGCAGGCTCTGCCCTCTCCCACCGGCCCAGCTCGGGATTTGGGGAGCAGCCTGAGTAGCCCTCGTACTGAGCGGAGCATACCCCATGGCACAGCCAAGAGTATGGGCCCGTGGAGAGATGTAATTGGGTTGTGAGCTGCAAGCAGGGAGCAGATTAATGAGGATTTGAGCTCCTAGCGGAGGGAATTGTGGGGGGACATGTTCAGGCGTTTGCAATGTGTTTATGTTTGGTATAAGCTTTCCTCCCCCGTATGTGCACGTTGGATTTAATACCATAAATGTAGACCTTTGCTTTCACCTTTCAGAGAAACTTCTCATCGCTACAGGAGTGTTGTCACTGATAAGAGTTCCACGCAGTCACAAGACCCATTGCAGTAGAGATAGAGCATAAACCACATTTGTATGCACATCTGAGCGACAGTAATAATGCAGGCAGACACAGGCAAATGCAGCTGAGATTGTGCCTTCTGAATATGCTGTGGTTTTCAGCTCCATTGTTTATGACGTCTTCTTGGGTCAGCCCTATTGTGCCATTTTCCTATAGCCCTTCAGATGCTCTCTTCTACTCGGTATGCCCTCTGCTAGGCACACTGTATCCAAGTAGTTAAAATTTCCACGATGCAACCAGAAACAAACCTTATAAACCTTGTAAGAGGCAGAAGAAAGACTCACTGGTGTTAGATGGCAGGGTTTAAAATGTAAAGCCCAAATCAGCAGACCAGCTTGCAAGGCTTTTCTGCTACAGGTGGAAGGACCAAAAAGTCATGGACTTGTGGTTCTGAAACTGGTGCTTAAGGTCCAGCAGGGCCAGGCTTCCAGATCTGGTATGGAATGTTCTCTGCTGTGTTTCAGGGAGTAAATGAGAGACAGTTTTACCTCTCACACATGTTTAAGTCCTTTTATCTAAGGAAATAAAAAAAGAATAAAGATGAATCCCCAAACAATGGAGGAACTATTTCTGTTAGATAAGTCATATTTTCTCTAACTTTGGGAATAATTCTAAATCAATATCCCCTTGGCACAATATAGATTGATTTAGAATTTATCTGAACTGAGAAGTGGCCTTAGTAAAGCTGCCGGAAGTGCTTCGCTCCAGTTGCTCCTTGGCAGAGTCCAGCAGCAGTGGCAAGTGATTACAGATTTTTTCCTCATGGGACCTCTGCACAGCCACAGAAGAAATGTTCCAACCTGCTTTCCTTTGCCAGGTCTCTCAGGGTGGGCAGGAAGAAAACCACAGAGATCTAGGCTGCACCTGGTGGAGGCCAAGCCACTGTTTTTTACTGTCATCAGAGGTAAACATGAACATTGCTGTAAAACTCAAGAGCTGGAGCTTTTTTCTAGAACTGCTGCATTTAATGACAATTATTTAGAATGATTTCTTTTGTATGACATTTTACCCTGTACAATGTCTTTCCTACCTCCCTTAAATCTGTGATTTTGTGCCTCAGTGAGTTTATTGTTTATTATTGTTTCTTCTCTGTTTATCAAAATAGAAAGTATGCTGTGTTGGTTGGATTATCTGATCTGCTCTGCACACCCATAGATTTTGAAAGTACACCCAAGATAATTAATACTTGTTGAAGTCAAGGTGAAATCTGTGACTGAATGTGACCACATATATGTTTGTATTGACAGAGGTCATCTGATGCATGATTTTATCTATGTGTTGCTTAGTTTCCAGGTTATGTAGGAGGCCTAGAAAATGGAACTGCTGTAACTGTGACTAGGTGTGTCTTGGCATTCTTTGCACTGTCCTTGCATTTTATGGAGAAAATATTTTCTTTTTGTATGTGCATATTGTTGAGGGTTTTTCTTCTGCTAGCATCAATTTGTGTTGAATTCTCTTATAGATTTTGTGTAATAAAGCTAGGTTTATATTCCAAGGCATGAATGTATCCTTGAATTTTCATGAAACTTTTATGCTCAAGTATCAATATTTATTTCCTCGTGAGTTTAAAACTGTGCAAGAATACAAAAGATATTAAATAAATAGAGGAAAAGTAGCCAGCAGGACATAGTGAAATAATTAACCCTAAGTTCATGAAACTGAGGTTCAACAAAAGCTTGCAGGCAGCCTGCCTAACAGCAGTTGTATAATAGCAATAATTCGTTGGCTTTCTGCAGAGCCCTTCTTACCCCCCCTCTCCACCCTGATAAAATGTTTAGCACACCTTGTACTGTGCTGCAGGGGCTTGAGTACATGAGCTTATTGTTTTGCTGTTTATACCTCCCTTCCCCAAATGCCTGGAATTTCTGGTTCCCCAGCAGCCCTAAGGGCGTCCAAATCCTGCACTTCGCACTATGCAATATTGTCTGTATGATCTGGAGTGGGTCTGAAGGGCCGAAAAGTCACAGCACTTCAACCTACAAAAAAGAAAAAAGACTGAAACCTGCTGACTGTAGTACCTGAATTTCATAAAAGAGGGTCACAGGAAGAATTTCAGACATGGTGATTTATGAATTTAGAACCACCTCATCTACTCTTGTTTCTGTTTATCCTGTATTCCTGGACATTTTCTGTGCAACCTAAGACTGTGATCCCTGATAACTGTAGGAATGAAAACTGACATATTAAACAGACTTATCATGGTCTGAGTTTTTCTGCACCCACTGTCTTTCACCAGTGGTAGAAAATTATTGCCTTCACCTACACAGGGCTTATTCATACAAAATTGCAACAGTGGTATTACAATGCAGTGGTAGCATAATGCAGGAAGGGCTGGACTACTGAATTTTTTTTCCCTTTCTGGTAGGAAAGTATGCAAATTAGGGGGACGTCATGGGGTTAGAAAAGGAAAAGCAGCATGGGAAGGTACTTACCTGCCTTTTCCTCATAGTTAAACTAAGTGTTCCATTTGAGAAGCAATAACCTTCATGACAATAGCCATTAACTGAGAAATTATGAGAAAAAAGGCAAGCTTAAGTTTTCTAACTCAGTTATATTCTTATAAAATTATTTTGTTAATTCAGATCTTACTATCCCATAAGGTAAGTATGCTAACTCGGGCTGCTAGCATTGCAGACATATAAAGTTGTTGAAATCATAGTTGTGGGATTGGAGCATAGATGTCATTAACAATAAAAGTGCTTGTGATGTAGACAAGTCTTTTATTGGAAGAGTTTAGATGTCCTCCAGAAGAGTCAAATATTGCATGTGCACTATGGAAAATGTCAGGGAGAAAAGAGGTAGAAATGGCATATTTAGTTCAAACAGAGCAGTTTGGGAAACAGTGAGGAAGATCAAAAGACAAGGTAAGATGGGCTGAAAAATAAGGCATGAACTGATATTGTCAGAAATCCATCAAATCACAGCGAGAAGCAGAGCAAGATGAATTGCTGAATATTTGCAGAAAAGTGAGACAAAAGGCCTGGATAATTTCCATGAATTAGCCACAGAAGTAGACTCAAAGTGAGAAAGGAAAGAGAGACATTCTTAAAGGAGAGAGATAACAATATAGTGGAGAATTTGGAGAAAGGAAAACTCCAAAACTCAGCTCCAAAACTGACCCTTCTAGACAGTAGAATGAAGATAAGGCATATCAGATAGATTGACTTAAGAGTGCACAGAGACTGAGATGCTTCAAAAGAAATGTGGATATTTTGGGAGGAAAATAGTATTTACTGAAATAAGCATAATTTATAAAGAGAAGAAACTTGGATTAAAGAATAATACTCATAGAAAAAACTACATACTAGTAAAACCAGCATTTAGTTCCTGAATCCTGGAAACTAAATCCAGGAGCCAGTTAGGAGAAAAGGTAAATTATGTTATACTGTGTGTCTATGCTATTACCTGAATTAGCCTGACTTTTATGTTAAGAACACTTAAGCTAAAAGAACCTGTTCATCTCCTGTACAAATATTAGCATAAAATAAATGTCTCAGATCAATACCACATCCACGAGCCATTAAATACCTTGTAATCAAATAAAATATTTAGGTTGCTTCAAAGCCAAATCCCATGCAGTCAAGTTTATTTCATATTTTATTAACACTAAAGGATACCCTGTTATCTCTTATCTGTCTTCTCAAGGAAAAATAATTCCTTTTTAATTAGGTCATTGCAGTCGTGCTGCTGCTGTTACACAGACTCTTCCTGGTATATGATAGATAAATACAGCATAGCATTTAAGGAGGTTTGATGCTGGCATGAATATAATAATATGCAGGCTGTAGAGCAGGTAGAGACAATAGACTGTGATAATCCAAATTCCTTTCTTGAGTTCTATTCTGACCAAACCTAAGGCTGGCAGGTAGGTTAGGGTCATTTTTATCAATACTGCCAAGCAGGAGGACACAAATTGATATGAAAGGCCTACACTGAAGCCATTGAATAAAATCTCCTTTTCAAGTCTGTCATCATTCAGTGCTTAGAATTTTAACAGAGATCAAGATGTGATTATCTCATATACATAATTCTGAGCTATCCACATCTACTACTTTATTCTTTTGTAAGGTAAAGTCAGATAAGAGAAGTGGGATTTAAGAGTGATGTTGGTTATTGTTCACCTGGAAAGGAGATGGGTGATATATTTCAGAGAAGATTCAGTTTGTTTATCAGTTAAAGGCGTTTATTGGCAAAAACTATACAGCTGATACATAAAAATGTCATCAAGCGCAAAGTCCAAAAATGTTTAATTAAGCCTCATTTAATTTCTTTTTTCTGATAAAGCTATTTTAAGAGGTGTCTTAAAATCTTAAAACACCTTGTTTATAAGACAATGCAAATTTTGAAATGTCACTCATTGTTTTTGCCCTTAACACAGTTTAGACCAAGTTTTCATTATGTAATAGTCATATTAAAAAAATCTATGGATTCTGAATTTGGCTCTATTGCAATTTTTTGCTAGGAACAAATACAGATTCTTGTAAAAGTAATTATAAAGACAGTTTTATATTTGTGTGTGTCTGAGAACACCTCTGGAATGTTATTGTAACTGAACAAATTATATAATTGAAAAAATAGTAATTTACTAGTGAAGTACCATATAGTTACTGTCCAGAGTGACATTCAGTTTAGCAGTAGCTTCTTGGGTCTGAAATAGTTTTGCTACAGGTGGATCCTGAGTAATGTTTTCCCCAGAACCCTTATTGTGGGGAAATGTCAGACTGTTGTTGTATATCCCTTGTAAAGGCCAGTCATGAGGCAGAGAGGGTGAGTTAACAAGGTCAGGGAGTGTGCAACTGGCTGTGCCAGTCTATATGCAATAAACACCCTGTATTGCACAACCTGCAGTGATGTTCAGAGCTCTTCCGTTTGCAGCTGCTATTTCTGCCAACACCTATTGATCAGTCTTTTGCCTTGTCTATGCTCCAGTCCAAAATAAAGCTATTCCTGCCCAGAGGGGCTTTTGCCTTATCTCAGTCTCCATTATTCTGTGCAGCAAATAATTGATATGAATTGATGTTAACCACACTCAGTCAATTGTGTCTTTTGGGACAGAGATGGCTGTAATGTGGCTTGTAAGTTAACTGTAACTTGCCAGCAATTCAGGCACAGCTCCCACACTAGAGGAGTGTGCCATTTGACTGACAGGGAGTCTGTGCTAGTGTAGGATCTCATGAGTAGCCCCTGGCTGTGGGAGGAGGTGAGCTGGTACAAGCTGATGAATCCAGCTAGTCACACCAGCACTTGGTGTACACACAGCAAGCACAACCTGGCCCTGCTCATGGTGAGAAGCTGCTGTCGTGTGTGAACTATCCCTACAGCTCTTCCTCAGCTTCTCAAAGGATCTGGTACATGTCTCATGACCAGTCAAATGAAGTGTTGGGTTGTGGCTCACCAATTCCCAGCTCTCACTGTTATCAGCTACGAGTCTTCTTTGGAAATTCTTTCTTTCCCTATAAAGAGCTGCTTAGTCCTTCACACCTCAAACTGGATTATGAGTTTTGCCCATCATGGTGGAACTATCATCAATAATGTCTTGATGATAAATGCAGTCAATGTGCTGCAAGGTTCATCGTAGATCAGCTTGTTATATCACCTTATAAATTCACCCACATTGGTTGTGAGAAGTCATCTTCTGGTAAATAGCCAGATTTTGTGCTTGTTTAGCAGAGAGGTACCCACAAGAGCTTGGTACAGCTTTAATCTAGCAGAGAGCTTGGTCCTGTGTTGACCATACAGTCACTGTGAAAATTCCTCAGAAATTATGGTTCTTTCCTTTTATAGGAATCACCTGTGTGTCTCTAATGACAAGGTGCTTCTAAATTAAGCAAACTCATTAATGACTTAAAACTCAGTTCTATTGATGGATACGAAATGAAAGTTACACTTTCTCCCAGAACTTTCTGATAAAAAGTCTTAGCAATTTGTTCAGAGTTGCTCAGTAAGTAAATTATTAGCATGAACAGTTCCTATTAATCCCTCTACAAATGTCTTTGGAAAACCCCAGACTTTTGCAGTCTAAATTGAGTCTGAGGTTATTTTAGAGGTTAGAGATCATCATGCCTCATGGCCTAAGCAAGACAAGCAGGATGTGCTTCAAGATGCATCCTGTTTTAATGTTCCGTATAACAAAATGAGCTTGAAAAAGCTTGACTGAACCCTACCTTGCATCTCATGGAGATACTTCAAAATTAATAACTGCTCCAGGACAGGAGAGACTTTCCAGGAATCTTCAAAGTCTGGCTTTCTGATTGCATCAGAGGTTTTAATAAACTCATTGTAGGGATGTAAATATCTTAAGTTTTACTTCTTCCTTTTCCTGTCTTTCTATGGTGATAACTGCTATAAAAAAAAGTCCTATTGTTTGTGTGAAATCTGCTTTTTGATTTCTTAAAATAAGCATTGGCAGTGTACAAATACTGTAACACTGGTGCTCTATTACAGAAATCTTTCATGTCATAAAACTTGGTCTGGATTCAGTGACAAAGGGCCTTTAATCCAGTTTGTCAGCAGGTATGTCTGACCAAAATAACAAGTCTGAGAAGTGCTGGTTTCCTTTTCAAACAGAAGCTGACTGGCCTTATTACTGCTGGCAAATCAGCTTGGATGCTTCCACTTCATACTGTGAAACCACCTCTGTGTAAAATGACAAGCCTCATCTGATGTTGTAACGAGGGGAATCCTTACAACAATATATGACAGCAATGGACTTGGAAGGAAAGATGAAGTGATATTTCTTTAGATGTTCAGGGATTATTTTATTCCTCCAGCTGCATGGCTGGAGTTCCCAGGCAGCCCCCAGTCATGGGACCCTCTTCTCTTCCTGGGCCCAGGCACCCAAACCCACACAATCAGGAACAGGTATGGGGCACACGTGACATGGGAGCAGGGACAGAAGCAGACTCGTACCCTGCAGGGTCCCTCCCCCTGGGACTCTGGGGGAAGGCACCTCCACAATCTGAGCTATTTCTTCAAATAAAGCATAGTCTCTATGACTTTGTACAGTCAACCTCACTAGCTGTTTTTATTCAGCACAGCAGCTCTGCCAGTTGCCCTGCAGTGTTACTTTGCATTCTGGAAGGAGGTTCCATAATTTTCTCCTCTGTGCATAGAAATTTCAGATGGTAGCTGCAACTGACTGCCATAATGCTTGGTTTTGACCACAGCAAAAAAAAAAAAAAAAAAAAAAAAAAAAAAAAAAAAAAAAAAAAAATTCACCAGATGCAGCATGTGATGTCTTTTAGGAAAACATGCCATTTTTAGAAGTTTACCTAATAGTCTTAGTTCCCATTTGGAAGTTATCAAGCACAGAAAAGCACTGTTGCCTTTTTATTTATTTTATTTACAGCACCCTGTATTCTAGGCTGGTTGTACACAGCTTTATCCTCATGTTACCATCCTTCTGCCTGCATCCCTTTCTACAAGATTTTTGCCCAGCACTGGCAACTGCAGCATATCACTGACATTGAAAGAGCTATAACAGCTTATACAGCACCATCATGGATTTTTTTTCTGGGTCAATACATCACCGTGATTAGTGTCTCCCCTTCCGTGAGCTTATTATTTAGGTTTTTTCACCATTTTTGTAACCAACCATTTGTATGTTAAAAATTATTATTCAAAAAATGTCAGCTGTGCTTCTGACAAAGCCACATACATAGTTTAACTGGTCAGCCAAGCCTGTTTCCCAGGGAATTGCTGACAGACAAAATCATGACTACCAAAATCATGCTCTTGGTAAAATCAGCTTTTGTAAGCAACTCTTTCTCCACTGAACTCTGGCAACAGTATGCAATCAATTTCTATGTCTAAATTGAGTTTGAGTTCCATTCTTTGAAGAATATTCAGCTCAAAACAAGTGGTGAGAAAGAGATTATATCCTGCTGCCAATCCAATATAGAAAGCCACTTAGAATTTAAAGGCAAACATAATTTCTGTAATGCTTTGCTATAAAAGAAGTGGTAGCTGCTCATCATTACTTGCACTTGTTACCTTTAATAGCAGACAATTTGGCACACAATGAACAGTTATTTGTACATTTTGAAAGGCTTTTTACAATGAACTGCATAATAATACCAGTTTTGTGTAGTATATCCTGGGAAAATACTAATCCAGTCAGAATCCTTAAGAAGGCTGACTAATGCTAATGCTTACTGAATCGAAGTTTTCAGAGTTGCATGCAAGAAACACCATGAAAAATGGAGAAATATGAAAATAGTAGTTACATTACTGAACTTTGCTTTCTGAGTGGAAAAGCTGACTTTGTGAGCTATGTAATAAATCAGAATATGATAAATTAGAAGTATTCAGGTAACACTGTAGTTTTCAATTTTGGTTAGTTTAGAGGAATCCAAAGTCAAAGTATGTACTTTGTATTCATTCTTGTTGAAGATCAAGTCCTGCATTCTACCTGCAAGTAGGGTCTTCCTCTAGCTGTTTAGTAGAGGTGAACTCAGATTCTTAATTTTCCTCCACTTTCTACTTCTTCAGGAAAATAAAAGCATACAGCTTGGACAGATATGAATAACAAAAGGAACTCTGTAGAAGCATTTTACAATCCATGACTTTGTAAAGTGTGTGAAACTGTGATGAGCTTCTAACAGTAATCTTTATTTTTTAATGGGTGTCAACTTAGTCCAAAGTAAGCATCTTAAAAGGCCAAAAAAATAAAAAGTCGTGAAGTATTATTTTTTCTGTTTTCCTATGCTTTTTGAAAATACTGTCACCTCACTGCTTGTTTCTGAAGATAATTACCATTTTCCTCTAATAGCAGCAGGCATCCAATTTCACTTTACCTAAAACTGTCTTTTCCAAAGAAAACCAAAAGGCTGACTTCTATCACTGATGTGTTTTAATAATTTGTGGGGAGTGTTGCAGGGCAACACTAATATTTTCAGTTAGCCTGGCTGTTTGCAAGGTAGCTGCATCCTAAGCAAGTAGAAGAGATGTTCCACGAAATCCACATCACTCGAGGATGGAAAAGCATGTAAAAGATTTTCACAGAAAGGAATAGTGTGGAGAGCAGACAATATCCATTCTACACAAAGCCTTAAATATGGCTGGGATAACCAGTGATGTTATCCACTGACAGGGGCTGAATTTTTCAATGATTTCCGGACTAAAAACTGGTTCAGCCAGCTTTGTACTGCTTTTCTGTTTCACACCACCTCAGGCCTTAATCTGCAGAGGACATTCTGGGGTCAAGCTCTGACATGAGTAGGAGATGAAGTATTATCCACAATTTAAAGTGTTTGAGAGATAACATATCTGAAACAGTTATCCCAGTACATTATGTCAAGGGGTGAGGAAGCTATCAGCAGCTCCACTGATAGTCAACATTCAGAAAACTAATGTGAAAGAACCTTTTCTTTATTTTGTCAGTCTGTGCTGAAAACAGTTTAGCTTTGATTGCATATGCCAGTGAAAAAGTTGAACTGATTTGAACTTTGTGAGATGGATAGCAGCTGTTGTACTAAGCTGTTTAAACCCACCAATTTCAGCTTAAACCTTGGCTGAGTAAATACAAAGCCTTAACCAGACATAGTCCCCATAATGAGCTTTCCCCTTTCAATTCTGTGAATAGAATTTATTTTTAAATCAACAATATTTTACTGCCAGATTTTCCAATACTAAATTTTTCATTGCCAGATACTGAGGTATCTTACAAAAAAACACACAAACAAACAAACAAAAAAAAAACAACTAAAAAAACCCAAACAAACAAACAAAAAAAACACCCCTAAAAATAAAGCAGGTGAGTTTATTTTCATTTTTCATCAGTGAAGTTACTGTTCATCACTGCTGAATCCAGTACAGCTCTCTCCTCCCTAAAACAAAGTTTAAAAAAGCCGAGCATTGGAATCATGCAACAATCTGAAAAATTATGTCTTTGTGTGTGTGTGTACATGTCTCATACCTCTCTGGAATAAGAGAAAGGAAGATAAAGTGGATGAGAGGAAATGTAAACAAAACCAACCTACAATAGTGTGTGCACTTCCTGTTGGCTTCTGTAGCCTTTGAAGTCCAAAAATCAGTATATGCATATAAGAATGGGAAAGGTTCCAAAGCATTCTTTCTGAAGTCACAAGGTTGTTTCCTTATCACTAAGAAGGCATCTACTGCTGACACAAGTAGGACAACAATGTTAATATTTTACCCAGGTAGAAAAGAATGAGTGAGCAGTTAATAGTGTAGAGAAAGAAACATTAGTTCTGAGACACAAGCTTGTTACAATTCAGACTTACACTTAACCCCAGAGAATCTGAAGGTCCTTTACCCAATACGTGAGGCTATCCCAGAATTTCATAGGGAATGCAGAAGCTTTCATTTAGTGGCAGCTTGATGTAGAAATACATAGCAAAAGAGATTTCTCAATATCTTACTGTAAATTTTTCCTAGACAGAAATTTAACAAACCAACAGATATTTTGTCAAAATAAAACTCAACTATGTTCCCAAGAACCAAAAAAGAGATAGGCATTATGTGGCTATTTCATTGATTTATTAAATATTTGCAAACCTTGGCAGGTTTCATTGCTACTTTTAAACTACCTCCAATTCAGTGACAGATTCACACAGCTGCTAGGATTGTCCAGTCCAATTTGCAGTATTTCATTAGAACTAGAGGCCTCAGGTGCAGGCTTTGGATCAAAGGTTAGGGGATGTATCCATCCTTCTTTACACCCATTGATGGCAAAAGACACAGATTCATATGCAGGGCTTTTTGGCAAAGCTAGATGTAGGTCTTCTGTTATTAAGAGGGTTTGCTCTGGTATTTCCTGCTCGTTTGGATGTGAAACCTGAGCAAGAGAAACTAAAAAAAAAAATCAGTATTTATTCCCTTGTGACATGACACTTGGCAGCTTTGCACAGTGCAGTCACTGGTGTTCAGCCACCATCTAACTCCCTCCCATCCTGCAGGTAACTCTGAGAGCTTCTGTGGAAGCTCTCCTTGGTCCCTGCTCTGCACACAGCTCACAGTCCCTCTGTGTGCTTAGCGTTGTTTTTCCCAATCCATGAGCATTTTCATGACCCTGTCTATAGGTGGAGTAGAAAGTTCTTTCAAGGGTAAAAGAGGAGCTTGTCACCATTCTCTTGTACCCTGAGAAGCAGCATTCCTGTGTTCAAAGTAAGAGCTTTGTATAGAATCTCATGCAAAGTAAATCTTAGAATGCCCATTACATTGGTATCTGGTTGAATACTATTTTCAGTGCCTTCACTTTACACATCCAGCAAACAAAAGCAGAGTATGGTGTTGTTTCTAATAACAAAAACAGAATACATCACAGTGTGCTGTTTTTGTTAGTTTTGTTTAATTTGAAATAAAAGTAAGAGGTTGTCACAGAAGTTCAAATCTCTTCTTCCTAAATTTTACATTTTTACCTGCAATGAAGGTGAAAGTGGTATGTTTGTTTGGTTTTGGTGGGTTAAGTTCAGGTGATTTAATTGATCTACATTTAGCAGGACACATGGCATTAATAAACTCATCAGAAAACCCAGCAGAATTACCTGCATACAATTATTTATGTATATGAACATTTGTATGGCAATAGTTGCCACCAAGGTAGATACTAAATTTCTCAGAAACCTATTTTCTGTTATTTCTTTCAGCTGTATTTAGAGGTAAGGTTTGATCCTTTTCTCATAGCTATCTCTTAGCATGTATAATTAGGTCCAACTCTCTTTTTGTTTCCATTTCTCTCTTCTGTAGTTAAATTTCATAAAGTGATTTCCTACCTTTTCATTTGATTATGGAAAGATACAAAAGTTTACTTTGGAACTCTCTGTTCTGTCTTTTGAGAATTCCCTTCTCACTCACGCTGCACTCCTTTTAGTGTTCTTAAAGCTGTAATATTTGGTGAGTCCAAATATAAGTATGTGCTACATCAACTATTTTTCACTACAGCAAAGGAAAACCTTTCATTTTCATCAGTGTACCACTACAATAAAAATATTTTATGTTCTAGCCAAATGTAACTTTTTGGTTCCAGAACTTACTGAGAATTTCAGAAGCAAGAAACTTTTGGATGCTAGTAACTTTTTAAAAGATGAATCTATAATTTGCTGACCTTGGGAGGCAGGAACTCCAGAGTTATCTCCTCTATCCTCAAAATGGTGCTGGCACCTCTTGTCGGAGGAGTAGTGAGTGACTTCCCCATGACCAGCTGGAAGCTGATGGCTTTGATTATTTTATAAACCAATTTTAAATCCTTTGCACGTGCAGTGTTGTCCTGTGTCAGACTGGTGAGCTGCTGCTGCTGTTGCCTTGCAACACGCTCAGTGCATCCCGGTAACAGACTTCCAGCGGGAGTTCATGTAGGTTCACCGCATGCACCATGCAGGAGGCAGGGGTTTTCAAAACATTATGGAGTGTATTTGCAAAAAGCTACATAGTGAGAAGTCAGGAGGATGAGCATGGATACTTTCATGCATGAGGAGGAAAACACACTATCACATGAACAAGGAAATAGCACCTGAAACTGTAAAGACCAGACAACTAAGGGCCAGGTTGTGAGACAGTTCAAAAGATCATGGCAGCTAGTGAACCAATACATTAGTCCAGCATGAGAAGGCACACACACAGACTTCCCTAAAGATGCAGGACTTAACTAAAATGTCCTTATTGACATTAATTTTACAGAGAGCTTTATTATGTGGATGTAATTTCACTGAATCATGACAAATAGCTTTTATCTGCAAACTAAAGTTTATTCATGTAGTCAAGCTTGTTAATTTTTACAACAGAGATTACTTAAATATGGTATAGTTCAAAGTGTATCAAAATGCATTAAAGCTGCGTGTATCAGCAATAGTTAGAAGTCAATAAGAGAGGCTTTTTCCACTGCACAGACATGTCATGAAGCTTTCCTTGCTAGTATTTGCATTAGTCTCTCATTAGAAATTAGTAGTAAAGTCTGGTAACTGAATAGCTTGTCCACTGCTTAATTTCTGTGGTAAGCTTGTCTCTTCCTGTCTTGGAATATCTTAAACCATTTACAAACAGCCTAAATATTTCTCAACTGTGCAGCCCCACTTTAAGCCAGTGTTAGTGACAGCTACTCACCAGAAGCAGAAGTTGAGAAGAGAAATATCGCTCAAACCCCCTTTATGATCTTAAGTCATTTATTCCCTCTGTCCCAAGGGGGAGACAGAGCACCGACCTGGGCAAGAATCAGCTGGGGTAAGAGGGCGAGGCTTTGTATCCAGTTGGTTTTATGACAGACGGAGGAAAGGGGATACCAGGGGTGGAGCTGGGATAAACAACCAACCAGATCAGAGCCCGGGCTGCTTGAACATTACACAGACCCGACTCACTCACATGGCAGGGACCCGGCCAGGGGTGGGGGGAGCTCAGGTGGGGTCCACCACAACAGTAAAGAATCATTTTGTTAATTTAAGATAGGACTGTAACCTGACATCACTGAAGGACCAAAAATTACTTTTATTTTCATAACTGCATTTAACTTTCACAGAATTTCTAGAATGCATCAGAATACTTCAGGGTTCTTCTGCATCTTGCTTGGCCCTGAACAGTATAATGACTATTAATATTTTAAAAAGCCCACAAATAGATTCTCAGAGTTGAAAATCTACCATGAAAATTAAAAGGTAGATTTGCAACATAATCATTGCATGCACTTCTGCTGAAACTGTCTAGCAGGTTAAAACCTGTGTGACATCATTCCAGCAGCCAGAGTACTACTAGAAGTAGGCAATTTACTAGGGGAAAAAAAAGACTTTCATATGGAAGAATCTGTGCCATTTTCCATATGTACTGACATTTTCTGTGCTTCTCAAGTAATAGTAATGACAATAAAAATGTATTTCAGGAAATTTCATAAAACATACACAAACTGGATGTGTCCTTCCTGCTCACAGAGTCAACAAATGTTCTTTGATATGTAAAGCTTCAAAGCAGAATTCAAGCAGGGCCTAAGTGATATATAGGCTTTGTACTGTCCTTTGCCCATGAATGAGTGCCATAAGCAACACGGAGGTATATGAGTGGGTGAAGAGTTTGCACTTACTGAAGATATTGATGCTGCTTCTATTTGTATTTACTAATATGATTCAAAAGTACCATCAAATCTAGAAACACTCATTTGTTTACCACATTCAGATGTGATCTGACTCCAAGAAATTGAGGACAGATGAAGAATAGCATCTGCTTTTATTAGTTACCAAAAACCTTCCCAGTATGTGGTACCGGTAGTGACAAAAAAGGGAGACAAGATTACACTGGCATCTTTTCTACCCAAAATGTTAATGTCACTCATGAATAACCAAGTGGCTACAGTAAATACCTAATCTGTTCCCTGTATTTGTATTGCTTGAAATGTATTTATAATGCTTCTGTTGCCACAGGATTTGTGAACATGTGCTTTAGGAACTGCTCCTACACACTCTGTACATGCAAGTAGGCCTCACTGGTGTGCGTCATTCCACTGACTTCATCACAACTGTGGCAGAGAGGAGCAGCCCCATGGAGCACAGTTTGGAGTTCTGTGAGAAGCCTGAACTGCTGCAGGCACTGAGCTGATGTGTATGGGGTCCTTTTGCTATTTCTAACACGCCTTGCAGCTTCATCCATGTGCAGTATTATTGATTGTACAGTTTCTAGACTCCACCTTCCTCTCCAGGCTAGCTTATGGCTTTCTCTGAGACACTGCATTCTGCCATAAAACCACAGTCATAGATTATGAGTCTGATGCAGGTGGGAGACAGAAAAGAAAGAAGCTGGAATCAACAAGCCCAAGTCAATGCCAGGCTCTCAACAGTCACTTGGCATGGGCTCAAACCTACAAGTACTGCTGAATGATCAAGGAAAATAGGTATTTGATTTTAAGAGCACTGGACCTTCTATTTGTGCATGTATGTCTGTGTGCTTAGCATGTACCACATAAGTAAATGAAGACTCAAGTAACCAAAAGTCCCTTGGTGATGCTTGTGACTGACTTCATTTCCCTGGTAAGAACCCTAAGATCTTTTAGGAAGCCTACCATGCCAAACATTGTGTCGTGTTTAATCCTGTACTTGTCCTTTATGTGGTACTCCTGTTGACGTCAGTGGAAACTTGACTTGTGAGAGTGCAGAGGAATCAGGCTGAATGGATTTTTCAATAGTAAAACTGAACAGAAGGAAACCTTCTGAAAGGTACCGAAATCTCATTCCTTCTTACAATATAAAGGGATGTTTTTTACTATGTTCTTCAAGGGTTCTTAACTATATGGATTTGTGGATCTGTGCATTTACAAGACTGTTGATATACTGGATAGCATGACTGGCAGATTTAAAAGTGATTGATGGAAAGTATAAATTATGAGCAAAGAATAAATGCCTAATAAATGTTTAATATGCATTTTCATTTCTTGTTCTACATCACACACCACAGCAATTTCTAAATAACTTTCTGCATATACAGTTTTGCTATCACATTTCCATTTTATGGTCACTAAACCATATTAAGGCATGCAAATGTGAGGACACACTGTGTTAGTCACTAATAAGCTTTAAATATTTTCTGCTTATTCTTGAAAGGGTTTGAGAAATGCCTTTAATTTTTGTAAGCAATTTCCAGCTGGTTACGTTTGCTGCTACCAACAGTACCCATTACACAAACAGACTTTTCTCCCTCCTCTTACAAATACAAACAAAAGACACAGATTTTACAATGCTGAATGTAAATGATGAAGTCATTCTGGTGTTGTTATTCTAGATTTACAATGACCTCACTGAAAACAGATTTTAGACCCCTGTGGTTAAATCACAACAGAACAATATTAAAACCAGATTTGAATAAACCATCTTAAGAAAATGGGGTTAAGTTACAATGTCATTTCCATACCGAAAACTGCTCAGAGCAAGACACAGAAAAGCCTTCAAACAGGACCATCTGCAAACGCACTCGGGTAGGAGCTGCCCCTCGGGGCCAGCCCGCCCCACCGCAGCGCCGGGCCGAGGGAAGCCGGCACGACACGGAACGGAGCCGCCGCCGAAAGCACTGCCAAGGTTTGGTCCCTCCTGTCCCGCCATAGAACACCGGAGCGTTGCGCAATAGGAAAACATCTAAAATATGTATTGCTCAGTTTTGATCTCGCCAATCCAACCTCGAGAGCGGTAGCTCAGCCGCACTCATAGTTAAGTGTGTACTGCCTAAGTGGTGAGAATTAAACGTAAGCCCAGCTCGACCTGCAGCTTCTCCGGCGGCGATCAGGAAAAATGCACTACGGAGCAATAAGCGGTGACGTCCCCGTTCTCCCGAAGCCCCACCACAGCTCCTCTCCGCAACTCCGCCGATCTCCGCCTCCAAAACCTGTGCCTATGGCAAACCCTGGCTGCAGGACCCTCTGGCGCGGCTCCCGCACGGCCGAACTACCATGCCGGGCTGCCCTCTGCCCTCCTTTCCCTCCGCTCCCGGCAGGGAGCAGCACCCGACCGGCCCGCCGCGCCGCGCACGTACACACTGACACACACGCAGAGGGGCACACGGACACACACCCGCTCCTTCTCTCACGCCGCACTCTCGCACCTGCCGCCCGCCCCGCACCGGCTCTCGGCACGCTGCTCAGCCCAGCCGCCAGCACCTCCCAAGGTCACGGCGCCCCGCAGTGCCCGCGCACCGCCCGCACACCGCCCGCAGGTGCGCGATGCGCGGAAGGAGGGCGGCAGCGCGGAGGGCGGCAGCGCGGAGAGCGGCCCAGCCTGCCCGCGGCCGGACCGCATCGCGCCGCCCGCCCGCCTGCCCGCCTGCCCGCCTGCCCGCCTGCCTGCGGAGGGCGCTCTTCGCTGGGCCCGCCACGGCTCCGCCGCCGACCGCGGATTATAAGGGACCGCTCTCTCCGCCCCCAGCGAAGTCTCCCTCCGCCCTCGCCCTCACTCCCCACCCCTCCTCCGGCCGCAGAGAAGGGCATGGAGTTGGCGGGAGCCTATAAAAGCTCCTGAGAGCGTGCTGGGGCCACGGCGCTGTGACAGCCTCCGCAGGCAGAGCAGGGCCGCGCACCATGTCCCACCACTGGGGATACGGCAGCCACGACGGTGAGTGTGAGTGCCCGGCGGTGCAGGGCACCTGCCGGCAGGTCCCCAGCAGCCGCGCCTGGGACGTGCCCGCTGCTGCCCCGCGGAGCCCTTGCTCGAAGCGGCAGTGAGCTCGGTGGCGCTTTTTTATCGTAACCTTGAAATGCACCTGTGCCCGGGCAGCCCGTCCGGCGCTCCGCACGCTGTGCCGGAGCATCTCCTGCTTCCTTGATGACATTCCTTTACTTCGGGAAGGGAGTGATGGGTGTTGCTCCACAGGACAGGGTGGCCCCGAGGACTCCCCGGTACAATCCCCGCCTCAGCCACTGCGGCTGTGGGGCTGCCGGGTGCCTCGGTTCCCAGGTGGGATCCTCTCTCGCCTGTGCTGCCGCTGCCGCCAGCCCTCCCAAGTGGTACGCAGTTAAAGGCTGGTGCTAGTGTTCGAATATGCCTGTTCCCAGAGGGAGGGTTATCGTTTATATCCCCCGAACTTTATGTCTTTTCCCACTGAGTTGCTTTGCGCTGTCTTGCAGGACCCGCTCACTGGCATGAGCACTTTCCCATCGCCAATGGAGAGCGCCAGTCCCCTATTGACATCAGCAGCAAGTCCGCCAAGTATGACTCCTCTCTGAAGCCTCTGAGCTTCAGTTATGATGCCAGCACGGCCAGAAACATCGTCAACAACGGGCACTCCTTCAACGTGGAGTTTGATGATTCTTCTGACAAGTCAGGTGAGACCTCACGTTCGTGTGCAGGAGGGGAATGGCAGAAGTTGCTACTAACTTTCCTACTAAAACGTACACTAAATCCGTAAAGGTCTTTTAAGGATGAAAACATACCAAAATGTTCTGGCTTCTGTAAGGTGAGGATTCAGCAAACAGGAAACTGAGATCCTCTCAAAAGAAGACTAAGTCTATCTGAGCAGCTAAACTCCAGTGAAGTGAATTGTTTTAATTTTTGTATAAATCAAAAGGATATGGATAAGGGCTTGGCTGTGGAAAGAAAAAAATTTCAAAGTATTTGCCAAGAATAATTTTAGGCATAGGTTATCATAAGCTACTGATCAAATAGTTATAAGAAGAAGCAAAATACATTGTAGGAAAAAATTTGTCTTAAGATTACAAAAAAAAAAAAATTGCTAAGGATTACAGTTAACAATTTGAAGTGGAAATAGTTCAGGAATAGTTTCTTTGGTTATCAAAATACTATTTCCCATTTCTGAAGCCAGTATGCTCCCAGGTTAGTACAGAAACAGAGAAATGATTAGAAAATACCTCTTTATTCTTTTGTAATTCAAAAAAGCATTATTGCTGAAATTTCTTGATGCTGGGCTTTTTTCTGATGCAGTCCTACAAAGTTTGTAGCAGGCGGTCGGTCCACAGTGTATTTCTGTTCATTGTGTTGTATGGCGAAATAAAGCACTGAGACCAGCAAACCATAAGTAATTCTTACTGAAAGGAAGGGCCATTCTGATGGACAGACTGAATCCGAGCTGTCCTTGCAACAAGGGTTTTGTAGCTTGTCTTTGACTGTAGTTCTTCATCTGGCTGCATTTGCAGAAATGATTGCCCTGCCACAATGAATGTGCCTTTATTTTTAATTTGGACAACAAAAACAATCCTGTTGTAAGTCACTGCCTTCTCTATAGACAGTGCCTGATTTAACTTGCTTGAGCAAGTGTCCTATTTTTCCTAAGTGTTTTGTTGGCCATGTCATTTAGGGAATGGTGCTGAAACCAAATGATCTGTGCCTACTAAGAAAATGAGATTTTTTTGTAACCAATGTAACACAGCAGTATGACATACATTCAGTAGAGCTCTAAGAATTTGACTTTGTATTTTGATTATAGTCTTTGTGCTGAGCAATATTAAGTGGTCAGATATAAGTGTTAACAGTTGTATAAATATGCATAGGTGCATGTATAATTTGAAAAGAACATCAACATTAATATTTGTATGGATTTTAAATAGAGAAGAAAAAGGTATTCTGACCGCTTAGTGTTTATTTTTCTGAAACCCTGGGAAGCTAAAGGAGCTGCATCATGTTCAATTTAACAGTGTCATGGAAAATAAGGTAAATGATCCAGAGTACAAAAAAGATGTTCTTTTCTTACCAGATACATGCAAGTCTGCTCTTTCTGCCATCCTTCTCTCACTGAGTCCAAAGGAGTCACGTTCAGGTCTTCACAGTTTAAAAAACTGTTGTATTCACTTTGTGTGTACCTAAGTCTGAAAAGAACTGTGAAAATTGGGTTGTGAGGAAAAAAAGGCAGGAACATAAAATAATTTAGAGAAACGTCTGTAGGAAGAAGGCTTTTTATGAGAAGTCAGTGCAGAACCAGAACATCTGTGACAGAGATCCTTTGACAAATACACAGTGACACAGCTTTCAGAGTGGGAGGGTAGGAGATGCAAGTAGAAATATTCTCAGTATCTCTATTAGTGAATCAGAAAATTACTATTCTTTAGAAACAAAAACCACTAAACATATTTCTGTGAGGCTAGGTAAGGGTGGATCATTCAGTACTAGCCTTCCTATTGAAATTTACAGTGCATAGAATCTACCTGGCAGCACACTTAATAGCTTCATTTGTATGCGGTTAACTAGGTAACCTACTTTCCTTACACAAAATAGAGCTGTCTTTGACTTGTATCTGCTTGATTCTGAATTTGAGACTCAAACATGCATCCCCAGGTCTTGGTTAGACATCACACAACAGTCACAAAGAGAAGCTATGTGAGATTATGTGATGTGCTGGTATGTTTTACAGAAGACAGTGGAATAATATCCTGTAAATACTTCCCACAGGCTGTATTGCCTCTTTCTATGAGCTGTCCCATATGTGGTAATGAATTATCTGTAGTAGTAGGCGCAAAATGAAGTAATAAGATCATTGTTTGTGAATAATCTTCAAGATGAGTAACTGCATGCAAAGTAGATCTATTTCATTAAGAATCTTCAGCCTTGTAACTAATGACACTGGAGCAAACTGAACAGCAGTTCTAGGTCTTAATGTCTGTTTAATCACTCCTGCTCTTCCGAGTATAAAGAATGAGTTCTTGCAATTAAAAAAAAAAATAAACAGGTAGTAATAGCATAATAAAAATAGGTAAGAAAGCTAAAATGCATGTTTGGATAAAACTGTCTGAAAGAAGCCGTTACATTTTGGTTCAGAAAGTATGTACTGTGGATAATGTTGATCACAACTGAGAATGAGTAGATATAAGAATAATAAAGATTTTGGTATTTTTCGTGCAGAATGTATATTTGTTACATTATGTGTATGCATCAGGAAAGTTGTATGAAGCTTCTGCCCATATTTGTGAAAAACAAAAAGAAAAATTGGAATTCCTTAAAATTATATCTATATTACTTTGAGTAAGAAAGCAAAATAAAAGTTTAGCTTTTTCAACAAAAATAACTTTATATGCAATTTATGTGACTGATGTAACTTCACAGAAGGAAATGTTTTCTTCTTTGCATTCAGAAGATATCTTTATTAATTGGTGGAGCTTTAAAGACATAACTCTTGGTTCAGGTTGTAATTATGCTTATGACCTATACAGTCTTCTCTTACAATGAATTTCTAACAGAGAAATTGTATTAATTTTTTGATAACTTTCGAACCTTTGTTTCACTTTCATGTTAAATTTTTTTAGATATACCTAGATGTTACTAACAATGCTTAGAAAAGCCCTCTTCCTAAGCAATTACCTCCAAATCTTCAATTCCAGTTCTTGTAGCAACTGTCTTGAGTTGTGTGACAGCTGTTACACTCCAGAATATACTTGTAAAGGCTCTGTTAATTCCCAAAGTGAATCCCCTTCATATTTCACAGTTACAAGTTGGTAGAAATGGTGTATGGAAAGGATATTCCCAAGCAAGCTTTGCCATGTTTATGAACATTTTTTTGTTTGGAAAAGTTCCATATTTTTCCCTTACATAAAATAGTATTTTCTGTCTTGTATCCTTGGAGCCTTTTGGAATGGTTTCTTGTATGTAGAAACTGAACTGTGAACTTCCCCTTTCAGTTGTTACTTAGTCTTCTCCTTCAGTTCTTGCCGTTGCTTTCTTAATTTTAATGTCCACTGTCTTTTAATAGTAGTAGAAGGTGAAGTATTTATAGGAATTAATCTTTAAGATTCCTTAATTTTTTAAATTTCTTCTCAACTTTGACAGAAAAAATTCATTATGATAAAATGTCACTAGGAATAAAACTTTGAATTCAGGTTCATCCACTCTTCTAATGGGACATGTATGAGTGAAGTAAATGGTGATGATAATTCTTAAAGTGAGGTTACTGTAATCTAGGAATTTTATAACAGAGGAGTCTCATTAAGGGTACTTCTTTTATCATATTAAACACTGCACATTGTAGTCTTCTGAAAGGACTTGCGTATTTTTTCCCTCACTTTAAAAGACAGAAGTAAACAGTGACTTCTCAGAGCTGTAAAACCACAGGATGTGACTTTGCTCAAAAAACCCTCAAGAGCCTGAAAGATTTTGTAACATGTGTAAAATGTCTTCTGAGTTTTCCCAGAAAATGTTTGAGAACTTATCTAAATTCTGAAATTCAAGTGAGACATGTTCACAACAGTAGACTATGTGTTCTGTATTATCTGATCAAGTGTTTGATGACCTTATAAAAGAAAGGCGTCAATCAGGCATTAATTTATTCTTTAACAAGAATGTTAGAATACCATATTTTAGCTGTGGAACCTGACAGAAGTGAATTGCAACTATGGTGTAAAACTCTAGGGACAGTACAAAATGTGCTGGTAATTTATTTTTGTGGGCAAGTCTCTTAATTGTTTCCTTCTCCTTGCTGCTGAGCTAGAGAGACTATTGAAATTGTCAGTGTCCCAAGTAAATTTGACATTTTTGCAAATATTAAGTCATAGTAGAGCTCAAAAATTTTGAGAAGACCTTAAAAATGAAAATACTGTATTCCCCTTGATGCTGTCTCTCCTTGAGAGTCTTTCAGTAGTTGTAATCCAATATATTACCTGATTCTTTCTATAATTGTGAATATTGATATGTACACTTCAGCTGTCTTAGATGATGACTCACTGTAAATAAACTAATCTGTTTTGTTACAGTGGTTATTGAAGAGCCCAGTGCATTAGCACTGCTTGGTTGGCAGTGATTTTCTTTGAAAGTAGTACCACTGTTGCTCTTTTCCTACACTGCCACCTAAGCTGGTAAATGGAGGCAGAAACATGTAGGTCTGCTGTCTTTAAGGCACAACTCTTAATCAAAGTCACTGCTAGTGGTCTATTTTTAGGCTTCCTAGATCCAAAGATATAATATTAGCCATGCCAGAATAATATTGCATGTCATCAGTATAGGGTCATGACCTATACCCTCCATGGATTGAGGGTCCACAGTGCAGTATAGCTTAAACAGTGAATGTGTTGATCCTTTGGAATTGAAAATAAGAGAACTGATTGGTTATAGGTTTAGGGGACTGTATTCAAACACCTGCTTATGTCACAAGTAATGTGGTGCATGGCTTGGCTGAAAAATCAGAGGTTTCAAGGGCATGTGATCTTTAAGTCATTTTTCCTGTGAACTGGGATCACCAGAAGCTGCAAAGTGTGTGTAAACAAGTGACTTGAATAGCTCCAGTATTTCCAGGAACTGGAAAGGAAGATGAGAGGGCTGAGATCGCTCCTGCATGTTACAGGTCTTCATTTCTTTACAGAACACAAAAGTGCCCTTCTTCATTTACACTGGGGTGGTGTTGGTTGGTTGGTGGGGGTTTTTTTGTGTGTTTTGGGGTTTTTTTTGTTTGTTGGTGGGAGTTGCTTGTTTCTTTGTTTTATGTTAACATGCAACTTCTGAGTAGAAATTTGACCTAGATTATGCATTTAGAAATCATGGAAACTTCCTTCCCTTTTGCCAAATCCGTCCTCTAGAGGCGCTTTTCATGCAAAACCAGGAGAAACTAGTCAGCTGTTATCAGCTGGAGCCACTTGGAAAAAATTATTTTTAAGATGTAATGAAGCTGTGTGCCAGATGTCACGATTACCACTCTTCCCAGCTGATAATTTGTTTATTTACTCACAGGCATGAGGGACTGCTGCATACTTAGAGGCCATGCTCACACCTCAGTTTGTTAGTCCTTCATTAGATCTCAATGTAGTATGAACACTGTCCAATACACAATTTTCAGTACAGTAATACTGGATTAGTATTTAAGTATTACTATCAGAAATTAAACCAGTTGTTACTTTCAAGAGAATTTTAATACTTCTGGTGTGGTTTCTAAATTGTTGTCAGCCTATGTAGTGTGAAATGTGAGGGCTGAAGGCTGGTCAGAGACTCAGTACAGCATCCTACAATTCTCAGAGAATCTCTGTTTAAGAGGCTACAAGAGAAATAAGCTCTTCTTGTCCCAGGCAGTTGGAGGAATGTTAAGAACCTAAATGACTTTGTATCCTGAAGCAGGTCAGAGTCTTTCTGGCTGCTGCCCAGTCTGGATGAAATAGTTCAACTGAGGTGAATTGGAACCACTGACGTGCTGCAGATACACACGCCTTCAGACTGGCTGTGTTCTGGCAGCTGTTTCATTCTGGTCTATCTCTGTGGAACATCCTTGTAGCCTTATCAGGCTAAATTTCTAGCAAGGTCAGAAGTAAGTTTGTTTAGTTTTTTTTTTTCCCCTCAATATATACCATTTTTTTTTCCTCATAGTGAAACCAATTACAGATGTTTTCTGCAAATATGAGCCCTACAGTCAAATACTTCAATGCTGTCTTGCTTTTCTTGCTTGTCATGATAAAACATCCTAGGAGGAGTCTCTGAAAAAGATAACATAAAGAAGGAAACATCTCATGAAATGTGACTCTTTGTACTCCATGTTTCACAGAAGTGACAGCTCACCCTAACTAAGCCCTGGTCTGTCAGATGGGAAAGCCCATCCTTGCATAAGAACTCAAGGCTAATTCCTGAGTATCCTCATAAGAACCTTTTTCATGTCATTAATAGTACATGGTGCTCAAGTTGGTTTTTTTTCCTCAAGTAATGCTTCATCTGCTTTGACTCTTCAGATTCTGTTTTCCATTATACAGATGTCTGAGTATGCACAAAAGCTTACAAAATATTAACATTAAAGCATGTACTATGCATATGTTTACATAAACATATACCTAGAATGTTATTTACACGTGCACATCTACTCTAGGCTGATAGAAATCATGGTTTTCTTTGTGCTAAAGCAATGTGTATGCAAGAGAGCTGTTCTCAAAGGTAGGTGCTTGAAATGTCCTACTGCTGGATTTTTGTTTGGCAGAATCTCAATTAGAATTAATTCTCCAAGTTTGGATCTTGGGATATCTACTGTGCTCTAATGGACCCATTATTTCAGCTACTGGAAGGAGCTTTATTGTCAGTGATTCTCATTTGAAGAACACTTTCTCGTTCTGCATTTTCTCAGATTAACAGTATTTACAGTAATATTTTTTTCTCATCACACTAATTTGTATGACAGGAAGGAAATCAATCTAACTCATTAAACAATCTTGTAGTTCCTCCATTTTGATAATTCCATTGGCATGTTTAATGGCTTGATGAGATTTATTAGTCTTTTGCTCTGTATAGAGAGCATCCCATAGGAGTTAGCTGAATAACAGTAATTCCAACAGTATTCCTGCAAAAATTTAAATGTGGATGCTGCCACTTTCTGAAAAAAGGTATGAAGTGGTACACTATTTTTTACAAGGCTGTTCTGTTTTACATTAGAAGGATAGCTGTCTACCAACTTGCTTTTAAATAGAAGAGTGAAGGTGTGTAGCCTCAGTAAACAGCTGTACCAGACACAACAAAATGCCCTTTTGATTTCTACGTGCTTTCAGATATCCCAAGAAAGTGTAATGGAGTCAAATCAACCTCACCTTCTGTATCCAAGAAATCCCACAGTTGGTATAAGTCACATAAATGGAAGAGTGTGGTTATTTGACATTCTAAATTAATGCTACTAATACTTACATGCACCTAATTTAGGCCATGTTATGAGATCATTTAACAGTGAAGTATAATTACTGGATGTTATACTAGAATAACTTTTCTAGTAAAGGATAGAAGATAAAACGGTAATGGGAAAAAAATACCATTTCTTAATCTAAAGAAAGTAGCTCCAAATCTGTCTAATGTGTCTAATAATAGAAAAGAAAAAAGGGCACTGTCAAGCTGTTGCCTCTTGGGCTGTAACACAAGACCAGGTTATGATGTGAACTGTCTCGAGTAGATGAAATCTGGGAGAAAAGAGCTTTTTTCCAGCTCATCTCGTGCTGTCTTCAGACGGCATTGAATCTGAAGCTGTGTTATAAAATAGAAGGGATCACAGCTACATATGTATTTTCAGGATGGTTTTCACTAATACTAATTTCCAGGGTAAGGGAGCTAACGATGAAGTGCTCAAATATGGATCAGAGGTTTCCCATCCTTTTTAAAAAGGGGATGGAAAGGTTGGACTTCTTTTCAATGTAGCCTTGAGTGATACTTCTGTCACATGGAACAAAGACAGGGAAGTTGCTGGGGTGAATGTTGTTCTGATTCTCTGTGAACCTTTATGTTGCAAAAGCTGGTAACATTTATTTATGGTTTTAAAAGCTTTTTCTAAAGAAAAAAAAGCAGTTCTATCATTTCTATTTTGCCTTTTAAGTTTAATTTTAAATTTTGCTTCTTTGGAAAGGCTGAGAAGTATTAAAAATAAAATAACTGCTTAACATAGGCTAGAACAAGAGGGCTGTTCTGTAATTAAGCCTGCTGAATTTGTATTCATTTACACTAATCTAATTATTACTTTCTTTGAATGCTCTGCTGTGAGTCAAAATAAGCTAGTGCTGGATTTGAGAACCACAGAATGAGAAAAGTAAGCAAAAACTGCAAAGAGATTTTTCTGCATCTTTTGGGTTTTTGAGACTATAGCAAACTTTGTGTAGAGAAATAACACTGCAAATGAATTCAAGAACGTTGCATGGTTCTGCTTTTAAGCATGCTTTCCATTGATTAATAATGGCAGATTAACCTGTGCTGTGCTAGTGCTTTCTGAGGTGAAGGAGTGGTAGAACCTCAGTCCATTTCTATCTGCAAGTACCAGCAAGACCCCGAGCTAAACAAACTGAAACTTTGCAACTCCATGGCATCATTTTAAAATGAGACATGATATTGTATGGATTAAATGATTTTGCATCTGTAAAGACATAGGAACCAGTTCCTTTATTTCCAGAAGAAAGTAATGCCCATTTACAGCTGCCATTCTGAAAAAAGTACTCAGATTTGTAGTCTTGTGCTTGAAACAGTTATGCTTCTTGGCAACTAGCACATTTACAGAAATGTAAAAGTAGAGTAAGATATGTTCCTATTTGATTACTTTAAGTAGCCATTCTTCTTTGGATCACACAGTGTGGAACAAGGTAGGGCAAGTCCTGGTCTGTTGGCTGCAGTAGTGGAAATTACAGAGGCTGCAGCGGAACATATATTCATGATTTTCAAATAAAAAATATGTGTTGGGAGGCATCTAAATATGTTTACCAAAGGATCCCCAGGAAAATGCAGGATTTGTCCACTGAACCCAGTTTTTGCATGTGTAGGAACCACTGGTAGAAATGAATGTATTTTTAAGAAACCTTATTTCATTTTCATGTATTGCAAATTTTTAGTGAAATCCTTCTCACCTTACTGTTTATATCCACGGCTGGTGTTGCCCATGCTTATATAAAATGGGACTTTTTCAAACCTGAACATGCAGCCACCTTTTCCAATCAGCATTTAATGTATGTTTTCACACATGCACATACTGTGCTAGTGTCTAGACCAATTGCAGACTGAGAGGAAAGCATCTTTACTCCACAGAATCATTTTATGGCACATACACAGAGCATACTTACATATAATATCTGATGTCAACACTCTTCTGTCACTTTATTATATATATTTATGGAGAGAAATTGGTCTCTTAAAAATATCTAACACTTTAAATTACTTTTTTTTTAATTGTTAAGTATTAACAACTTAAAGATTTAATTTTGAATTTGGATTTGAGATGCTCGGGGGAAAAAAAATAAAAGAAAAAAAAAATCCCCATCTAAACCACAAACTAGTGTGAAACCTTGCTCTGATTACTTAGATAAATAGCTCTATTTAATAGAAGTAGTAGTTATTATTCTGTGCTTTATGCTGCACTGGAGGAGACATTGCCTGTGCCCTGAGCATTTTGCAGTGGTAAGGCTTGATCCTGCATATCGTAATGGTGATTGGTCACAGTGTGAGTAGAAGGGTAAAACTAACAAACAGAATAAGGGAGCTTGCTCTTGTATAATTCAAAGTGTAGCTGGGCACTTAGAGCAGTCCCATAGCACAAGTAATGCCACATAATGGAGAGCATAAATAAACAACTTGTTTCCAATCCATGTTTTAAAAAATCTGCCCATGTAGGCATTGCCGTTTTTACCACAATGGGAAGGACAAGAGATTTGAATTCACATCTCTGCACTGTCTTGTCCTGTGTCTGTTGCTGTATGTTGCTGCAACCCATGACTAACAGGTGTTCAGGTTTAATTTGGAACCAAAAACATTTCACTCAATCCAATCTGCCGCAGGATTTGCAGGATTAAGGCCTAAATGGATGAAGTGTCTAAAATGAAAGGCCAGAGTACATGAAAGATGATTTGGTCTTCAAATGTACTTCCTTAGAGTAATTCTATGTGAGCCTCTTACAAAGGGCTTTTTTTATCTATTTGGTGACAGAAAAGTTGCATCTTCCCTCATCACTTGTAATACTAGCATGCCTGTTAAATTGCTGATGAGATGCTCACTGTAAAGTCACTTATGTTTTTATGCATTTATTACTGATTTTGGTGTATTGCAGTAATGTACCATTGAGGATGATCTGGAGTAGCATGGCAGCATGCAGTGAACTGTAGATCACATGGAAGACTTGAGGTAGCTGTTTCAGTCTGTAGAGAAACTTGATGACAGAAGGTATGGGAGTTGCTAATAAAGCCTCTTTGCTTTGCAGTGCTGCAAGGAGGAGCGCTGGATGGAGTCTACAGGCTGGTGCAGTTTCACATTCACTGGGGATCCTGTGATGGCCAGGGGTCTGAGCACACTGTGGATGGTGTGAAGTATGATGCAGAGGTAGGACATGCTTTGTCTTCTTTGTACAATGAGGTGGGGGGTTTTTTTAAGTATTCCACTGCAGTAGCACCTTCTCTACAGATCTTCATAGGAGGTTACCATAGAAGATTTTGGTGTGATGCCACCTTAGAACATACTCCTTGCAAGAACAAAGATTAGAATTGCAGTACTTTTCTCAGCTACTCCATGTGAAAGAGAAGCAGAAAACCCCACGTTAATAATACCTATTTTTTCCCTGCTTTTTCAGTGACTCTTGGAAATTATGAAGAAATAGAATTGCAGTACCTCTGTACATACACATCCTCTTTCCTGGCTTCAATTTTTAACGTGACAGATATTTATAAAAGCAGCAGAATAATTTTGGGACAGATATTTTCATATTTTGGTAGCAGAGAATCAAGGGCAGCTGTGAAGAGGGCAGACAGCAAAGTGAGATCTTACAGGCACTCTTTGTGATACCCTTGAGACTCCAGCTGTCCTTCAGAGAACTTAAGACTCCATTCTACAATCTTGACTACAGAAACTGGGGGACTTCAGTGCCTTGCATCCACCTTTCCTTGTCCTCTATTTAGAAATCTGCCTATGGGTGCTGTGATAGACTTATAAAATATATTCATAAATACACATTTGGGGAACATACCTGTGATTTGCATTGATAGATAAATGAAATAGCCCCACAAATTCATTGGCTCTGCTGCTTTTTCATGAGATAGAAGTAGCTTTTGTCTTACCTGAGAAACTTGAAATTGCCTTCTGTCTTACACAGTACCAACTTGACTTGCAGATGTGAGGAAACAGCCTGATGAACTTAAATTAGAAATAACTCGGAAATTAAAAAGAAAGTAATGTCCTGGCTAACATGACCTGGAGACTCATTTAATATTCTTTTCCAAGTCCTTCCAGAAAAGGACAGGACTGATTATTAAAAAAAAAAACCAAAAACCAACAAAACCAAAACCAAACCAAAAAAAAAAAAACAAAAAAAACCACCCAGAAAAAAAACAAAAAAAAACCCCAAACAAACCAAACTTTCAAATTGTGAGTGAAATCTGCACTTAATATGTCTTCTGTGCCTCTTCTGACACTGACAATGTATGTCAATGTGGTAAGAACTCCAGGATATATAGCATTAAAATATTAAAATACTACATCAGAATCCTGTGGACTATAAGTGGGAAAAACTTATGCTGAAGATAATAATAAGAGTTTTACCAGATGAAAAGCAGAATGGTACAGCCACAGCTTGCCTTTAAAACTCATCTGGAAATTTGACTAAGAAGCAAAATAAAATGCATTACAGAAATCTCTTTGAATAAATGAAACTTCAGCATAAATAATTCAACAAATTCTTAACTGTACACAAAAGCTTTCAAACCTCAGCAGTAAAACACCATCTTGCTCTTAATAAATTACTTCCCTGCATCTTCCTTTTTGAAGTGTTCTGGATGGAATATCATCTTGACAGTGCTTCTTGTTTTCTTGCTCCTAGCTCCATATTGTTCACTGGAATGTAAAATATGGTAAATTTGCTGAAGCTGTGAAGCATCCTGATGGTTTAGCTGTGGTGGGCATCTTCATGAAGGTATGTAAAACTTTATCTTTTGTATTATTTGTCCAGCATGTTCATTGTGTTGCCAGGGTGAACCTAAGAGCAGAAAATAAAGAATAAGGCAGGATTGTGTTATACTGCCTAAATCCATAGCCAACTAGGTGCTGCTCCAATTTCTTGCCTTACTTTAGCTATAAAAGTTGTGCCCTAGCCATGGACTGTGACTGCCATCCATCACTGTGGCTGCCCTGTAGCAGCATTCGTGCCTTCTTCAAGACAGTGATGCTACCAAACTCTTACCAGTGAAAGGTGGTGTGCATAACTGACCAAGTTATGTGTGTATGAATCTGCAGTGTGACCAGCCTAAATAACACCTGTTTTCCTTTTCTTGTCTTTGTTAAATGGCCAGAGTGTTTTGTCTTAGTTGAATTGCCTTCACAGCTAGCTGGAGGAGCTGTCTGTGCTCCAGCAGTGTGTAGTACTCCATCCTGGCCTCACTGAGGGTGACTATTTTATTAGAAATGTGACTTCCATAAAAGAAGAGCAGCTTAGGTCCAAAAATAAATCCACACACTGTAAATGAAAATAGCTTTATTCTGTCCAATGTCCTTGGCTGACCCGTTTGTGCTCACTGTCAACTGGCATGATTTTACAGAGACTGTTTTAGTCTCTTATGATGTACTACTCCTATTATGTAATGAAATGCCACTGGAAAAAAGTTTCCTTTAGAGCTGTAACAGAAAACTAAAGGTGTCCTAAGAATGCCTGGTGATTTTTATTCTTATGTGGTTTGTGTTGCAGGTGGGAAATGCCAAGCCTGAGATGCAGAAGGTTGTGGATGCTCTGAACTCCATTCAAACCAAGGTAATATTTTCTGTCTGCAGTGATTGACACTTATCACAACTGTGCTATGTTACCTTCTTTGGAAAGTAGATTTTTTTTACTTCTTCCCTGCCCACTACATGTATGAAAGTAAAACAAAGCATCAGTGCAGGTGCTCCTATAATCCTAAAAACAAAAAAAAATTGGAATGAAATTGAGGTAGAGAGTGTAGAATACTAGAACGGTGATCATTTCCTATCTTTGTGACTAGATTTCTCTGTCTTATTTAAACCTATAGGGTAGGATTCATCTTCCTAATCTGAGCTACTTTCCTAGGCTAATTTCTAGTCCATGGTAACAGATGGAAAAGGCCTTTCCCCTCATCTGTGGCCTAAATTTCCTTTTTCTAAGAGGCCATGCTTCTCTTGGCTATTTCTAGAAAGAGTTCAGATAAACAGTTTGATTGCGAGATATAATTTAGGGAAAAAAAGGCTTTCTATATTTTAAATATAGTGTATAGTGTGTGTGTGTGTGTGTGGTCTTAGTGAGTAATTAGGTACCTTCATAGTGGGTAAAGGCCTGTACCAATGGAAATGTGGACAGGAAAGCTTAAAAAGGAAACTATGCTGTCATCTTTCTCATCAGGCTCCCTTTGAGGTAAATGGATATTGCTGTTTACTGCAGTGGGCTCTCCAAGAGGTCTCACAGGTTCTGTGTTTCCAGTGCAATCAGTGTATGTGGCATCTGAAATCTCACTGTTTTTCAAGCAAAGTCAAATCTTACCTCTAAGACCAGGGAACATAAAGGCAGCATCTGATATGAGAAACAGTAGCTTGAAAATCTTATAAGAAATACATTGCTGAGAGTATTTAATACCAAATGTACTATAGTTGGCATACAACACTTGATGCCAAATTCCATTTCTGCCTTCCTCCAAATACGAAGCTTTCCTAGGAGACTTCACTACTGCAATCCCAGTGTGTGTTGTGGTCTCTTCCTGACATCAGCCCATCTGCTTACTTTATTGTAGGGAAAGCAGGCTTCCTTCACAAATTTTGACCCCACTGGACTCCTTCCTGCATGCCGAGACTACTGGACATACCCTGGCTCACTGACCACTCCACCGCTGCTTGAATGTGTGATCTGGCATGTTCTGAAGGAGCCCATCACTGTGAGCCCTGAGCAGGTAGGTTTCCAGTGGATGGTGCCAGTAGATGTAGAGTTACACTGATGGCTTCAGTTCAGCCTACCAGGTGATCTATGAAGTGGCAGTGTTACTGCAGAGCTGTGCAGGGTATAAGCTAGCATCACATGTCAGAAATACCTGTCTGAAGTGGTAATCCTCTTCCAGCAGGGCACTGCTTCTGCCTGTGGATATAGAGTTTGCTGGAGAATGTAAGGCTGTCCTCTATTTGGACACTCTAGGGAAGACAGGGGAGAGAAGCTTAAAAAATTGTATCAGATATTTTCCAGATACATGGTTAGAGCTGTCATGTGGTAAAAATACGGAAAATTGAGGCTTGCATGAAAGGACCATTTGCACATGCAGAGTTAGTCTAGCATGATTTGTGAGCATCAGCAGGTTTGCTGTACACGCAATCACCTCTCTGAGTGTACTTGCCCTGAAAAGGCCAGGTTTGCTAAGCACCTGGGGAGCATGTGTGCTGCATCTACAGTCTCACGTGTAGAGCTGTAGTTGGTCCGTTGATTTTCCAGCATTTCCAGGACACAGAGCTCTTTTTGCAAGTTCTGTTTGTCGCAGAACAGACTGGGAAGTCCTACGCAGAATTGTGATGATGCTAACAAAGCTCCCATTGTTTGGAAGAGGCAAAACTTGCAGATTCCAGAAGTCTGCTGCCTAAGAAAATCCTCTGTTGACCAGCCTGAGAAGGATAGTCTTCCTAATAGGAAGAAGCTTGTGCAGATTAAATCCCTCTTGGCCCTAGCTTTCTGTGCCATCCATTAATGAAATTACGTATAGGCAGGTTTCCATTCTTGGGTTCAGATACGTGTGCCTGAGAGCTATAAATAGATTCTAGAGCCTATAAATACAAACTAGCCCTGAAAGGCTTTAGTTTAACCTTCAAATTCTTAAGTCTCTCTTGTTGATGACAGATGTTAACAAGCTGCACCTAATTCAAGGGGGTTTATTCAGCGGATGTGAAAGAAAATGCAGCTGAGCTGTTGTGGAACTTAACATAATAAAAGATAGAGTATGTGATGAGGAAGAACTATTAGAAGTAATAACTATAGCAGTTATTGATTACCATTAGTAAACTGCAAGGGAGCACTAATTCTGACACTATTTACTTACTTCAGACTATTCCTATTGCTGTTGATAGTTCCAAGTTTGCAAATACGGTTTTATTATAAGGCAGTAGCACACTCACCAAAATAGTGGGTTTTTTCCACTATACCTACTTCAACCACCTACAAATTGTAAAAGACACCACTTTTTTCTTCCCCACTCATCCCTCCCTATTAACATCAACATTTCCACACTGTCTGGCAGTTTGCCTTTTCATTCTCAAACTGATTAAAACAAGAAACCATATATCAGAGTATTGATGCAAGATTCAGGATGGATAGCTTTTCCAAAGATAGATAGAAGCTGGATATAAAAACAGGTTGTAGCAGGCCTGTTATCATTTGTTGTAGTGGCACAGCAGTTCCTGGCAGAGGTTGAGCTCTGAACTTTGTTCTGGTTGGTCCTGAAGGTAAAGTCCAGGGGAGACAGGTCACTGCTGAGGGAATTTTTCCTTGAATTAGGAAAAACCTGGTCTAGAAGCTGATTTGTAGGATATCCTGTGTCCCACCTACATATATTTATCAGCACTTCCACCTGTCTCTGTGAGATCATGTTTGGGGTGTGTTATTTTGGCACAGTCTTTTTAGTGAGTTTTGGAGATGCCTATTTAGACATGAAGGTGCTTTTGTTACATCAGATTGTGCAAATACCAATTGTACTTTAAGAACAAGTACCACAACTATACAGTATGCTCCTATTGATGTGAAGCAGTTTTCCCCTCCTACAGCATTTGAAAATCAGGATAACTTGAATTTATTTAACGGCTTTATTTTGACCCACGGGTAAGGCCTTTTAAAATTACTATTATTTCAAGTGGACTGAAAAAAACAAAAGAGCCAAAACTGTACAACTTGCAGAGGATTCTGAAAGGATTTCAATTCAGGTCTGGATCAAGGACAAACAACTCTTTGCTTGTGTAGTTCAGAAAATGTCTGCCTATGCCCTTGTTTTCTATGCTTTTGTAGTTGTTATTACAAGGATATTTTGTGGACTGGAGAGCTTGTGTTGAGGCAGGAAATGGTGTGGATGAAATGTAGACACGTGGGTGCTGATGCCATCTCTAGACTTCTGGTCCTGGCAAAACTTTTTAGTTGGAGCTCTGGTTCAAGCCAAGATGTGTAGTTTCAAAAAGTCCTGCTGAAGTGAGAGGACGCTTTTGAGGATATTTTTGCTTTTTTCCACAGATGTGCAAACTCCGTGGCCTTTGCTTCAATGCTGAGAATGAGCCCATGTGCCATATGGTGGACAACTGGCGCCCGTGTCAGCCTTTGAAGAGCAGAGAAGTCAGAGCTTCCTTCCAGTAACCTCAGTGCTGAGAGTGTTAGGAATTGCTGTGTTTGCGAGGAGCCCCCTTTGCTAAGCCCAAATCAAACTTTGCCATGCGTGCCCAGGCAACTTCTTGTCTCCCAGATCCATTCTTTCTTTTGCTCTGCATCTGAAATGCCAGCTAGTGAAATGTGAAATGCTCTTGGCCAAATGGGAAAGGGTTCTTAAGGTGTGGGGTTGGGGGAAGGCAGGGGATGGGTGGCTGTGTGCATTTTGGTGACAATTACTGTGACTGACACTTTGGTATAACAGGATGTTGGCTACTTGGCAGAGGATATGGTGGTAGCAAAATAAGCCATTTTAAGAAACCTCATCCACTGGTGTGATAGTACACGTAACTAACGATAACTTGAAGCTTTGTAAGAAGCACAGGAATACAGAATCTAGCTATTATTTAGAAAAAAAAGTATTTTGAGAAAGTTAAGCAAAATGAATATTTAGAATTAGACTTCTTAGATTTTAAGAAACTGACATGTAAATATTTTTGAGACTGTTTTGCATTTTTACCCATGCTGTCAACAGCCTTAGTTACGTCTTAATGGTAGTGTTGGGTTTTTTAATTAAAAATGTTCTAAATTAAATGTTATCTTTAAAAGTTATTACCATAGAAATAATACAAAATATCTTTTCATTGAAATAATATATGTTCTAATTTAAAAAGGAAAATAATATTGTATTTTAGATAACTTCTCTAATAAATCTATACTTCTATTTTGTTTTCCCTGCTGTTATTTTAATTCTGGTAAAGAGTCACTAATCTCTTCACATGGTTGCATATTAAACATAATTACTAAACATATACATTGGAAATCAGCTTCAGTGATACTGAACATGAGTGCAAGACTATATGGATATGTTAAGAAATTTTCTCTAAGTATCTTCTCTGTGATAGCAGAAGGTAGTGTTAATTTTAAGCAATCACTACAAATGATCATCAAAGTTGAATGTATAATGAAAGATGCCCCCAGAAAACTTTTGAACAAAATTATACTGACAAATGGGATCCTTAGATTCTGGTCCATGTTTTTAAATTAATTTATTATGAGTTTTCTGCCCCATCAGGAGTCACTTTGTAATTTATAAGGTATCAGTTGGGCAGGCTATGCTCTGAAGCACCTGGACCTTGAAATGTGCGATGGAATTGAAGCCATCTCAAAATGCATACAGAGATCTTCAGAAAACTCTTGTCAAATCTCAACCTTTGAAAAGCTTCCATATTTAAAATGCCCACCCTTCAACCCTACACCAAAAAAAAAAAAAACAAAACAGAAAAAATGTTATTTTGACACAGGCTGGTTGTTCTAAGTTCAATTTTTTTTTTCCATGGAGCTACATCGGTACTTTTTTCTTGCTACAACTATGCTGTTAAATTTGTGTTGAGTGATTTCAGTACCTTTCTGACTCTAAGCATCACCCACTTCCAGGCCTGAGTCCTATGCATTCTTCCTAAGCACTGCAAGAGAGGTTATAGCTCTATAATGGGAATTACAGATCCAATTTATTGTGGCTTAAAGCTGCTGAAGCAAGGTAAAAGGAAATACAGAATTACAGGATGGCTGAGGTTGGATGAGGGGGTCACCTGCTCCACTGCTTCTGCTGAAGCTGGGCCACTAACAGCATGTTTGCCCAGGACCATGCCAAAATAGCATCTGAATATCTCTAAAGATGATTAAAAAGATTACTCCTCGACTTAATAAAATGTAAGAGCCCTGGATTTTAAAATTCTGAACCTATACCTTGACAACTCTGATACCCTGAATACTAGGCAGTAAGACTTCCTGAGGATTGATAATCTCATTGGTACCCAAACAGCTGAAAAATTATCCAGGCTGGTACATGACACAGAATGTGAACTAATGGCTAGGTTGAAAACCTGGAGATGCCTCTGAGGTTCTTGCCACTGCTGCAATAAAAAGTTTCATATATTATATCCCATCACACTTCAAGGTTGCTCCATAAATAGTAACTAACAGCAGAGACAATCAACATCAGCCATATATTTATCTTGTTTGTGCAAGTGTTTACCTGGAATGTTGCCAGTGCCATATGTTTGCCTTTGCTGAGGATAAAGTACTTCTGTATTCAGCCAGACAGTGCAAGCTGGTGTTCTAGGTCACATATATGGTGTACAGGAAGAGCCTGTGGTGTGTCTTACTTGTGTAGTCTACCTGGGAATACCAGTCTTTTTCTTCTTTCTGTTTCTGTAAGCCAAATTACAGAACCATACCTCAAAATCCTCACCAAAAAACCATTTCCAGCCCCTCTCCAGCATAAAATTATACATGAACTTATCCCAAGTTCACATATTGCAGTTAGACTCTAGTGCAAGGGCTTACCTTTTCCAAGGGAGACATGTAGTTCAAACCAGAAACAGAACAATTTCCCTGGCATTCACGATTCATTTCCTGAATGGTGAGTTCAATTAAGATAATGGTGAATAGAAACATCCACTTCTTCTTTCTGACCTTTATTCTTATTTATTACTTGCTTATGTGAAGAGTTTGTAATTAGGTCTTGCAGTTGTTGCACACCAGACAACACCCGTTCTAACATCATCCTGTTTTAAGTGGAAAGCTGTTGCTGAATTCATAATGGAAATTACAAGACCACTTTGGTCATGGAACCAAAGATGTTCCACTGCACATAATTGGGTTACTGTCAAGTAGGCATCTCTCATTAAAGAGAAATTCATTTAGAAGAGAAAAAAAAAGGGCTAGTGCATTAATTTGAAATCATCATGGGATAGTCAGCCAGCACTTGGATGGTGGAAAGAGGGAAGCACATTCACTTGCAAACTGTTCATTTTGCACAGTTTGTGATCTTGTCTGGCACTTGTCTGCCAACTCCATGTGTTAGAACATTTTATGATTTTTCCACTGCTATTTCTAAGGCTTGAATGTGTCCTAGATTGACATGGGCGGGTAGACTGTGATTAGAGATGTTCCCTGGAAGATAAGATAATGATGCCCTGCATGGAGTCAGCAATATTTATAGAAGTCCAGCTAGTTTATAGAAGAGTATCCCTCACTAAATGACAGCTTTAGGATTTTCTGACTCTTCAAAGAAAAGCCAAGCAACAGCTGTGTCAAATCTAGTACCACAGAAAAAAGGAATGATTAAAATACAAGAATTGGCTTTATTGAAAAACTCCCATGGACCCTCTAACATCCACCACTTCCTCTTCCAAACCATAGCACCCCATACATTCACATAGCACCTTGTGACAGTTGCTTACACTGATCTTTGGTATATTTTAAGTCTATTTGGGAACTGGACATTTCAGTGCTGTGTACTTCCTCTTTCTGTATGATGGTAAACAGCTGTGCTGCCTTAATGCCATCGATGGTTCACTCAGGCCATGGGGCTCCCTTGCCACCAACTTCCTAAAAGCAGACACAGAACTTTTCAGGGATCCCTAACTAATTTTAGACAACATTTCGCTCTTGTTTTTATCCAAGCCACAAACCAAAGCCATTTTGGGTATGCCCCCAGCCCAGTGTGGATTACAGTGCAGTAATTCTCACGTTCACCCTAACAAGGAGCTCTTCAGAATGCTCACTTTGTATGGAGCTCAAAGCCAAAGAAAGTTCCCTGAGCTGATGGACCCAGATGCTCAGCAGGCTCAGTGCTAGCATGGAGTATCTGTGTTGCTCCTAATCCCCAATCAGTCAGTTTTGTCCAGGGAGGATGTCAGTGCACTCCAGCATATTAAACAGTGAAAAGACACCCTCAGGATATTTGGAAAAAGGCAGCACGTGAGCCTCATCTTTGTAATCTTGCACAGTGTGGGGTATTCTGTGTATGTATCGAGGCAGTCATTGATCTTTTGAACTCACACCCTGAAAGAGCGAAGAAGTGCATTGACACAATGTACAATAAACAAATAACAGGTGGATGTTAACTACATTTTTTTCCTAAGGAGTAGGATTTCATGTGGCTTGTAATATTACTCAGTGGTCAAAGACCTGGAAAATTCGCTGCAACGTATTGGTGTCCTTCTGTCTTGGGAAGCACAAAGTGTAAGGACCCTCACTCCACTGAGGTGGGAGGACTCCACCTGCAAGGTCCACCAGTGTGAAAACTGGAGCTTGTGACCACTGAAGGATCCTCTTTGCTCATCCTGTGCCACCCTACCTACAGAGGAAAAGTAGGCTGATGGAATGACCCATGGAATTGTCTCTCCCTCTCTGCTCCACTGCTGGGCCTTCGGGAGTCCAGTGCACCTAAGCAGGGAAATGGAGCACCCTTCCCATAGCAAAGGAGGAGGTATACCGAATGATCATGGGTTTGTAAAACTGTGTTACAGCAGAATACTTTGTTGGAATTTCTCAAAGGTCAGGGAAGAGCTTCCTGTTTGCTTAAATTCCTCTTCAATCAGCTGACTTGAGCTTGATTGAAGAAGAAGAGCGTGAGCCTATTTAATAGGCTGATACCTCAGCTGATGCAGGATATTGTAATTTGGATGGTGCATCTCTTCACCACTTTATTCTGTATAAAAAGTTATATCAAAGGTTATTATAAATAGTCTAATTGTGTTATTCTCAAATGACAGCCTTAAATAATATATTGCTTGAATCAAAATCAATACCTAAATGCCTCTAGATACTTGCACTGAGCATGTGTTTTGGTTTTTTTAGTGATTAATAATCATGCTGCAAGAAGGAAGGTAAAAGTAGTAAAGAAAACAAAAGCAGCATTTTGCTGGAACAAAAGAGAAAAACAAGGCTTGAATATACACCATCCTCAGTCATGTTCTTCAGAGACATTTAAAAGGACAGCATTTTGAAGATCAGCTTAAAAGAGGGTGGTAATTTCCTCCTACTCTCTGTGGAAGTGCATCAGGCTCTCTTAAATACTTTCTGACTAGTAATAGAAATCATACCCAGACTGCATTTTGAAACCAAAGTATTATAAATTATATTTAGAGACATAAACAAGTGTTCAGTTAATGATAATGCCTACAGATACAAAATGCAGTAGTCCCAGAATGAGTAAAATGTCCCTGCTGTGAGTTCTTAAATGCCACCTTCTGCTCTGCATTTCCTAAGGTTCTGTTTCCCAGGAGAAGAACTCATCACATCATAAAGGGTATGGGGGAAGAAACACCAGAAGTTAAGGCCTGGTCATGAAAACTCTGATGTGACTAATCACTTACATGAGTAATCCTATCCATTAATTGAAGTTAATTGGTTTCTCACACTCATTGCATGGGAAAGGCCATTCTCCTTCTGTGAGCAGTAGAGGTAGGAGGCTGAATACTTGAAAGGTCAGGTGTCCTGTTCCTTTTGATTTCAGTTTAGGGTTTTATCCTGAGGAATAGTGGAAAGGGGATAGGATGGAGGAACCAAGGTGAGTTGAGCTGTTGGGACTGTTCATGTGAAGAAATCTGAGCATGCTTATAAGTGACTTGCAGGATCCAGCTCCTAATTTCTGTTGAGTAAAATTCTATTCCCATCTAGTTATCCAATCTCTGTAAACTCTCCAGGTAAATGAAAGTGTCAGATCATTCCCCTATGAAAATCTGTAACTGTTTCTCAGAGGATATTGCAACTGAGCAGCTATCTAGGTTAAGAAGAGGGGACTGTGAAAGTATCTCTGCCTTTCAGAAAGAAAAATAGCAAAAAGGAAAAAAAAAATCTAAACTTGTGTAGTATTGAGGTTTTTTTCATTTTGAGGAATAATGTCAGAGAAATAATCTGGTCTGTCATCAATCACCATACTGTGTTTAATAAAGTTATATGATAATAACAAAGTATATGAATAATGTTTCACCTCATATCTAACTACTGCAATATATCTGACTGCATGATAAATGTCAATCCCAATTCACGAGAAGGAAAAGTCAGCCCTCCTTCAGCATGTTATGTTCTCAGTAACATAAACCTTTGAAAAAGTGTTTATTTTTGTCATTCAGACACCATTTTTCTTAGAGTTGATATGAAATAGAAAAACAATATACCAATTATCACCCAAAACCAAATAATCCTCATCATGTCAATCCAATATTTTGTACTTAGGAAGTAGTCTCTTTATCTTTGTTTTCAGCCCTTTGGACTTCGATCAAAACTGTACTTTTTGAAGTGTTCACTACTCATAATAGGGAAAAACTGGGTCATATGTCTGCTCCAGTAAAACATACTGTGCATTTCAGACACCACAGATTTGCTTATGGTTGTTTAAAGATTCCCACTAGGGTTGAATAAAAGCTTTATTAAAAGATGTTTCAAGGACTCAAATGAAACTAATTGCCCGAGAGGGATAGGGAGACAAGAAAGGAGGTGTGCCATAGGCAGCCATCACTCCTAGTCATTGCATTCCTGGTGACTGAAGAGCTAATGACACCAGACTCGTAGGAAATTCAGCGCCTGCAAGCTTGATTAGGTAAGACAGCAAGTCTAATCTGCATTTAATGAATGATTCAGGAATAACTTTTAGAGCCTAACTTTATGTTAGCAGGGTGTTGACAGAATTAGGTACATGCTCTATGCTTATCTTGTGACCTCGCTAATTATGGGTTTCTAAAAATGGTATTAAACTTCTTCCATCCAGTTTCAGAATTTGTTGTCTGTTTATTCTGCCAGATAAGATCTAGCAATTTGTTAAAACTTAGGCTACCATGAAAGCAGAAGCTAGAAAATAATGAAAGAAAAAGGAAAACTGACTAAACCTGTTATTTCTGCAGTGCAGTGTAGGCAGACAGATATTTATGCCTCCATGAAGCCCCAGTGTTATTAGTTTGTATTCACAGAGATCAGTAAGAGGATTTTGACCTATATTGGTCTGAGTGCTGAAAACATAAAAGTAAATGTGAAGAAACAAATCTGATTGAATATAAAAAGAAGATTAGGACATCATTGTTTTTAATCCTAATAATATTTTCTTTGAGATAGGGAAGAACGACAATTTACTTTCAAGAGGTTTTTCTTAGATGTATTATTTTTCAATAAGAAATGATTTGTGAATGTTGGTAGCATTGCAAAATGTCATGAAGGGAAAACTATATTTATATGCACAACCTGCAATGACACCATCAAGGTATCAGTCCTTCCTGAACTCTGAAAACCCTTCAGCATGTTCCCTTTGCTTAGCTGGGAAAACTTGCTGAGGCATATCTAGAGCTGACAACATATTCCAGTGGGGAGGTGTTGTTCCCAGGACACAGATAATCATCACACTTTTCAGGCCTTTCAGAGTGCCGTGGTCCTTCAGTTACTAAAATGTAGTGCAGAATCCATTCAGGAGGTACCACTGATGATTGCCTCCCTGCACCTTACTTCAGGTGTCATATACAACCCTCACTTTCTCAACTCCCACAGCATCCATCACGTACCTTCTTCCTCAGCTAGGAGCACACTACAGTGGTCTAGACTACCACATGCTCTCAGTGTAGATTCCCATCTCATGTTCCATGTCTTGTAAGTACAGAGCCTGGGATAACCAGGGCACTGTGAAACAGGAGTCACAGTTGGACAAGAAAAAAGTTACTGCTAACATAATATAGTGATAACCTACTGAGTGGCTGAGTTATGGCAACTGGCTCCTTTCTTGGGGTTAGCAGATTAGGATTCTCTGCTTGGCTGTGGTTTTCTGGTTTTGTGTCCAACTGAATTTCTTTAGTGCTTCGGACAGCAGTATGGCTAAAAGCAAAGCATTTGGGACTATTACCTGTGTTTTACAATGGAGAAAAACATAGTAAACACAGAAATAAAAGCAATCTCCAAAGTCGTCCTCTACAATCAGAAAAAAGCCCAAAGCTCATACATTGACTGATGAGATTATTTTTACTTGCAGCAGTAAGAAATGAGCCACTGATTGGAAGAGCGATAGAGATGTGCTTGAGAGAATGAGGGCTCTCAGCCCTTTGAAGCAGCCAAGGGAATCTGGGTTAGACAGTAGAACCACCAGTCATGCAGCCTGTGCTTAAACAGCTTTGCACCAAAGAGCTTTCCTCCTGCAGGCTGCTGCACATACCAGCAGCCTCATGAAGACTGTGACGTAAGATCTCCGCAGACTTATAAGGTTGAAAATATCCTCAGCAGCTTCATCTCTTGCAAGGCATTTTAAGATGTACTCAAAACCTGCTGCAACAAGCCCAGTCTGGATATGCAGAGCTGAAAAATGAGGCACACTGTGCAGTATTTCTGTTATAAATCCTCTGTTCCAAGGGACTGAAGTGCAGCTGTAATTAATCACTGCAGGATGGAGCTAGGCAAGAAAGCGCTCCAGATAAGCACGAACTATTTTCCTTTCAGCCAAACTGCAAATATTGCACGTGTATGTGAAACACTGGGCAGATTACTCCAGAGCATTGAGATTATTTCATTTTCCATGTTAATAAAAATAGATTTAACAGCAAAAACTGGCATACCACGAGACTTTGTAGCAATGGAATTTCACCAGATAAAAATGCTAGGACCAAATTAGAGCCTGTCTACCTCTGTTCCCATGTCTCAATCAAAGGTCCTTTATTTAGCCCTTCCCCCAGTTCTGAAGGGTTTTTTTGCACACAAAAGCTAGGCTTTTTCTCATGACCATAAAGTAAACCAGTGCCACAGAGTTTCTTTACAGAGAGCTATTAGTGTTATTTTGTGAGTTTGAGCTTTAAAGTGTGGTCTTGGAAATTCATGCACCTTCAAATCCATTTTATGGCTGTGCCTCTGTGACTACTCTGAATCCTTCTGGTGCTCTCATAAAAGCTGTGCTGTCAACAATGTCTGACAATATTTTTTTCTGTGCTTTTTTCCACTTGCCTCTATGGTCATCTGTGAACCTTACATCCAGAAAACTTAGTTAAATCTCCTCCTACAACCACTGCATCAAGAAAAAAAAGTGGAAAAAAGGATATTCTGCTACACTTTAAACCTGTTTCCCAGGAATATATTTATCTGAGATTTTGTTCTTAGTTGTTCTGGATGGAGAGTATTTGTGGAAAGTTAACTGATGGCAAAATAACCATGAGACAAACATCACTCAGATGGTGTAAGCACAAGAATCACTTCCTGTTGTATGGACATAATCAGGTGCTGTGTAAGAAGATAATGGCTGACTTTGTGATTACCTATAGCAAGTAAAGATAGATCCTGGAGCTGAAGCAACCATGGCCTCTGATAAGTGCAGCACATTGTGGACGCCAGCAGCTGCAACTGTGTACCAGCAAGTCTTCTGTCACTCTTTAGGTGCTCCTTGTTTCATTTCACAGAAATGAAGTGTCACAAGTCATGTTATTTATCACTCTATTTGGATAAAACTCAAGCTTTTTTCAGCTTGTGAGTGAGAACCCAGACATTCATATTTTATTTATTCAAATTGAATGGCTTGTTCTAATTCGGGTTCTATTAAAGTGTCAGTTTCGTATGCCAAAAAATATTTTAAGTGTTCCTCTTAAAACACCTGTTGAAGAAAGCTTGGCTTTTATAGACTTTAAAGGGATAATATGGATCTTGTGGGTTTTTTTCTTTTCAGTTTAATGTTCCTCACCTGCATTTATTATGGGCTAGGCCATGGTTTCATCATCACCACACAGAAAGCAATAAAAAAGCAACATAACACTAGAGACAGAAAAACAGAAATATCTAAATATATCAGTTATACCATGAAAGCTCTTGAATACAGCAAACCATGCAGAGACGAGCAAACTAGAGAAAAAGAGATGTCAGTAATGGCATTACTTTCTTGAGGTAAGTGACAGGAAAATTTCTACACCGAGATTATTCCTCTTGGCTATAAAGATAAGACACTATCAGGACACTAACTTTCAACAGTTTCCCACTATTTGAAGGTATTTATCCCAGAAATCAAAAATAAAAATACAAGTGAAGTTACTATGCTATCAATTTTTAAGAAGTAGCCATTGAGTCAAGTAGGAAATCTCTTCTGAAAGCAGAGAGCAGTACATTGCCCAATGTGCTGAGCTGATAACAAAATAGGTAATTCAGTAGTGAAAGTAACTTCTTTTTTCCTTTGGTTCTTGGTCTTATCTTTTAGAAAATGCATAAGTTAGAGTAATTGTTGTCCTGGAGTTTGGTCAAGAGCAGTAGAGTCTTGTAGCCTGTGCTGAAATTTGCTAACTTAAATCCAACAAAAATATAAAAAGAGTAAGGTGGGAAAAAATATTATTTGATGCCTAAACAGACAGTAAAAACCCTTTTTTTCTCATCTTACTGTCTTGCAGTCTCTTTTTTATCACTGTCGACCAATATAGCACTGTCGACCAATATCTATATAGCATTCAATGTTAATTCAGGTTTATGGTGGCAATTCCTGAGGCAGGATGGGGCCTGAGATTCTAATCAGGAATCATTTGAGTGAGTAGGGCCATGTCCTCACCTTGCATGAGCATGGAGAGAGGTTTAGCTCCTGCTTTCTTGCAATGAACATAAAATCCATTTCTTACATTACCCTTTCACCCCACAATCCCATTCAGACCCCAAAGAGAGCAAAGCTCTCTAAGATGAGGTCTAGTACCTTCCACTAGTACTACACTAACTTAACACCAGTTTCCAGGTTTTCATTTGAATGTAGCAAAGTGTTGTGGTGGGAGTAAATTACTCTGTAAAATTGAACATGATGAGGCATGTGAGGGCTTTTAAAAGGGCTTTGAATCATCTCAGTCATCTTCACACTTTCCCCACTGTTTGGCAAATGGTACAAGACGTCTCGTTTTTAAAGGTCTGTTGCAGGCTGCCTGGTACTACTTGTGATTCAGCCTCCTTTTTGCAGACAGGTTTTCTTCCAACCTACACACCAGGGAGGCGGTGAAACAACTTCAATTCACTCAGTATCTGAGATATGAAGTCTAGTGGCAATTTTCAGGAATGTATTACTGCAGAAGTCATAAAAAATCTCAGGTATATCACCAAGGATTTGCTTCATTTTGTTATAGAAAAAAACCCAACAAACCAAAACCAGCCCCCAACTAAGTAATACAAAGTCAACCAGCCTGAATTTGCCTGTATTCTCTATTTATCTTTCACATACAGCAGTAGTGAGAATGATTGTTAGAACAAGTTACTCCAGAAACCACAACTGTGAGGATGAGCCCTGACTAATTATCTCAAGGTACAGCAGCTTTAATCTCAGCGGCAAAGTGTAGTAGTAAATGAAACTTATAAATTAAGTTTCTTTTTCTCTGACAATATTTTTGCAAGTGAAATTCCAAAACAGAAGAAGTTACATAGGGGCTAAATATCTGGGACATTTTATCAGTCCAGGCAACCAGCTCTGTAATGTTCATAATACTTTCACTTGTTTTAAGAACAAGAAAAAAATATGTTCTGTGGATGCTTCAAACAAGGAAGATTGACTGATTTTGAGAAAAATGAATGAATATAAAACACTTGGAGCCATTTTGGTCTGTTTATAAACAAAAGGATCTCTCAATGGATTACTGTGAATTTACTGGGATACGTTTATTGATAACACTCTGGAAGTACCTATTTGTTAGATTGTCCTAATATTTCATTTTGGTTTTGCCAGATGGAGCTACAGACATGCAATATTTTCAGAAGCTTAAATGGGATATGCCAGAGTGGGGACCGAGCCTGACTCCGTGGTTTGTTGGAGTAAAAAACTTCAGCTAGTCACAGGAGGGAGAGAGAGCTGCAGTGTTTTAATTACAGGGATTGTATTCAACTTCAGAATGAAACAGAACTGCTATTGCAATTTTCAAGAGAGTAACACTCATAGTATTATATTCCTTTACCAAAACTGACAATTACTGCATACCTACATTTCATGATACTGTCAATGCAACTTTTCTTTTTTGACTTAGCACATAAAAGAAGATATACAGGACCATCCTGTCTACAGTTGCTCACTGTATAATTGTAAATCTTATGTAAATCAGCACAAAATTCTACTACTCTACTTCTAGAAATGGAATAATCAGGGAAGATTACACAGATTTCGGCTCAAACAAAGAGAAGAGGCATTAAATAAGTACAAATTTTTCTAGTGTTGCTCATCACACTTGGTTTTTAAAATCCTGATGTAATGGGAATTCATATAAATATGCCTCAGATATTTTGAAATTTTGCCATGTGTATTAGATCATGAGTTATGCTTTTGGGGTCCTAGTCCTGAGTTTTAATTATTCTTTTTATTGACCTCAGGGAAGCCTATTATCTTCTTTTAGCAGTCTACAAAGTTCAACCTCACAATCAAATTAACCTCTTTTGTCCTGTTTTGAAATGCAGAACATTTACATCCTAAAGACAGCTGTCCTGAGCTAATCTGCCAATGAACAGACCCTCTACAGCCATTATCTTTGGGGATTGTGAAGGGTGGAAGTTATTTGCTTGCCAGAGACTTATTCTGCCTGAGCCTCTCACACACACAGCATGAGCCATAGCTTGCCACTGGATATCAAGCAGAGCAGAAGCAGATGTCTGACAGGTTTGCTGCACATCTGATCACACAACTTTTCACTGATCAGAGTTCAGCTCTCTGTGATGATACATTTGATGGCAAGGCCTTTTCCCTGGTTGCCTGGTTCGTGGTTGTCACTAAACTAAGCTAATCTCTGATCCAGATCCTGGACCAGGGCCGTATTTTGACATGGTCAAAAACCACTGGTCTCTCAGATCTGATCTGTGAGACAGGACAAACCATTTTGGGGAAGAATGGAGGAACACTTCCCTAAAAATTCCAAATCACAATTCACTTCCTTGACACATGGCTTATTCAACACCTACATTTGAGACAGAGTCACAAATAGCTCCAGGTTTTTGTCACCCAACAATTAATCCTTCTGGGAAATATAACAACAAGAAACTTTAATATATGACAAGACTCCAGGCAGAATTGCTCCTCAGGCATGGCTACAGTGGCTTCTACTCAGAGAAAAATGTGTCACCGGGTGTAAAGAGAGGAGTTTACCATGTCTCTGCTATCTGACAAGAGGACAGAAAGGGAATGTCATAATCATGAAAATGACTTTGCAGAATTTTAGTTGGAGAGAGGTCTGCTGCTCTTTGCAGGTATTACTCAGATACAAGCTTGAGCAGGATATAAAAGATACTTAGACACAAGCTCTAACAGGAACTGATGCTCAGCCATGCCAGCTGAATTCATGCATCAGGCACTATAAATTATATGAACAAAGATGTTATCCTTATATGAAGGTCTGCCAATATTGTAGCTTCAGGATCCAAGTCAACTGCCTTTCAACATACATTACTGTCTGGCTGTTCCCTTAAAAATCAGAACTAGCCAAGGACCTTCTGTAAGAACAAAGAAAGCTACTTCTCATCTCTCAGAAGACATCAAATATTTATTGAAATCTTCATTTATTTAGCCACCCACAGAGAACCACATACAGGATATCTTAGCTGCTGGTTTGACCTTGACTATTTAATGAGATGTATAATGATTCTATTGCAGCAAGCAGAGCCTGGCAGGACAAATGCAGCAGCCACTGCACTAAGAACTCTCATTTTCCACAAAACCAGCTGTGGTAATATTAGATGAAGGAAACAAATCTCAGCTTGCAGGATCAACATATCTTGCAGCACCAAATATCAGATCCAAAAGGAGAACGAACGTAATTTTCTGGCCTATGTCATGCCATAGAATTTTCTATGTAAGACATAGGAAATATGCATGTTTTATGGTGGCTGGTAACAACAAATTTGATATTGCTCAAAATAAAAGTATTTAAGTAGCATCTTCTCTTCTATTGTATATTTGCTGCTATTTATATCTATGCAAAGCAAGTGTATCTCACTTACAAACCAGACATTTTGAGATTTTTTTTTAGAAGTAGTGTTTATCCATGGGTTATATGACCTTGAAGGAGTAAAGTGCTTTCCAAAAGTCCTTCCAAAAGCAGTAGGGAATATTAGAGATTCCATTAAGCTTGACATGATATAAAACTGCAAGACGTGCCTCCTGCTCAGAAGACAGGTTTGCACTGTGTCCATAGCTCTCCATCTGGAGACACTGTAAGGAAACTAAATGTAATTATAGTCTCTCGATATTCTTTATTGTACCAAGGGGCAAAACTTACAGAATACAAGTACAGAGGATGCTTTGCCTACTTTCTGGTTTTTAAGTTAACTCCTTTAGGAGGAATATTTGTCATCATTCTGCACATCTTCACACAAATGCTTTCACATATGCAGAGATGTGAATGGCTGTCCCAGTTCCCTGTAAGCCTCATCATTTAGAGAGTCAGAGGTGCTCTGCAATGTCATATATTACACAAGATATAACGATACTTTTCAGATACTGAGGGCTTTTAAAACACAGGCATTGTTGTTAGGTAGTTAAGTCTGACTGCTCTTTATATTCGCCCAAAAAGATGGCCTGTGTCATGTAGATATCTTGGAGGAAGTGCATATGAATGAGGGAGGTGGAGGTGGGAAGGTCAACTGCTTTACGGCTCAGGTCAAAGAGACATGAAAAGGCCAGGGTTAAAAAAAGTTCACAGTCTGATATGGGGAGGGGGACCAGTATCCCTAAGAAAGGCACATATGTTTAGAATAAGCAATTAATAGGGATTTTCAAGACAAAAATGGGTTTATGTTTCAGAAGAAGATCAAATAAACTCTTTTTTTTCCCCAAAAAATCCACTTTGATTATCAGTTTCATGGAGGAACACCTCTAACACTGAGGTATTAGGTCACTGAGAATTAATGGAGAAGGTGAATTCTCAAGTGGGCTATCTCCTTTAAGTGCTCTCCCACTGTGTGAACAGCCTCAAGGCATACTGTCTTACACAGATCAACTTCCCCCCTCTGTCTGCTCTTACACTCTACTGAAAACATGTTTTTAATGACCAGAAAGTTCACCTTAAAAGCAGAGTGGTAAGCCAGTCTTTGGGTCATCCCTAACCCACTGGAAATTGGTGGACTTTCCAACTGGAAGACCATCAGGTGTAGAGTAAGAATGTCCCCACAGGAGGACATTCACTCTCCAACCCCTCTCAGTGCAGACCAACCTTGTCTCTTTGCTGTTGAGCCACTGCCCCAGTACCAGGCCCCTTCTCTATCACTTGCACAGCCCCTTCCAAATCTGTTACCCTTGAGCCCACTGTACTCACCTCTGGGAGCACCATGGAGATTATGGACATGCTTACAGACAAGAGTTTACCAAATCCCAGTATCAATGAGCCATCTGAGGGGAGTTTTTGCCCAGGCCATCTGCTGCCAGTGTATAATAGCCACTTCAGCTTGGCCATGGGGTAATGGGGATGATTGCAGTTGAAAGTCAACAACATTCTTGCTCCTTTTGAACACGACTTCTAAGAAGCCTCTTTCATGTTGGGCTGTCATCTTGTAGAAGCACAGGCAGTACAGAGAGTAAAAGTGTGCCTGGTACATTCTTTTGCCTTGCATGGCACTGTAAACCAAGCCACAGAGATTTTTATTTTCTTCTAGGCCTGCAGTTTCATGGTAACAACTTTTTGACAAGCATTGCTGGAGATACATTTCTCCTGCAGTAGAAACTGAAAAATATTTCTGTTGTAAAAGAGACTTTTACAATTACTTTTAATCAGATTTTCTCCCTGATAGCCACTTAGAACTCCAAATCAATTCTTCAAGCAGAATAACACCATTTTGGCCTTGCTGTCATGTTACATTCACTGAGCATATCTCTATGGACATTTTATAAACAAACAAAAAGATACTCTGATCATATCTGTCTGTATTTAGTGGAAGTTAGAAGTGTGGTCAAGAAGCAGGATTAGAAAATACTTTCCAAACACATTTCTATGAGTTCTTGTGGTTTTTTTCCCCCTCAGGAAAAAAAAAAAAAAATTCTTAGGAGACAGGTGGTGTTAAAAAATAGAAATATATACAGGGATACTACCACTGACTTCATGAAGCAGTTAATAAAGAGTCCTGTTATCATGCAACTGTCAGGAACTAATGGTGCAAACCCACCAAAATTAGTTTTCCTGGTTAAGGTGTTCTCTATGTAGTCTGGATAATAATTCTTAGCTTAAAGTTTATGGACAACATGGGCATATCCTTCTGGATTGATAGTCCTTCATGAGATATCTGTATAATATTTGCTTTTTAAAGTTTTCTTGTTGAAATTTCTTGGTTGTCTTGAGGCAGAAATCCTCTTGAGTTTAGTGATAATCAATGTGATCAGCTGCATTTTGTGTTATCTGTTGTACAAACCAGAAGACTCAAATCAGAGACAAAAGTATGGAATATTTCTTGAAGAAATTTTCAGAATAGACTACCTGCATCTTAAAAAATCTTCAGTTTATATGGTCATGATTTTGAATTATTTATTTTGAAAAAAAATATATATATAGACTCAGTGGCCACATTTTTAAGCAGTAAAATGGAGCAAAGAATACAATATATCATTGGTAAATCATGGTTGCAAGTCTGGCTTCCCTTTCTGAGGAATTCAGAAGGACAAGCCAAGACTTTTTGTCTTGGACATTCTCCCTTTACTTGTACAGCACAAAGAGATAAAGAAAGCAATCACACTTACATTACAATGGGTAATGACAATTACTTTCCCTTCTGGGTCTTGTGGGGCAGAATATTCTTAAGGTTTGAAATTTGGGGAAGAACGACATGAAGAATTCCTGTTAGTAACACAAAAGAGGGAGATTTTTTTCTGATTTTGCAGGTGAAGGCGTCAGAAAGTTTTGGTTACATCCATGAGTTTCCAGGAATAGGAAGTTCTTGGTGCATGCTTTTCACAAGTAGATATGAGGGATATACACATCCACAAACAGTTGACTTCTAGGAGCCTCTTCTCCCTCCTGCTCTCACATAAAGAGAAAAGATTTCAGGTATTCTGAAACCTTGTTCCTTTCAAGAGCCTGACCAGCTGGCAATGCTGTGCCTGATGCCCCCCTGGACATGCTGGGCCCTCCTGGCTGTCAGGGCACTGCTGACTCACTTTCAACTTTCTATCAACCAGGGCCCCCCAAGTCCCTTTCCCTGGCACTGCTTTCCATCATCTCATTCCCCAGACTATCTGTACATCCAGGGTTGCCCCATCCCTGTGCAGAATCCAGCACTTTTCCTTGTTGAATTTCATATGGTTGATGATTTCCCAGCCCTCTGATTTGTCCAGCTCCCTGCCTTAGAGGGAGTCAACAGCTCCTCCAAGTTTTGTATCTGCAAACTTTCTCAATGTCTCTTCCAGTCCTGCATCCAAGTCATTTATGAAGGTGTTAAAGAGCACAGGGCCTAAATGGAGCCCTGTGGAACCTCACTAGTGATAAGTCCCCAGTCTGACATCACCCCATTCACTGCAGCCCTTTGTGCCTGACCCATGAGCCAGCAGCTCACCCATCACATGATGTGTTTACCCAGCTGTGTGCTGGATATTTTATCCAGAAGGATTCCGTGAGAGACAGCATTGAAAGCTTTATTGATATCCAAAAAGATCAAGTGGCTTCTCTTGATCATCCAGGTGGGTTACCTTGTCATAAAAGGAAATCAGGTTTGAAAAGCAGGAATTTCCTCTCATGAAGCTGTGCTGGCTGTGATCAAAGACTGCATTGTCTTTCAGGTGTTTTTTAGTACCTCCCAGAATAATCTTCTCCATGACTTCACCAGGCACTGAAGGGAGACTGACAGGGTCCTCCTTCTTGCCATTCTCAAAAACTTGGGCAAGTTTAGTCAGCTTCCAGTCAGCTCACACCTCTCTGGATTCCCAAGAGCACTCAAAAATTATCAAGAGATGTTTTGTAATGATATCAGCCAGCTCTTTGAGGATTCTCAAATAAATGCCATCAGGCCTGATAGATTTGTAGGGATCCAGCTGGAGCAGCAGCTTCAGGGTAGACAGGGACTTGATTATTCTTTCAGCCATGGTCCTCCAGGTCAGGGCACTGAGACCCCCTTGGTCTGTCATCTGTGTTGAAGATAGAGATAAAGAATGAGTTAAACACCTCTGCTTTGTCTGTGTTCCTATTTTTGAGGTGACCATTCTCACCCTGTAAAGGGGTGATGTTACTTTTATGCTGCCTTTTGCCATTAATATATTTGATTTTTGGGTTTTTTTTTTACTATCCCACACATTTCTGGCCAGTTTTAACTCCAGTTGAGCTCTGGCCAAGTGAATTTTCTCCCTACGGTGGCAAGCAACATCTCTGTATTCCTCCCATGTCCTCTGGGCACACACCTCTCTTTTTTGCATTATTTTTAAGAGAAGATTCCTGTTCTGCCTCTCCTGCTTAACTTCTGACATTTAGGAATTGCTTGCTCCCATGTCCTTAGGAGGTGATGTTTAAAAAGTAGTCATCACTGATGAAAAACTCCAAGTCTCTGCTTTGTCATGGAGCTTACAGAAACAGCAACAATATACTCATCCTCTCAGGTAGAGCCATCCCACTCACCCACACAGGTTTCACAGAATATTCTGAGTTGAAAGGATCCACACGGATCCTGGAGTGCAACCATTAAGTGAATGGCCCATATGGGGTCAAACCCACAACTGTGTTGTTATTACCCTGCTCAAACCAACTCAGATAACATTAGACCCAGAGCACTCCTTAGAATCTCCCACAAAAAGGGGAAAGTGAAGATTGTAGGCTGGCTTTTCCACAGGAGAACAGAGTATCATGTGATTAGTGAGCTCTAAGGACATGTGAGGACATATCAGATAATAATTACATATTTGAATATTTCCATGAGAACATCTTGTCCCAGCTGATCCAGACTCCTTCCTTTGGGGAATGAAAGGTCTGAGCCCTCTACAGAATAAAAGAAAAGGAGCACTAAAGCAAAGCAGTGAATAAGTAAGCACATTTTTGTCAATCTACAACAAACTGAAAAAAATGGCTTTATTTTCTGCAGTGAATTTAATCTGGATAAAAAATCAAGGATAAACAGAAGCCTATTTAAAAAAATAAAATTGACAAAAGTGAAAGCTTTGTCTTTAAAGTGCTTCAGTTTATTATTTTAAAAACTTTCATAAATTGTGAGATTTTTCATAGCTGTTAATTCCCTGCATCTTGCTGCTCTTTACTTCCTGAGCTAGTTCTATTGCTGGGTGAAACAGAAAGATATCTTAGAAGCAGTGCTGCTTTGCACAGTGAGTCACAAGCTGGAATAGCTAAAAAGAGCTCTACAATTTATTCTTGATCTTAAATCGGATCTGACTTGCATCCTTTTGATCAAATTTCTGCTGGAAACCTCCTCTTGTGAGCCATCATTAACACTTTTCATCTTCTTGTGTATTTCCCTTGACGTTATTATAAGCAATGATCCCTGAACTAGGGAATCAAAAGAACATTTGAGGGAACCAAGGACATTCAGAGTATTTCAAGGTGACTTTTGTTTAGGAAGGAACTGATTCCACGTAACAGCAAAAATATCATGTGATTTTAGATAGAGTTGGCAGTTCAAAATGCAGTGTCTTCAGTTATAAGGGTTATAGAAAGCAACATGTCGAGGAGGGAACAGAGTGATTCAGTGAGACACCCTTGGAAACAACAGAATTAATATCATTCCATGTCTCTATATCACAGAATTACAGAATCATAGAATAGTTTGGGTTGGAAGTGACCTTAAAATCACCCTGTCATAGGCACAGGCACCTTCCACTAGACCAGGTTGCTCAGGATCCCATCCAAGCTGGCATTGAACATTTCCAGGGAGGGGACTCCCACAGCATCTGGGAGCATCTCTGGAGCATCTCTGGGCAACCTGTTCCAGTTCCTCACCACTCCACAGTAAGAATTTCTCCCTAATATCTAATCTATACCTACCCTCTTTCAGTTTGAAGTCATCCCCCCCTTTCCTATCACCACGTACCCTTTAGGTACAGGAAGGCCGATAATCTCAGATAGTCACAGCAGAGTGATTAGAGATGGACGTGCATTGATTAACCATTTGTTAGGACTTTTAAAGGGAAAAAGTCCCTCAAAATTACCTGCCTAACAGCACAATCAAAATAATTCTGGGTTGTAGGATTGATGAAGCAGAGCTTTTTGGTTATAAATGTTTCAAAAACACCCAATACACTTAATAGAATAGCTCTGAATGCACAGCAAAGTATCAAGATGCATTGAAAACATCATCCTTTCAGTCTATGTGTTTCCTTATGTCACTAATTTCTTAATCTATTTTAAATCTACCCACTCACTGTCAGACTGCAATACTTCTTCAGACAGCTTCCCATTTATAAGATGATGTCCTGAGAGCTGACATCAATGGAAAATGCAAGCATTCACTTCTTTGCCAGATTTAGCCACACACTGTTCCACAGCCTCTTAGAAAACATTTTTTTCCACTACAGTTACCTCACTTAGTAGTTGGCATATTTTATACTATAAAACTCCTAGAATGTCAGCTTCTAGTCCAGGGATAAATTTTATATCCGTAAGAAAGAAACAATGAAAGTCAGTGACTCTGCAAACAACAGAATAATAAAAAATGAAGTAGGTATAAACTTTCTTATTTGACTTACGTGAGAGTTGGGTAAACTACCCAAATTAGAAGTGAGGAATAAACACTACTGTAGTGGGTTAACCTTTAATATAACCTTTGACTCCAAATATATAAACCCTTTTGTGTTTCCTGCAAGGAATCCAACAAGTTTCCAAGTAAACTCCTCTGTTGACCACAATTTTACCTCATGCTTCTTACCAGCCTTCAGAAAGTTTTAAAGATTCTTCAGATAGCCCCATTCACCAAACATCCTGCCTTCCACCTCACAAAGATTATTTTATGTCTGTCTACACTTATTTTTTCAGGAAGCAGAATAAATGCACATTGCAGATGTGGTGTTCCTTATTTTAGCTAGGGCCTCCAGTGGGGATAAACGTGCGAACTGGAGCAGAGTCCCAGGAGATGAATGCTTGCAGTTTGCCAAGAAGGGCTGTGTGCAGCACAGATGATTCACCCTGCTGATGCTGACTGTTTCTCAAACTCAGGAGAGGAGTCAGAAATGGCATGGTGGAGGAGCAGTTAAAGATAATATTCTCCTCTTTGATACAATATTTTCATATGGAACTGAATCACTCACAGCTGTGAAGAGCTGAAATGTTTTGTTCAAGCTCATTTTCTGAAGAGTCTTTTAAAAAAAAAAAAATCCTTCCAATATATATATATATTTTTTACAAGGACCTGTTTCTCTCTTCTCCTGAAAAGCTGAATAAACAGTGAAATTGTCTAGCTCTGTGTCTAAATACTCAAAGACTCACAGTGATGAAAGAGTTTCTCTCATGTGCATGACTGCAGTCACCTCCAATGTGGACTTGCGGTCCATTTGTGGCCGCACCATTTTGCAATTGCTGAGAAAAGTCTTCTATATATAGCCCTGAAGTCACCACCTTGAATGGTTAACCATTCAATTGCATCTAACATCCACTGAGAGGGCTCTCCTGGAACTTCATTGGTGCCTAAGCTTTATTTCACTAGGTTTTAAATACCAGCTCCCAGCTCCCACTGAATGCCCTGGATTCATGTTACCTGAAGGGCAGTGCAAGTCCGCCCATGATCTCTGGTGACAGCTACATCCACTGAAACAGGGACACCATGAATCACAAGTGTAAAACCTGCATGTGCAAGAAGCAGAGTTTTCTTGGCAACTGACCCACTGAGCTAACACTCACCTCTGGAAGGTGTCCAGAAAACTTGACTTCTTAGCAACAGTATAAAATAGCAACAATTATTCTGTCTTTCCTTCCTGAAATGCAGCCATTTGCAGTGCAGACTGAAAGTGCAAAATCCAGATCTAGGTTTACAAGGAAGTTTTCACTCGCTATTAAAAGACCAAATTGTTAGGATACCTCAGCCCTGAGTTATGTAGATAACTCCATGTATTGCTTTACATGCAATACATTGAAAAATGTAGGCTCTAGACATATGATATCCCCAAATCTAGCAAGCTGGGCAAGTGGCACGTGTTAGCCAACAGAAACTGGTGAGATTTAGATCACATCTCTAGCCCATGTGGAGTCCTCTAATCCCATATTGGTTTTAAACCACCCGACTTCACCTAGACATGAGTCCTTTCTGCCAGTCCTTCTCACCAAGTATGGCCTAAACAGTGGCTCTATTCCAATAATGGACTTAACTGGGTATTTATGCAAAAAAGTATAACTAGAATAGATTCATTCCTGTACTATAGGAGGTTGAATATGTTTCCCATGCCCAAATTACTTTGCCAGTGGTACTCAGGTGGAAAATATTCTTTTTAGTCACTCTTGTGGAAGCTATATCCATCCTTGTAGATGCACTAAATATTCACTGTGCCCTAGGAAAGAAGACATGAGTGAACATGTCACTATAGCTCACTGTTTTCTTATGATTCTCATATGTGAGAAGAGAATAGCACTTTCTGCACTCTCTTCCCATTCAAAATTTAAATATTTGAAAAGAAGTACTCTGTTCTATGAGAAGCATGAGGCTTAGCCCCTTAGTGTTCTCATATTGTTCTTCTTTCTTTCCTCTGACTGAATGAATATTTAATTATTCCCTGGAAAGTGGAAGTTAAGAGAATTCCACTCCAGCCTACTATCAGGTACTCTCTTAGAAAATGGATTGTGGGCCTTGTTCCTCCTTCTGTGAATGCTTAAAACATTAAAAGTCATTAGGTCATAAATCTGAGGTACTGCAACTACTGGCAGCCTCTGTATTTTGTGCAGGGCCTTTTCTGATAGATGTGATCTAAACTTCTCCTCGATTGAGCAAGAGAGATAGAAAGAACCTCATCTGCAAAGCTTGAGTGAGCTATGCATCATCTGTCTCCTTAGAATGGAATATTGTTAAAACTGAGGCATTTCCAATATACTTAAAACTTTAGATTTTACTAATGAGTACGGAAGTGACTGCAGACTTGGACAACTCTAAAATAAGGCAAAGCAAAATGGTGTATTTTGAATACTTAGGTCCATGTTAAATTCTTCTGTACTTTTCAGACTAAGAGTCCTAAATCCTCAATCTTTCTTATGCTCAGCGTTGCAGTGACATGCCAGGGATTTTGTACAGATGACAAGGGAGAGCATTCCTGGTGTCACCTCTCCATGGAACTACCACAGATTGCTCTGAGCTGTCAAGCCTGCACCTCCAGCCTAAGGCAAGTGTTATGAGATAGGACAGATGTGTGGGGCTGTCCCTCCCTTGCTGTGTGAGGCCCTGCAGGCACCCCTCCGACCCTGGCAAGCTGTACCAGGGGGAGCCACTGTAGCCCAGTAACATCTGAAGAAACACAGACTCTTCCAAGAACCTTTCCCCACGTGACTTGAGGAGTTTAACTAGCAGTTTCATACCCTGTCATGATTGTATTACAAGAGAAATTCTGAAAATAGCACAGCTTTTTTTTTTGATCCTGCTGCCAAAGGAAGAGATGGGATATCTGGCAGCAGAAAGCTGCTGGTTTTGTCAATAAGGAGCACAGCCAGAAGAAAGGGAAGAGTCAGCACTTGCTCTGGACATTAAGGCTCTAAGTTGCTGCTTACTTTGTCTTTAAATCTTTTAGAGTTGTTGCATGCAATTACAGAGGGACACTGAAAATTTTTCCCCAGAAACGCAACAGTGAGAAGGTTACTCAAATAACAGGAAGTTTACTGAATCCCTGTAAACTCACAGTAAAACAAACATGAAGTCTGTACAGCAAGGAAGAAATTTATGCAATGGGAAGCACAGCAAGAAGAGATCCAGCTGGTGGTAAACTCAATCAGATTTATAGAGGAGCAGAAATACAAAACCTTGGAAGATTATGTGATCCATTCCTTTGGAATGAAGCTGGTCAATGGTCCATACTAAGATCATTCTGAGAACTTATTGTCTAAGCCATCCTGGAAAACTCTGGTGAAGGTTACTTCACAACTTCCATAGAAGAACAATTTCAGTGCTTTAACAGCCAAAAAAGAAGTCTTCTCTTATACCCAGTGAGATAATTTAGTACAATTTAAGCTAACTTATATTTTTTCTTATCCTATTGGCCCTGAAAAATCATCATCTTCTTTACAATAACATTTTATAGGAACTGAAGGGAGAAAAATGTTTTTCATCTTGCTGGGTTCAAGTAGAAGGAATAATTACCTCCCACTTCTCTGTCAGCTCCTGTGTGAATGCAACTCAGAGTAAAATTTGCCTACTTTGCTACATTGTGAGATTTTTTTTACTCATTCTTAGTCTGTACGCATACTACTTTTTTTTTTTTTGGCATTCTGTAACTAATCTTGCCTTTCTCTGAATAATGTCTTGGTACTGGTGGTATCATTTAATTGATTAGCAGTAAAGGGAAGTGTTAATAATTTATACTAAGATCGTTCTGAGAGCTTTTTGTCTAACCTATCCTAAGAACCTCTGGTGAAGGACACGTCACAACTTTCATAGGAGAACAATGGTCTTAGCTCTCAGAATGGTCATAGTATAGACCATTGACCAGCTTCATTCCAAAGGACTGGATCACAGGGTCTTCCAAGGTTCTGTGTTTTTGTAGTCTACAGAAAAGAAGAAACTACTGTAAGTATGCAGGGATGTCCATGTGCTTAATCTTTCTCTCTAGAACAGAACTGCTCTTCTCTCTTAAGACTGTAAATTCCCAATGTGCTGGAAATTACTCAACATAAAGCGTTATAAAAATCAAGGGATAACTCTTATTGTTGCAAAACATTTATTTAAGGGGGAAAGATTAGTCAGATGCTTCCAATTTTTTTATTTGTAAAGTAAGTTTATTCATTAATACCAGAGGCATCAGCTTTTGTCCTCCTACTTTGAGTAAGCTTAAGAAAATTATTCCAATATATAGTCTCACAGGAGATCATTAGCCATCTTCACAAATGGAAACTTCTTATAGAAAAAAAATATTTTAGACCTCCACTGACTCAGAGATTTCAGATTGCAGGAAGAACCCATTTCTGCATCCAGAATCCGCAGTGGTACAGAATTAAACACCATGAACATGTAGCCACTGTGGTTTCAGTTGAAGGGAACCTGTAGCTTCAATACTTCAATTTTAATATTTTATAGAACTTGTTGCATCTCCTTTAGTCTCCCATTTTCCTCATTTGCAGGGTAGGATTACAAAAAACACAGCATAAAAGGGAAAATAAATCCAAGAATTAAAATTATAAATCAAGATTCTATTCTTATGCAAAGGTGTTTTGTTTTTTGTTTTTTTTTTTTTTAAGTTACCAAGTTAGAAAAGTTTCTGTTAATCTAGAATAGCTAGGTAATCAAGAAGAGGAATGAAAGTGTATAGTCTGAAAATTGCCTGAATTACCTGTATTTTCTGGCAAAACCAAAGAGAAACAGAGAAAACAAAATAAGTAAAATCTTATTAAAAAATCCCATGTCTCCTATATGCCCAAGTGTACTTTCATGCCTCCTTAATAATTTTGCTCTCAATTCAATAAATAATGGCTATCTAGAAATAGAAGGACCCCATGGCAATTAAAAATGTAGTACACAGTTATCCTATTGATACTTTTTTTTTGGTTATTGTTAAGAGCCAGGTTCTAGGGTTCATGAGGCCACCTTACTGCTAACCAATGAATATGATGTATTTTAAAATCAAACCCATTATTCAGTTAAAAATCAGTCATTAAAATTTCTCCCTGAAAGTGGAAGGAATGTTTTGTAATCAGTTGTTCTGCAAGATATTCTAACATGGTTTGGTAGTTTTTCTCTAGCTCATGTATACTGCAAGTCTAAAAATGTACTGTAGGCTTTAAAAATGGAATATACCTTCTGGCAGAATTTTGTTTTGTGTACATACATCATTATGATTTAATAAAAATCTCCTTGATGTACCCCTGTGGCATTCCTTGCCACAATATAGTCATTTTGTTACAGGAATGAAAAAATAGTATTAAAATAAAGCTTAGGAAGGCCCAAAAAATGTGTTGCTGTGTGTGAAAAATGGTCTGTCCTCTGTGGCAGCCTGGTATAACCCATGGAGCCGAGTGGTATCTCACTCTTTACTTTCACAGACTATAATTAATCAAGAAAAAAAGAAAAGAAAGCTTGTCATAAACATGACCCAGGATGTGAAGGAACAGATAATTTAAAGAGAAAAGTGAAAGGTTTAATAACTGTTTTGTTCACAGGAATTTGTTGCTTTGCATGTCATTCGCCTACTGGCTTGCACTGCTCTTACCACTCCCAAACGAACCCCAACAGAAGATGGGAGAAAGAAATACTGAATCTAGTCCACAAACTTGAGTTCAGTGGTTGTGCCAGATAGACATTTGTCTATATCCAGGTGACCATTTATACCTATGTCCAGATGACATTTATGATACATGGCAAAACAGGGGGGGAGAAATACAGGCATCGATGGCAGAATAAAACCCAAAATATGACACTGATCATATTTTGATCTCAGGCTCAAAACAGAAAGAGTTGACTGTTCTGGAATGAAAAACAAACCCAGTGAAAAGATACTGAGCTGTGTTGTAAAAGCTCTAGACTACATGACAACAGTCGCATGCAATATCTGATAAATAAAATGATTTATGGATATGTTCTGATTTATATTGCAGTAGTGTTTTATCTTTATGTGACTTCTTTATTCCTCAACTGCTAAAGAAAAGGGAAAGGCTTACCCGTGCAAGTAAAAATGTTACTAATTCTGAGTATCATTAAACATGATACTCCACACATAGAACACTGACCTTTAAGAAATTCTAGTAAACAACAACCGTATCTTCAGTGAAAGTCCTGGGATCAGTATCTAATGATCTGACCTAGCTCAGCAGCTGATATGCTGCTGATATGCTGAGCAGTTGACTCATGTCTAGCCTGAATCAAATCACTTAGTAGCCCAAAGACAGAATATTAAAATAAAAGTCTCCGTTTGTGCCCTTGGAATGTTTTTGATAGGCTGCATTTCTTTCAGTTCTGCTCAGCTAATGGGGAAACTTTGAAATATAGTAATATTTACTACATTCACTACTCAGTAAGAATTCTGCCTTTCACTCATTTTCAGTATATTATCTTAGAATTCCATTGCTGCTTTGAAAAACCAAAGGTGTGAAGGAGAAAGTTAGGGGGAGGGTTTAAAGAGCAAAGTTTAGAATTGCCTATAGAAAACTTACTATTGTTAAGAACATTATTTCCATAGGAAATATTTAATTTTTATGAGAATCTGATTTTCCAATTTTTTTTTTAGTCAAGAACTTTAACCATCTGGGAAATGCACTGCAAGGCTGCTGCCTAAACAGCATAAACAGATTTAGAAATTAATAGATTTAGTTTCTTTTCAAGCTGTCATTCTCAGTGACACTGGTATAGCACACAGTTTTCATTTAATACTTGGCCTGAGTATGCTGTATTCCTGTGGTATATTTCAAATCATGACAAAGGCAAACAGCACAGAACGCAGAAAGGTTGTACAGGCCTAGTAAAGAAAACATTTGGGTAACTCTTATTTGGCTCTGATGCAAATGAAACCTCAAGCTTTGCCTACTACTGCTTCATAGAATTCTTGATCTGACACAAACATGTGGATGGACACGTCTTCAAAATCCACAATCCTGCTTTTACAGAGAAGAAAGTTTTGCAAGACACATTAAAATAAATTTTTAAAGAGCTGGGAAGACGGTGTGAGCTAATCCGCTTAATGTGAGGATACACTATTTGTAAGTCTCAAGTGGTTCACATGTTGGAGTCCTATAAAAGATAGACCAGAGGTGAAGTGATAAACAGAGAGTGGAATAGTTTTCTAGATAATTCCTCACGGCTTTTCACAATACTCATTCTGATTTCATATAATTCCATTTTCCAGAAAAAATTCAGTTTCCTTCTGAAAGTCCTTTCTCTTCCAGTGTGCATAGAAGTAATAAAGTCATTGCTACCTATAGGTACAGAGACATCTTTCCATTGTAATTCAACCCATATCTGTGTATAGCTATCAGGACATGCATAATTCAGTAATGGACAGAATGCCTTAATGCAATAATGCCATTACATGCCACTGTAATATGGCTGAGGAAGCAAACATAAGGAGTTTGAGATACACATCCTCCTGGAATTGTAACTAGTCATCAGTATAAATAATCAGATACACATAGTAAGAAGCAAATGTATTGCCCTGTCATGAAATGGTCTGTCCTGGAGCATTTCCTGTAGCTCTTCTGGCACAGGTGAGCAGTTGGCAGATACTGTGCACCTGAGGACAGGTTAGGTGGAAACTGCCTGGGTTGATAAGCAGAGGATTAGGATTCAGAAGGTCAAAGTTTAATGTCCAGATCTGCCATAGATAAGCTGATATATGGAGGATAATTCAGATAGCTATTTTATGTTCCATTTACTTCACATGCGAACTCAGGACAGTAATGCTGTGGGTAAAACACCCTTTTGGGTCATGTAAGCTCAATGATTCATGACTGCGCATGCTCAGAGCAACAGAGAAAAGATGAGGAGTTGGAAGGTCTGTTACATCCATCTTACTTTACTCTTTAACCTGGGAGTGTTTTCAGGGACTGTGTTTGCACCACACATTTGAGGAAAGATCTAGGAGCAAAGTAGACTGCATTGCAGTCTTCAAATTCATTTTTCTGCCCTCCCAGTACAGAGCAGATGCAGTAAATTATATTTTCCCTTTCCATTCGCTACACACAGCAGAAGTTATAATGCCATGTTCATGTTTACAGTATAGATATCCTTTTAAGCCTCTCACTACTGCAAAAGGGTACATCAGTAGTGATGGAAATCTTGAAAAAAAATCAGATGGAAGTTTGCATTTGTAAATGTAAAAATTTTGCAAATTTCCAAATATTCTAATTTCTATCATGATCTATAAAAAACAAAACAACTCTCCCACACACTAATGCTGACTCATGTACTGCAGGATTACTGAGGCATTGCATCCCTGGAGGAGTATTCAGTTACTCAGGGGAAACTGTAGAATAATTGTCCCTCCCTTTTCATGACCATTCATGAAAACACCTACTGAATATTTTGCTGCTGCTGCAGGCAAACTCTCTGAGCTGTGTTCTGACAGGAAGATACTCCTCCTCTTCTCTTTTAACGTTTTGATCTTCAGAAATGTAAATGGTCTGAGAAACTTACTGAGCTTTCTATCTGTCCAAAATCTAAGGAAAGACCTATGTCTGTTGCTTTTGGCTGTTTCAGACAGAATGCTGTTAAATAGTTACCAGAGATTGCTTTTAATTTACTGTAGACACATGCTGACTGTTGAGTTTCCAGTGTGCAAGTTTGAGCAATAGGAAGACAACAGTGAGAACAGAACCTTGCCTGTTGCAGATGTATGTCAGATATTAAACAGATATAATTATGCTATTAATTACCATGGAATTAGTTTGCAATGAGTGTTTGTTTTTATTAAGGTTCTGCTTAGTCAACATGAAGAATTCAGACTTTCATGAATTGCAAATTGATTTCTGAGGCTAATGAAAATTATAGTGTTGAAAGAGAAGGGTAGCCCATTTCACTTAAGAAAAATAGAAAGGAACAAAAGGTTTGGCTCCTGGAAATTGCATCAAAAGTCAGTCTTTGAAACACACTATGAAATCCTCACCACCCTCATAAAATTAGATCTAAACCTCCCCTCAACCTAGTTTTAAGGTTGGTCTGTGTTAAGTGCCCAACACCACAAACATTTGTACACATTATTATCTTTACATATGCAAATAAATATTTATCAATTCTGTTGATAATCTGTACAAATTTTTTTCTTTCTCTAAATCCTGAAGGATAAGGAACTGTCTAAAACTAACATTTAACTCCCAGGTAAAATATTTTTTCATTGGTGCTTACTGGTATTCAATAAGTACTTTAAAATAGTGCTGTCAATTTTACAGAAAATATTAAGAAAATACTATTTCTAATGGCAAAACTGTACTTTCTTAGGGCAACTATTTCTTTAAACACACCAAGCTCAGGGTGATTTCAAAACCCACATACATTAGACCTGAAGGCTAATTCCAACACTTTGAAGAAATCTCTTTGCTGTTTCTTGCCCCTGCATTATGTACAAACCCATCTAATTCCCACTCCCTGCCCCCAGTCCCTTGCTGTCGGGTAAGTGCTGTGGGCACGTTTTTCATTCTCCCCTTTGTGCTGGAATGCAGCCAGCATCTTCCTTCCTGCTCAAAGACCTTGTCTGACATTCAGGCACCTTGGTTTTAAGCCGAGCTGCCGCCTCCTCTGCTCCTCACTGGTGCTGACTCCTCTAAGAACATTTCAAACACCGTGCTGATGATCCAGTTTGCCTCAGGCCCTTGTTCCACCAAGCAGCGAGGCACAGGTTTGATTTTAACTGAGACTGCAGTGAAATTTGTTGTGTGCTTGCAGTTAATAGGTGTATGATTAAGTCACGAGGATCAGGCCTCAGTGAACATGCCCTCACTGGCCTGTGGTGTTACACTTTGACTGGGAACTGAAAATAGTTTTGAAACTGCAGTATTATTTCTATTCTACTCATTTCCAAATAAACCAACTTTCACTGCTTTTTGTGGTATTTCTATAGAAAAGCTATCAACTTCTCTCATAGAATCATTTTTTAAATGTCTTATTTTAAATATCAGTATTCTCTTGGAAAGGTATAAGTAGTAGTAATTCTGCCATGATATTAAGGGTATAAATAAAAAATACCTCAACCAAAGCCTCACTTTTTCATTGCCAGAATGCTCAAAAAAAGTCAGTGTTCTCGAGTTGAAAATGAGGGGCTGCTATTCCAGGTGTTATCAAATCTTCTCCAGGAGACAATTAAATACTTATTCAAGATTGTAGACCACTATACTGAAGTCAATAGACTTTTGTCATTTATATCAACTGGAACTATAGAGTATGTGCTGCTCTTAAGGATTTACATCCTTCCCTATTCTTTAAGCTCCACAGCATTCCCAGGCCACTTTCCATCAAAAGAATTTACTATTTCTTCTTTAATCTGTAGTTTTAGAAGGCATATAGGAGACCTGTTTTTTATGTTATTTCTGCCATATTAAAAATGATAACCTTAACAACTATAACATTATGGAAGAAAACACATTAGAATTCTCTAGGACTGTCCAAAATGAGCTCTCATCTTCCTTACTGCCTTTTTCTTGGATGTGCACACTGGTTTTGCCCTATTCTGTCACTTTTCTCCAATTCCCATTTTTGCTATCCTTACAGCGTGGTAAGTCTTCCAGAAGATTAGAGCTGACCAGACTAGAAGGCCACCCTTAAACTATTATACACTGTGACAATTATAGAGAAGTTCTTTTGTGCAACAAATTAAAGAGAAAGACTGGCATTTTGATTTAAAAAGAGGCTGCATTTTACTGTTCTTCACACCACACTTAAAATTGTGTCACATCTATAATTTTCCTCTGCTGAATAAACCATGTGCTGGATGTCAGCTCAGAGTTCAACTGAATCTAAACTTGACTGTATCTTGAATATTGAGTTTTTAATCTTTTGTCCTCCTCTAAAATTTGTGCAGCATCAGCTGTGTTCATGCTGTGATTGAAAAGTAAAATCTTGGCTCTATGAAGCCAGTGGGGATTTTGCCATAGTCTTCACTGGGGTTAAGGTTTCACCCAATCTATTTCACACATATCCCTTCTGTTTTGTTCTATCCTAAATACATTCACTGCCACTTTTACATTTAGCTCTCAGATGAAATACTTTACCTTCTTTATCAGATAAAACTCAATAGGTGCATTTTAAGCCATACAGTGTGATGCCTTTTAACTACTTGAAGAACAGCAAAAGACAAAGTAGGGGGAAAATCTAGGTTTGTTTATCTATTAAAATCTAATGCTAAGTATCAGGTTTATTTTCCAGACAAAATTGTGTTATCACTGTAAAAGTAAACAGGGTACTTTTAGAACTGTATTAAATATAGGTATTGATTTTCTGAAGAATTGCATTATGCAGCTCTTGCCTGAAAAAACTTGCTGGGTATGTCACTGTGCAATGGTCTAGACTTTGTTTGAAGCCTTATTTTTTAGTTTTTCTGATGAAAACATCAAATTTAGCACAAAACCAGCTCAGTATCTGTATAAGTTACTATGCTCTGCCCTGTGTTTAGAAATGAAATTAAATTGTCTTGCTTTGAAGCTTAAAGAAAAGCTGCTGTCTCTTTCTCAGACTGAAGAAGGAAAGAAAAAACTCAGCCTACCCTTCCTAAAGCAGAGGGCCTACCATGCCTTGTAACAAACAAAGCAAGTGCTCGGAAATGTGTTTTTCAGAAAGGCTGCTCAAAAATGTACAAGAATTGATGGAAATACAAAGAAGAGAATAGTGTCTCTGCACTCCGATTATTTTGGGGAGGGGTGTGCAGAAAAGACACATTCCAATTATCTCAGCTGGAGAGCTGTTTGTTCAATATCTCCTGGAAAACTTGTTTGAATAGCAAGAACACATCACCTGTAGGAGCAGGAGAAAGGAGGGGCCCACCAGCCATGCTGTGGCTGGGGAGCAGTGTGAACATTTCCTGGTGCAGTGTGGGCTTTGCTGGTACCCCTTGTGGGAAGGAGTCCTTATTGTGACCTCTGCTTCTGTAGCTCATCCCTCTCAGACAAGGCTGGATGGTACCCGAACTGACTTGATTTCCTGGGGAAAAAGGAACTTTACTCACCTTCTATACTTTTAAGCAGGGCCTGTAGAGCACAGAAATAGCTGGTGACAGAGGGGTAAAGATGTCATTCAAGAAGCAAAAAGCAGCAGGTGAGTGTGCCTTGGACATCTGTACATGTCTGCCACTAAGCATTGTCATGAGATACGTACAGCACTGTGGGAAGGGAGTGAGTCTTCCTCAGTTGTAAATTAACCTATTTGTGTGACTTTGCTGGTTTTTCTTACCATTAGGCCTTATTTTAGACAGCAAGCTTTTAGTGTACTTTTTCCCCTGTAAGTAGGATCTTTTTCACCAGTCTTCCCTTGGTTTCACGTTTCAAATGGATAATACAGTGGCATTAGCATGTTATCCGATGACAGAGGAGATGTACTAACACACCTACCAGACAAAAGTGATTGGTAAACAGGCAGACACAAGTCAAAAATATTAAACTTGTAAGACAACAGAAAAAAAACCCAATAATAGAATAATTTACAGCACCATCCATGCTACCATGCCTTTAGAAAAGCCTGAAAAAACTTAGTTACACTATGCAAGCAATTTGGGTTTATTTTATTAGCTGTGCGTATAGTACTCTCATGGCAGAGAAGGTGAGATAGCAACTCATGCATAATGTGAATTAAGTGTAGGTGTCCAGTACCACTCATTGCATTCTTTTAGTCAGTATTTTTTGAACATTAACTTGCATTTCATTTAATTTCATTTATTTTTCTACAAATTTGAGAATCTTACATTATACAGTATTTATACACACAGGGTGAAGAGAGACATACAAATATTTAAAACATCAAAACTACATATGCAAATACTTACCTGGTTTCTCAGTTTGTGCACTCTGTCTGAATTTGACACCTATGGATATCAACTCTGGGTTATTAGGCACTATTTTTAGCTATTAAAAAAGTAGAAATAACTTAGAGTCAGAAGAACTGACCTTTCAACTCCCATCAGAAAAAAATATTCTGTAAAACAGCCATTTTTCATACAACCTCAGAAAAAGCTGTTCTTCTTACTTATGCTACAGTCTTCATCCTCTCTGCCAGCACTTTGAATGAACCTCACAGCTGCAAGAGGCTGTGGGGTTCCGATTCATCCCCCATTGCTGGGTTTTCATATTGGCCAAGGGAGCACTCAGAAACACACGTGAGACTGATGTTCCCTTTTTGCAGCAGTTGTGGCCCTCTTCCTCCAATCCTCCCTTTCTCTGCCAGTACTATCTATTCCCTACTTCCCCTCAAACATTTCCTGTATGTACTTATCACTCTTTTCTTCTTGTGGCTGTATATAAAAACAACAATAAAAATGTAGTTAACACTTTGGCCTCAGAGTGGACAGGTTTGTGGGCATTTTCTTTTCCCTCTATGGAATAGATGTGAGGAGGTGGCTGAGAAAATTCTGTTTTATACTTTCACATATTACATGCTTAAGGTCAGAGGGTTTGGCATTTCTAGGGAATAGAACTGTTACAAATAAACCTCACAGAGGCAGGGGAGTGTGCTCTCTATGAAGTTGAGATTGAGTTAACGAAGGCCTTTGAAGATTAAGATGAAGGCCCTAAGTACAAAGAACCCACAACAAAAAAAGCTTTATTTCCTCTGGCTATGTGTTGGAAGGCTCATCCAAGTCACTGGGAGGTGTCTCAAAGTTTTGTAGTGATAACAATCCTATTTGCATGAACCCTACATGTTTCTAATGCAAAAAGAATTCTAGCCCTGTTCTAGTAGTTATGGATGCTTTCTAGGAAATCAGGCTAAAAATACTAGCAGATAATATTACATCACTGCAAGATAAAGTCTCCAATCAAAACAAGTTAAATCAAAGCTGATTTTTGGCAGCTCTGGTGAATATTTGGGGTTAATTCTATATCACTGAGATGTTTTTGCTGACTTAGCTGTGGAAGGGCAAGAGCCACTGATAGCACAGGAAGAGAAACACACACATACCTGTAGAACAGGTTAGTGGTCTCTACCAAGACATTTGTGCACTATCTACTTACAGCTGTGCAGACGAAGAGTTAACTATGGCATTGAAGTCCTACGTGTGGTATGCTCTACTTCCAAGGAGTCAGGACTTGCTGACTGAATAAATGCAATGCCAGTGTTTTAATGGGTTGGGCTACATTAAAATTAGAGTGCAATTAATGTGTGTATTTCACTGAACCCGAGACATAGAGGTCTGAAAAGATGCTCAGAAACAACTTAAATTCAGTTGAAACTAATGTCTCAAGTATTTCATCACCAAGTGATTAACAGATTCTTGGCTATAAAAGAATAATTTCATAGGCATCTTTAGCAATCTGACAATAACAGGATTTGGTGTTACAGCTTTATGAAAGCTTCTCTTTGCTTGTCACTACTATAGCATAATATTTCTCATGTTAGTGTTAGATCACAACAGAGAATATTTCCCAGGAAAGTGGTTTCTTTCATTGTTGTTCCAATCTGTATTGTTTGTTCCATCCAATAATCTGATTCTATTCAGTAATAATTTGTTTCATTTTTGTTGAATCCCTGTGAACAGATTTCATCTTAACTTTATTACTGGAATGTAGTAAGCAACAAAGAAAAGCGTTTTAGTTTTATTTCTTAGTGATACTCTGAACTGTACCTTTTAGTGTACTGGCTACAGTAGAAGGATCCAGAAAAGAGGATCCAATCACAATAACACAGATCTGCATTTTCTGATGAATTCACAGCAAGCTGCTTCACTGAAGACTATTCCCTGAGTGCTTCAGCTGATTAGCTTTAGAGAATTCTTAGCTTGAACAAATACCGTATACCCTTGAACTGCTACTGCTGAAAGCTCATCCAAACACACAAGTACCTCTCTCATCCCATGCTGGGGCAACTCTGACAGCCTGCAACTCTTTCTGGGCTCTTTCTGATCTGAAATGCTGTCTTGGGGAAAAATGAAACAGCACCTGCTAACCACTCTAGGTAATCAGTTTATGGCACATACTTTATAACCATCTGGAAGTTCACTGCCTATTTCAGTGTTGCTGATGATAAATAATGTGTATTACTCAGCTAAAGATTTTAATTTTCTTCCTGGTTCTGCAGAACTATAGAATTTCACTAAAATACAAGTGTTCAGTATCTTCCTTTTTCTTTTTTTTTTTCCTTCCCAGTGCATAGGCGAGGAATAATCACAGATTCTTGGATCCAGATAAAAGGAAACTCTTCCTTTAATTTCCTCCTCTGCAGCTGTCCTGTGTTGAAGTCATCAGCCATACCTAGTGATGAGTTCTTGCTGTGAGAGAGCTATCAGCTTTGTGCAAACTTCATGGAAGTTTCTGCTGAACATTCCAGAGATCACACCTACTGTTCCCTAAAGTTAGACAGCCTCTCCCTTTCTGCTCCACTTCATCTTTGCTCAGTCTTTTGCAGAAAGCTCATGAGATTCATCGGGTTTGTGAAACTAGGGGACAGTTCACCATGGTTGCTGATGATGCACTTTGAGATACAGATATAGTATATTAAAAGAAGGCATTCTCATCCTGCACAGTGGTATTTTACCAAGCAGGGAAACAGCCCATTTTTATGGATAAATCAAAATAGAAACTCATTTTGCACAGACCAAGGATCATCTGTTCTTGGACAGAGCTGAAAGGGAGGTTTTTTTCCCCATTGAATACTGGCTATTAGTAGTATTAGCTCCTCTGTTAAACTGCAAACAGACTGTGCTGTCTGGCATGCAAAATGTTGGTAGAAAACAGGAGAAAGGTTTTCTCAGCAGGGAGCTGAGGCTGTGCACCTGTACTGGGTGGACAGAGGTAGCTCAGGATCCTGTGTGACACTTCTGTGTTCCTGCAATTAGGGAGTGAGTTTTGTTTCTTAGCCCTCATGCCATTCCAACAAAAGATAGTGTTATGATGGCATATTCATATTTCAGAGCATTAGCTTGAAAGTAACATAATATAAACGTGTTAGGGGCCTTAGTGCTGTATATGCTGTGACTGTTGTTACTCTACACTTCATTGCAGGCTGCCACTAGAAAACAATAATCACAACTTGATTTTTTTTTTTAATGTGGACAAGAAGTTGTGAATATGCAGCAAATGTGCTGCAAGCAAACTTAAGACATGCAAGTAAAAATAAAAAATCCAGCTGTTCAAAATGTAGGCGCAGGGAAAAAGGTAATAAATCAGTCATTGGAAAACCTTGGTAGGAAAGGTTTTCCTGGAGATCCTATTCTCTATTCCCAGGAAAAGGGCAGGCAAGATACCAGAGACCAGTGGATTCCTAAAAATAATTTTCATTTCTGAGTCTTGAATGCCTATCATGCTACACAGACCATGTCAGAAGAAAGGCGTTCTGCTTCCTTGTGGATAAGACACAGTTCGAGCTGCAAAGCGGGGGAGAGTAGCACAGCCTCCTCAAAAACTGTCTTTTCACACCCTCTCTGGGGTTTTACATTCATAAAAGCAATAGGGCTAATAATGAAATTAATGAGGCTTAGGATTCATACTGTTTACAATTTCCATAATGCCCAAAGCACAGTCAGTGATGGGAAACTGAAATGAGTTCACTATACTGTCAAATAACACATTTTTCATAGGGAGAATGATGTAATTAAACTCACTCACATGCAGGACATTATTCACAGGCTAGAGGTCCACATGTTCTACCACCAAGTGAAATTCCCACATTTAGCTTGTGTTTCTTGTAGACAATCCCTGCTAAGGTTAATTTTTACAGCCTGAAGACTATGATGTGTATTTATGACACTAAAATTTCAGAAAAGGTGATTTTCCAGGAATGTGGTGAAAGGGAACTATTAAGGTGCAAAAGAAGAAGGAATTCAGCTTGCCATTTCCTGATAGTCTGCAAATCCTAACATCACAGGAATCTACTCTCAGACTGTATTTCTTTCTGTGTAATTCTACATGTGTACCTCATGGATTAACAGATATATGTATGTACCTATATACAGGAATAAATGCATTTATAAATGTATGTAAGCAATACATGCACATATGTACATGCATGTGTTTAAGATAAGGCTGGGATGTGTTTCCTGAGCCACAGCAAAATTGCACAAATTTCATTATGCAAACTAATGGTTAAATCATTCACTACCTGTGCCACATTTTGCACAGCTGCTACTCAGAAAACCACCACAGTTTTGTCTTCTTTTCTTGTTTGGGGGCTGGATCAGATTTCTACCTGGCATTACATTTCCATTGTAGGGGGTGTTTGACAGTGGTGTAGCCTGAGCAATTTAGCTGCTATGTGATGGAAGCTGTGTTGACCCTATTTTGAAAGTTTTTTGGGCTAGGATGGAGTAAAGAAGGACACTCATTCATACAATGCCCTAATGTCTTATCATTATAAACAAGATTTGAAAGATATTGAAAGTCTTATGAAGTATTTGTAGGAAGCTGACAGTGTAATAAGCAGGTGTTTTTCCCATGTATCTTTTAGAATTATACATCTCACCCAACCTCCTGCTCAAAGTAGAACTAAATCTGAAGTCAAACTGTCTTGCTCAGGGCCATGACCAGCCATAACTTGGAAATCTCCAAGAGTTGAAGTTCCAGAGTCTCTTTGAACAAGCCTATTCCTATTGTTGCTTCACAGCGCACAAAGATTTTTTTTTTCTTTACATTTAGCCAGAATTTCTCTTGCTGCAGCCTGTAATATTTTGTCTCCTCATTTCCCTGAGCAGCTATGGGGACTTTGTTTTTTCTTTCTTTTGGGTAACCTCCCACTGGTCATTAAAGACAACTAGATCTCCCCTTAAACTTCTCCACATTGAAGAAGTCCAGGTCTTCTAATTTCTCCTTTTATGCATTTATGCCAGTGGATCTGTGCCCTTTGCAGTTTATCCATTTCTCTCTTGTACTGACTGGCAAGCTCAAAATTTAACACAGTTTTCACTAGAGTTGAAACACTGAAATTTTATTAACCACACAGATTGTATAAAAGAAGAATTAATTGCCATGTAAATTAAATACCAGGTTGAAGGTGTAACAGGGGTTAGCAGTTTCCAGAAGTGAGTCAGCAGATGTTTTTGAGAATCTAGTTCAGTAAGAAGTCCGAGATCACACGAGAGGTCAACTTCCAAATAATATAAATGAGAAATTTTTATAACAGAAGCTCTTCTTTCTCTGTTGGTGGATTGTGCTAAGCTATTTTTGTTCCTTGCAAGATGACTGTTTCATACCTTGGTGATTTCAAACAAAGCACTATTTAAAATTGAAATGTCAGCTTGGCTGGAAAAAAATTACAAAGAAATCACTAAAAGGAAAAGCCTGTGACAGATTTTTTTTTCCCAGTCTTGCCTAGAATGTTGATTCTCTTTTTAAATTCCGTATAGCTTGGTGATATGTGCAAAAGGCACACAGGGTGCATGTACACAATTTCAACAAAGGAACTCAGATTTGATGCAGCAGCATCTATATTTTAGTGTAACTCCCTCAACAATTATTAAGATATGAACAATTTCATGCTGTAAATTTCCCTGATGTTCCTCTGGTCTTTCAGCTGCTGGCCTAATATGAACTACTGTGATGTGGAAATACAGCAGTGCACTCACCCTTGATAAGCACATTGACAGCTGACTTAAAATACAGTCCCTAACTGGAGCAAAGATTTACCTTTTCTAGTAGTAATTCTTGCCTCAAATACAGTCAGAATATCAATACAATCTTTACAAAAATAGCTGTCCCCCATAATTTCAACAGGATAAGTCAACCATTCAATAATAAATTGAAAAAATGTTATTCTGACACCTACTCAGCATTCCCCTCTTACCTGATTCTGACAAAGACATGCTGATATTGATTTTGGTTTGGCTGTTAGATAGGACACTGGTGCCACTAAGCTGCATGTGCACGTTCTGCAGTGCTGCTTTGGAATATTTCACATTGTGATATCGTCAGAAAACTCATCTCCTTACATCTGAAATTGTATTTGTGAGGTTCTGTGCCTGAGGCCAGACTGTCTGGGTAATAACCATCATAGCCAATAGGGACAAGGACTGTCCTCCTTCTTTATTCAGGAGCACAGTTGCAATCTTGTTCTCTGGAGAGAATAAGTCAACCAAAGGGAGAAAGATAAGTGATAGGACTACAACACATGTTAAAGGTTTGTTTTTTCCTGCTTTGTTCCAGGAGATTACTGTCACGGGAAATGGAGCAGTATCTGCAGTCAGAAAGATATGGATGCACCATTATGACTGGATTTCTATGGGAAGAACTCCTGATACACAGAGGCCAGTCATAGCAGGACCTTTCTAAACTCTTCATTTTTGTAGGAGTCCTACATAGAAGAGCATGTCAATCAGTGATACTGTCCCCTCTGTGTCACAATAAAAAATGAAGTAAACACGAGAAAGAAATAACCTTTGGTGTGTTTGCAATACATTTGGAAAGGTCCTATAAGGTTATGAGCATTATCTGGAAAGCCAGCTGTGCCATTCACTCCTCCCTGTTCTTGATAAGTCCCTTACTCAAATGGAGGACAGGTTGAACGTCGTTTACTGACGTTTTGAACTTTATCTGCTGGTTCTTATCTCTTCTGCCACGCAAAATACGTACATGAGAACCTTAATTTCTGCACGTTAGCAGCAAAAAGAGCAAAAAGAAGAAACAAGTCTTTCATTCAGCTGTTCTCAGACCTGAATGCTAATGGGTAATTACAGTCCAGAATATCAGAGAAGAATATCAGTGTAGAGCACACATCCCTTCCTTCAACAGAATTGAAGACCTGGTTGGTGCTGCATTTTTCTCAGGTACATGGTGCAGAATGTCTCCTGTGCCAGTTAATGCTGCACATCCAGTACCAGGTCGCTGCTGTTACAGCTGCCAATGTAGCAGCACCCCAAGGAATGAGTGAGGCTGTGTCACGGTAGGCACTTCACACAGACAGGTAATTGTCAGCCTCAGAAAAGTTACACTCTGTACCAACAAAGCAGGTTAAAGGTGAGGGGGTAAACAGTGCACAAGGAATAGAAGACCCATGAAGCTAGCTCTCCTAGCAGGGTCATGACCTTGCTGGAAAAACTCCCTCTCTCCTGCTTCAACATACAATTTGTGACCATGTGGTGAAATCCAGTCAGGGCCTTGTCTCCAAAGGGCAGCTGGAGCTCACAGTGAAAAAGAACTCACATCCATCAGGTCACCAGGCATGCTGCCCTGGCCCTTCCCTCACAGCCATGGCTGTTTACAAGCTCATGTGCTCATGGCTGCAGGAGACCTTCCAGTTGTTTGTGGAGCTCAGCTTTGCTACAAGAGCAAAAAGGAGCCATCATGTTTGTGACAACTCTCTCACTTGTACTGATGTGTCTAACTTTCTTATCAGATATATAAAAAAATAAATAAGTGGGTTTTTTCTTAGTAATGAATGTAAGTTAAGATAAATGTATGGTCATGTTTTTACCTAATGTCACTTTTTAATTATTTAGGATTTGCTCTCTTGACACAGCAGCACAGTTTGATGCTCTTACAGACATGAAATAATCTAGATCCATAGAAAAACAGAACTGTTATTCAGAACACATACACTGGGATCAGTGGCACTTGCACCTGAACAGGAAATGTAATGTCTAATTTTTAACGCCTAACATGAGGCATAACATTATGTTAAGGACTGTAGCAAACCATCACAGTCAGTGCATGACAGAACTTTTAATGTTATGCTTTAAGCAAGAAAACCACAGTTTCCAAAACTTTTGAGATGTTCTACAGTTTAAAACTATCTAAGGTACCAGAAGCACAACATTTTTTGGAATGTTGTTGAGAGAAGACATTTTCAGTTTTGCAATGGTACTGATGAAGCCTGATAGATAAAAGCATTATGATTATTTGAAATAATGCTGTACCTAACGTCATATAGACCACAAAATACTCAACTTTGTGTTAAAAAGAAAGCCGCCTTATGCTGACAAATCTACAGTTGAAAGAGCCACAGGAGATAAGTTCACTATTTTGCCACTGAGAGAAAAGGTGGTATATATTTTGGAAATATTTTGGAAAAAAATTGACATTACAAAGCTTGAAAAGAGCATATTGTATTTAGTGAAAGAGAATCTATTATGCTGATAGAGATAGTGTTTCTTTTGGAGACAGACAAATATTTAGATTGCCCATTATTTAGAGGTAGGATATCCTCTTAACCAGATACCCTGGTATTTATAAACAAAACTATTAAGAAAATATAGTTTCTGTGGGAAATGTTGGTATTCCAATGTCGATATCAAACTGACATTGCCCTTTATTGTTAAAAGGGCAGTCAGATACAGGGGTTGGTTGCAGCTTATTGTAGAGGTTTGGTTGCATAAATTGCCTGCAGCTTTTGTTACTAATGTCACCATCATAAAAATCTGATTCAGTCCTACTTCTTTTAAAACGTTCATTATTAAAAATCCAATCAATTTTACCAACATGAAAGAATCATTATTTTACCCTGTAACATTTGCAGCCAGGTCCTTTGTTACAGTATCAAAATTTCTTCTGGTAGTTAAGAAATTTTGTTAACAATTTAGAGGCACAGTGAAAGGGATTGGACTCATCATGTTAACGAAATTCAGGTTTAATAACTAAATCCTAGGGGAAGGTATACTTTACAAACTCTTCTTCAAGGCCTATGGCTCCATAACTGCTGTGTAGTTTAAACCCATAACAAATTCTCTGAAGATGGTCATTTGAAGTTTTTACATTGCATAAAAACTTGTGAGCTGTGTGTGTACTACAATGAACATGGCAGTGGTAGCACTGAAAATACTAGCATTCAGTGAGGCTTCTACATGTTTCTCAGGCCACTGCAACAAGTTACTGCTGCCTGACGCTGCAACCTTTGCTTTGGCAGGCTCCACTTAATGGCAAATTGCCTGGGTAGAGACAGCTGTGAGATGGCATTTCTTTACATTTCAAGTCAAGTAGCACTTATCTGTGCACAAAGGGCAGTGCTGGTAGTATTGAAGAGAGGAAAAAGAAATAAGAAGCCATTTGTTAATTCTAAGATTTTTTTTCTGTAACCAAATAAATTATTCTATGCACATGAGCTCATAGCTCTGAGCACAGGATGTGCTGCGCTAGATAACTGTATATTATCCATTTTGCTGGATCAATAGCACTGAACACTGGGTCGTGTATTCTGTGGTTTATTCCTTCTTTCAGTCAAGGTCAGGTCAGCTTATTTGGCAAGCATATGAATGATTAATTAAAGCCAATTAAACAGCAATCAATCTCCTCATACCTTTTACCTTTACCAAAAGTATTTTGTGAAAAAAGGTTCTTGGTTGGTAAAAAGCTGATATTCTTTAACTTAGTTTCTGCCCTCAGGACATCCCTTTTGTAGAGACTCCAGCTCAGTAGTTTTGCATTTGTGCCTCATGGAATATTGTGTAGCTACAGAGGATCATCAATACCTTTAGCTGCATTATTGTAGTTGCTCATATGTCAGGCAGGTTACAGTTGCAGACCCTGGTATAGAGGTCTAGAACTTATGGAAAGGATTGTTAAAAATCATGTTAGGTATAATGTATAAATGGAGATGTGTCCTTCCCCTCTAGTCTGCTCTACGTGAGAGTTCAGTGAAAAGTAACAAAAGCTCCACCCTTTCTTAGGAGCAAGCTCAGGAAAAATACACAAAAAGTGTTCTAAATTTGCAAGTTTTCTCATATAAATGGGAGAACTTAGTAAAAAAGTGAGTGATTTTGAAAATGCCAGGAGAAAGTAAAATTATAGAGGTATTTAAAATACTGAATTTAATAATTCTGTTAGAAGGAATGACACACCTTGGACTTCAGGATGTTATGTTTACATGCATCCATGTGTGAGCACATGGTGCATCTAGTGTGGGCCGTAGAGATATAAGGAATATTTAACACCTAATTCTGGAAATTTTACTTTTTTTTTTAAACACTATGGCTCACTCGTTCCTTCTGGTGAGTTATTTTTGGGCTACTGCACATCTATGATAATGCAGTCTTCTGGGGCTAGACTCTACAGTTTTATCATACTGAGGCCAAAAGGCCTATCCTGTCCTAACACACAAATATTTTATTTATAGGCCAGTAGGACAGAAGCCTTTCCATTCTTTATCTTTTATAACACTCCACATAATGTGATATCAGGTAGGGCAGAACTTGAAGTTAATTTCAGCTCCATGGATAACCTTTGGCATGAGAACTTAAATATAAAGGCAGAACAGAAACAAACAGTGTGATGCTGTAAGAGGGGAACTAACTCTCCTGCCAACATCCCTGAAGCAGCTGCCTCTCCTGAGTCAGAATAAGTTAGCACTCATTAATTTGGTTACTGCTCTTTCCTTAGGGAGCCTTCAGTATAAATGACCTGAAACATGCAGGGTGTCTCATATCCTTACAAAAATCCATGGCGTCCGTACAGTCAGGCAAAGAAATAGTATGAGGGTCATGATTTCCACATTTCTACATGGCTTTTAATGACTCCAAGTAAGAAATTAGTGCAGTTGAGAGAAATAACCAGAAATTCATTCTAATTTTACACTGTGCTATCCTAACTTCCTGGTTTTGCTACCAAAATGTACAGGCTCATTTCCACTGAGTGCTGCAGACAGCTGGTACTGGAGGGAGGGCACTAGGATGTGTGGCGGTCCTGCCCCTGCCTCACAGAGAAAACACAGGATTGCCCCAGTATTGTTTCCAGATTGGGCCTCTGCTAAGAAAAGAAGGTCAAGAAGATCCCCTAATACCTGGTCTAATCCTTGCTGAAGAAGAATAAAAGGTCCTATTGGCTTCATTTGATATTTGACTTGGGTCATCCTGCAGGCAGCTCATAGTAAAAGTCTTGAGATTGTTTAGTTGTTTTTGCTAGTTGAGCCACTCTGATGTTTCTTGTGTAGCATCAGTATATGTAGCTGTGTGAAAAGAGGTGGTCTGAAACTCCCAGATACAGCACTTTATATTTCCTCTCTCTGTCCCAGAGGCAACAGCTAAATCCTGGGGTAGTAGAGACCCCACACAGGTTGTGCTTTCCTGTACTAGACATGGAATTAAATCTTAGAAATGAAAACTATCCAAACCAACCAAACCAAACTGCCAGAAGCAAGTAAAAATATAATTAAGAACTGACACATTAATTTTTGCTATGTTTCAACATGAAATAAGTTTTGGTTGAGATGAGGCATCTCTGCTAAACCATGCCATTGCCTGCTTAATATAAGGAAAAAAAAAATCTTTTTTAAGCCTTCTGACCTTGCTTTCTGAGAAGATGGTATTAATATTGCCTGAATCAATGTTCTGTCTCCATGAATATCTATTTCATACACTTTGCAGAGATTCAGCATTTATATTTCTAGATGTTTTAACAGCCTATTTCAGAACTTTAGAAATGACAGATTAAAGGAAAGTTTTCAAGGTTGCTCATTGTTTTTCAGGAATCAATTCTTTTACAGCATGCATTTTTTATTTATCTAAAACATAGCTGACAGTGTCACAGAAAAAAAGTGATGACTGAGAACTATATTTTTTCATTCAGGTGTGGTTAATTTTCTAAGTAATCTCTGTGAGTTCAGCTGCAGATTTTCTCTCCTGCAAATTTACACTACTGATATTTTGCTGGGATCTTGGTGAAAATCCTCAGGCTCAGAGGTAGCAACACATTCCTGGAGAATCCTTCTCCTACAGTCTCAAATTATAAAGTCATCTCAGGCTATGGAGTCACACACTGGCTGTGCAGGTCACAGGGTACCAGCAGCAGTGGCCACTCCTGGAGTGGAAAATTTGTATATCAGCAAAATAAAAATGCCAGTCACTGAGGAGTGATTAGCAACTATGCACATGAAAATGGAGAGAGCAGATAAAGGACCTAGAAGACATCCCTGAAGAACTACCAGGCAATGAACACATGCAGGAAGAAAGGAAATTTAATATATCTGCCACTAATGGTATGCACTTCATATAATAAAACATCCCGGGAAGTGACAGAACCACACAGTTTAATGTTGTTGGGGGAATCAACAATTTACTCTGAAAAATGTGTGTTTCTCATTCACAGTTTAAAAATTTCTCTTTTAAATAGATTGATCTTTTAAATAATGAACAATCAAGGCTGTTTTCTTAGCTGTTGTATAACACTACAGTATCTTAATTTGTAATTGTTCTGCCTTTACACTATCAAAGGCACCATCCACTTTTGCTTGTATTCCTTCTTGAGTAGATCATTACTTAACAGTACAAAGTAGAAATTTCTTTTCAGAGCACATCATAGAAAAAGTGAGGAAAATAAAAGTGTAAAATCTCCATGAGAAGGGACTAAGAGAAGGGTGTTTTGCACAGCAGAGAACCTCCTGTTTCTGCATTTAAAATCTCATCATAGGCAGTAAAAATGTCACCCTAAAAGCTCTTTAAGGCATTCAGTGACAGATCAGAGCATGCACCAACAGATCCATGACCTGCTACCTGGCAGGAACAGACAGCAATGAGGCATACATAGAAAGGGAGGTGACTGGACTGAGATCGCTTTCCTACAGGAATACAAAGTGGACGTATATGTTTTTCTGTCACACACTTCAGACTAAGTCCTACAGCAATTCCTGCTTTTGTGGTGTAAAGAATTGCAGTGTGTAGGCCAAAAAAATCATGGAGTCAAATATTTTCACAAGTATAACTGTGAGGTGTATAAAGCTCTGTGAGGCTAAGTCTAAAAAGTAAACCTAGACAGCACAGTTTTTCTGGGCCTTCAAGCTCAGCACAGAAGCAGTATCCTTAAAATGGACAAATCTTTCAGAAAGCCTGATGCTCTGCTATCCCAGGCAGTCACAGCTATATGTGAACATAAAGCAGCCCAGACAACAGTAGTTTTTATTCCTTGAATATAACACAAAGCTCAATGGAAAGATAAGCTGCGCTTGCTGCCTCAGATATTCAACAGTGTATCACATACAGCATAAAACACCACAGCTCCATAATCATGTATAACAAGGTACAGTGTTTGATTTCTAACAGATTAGCAGCTCCTACTGCTTGTTATTCACTTGCTGTAGGAGTCTCATCTGATTTAACTGGCTTTTGCAATAGCAACAACAGTGAGAGTCTGAACTCCAGGGATCTGTGTTAATAAAACAGGATTATGATCTGCATGAATCTTGGTCAAAAGCTAAGGATTACTACTTCAGATATAAACAGCATGCACAGATGAACTGTTCTAAAGCAAAATTTCTTTTGGTAATTGCTTCTAGTAATGAAAGAAAAGGAGAAGAACATTATGTGACATAGATGTGAAGGTGTCCACAAGCAGAATGCTTCTCTCAGGTGTTACCAGCCAAAGATGTGTAGGTACTTCATCCTAGGAAGACCAATATAAATAATTTGTGTATGAAACCACAGCTAATACTGGGGAGTTTAACTGTTCTTTCCCAGCTCACTGCAAAGGGTAAGCAGCTAGACTTTCACCTCTTGGCTGAGGCCTCCAACAGGGTCCCCAGCCCCCTGCTTAGTGCAGATGTGCTCTGAGGCAGAGCAGGCAGGACAGCAGTCAGTGCTTTCCCTGTGCTATGCCACCAGTAGTAACCTTTCTGAGGTAATTCAGCTAAATTGCAGATGAACTGATGCCAGGTTCAGAAGCACCAAACCCACATAAAGCCGTGGGAGTCCAGGGGCTGGGTATTTAGCCAGAATTTTGTGCCTAAGGGATGAAAGGGGGTTCAAATAGATTCTCTACAACTCTCAACATGCCTAAACTCATCAGCCTCTTAGCCTGCATACTCCTTGCACCATCAGCTCTTCTCGCTGACTGCTGCAAGGGCAGACAGGGCATGTTCTGCTGACACCCTGCAACACCTCGGGAGGGACAGAGGTTTAGAGTTTCCTTCAGGATCTTGTCCTGTGTAATTTGACTTTGGTAATTCAGATAAAGCGGGGTATTAAACCCACAAAAGCAGAAGCTAGCGATTTGGGGATTCTCTAATTCAAGACCTGAAAGTCATTAATCAATGATCACAAGGTGAGCATTTATCATGAAGAACTGCTTTTGAAAATTTGTCTCACTCTTTTTCTTTTCTCCCTTTATGACTCCTTCTCTGTCCCGCTTTCTCTTCTTAATTTTAAAAGAAAAAAAAAAAAGTAACCCCCAGATTACCATTAAAAAGTCTGAAGTTATCCTAAAGGACATTCTTTTTATAACTTCACACTGTTGCCATACATTGTAGCAGATAAATTTTAACAAGCATTCATTTACCAGCATGCTCCAAACTAAGTAAACAAAAAATGTCCCGTCTTGATGCAAATTTATTTATTTGCTGGCCAGAACCAAGACAAGACAGAGATGAGTTTCTCTAATGCTCTCTGCCCAGAAGGACAGTGGAAATTTGTCTGAACAGAGACTTCTGTGTCTGAACAGATCAATGGGTCAGATGAAGGCAGAAAGTAGCTATTCTAAAAATATATATTCATAATAAAAACCACAAAAAAGATGGCCTTTTCTACCAGAATTGCAAAATCCATGGGAAAGAACAAATTTTTCCCTTGATCCTCATCAAATGCCATTAGTGGTTGCTGCACTTAACAGAAGTAGTTTTCCTCTCTGTATAAGGAGAAGCCATGTGTGGGAAGCAGTGTAAAAGCCTGAGGTACTTCTTTCTGAGTGCTTTCACAAGTAGCTCAGTCAAGCTCAGAAATATCCTTTTAAACTCTTTTAGCTTTGAAAAATCAACAGGAGAATCTTAATACCACAAGACAAAGTATTTAGAGCTACTGAACCAAATTTTTCTGAATGAGGGATTGGAAGCACATGACCACATGGAATTTTAAATTGCATTAAAAATGTTTTACTTAACTGTCCTTCCTGTCATGTTTTTAGACCTTGAGCATTGTTTCAGAGAAATAGTTCAGCACGGTGAGTAATAATACATCACAGGACCCTGTTCCCATAGATCAGAGATTTCTTAGCTTAGTCTTCACCTAAACAAATATTCCCTTAAAAAAAAAAATAGAATAATATTCATAGTGTCATGTGCTGAGTCTTTTGAGTCACTTGGAAGAGTAAACAGAGCCCCCCTGCCTGTTCCTGCTTCCTTTGACTCCTGCTTCCTTTCCCATGGGCTTTATTTCTCTGACCCTTTGACCCATGCCTGGGCCTAACAGGTTCCATTGTCCTGTCTTGGCTCCAACAGCTGAGAAGCCACCAAAATGAGTTCTGCCACTGGGAAACCATAGCTGAAACCTTTCTGCTTGGTGGGAAATATTTTCCATGTGGGTGTCAGAGGCACTGGATCCTTTCCACTGACCAGCAGAGTCTTCTCTTATCTTGACCTTTCTGCCTCTTCTTTTATTTCCTACACTTTATTTTTTTTTTTTTTTGAGCCATTGGATTCTTGGCTAGTTTTGCTGTTTGCTACAGCATTTATTCTTATTCTTGTCTTAAGGTTTAGTTTTTTTAACTGAAGTATTCTGAGAAAAGAAATGTTTATTTCAGTCAAGATAAGAGCTAAACTAAAAGAAAAATACCCCTTTTTATTCACATCCCTCCAATGCCTAAATCCAGGTTTCATTCCTGAAAGCAGTTTTTCAAAAGGAAGTGAGTTAAATATATGATAACACAGAAAATGCTTCTCAGTTTGCTGCTTAAACAACATGTAAAATAAGTATGTGGCAAGACAACAATGCCACACTTGGAGGAATTTTTCTACTTTGGGGTTACATGTGGCTGGTCTCTGAATGTCACTGACAACACAGCAGAATATCATCTATATTTCTCTTTTTCCTTCTCTCACTCATTTACCAAAAAATTATTATACTCAGCTCACCCTACCTACTGTGAATACATTTTCACCATTATATACATCTGCCAAAGACTTATGGTGAAGTATAAACTGCAGAATATTAAATTAATATTAAATATTGAATGGTAAATATTAAACAACAGTTCAAGAATGATGTAGAAAGAAATGTCTTGTTGGTAATAACTGATCATAACAATACGGCAAAAATCACAAACAGTGATGACACTTATGCACCTTAATACACATTATTAAACAGGCTTTCAGAAATTCCAATGCCCTTGTGTGATATTTTGTGATATTTTACATGTATGGGCCATGATACCAACTACATCATCCAACAGGGCTGTTTTGTGAGAACACCCCAAATTTTGTTCTGAATTTTTTACTGGGGTAGAAAATCTGTTGATTGGATCGCAGTAGTAGCCATATTTTAGGATCTTCTCTTATGACATTTTGCAAGTTCTTTTGATCTGTGAACTCCTACATATTTGTGATAGAAGTGTGGATTCCTCTCAGAAGTGTCTGCATACCTGCCACAGCATATAGGAATTTTATTTTCTTGCTTTTTAAAGGCCTACTATGAAATAATCCACAGATCTCAAGATATCCAGACAGTATGATGAAAAACCCTATTCTAAGATATAATCTTTGGGGTATTCCCTCCTGAATTATATGCATTTCACAAAGCAGAGTATGATTATTTCAGGCTTGAAATAGAAATTAACACCTAGAATGAGGATGACCAAAAAGACAAAAAATGTCAAGAAAAAGCCCACACAGTTGATCAGAAACGAAGAAGTTACAGTCCTCTATGTAGAGAATGAATATCTAGCTCTTCTGAGTCTCAGGATTCACAGCAAAAGTTGAATTTTTATAACCTAATAATTGCAAGAAAAAGAACGAATTTCTGTGGAGAGAGATATCTAGGCTTCACAGAAACCTAGGGAAATTTGCATTTGATCAGGAAGTCTCTATTTGAAACTTGAATTGTGCTTTTTGGTCTTTATGTGTGGGATGATGACTCACATTTATAGAATAACCAGGGTCAGCATGAGACACCATGTTCACATTAACCACGGATAGTTAATATGTGATTGGAAAATCTTTATAGCCACTGTGGGAAACTCCTTGAGCTGGTGTGTGTCTAAGCAAATGCCATGGCAAAAAAAAGTCCTAGACAAAATTTTGTAGCTTACATTTGGATTAGGCCTTGTCATCAGAAGAGCAAAGAAGAAACACAGTTTCTTTGAAAGTTGCAGTTGGCCAGAAGCATCACCTACAGACATGATTACCTGCTCATCTCTTGTTGTCATGTCAGCTGAATAATTGGTGCAACTAAGATCAGGATATGAAAAGAAGTGTTCAGTTTTGCAATAATGGCATACTGCTAAGAATTTCACAGGTGGATATGGGACAAAGAAGGATGGGACCCCATCGTGTGCTTCTTTTAAGACCTCAGCGAATTAGAAAGAGCATTTGTCCCTCTCAACAAATAACTTCTAGTTTTGGTGGTCAGAGAGGAGCAGGTGAAGAGCAATTTAAGACATACTTGATTATGCCACAATATTTTTTTAATCTTATGCAGGTACCTATTTAGAGGCAGAGAGTAACAGAAACGTTTAACTAAGCACATGAAACCAAGTTATGTTTCTGAAAAGAAATGTCAGCATGAAATTATTTTGGCACATTTCTAGGTGACCATCCATGTCTGCACACACCGGTTATTAATCATTGCAGTTTCTTAAAAGCTGTTGATCTTGATTCACAACACTGCAAAGAAGTGGATGCACTTAGTGTAATAACTGACAGCAGCAGTTCATCAGCCATCACTGAGGGATATGGTGGTGAGTGAGCATCAGCAGAAAAGACAAAGAAGAGATGAAGGCCTCTGTGCTATGGAGAGGAAGCCAAAGTCCCCTCAGAGAGCTGATAGCATCACTTAGGTAGACAAGTCACTTCCTGAGTGGAAGCTGAAATCAGATATAATTCTAACAATGTCCACCAGGAAATCACAAAAATGTGTAGGATTCATTGGTTTCTAAAAAAAATTGGATGTTTCTCTAAATCTCAAAAGCTAATGTACGTGGTGTTTGTTTTCAGCAAGTTCAACAAGGACTATGACAAAGATCCTGTTGCCTCCAAACTTAATCATGTTTCTTTATAAATTGCTATCTGATGAGCCATTTATATAGTTGTGCCCCAAGTTATTTCCTCTGCTGTCCCTCCACCAACAATGTCTAATCTGATTTTGCTTCCTATGATTCTTATCCAGTGCTGCATTGAATGTCAATATCCAGTCCAAAAATCAGAGTGAATAAAAGCCCCACATATGTTGCCTAATATTTTTATTAATTGTTATAATGCCCATAGTTTTGACCATAAATCTGGCTACAATAGCTCTCTTTCTGAGACATTTTATTCTTTCTTGTTCACCACATCAAATTTCTGGTCGTTAGTATAGCTATGGCTCTTCCTTTTTAGCCAGATTTTGCACCCTTTTTGTCCCTCCCACTTAGACTATCAAGTAATTTTTTCTCTACTGCCTCATTATCTACTTATATGTCAACTGGGAAATATTGTCATTTGGAGATCTTGAATGAATGTCCATATAACTTCAAGTATCTGAAAGTTTCCACTGTACTCAGATTCATCACAGCCTTACCATCAGGTAGAAACTGTAAGGAGCCAATACCTGGTGCTTTTAGTACCACTAATTTTCATATAATCTTAACTTGTCTAATATCTAAATTAATTTATTTTCCATTTCATGCGATGCTGTTATATCAGTAAATTGTTGGTACAATCTTTATAGCTAGTCCCAATCCTGCACTCCAGTGAAATAATAGACATAATGGTAACTATGGTCCCATTCCCAGATATAATTTCTATTTACTTAATCACAGATAAGTGAAAAGTAAATGTGGGAGGGGAGACACTTACTTAGGAGGCTTACTTACCATAGTGAGTCACTCTGTAAATCAGTACAATTAGTACTAGGTGCTTGTAAACACTGCTTTCCACCATGTATCCATTGTGGGGCAGGGGCATACTATGCTAAGGATTGTATTAGCAATCTGCACACCGACTGGGGAGCTGCATTTAATTCTCACAGCAGGGAAAAGGGTGCAGGAGTGCCTGCCTCACAAAGAAGATGATACTGAAGTGAGGAGGAGACTGAACTTATTTGGCTAAGTTAACCCTTTAGTCTCTTACAACAACGACTGTAAGCAGTGGAGAGTTTCCTTAATGCCTTCTCTCCTCCCTCCATTATGCCAGTAGCTGCCACTGACAGTTTTGCTTTTGATAGATTTGGAAATTCAAATAATTTCCAAATCAAAAGATAGATCTTTTTTGAGAGCCACAAGTTATAGAAACTCTCCTGAGGTGTTCAGCTGAATTTCTATTTTCTAATACCAGTCTTCTTCTGGAACAATATGGTCCATACTTTTTCACAGAAACATTTGTACTTCCTAATAAATTTTTATTTCCTCTTACTCAAATTTCTTGTGCTTATATGCTGTCATAAAACTTAGTGTTCTCATCACATTTCACTGATAGAATATGCAGGAGTCACAGAGTTCAGTGATCCATAAGTGACTGTAGGTGTAATGACCCCAAATGCCTGCACATCAATGGGCTCAAACACACAAAGACTGGATTTGCATCCAAATGGGTGTTTGGAAAAATACTTTATAGGTCATAATGAAGCTATATTGTTGTGTAACCACTGTTAATGTGCTTTGGTAATTAGTTTTGAAACTGTATTTGAGCATTTCAGAATCAATTACACGAAAGAATTCAAAACTTTTAGAAAGGTGCAACCCACATCTAATGTCTAATTTAAGGTCTCTGAAGAATAGGTGAAGCCAGTCCCTTCCAACAGATCTTTGCACAAGGTGCTGTTTTTTAGGTTTTGGAGAAACTTACATATAGCTCTTTTTACATGCAAACACACCTTTTGATATAAATATGAGGTTATAATTTTCATGAGATAATTTCATTTTTGTTTTAAATTTGGAATTCGGAAGACATTACAAAGTTGTTTTTTTCCTAGATTTAGAAGGGTAATAATTCTGAAAGTCTGTTCTGAAGCTCTACCTTCTGAAATCTGTTCCACTTGGTAATTTCCCTGAAATTAAATATTTTTGCAAGGCTTCAATTGTGGCAGTAGAAATACCAATCACATAGGCATACACTGTTTTTATGTTCCTGGGTTTCTCCTTTGCTCTCAGTAAAGCTGCTTTAGTAGCTGAAATTGCACCTGTGTGTACTATGGAGGAGAGCAAATATCAGTGAATGATAGACACATCTTATATTTGAAAACTAAAAATTTGAGCTGTAAAGAGTTTCTTGTGTGTTGTCTTCTGTGTATCTACTGAATGTCTGACAAGGAAAAATGGAAACTTCCTAGAAAAAGGGTCTTCTGCTTCATGGAAAGAATTCAAAAGAGTTAAGTCCTGGATCTGTTAAATTTAATGCTGCTCAATTGCAACAATTAATTCCAATTAAAAAAAAAGTGACTCAGGTTTATCCCTTCATTTTTTACTTAAAGTTGCCTTATGAGATCTACTATAATAAATTTGAACAAACTGGTTTTAGATTTGTACTATCCTATGCTCAACAGTGAAATTTGTTACTACATAAAATTTGTTGTGACCCTTTAAAGCTTGCTGTTAAATAAGTGTACTTTTGTTACAAAATTTGTGATAAAATTTATCAGATTATCACTAGTTTTCACAGAAATATTACGAAAATTCATGAGTAAATGGTTTGTGACACTAAAGGGGATCATATAGTGGTTAAGGAAAACAGCAATTGTGTTTGATTCCTGTCAGCACTTCCATCACAGAAAAATGCTATTATCATCAACAGAGTTGTGGGTATTAGCAAAGAAAGCAAGAAATATACAAGCTCATATAGATCATGGTCTAAGATCTTATTAATTTATAAGGTAAGGTTTGCATGTGAAATGTACTAATGTGAGTGATAAGACTGACTGAAGGGCTGCAAGGCTAAGTACAAGCTAAGTACAGTCTACCATCCATCCTCTTTCAAAGGTGATCCTCTCTCTCCAGCATCAGTACTGGCTGTTTGTACCCAGAGCGTTCTCAGCTGTGCTGCTTCCTGCCTGAGCTGTCTCTGTAGACTCTCTGGGTGTGTGTGTGTGTACAGGCTTGTATTTGTATCACACTGGGCTGCTTTAACTCATTCAGCTTTAAGGAAAAAGCTATTATATTCTTTGGTGGAGTCTAAAATGAAATTAATTCAGCTCCTGGAATAGTACTTAAAAGGTGCTTTTTTGTGGGCTTGTTTAATGAACAGCTGCTTCCTATTAAGGGAAGGGTAGATCCCCTTTTTACATTTTGCAAAGGAAACTTAGGATTAATTAAATGAATTATTCTACGCAGTAATTAGTGGCCCTTGGAATTTTCCACATCCCTGTAAGTTTGAAAGTCAGTTATGATCACAAAAATAAGCTCTCTGCTTTCCTTGTCAACTGTTTCAAAGCAAAACTGAATGCATTATCGCTCACTCTGCAAACAGAAGGCTACACAAAAGAGTAAGTGAAAAAATCACGTTAACATGTATAGTCTTGCATAAAATGAGAACGCCTAACTCTCAGTGTCATACTTTACTCAGACTGGGGTTTTAAAGTTATGAAAGAAGTAATGGACTAGTGTCTGTAGAGCTGAACTGATGCTTCCTTTCCTTGTAACGCCTCAGTGAAGTCTGTGAGAAGCAAAGCTTTGTGGCCTTTTGAGCTGACTAAGCAGGCCTTTAGGTTTGGATCTACTTTATATTTAGCTGTCCTTTGGAAATAAGATAACTTTTAATAAATTGTTTCCAGTAATTATGAAAAAATAATGCATTTGGTTGTTTTTTTGTTGTTGTTTTTTTTTTTTTTTGCTTGTTTGTTTTTTTTAAATTGTCCTAATACAGCTAATTGGAACAGTTGTTGCTGTGATACTTATGTTTTCTTCCCATGTATTTATAGTACATTTACTCTCTTACATTTTGTTGCTCTTAACCCCTACTGATGTTACAAAGCTTCCCAAGTGTCCATTTTAAAAGGACTATGTCAAATGCAGATGACTAGCTCTAGAAAAGCTGGGAAAGAAACATCTTCTTCCTCAGAGGAAGACCTTTCCAGCAGGTCGTTTTAATCAAGTACAAGATGAGCTCAGTGTGTTGCCTGCTGAGTAAAAAGCTGTGGATAGTATTATAATATTATATCTAATAGTCCTTTCCAGCTTTAAAAAGCTATACAACCATGTAGTGCTCCTTCCCTTGAAACAAGTGTGAATTTTAGGTGCAGTTCTCATGAACAGAAAGTGAAATCTTCATCAAAATCTGAATAAGATCCTGTGTTTAGTGACCTGAATGCCTTATGAAAGATCATTCTTCAATATCAGTTTTATAATCTCCTTAGAGATTTTAAATTGTGTGATAATCCACATTAATACTCTTGAGACTGAAATTAAATACTTTTGGGTTTCAAATACAGCACGTGCCATTTGGACAGCTTGAAATTAAGTGGAGTGGGGACTTTGGAAGCAGAAGACTCATGAGGTCTTATTCAAGCTTCAGGCCACAGTGAGGCAAAAGATATTATCAAAACCAAACTTCAGGCCCTAGAGAAACAGTATGCATTGCTATGTGCATACAAATAAAATACATAAGTAATAAATAATGAAATGAAATATAATAACATAATAATAGAAAAGAGAATGATAGAATAAAATGTGTATTATTATTACTACTCCAATGGATCTTTGTACTATTCCTCTTTCAAGGGCATGAGTGGGAGGAGGGAGAATTACACAATGTTCACATTATTTGACCCTGTGCTCAAAGGCATCACAACTCAGTGTTTAATCAGAAAAATTGTAGCTTCTAAGTCTCCCTGTAAAATGTTATTTGCAAACCCTGTAAGACTATGAGTTTGAGCAGTGGGATTGGCTCCATCTCCTGGGCAGGTCTCACAGGATTTTTTAGAGTTAGAAACTGTCGTGGGGAATACTGAGGAGGCAACTACTGAAGGGAGAATAACTGTGAATCCAAATGTCTTTTAGAGGACCTTGCTTGAAAATGAGAATTTTTTTTAGAGATCATCTTGTTTCTGTGGGATCAACAGTATCAGTTCTTTCCCTCCCTACCACCAAAACAAATGAGAAGTTCTCAAAACTTCAGTTTGACCATAATAGCGAACAGGTTTGATCTGAACTGCAGTCAGGCTTCAGATTGAATCTGTCCTTGGCCCTTCAAATACACTATTAATTTTTAGAGATTCCTTTAAAGATCCACTAATATTGTGGCTCTTTAAGATAAACTTCCTGTTGTTTCCCATGGAGAAAGTCCCCCACAGGAAAGCAGCAGTCCTTAGCAGACCACTACTTATGCATTCCTCTGGACAAACAAAATTAATCTGGAAGGGGGGCAGGAAAGGTGCTCTCCATTTCAAAGAATTTTCTATTATTTTCATCTCCTTCTTTCCTTTTTTTTTTGTTCTGTGTGATTTCTTTGTTCTCTGTAATGCCATTTCCTTAAGGTCAATCTATTGTTATTCTGGAGTGTGATTGAGATATCAGACTGAGTCATGCAGTGTTTGCCAACTCCACACCTTTCAGCATTCTGACACAGAGAGTGGAGGTAAAATAGCTGTTTGTGATTATTACTGCTTCCTAAATAAAGGCTGTTTTTTAAAAAGAAAATGAGTGAGAAAAGGAGCTGAAAAGAAAATTACTTTTTTCAGTGTATTTTCTTAGCATTTTCATAAGCCTGTAATGAAACTGCAGCTGTCCAAGGCCAGTAGCATTCACAAATAATACCTCAGTATAATAGGCATGTAAGTTTAAGAGAGAGAACAAGAAGAATGTCAACAAAGAAGCATATATTAAATCCACCGAGGATGCAGAATAAGAATCAATAAGAAAAAAAGGTTTAAAAATTCTGAGAGATTACTGAAAATCCATCTTTCATTTTAGAAATAAAATTATATACTAACAGCATGCAAAAAAACCCACAGCAACTCCTAACCCAGAGAAGAAAAAGGCTACATAAAGCCTAGCTTGTGGCAATCATATCTACTGTGAGCCATTATTTGAGACACTAACCCTAATTTTCTTTGTAGCAATCTTGTATCCCAAATTATTTTTCATTTCCCTTAAACAATATCTAACTACTACATGAAACACCCATATTGCAGCCCAAATGCTCAAAAGGGGCATCCTGAGATAGTTGCACATATGGTGGTGAGGTACTTGTTGATTCAAAAGTTTTCAACTTGACTGACATTAAGAAACTGTTAGAAAGAAAGTATATTATATTTCTGATAAGGAAAAATGCTGCAGATCTACGAACTAAAACTCTGGCTAGATACATAAGCATGTGTTTACTTTTCTTACCTTAGATCTACAAAGCAAATTTTGATAACTGAATCCAAACAGAATACCATTTTTCTTTTTCCTCCCCTTTCAGATTTGCCTTTGTGGTCATTGCTCAAAATTCCCTCCCCCACTCCCTGACATATCACAGGTGCCAGAGATGCAGCTTTCAGGCTATCCATGCCTTGATGTTTTAGGTGAGGTTTGTAAGCACTCCTGTGCTGGGGAGGGGAACAGCAGGAATAATTGTACTTAAAAGTGACTGTTTTCAATCTGGATGAATTCTGGTACTATGAGAGGAAAAACATTGATCTAACTCTTCAGTCTGCATCTCTGTCATCTTGAGTCTTTGGTAAATCTGAGAAAAATTCTTTCAAAATATGTAGGTTCAGACTACCTGTGTTCCTGTTTCTATAAAAAGATTGCTGTAACTAATGACTTGTCCAAATGGTCACATTAACCCTGTGGTGCCTTGTGTTGTTGCCATGGTGATGCTGTTGTGGGTGTTGCCTGATCAGGAGGAGGAAGTGGATGAGGCCTTCTGGAGGCAGCTTGAAGCAGCATCAAAGTCACAGGAACTGGTTCTTGTGGGGGTCTTTACCCTGACTTCTGCTGGAGGAGCAGCACAGCAAAACACAAATAGTCCAGGAGGTTCCTGGAAAGCACTGATGACAAATTCCTGTCACAAGTAGTCAAGGATCCCAGAAAGAATGGTTTGCTGCTCAACCTCATGTTAACAAACAGGACAGACCTTGTTAGAGATATGAAAGTTGGGGGGCAGCCTTGACTGAAACAACCATGAGATTGTGGAGTTCAGGATCAGGCAAGGAGGAAACAGGACAGCACGTAGAGATTGCAACCATGAACTTCAGGTGAGCTAACTCTATTCTCTTCAGGGATCTCCTTGGAAGAATCCCATGGCAACCAGCCCTGCAGAGAAGAGAGACCCAAGGGAGTTGGATGATTGTTAAGGATCACTTCCTCCAGGCTCATAAAAGATGCATCCTGATGAGCAAGAGATAGGGTAAAGGAGGGAAGAGACCTGTATGGATGAATAAAGATGTGTTGTTATTCAGGAGTAAGCAGGAAACACACAGAGGATGGAAGCAGGGTCAGGCAACTTGGAATGAATATAAAGAGGTTGTCAGAATAAGTAGAAATGAGACAAGGAAGGCCAAGGCCCATTTGGAATTCAGTCTAGTGAAGCATGTCAAGGACAAGAAGGAGGGATTTCTCAAATACATCAGTAGCAAAAGGAAAAGTAATGATAATGTGGGCCCATTACTAAATGGAGGGGAGAATCCTGGTAACAGAGAGTGCAGAGAAGGCAGAGTTACTAAATGCCTTTTTTGCATTGGTCTTCACTGGCAAGACCAGCCCTTAGGAATCTCTGACCCAAGAGATCAGGGTAAAGGAATGCTGGAAGAAAGACCTTGGTCAAAGAGGATTGAGTTAGAGAGCACCAAGGCAAAACTGAAATCCACAAGTCTGTGGTCCCTGACAGAATCCATCCATGAGTGCTGGTTGACACCTGCAGCAAAGTTGCTCACAATTATCTGAAAGATTGTGGCAATCAAAAGAGATGCTTGAGGGCTGGAAGAATGCAAATATTTTCAAAAGGGGCAAGAATCAGGACCCAGGGAAATACTGATCAGTCAACCTCACCTCAGTCCCCAGAAATATGATGGAACACCTTTCTGGAGGCAATCTCTATCCACATGGATGACAAGAAGGTGATCAGGAATAGTCAGCATGGATTTACTGAGGGTAAATTTTGCTTGGCCAAACTGATTGCCTTCTATGATGAAACAAGTCCCAGGATGGATGAGGAGAGAGCAGTGGATATTGTCTACATCAGCTTCAAGACTTTTGACATTGTCTGGCACAACAGCCTCACAGGCAAACTCAGGAAGTGTGGACTGGGTGAGTGGACAGCAAGGAAAACTGAGAACTGGCTGAACAGCAGATCCCAGAGGGTTGTAGTTGGTGGCACAGGGTCTTGTTGGGAGTCTGTCACTGGTGGTTCAAAGTTCAATACTGGGCCCAGTATTGTTTAACTTTTCATCAATAACTTGGATGAAGGGGCAGAGGCCTCCTCAGCAAGTTCCCTGACAACTCAAAGCTGGGAGGAGTGGCTGTTATCCCAGAGTGCTGTGCAGCCCTTCAGAAGGACCTCAAAGGCTGGAGAGATGGCCAGAGAAGAGCCATCTGAAATTCAGCTAAGGCAAATGCAGGGTCCTGCATCTGTGAAGAAAAAAATCTCCAAGCACCAGCTCAGGCTGGGGGTGACCTGCTGGAAAACAACTGTGTTGAGAAGGACCTGGTAGACAACAAGCTGTCTATGAGCCAGCATTGTGTTCTTGTGGCTAAGAAGGCCAGTGATATCCTGAGGTGCATTAGGAAGAGCAGATGATCAGGACAGGTGATCCTGCCCCTATACAAAGACCTGGTGAGGCCACATCTGGAGTTCTGTGTCCAGTTCTGGGCTCCTCAGTACAAGAGAGACATGGAGCTCCTGGAGCAGGTCCTGTGGAGGGCTACAAAGATGGAGCATTTATCTTACAAGGAAAGGCCTAGAGAGCTGAGCCTGTTCAACCTTGAGAAGAGGCAACTGAGAGGAGGTCTCATCCATGTCTACAAGTATCTGAATTGGGAGAGTCAAGGGAATGTTTCCAGGCTCTTCTTGGTGGCACCAAGCAATAGGACAAGAGGCAATGGGAAGAAACCAGTGTACAGGAAATTCCACCTGAATATGAGGAAGAACTTCTTTACTGTCTGGGTGAGCATGCACTGTAACAGATTGCCCAGAGAGGTTGTGGAGTCTCCCTCACTGGAGATATTCGTCAACTGTCAATGTGGTCAAAAGACAGAGTAATTTACTTCTCTTTGAAAACCTATTCTATCTGTAGATCCTCAATCTCCCACTATGTGCCTATTTCCTAAATCATAGCCACTTTTTGTGGGTTGTCTCTGAACCATGCTTTACCCTTGAAGCCCACTACAAAAAAAATTTCTCTTACGACTCCAATTTTCTTTCCTACAGGGGGTAAAAATAAGCACACATTCTTGCTTTCTCTGAGAGATGTGGTATGACTGACTGGTAATGGGAAATCTTTATATTTTTCAGAGTTTGAAAGCTGATTCATAAATCACATTGATTTAAACAAAAGTGTCCATTGTGATGCCTTCTAGAGTTCCCTCTGATTTATTTCTGGACATACTAATTGCTTCAGTGACTTGTATCTACCTGTTGCCTAGTTCTCTCAGCTTTCTGATGTTTTACTTTTGGAGTCAGAGTTCTCACAGTTTTTCATGTAAACAATAGCTATGTTTTCCTAACTGTAAGAATGTTTACGTACCTGTGCTGTGACAAGGGTGCCCTGATGAGCATCTCTTGTAGCCAATGTTTTTGTGGAGGAAGTGACCTTGTTCACCCAATCCTTGTCCTGGTTAAGAAATCTATACATTTGGAAGTTAATAAACGTAAGTCCCTTTTATCCCTTCTGAAATCTCTCGTGTACGTGTGTTCTCTCTCGTGTCCTAGAGCGACACCTACCAAGCCTGTCTCATTGCTCTTAATTATCTCTGTAGACTACAGAAGTTTCCTCTGAACTACACAAAGTTTGTGTGAGATTATCTTGAAGAAATCTCTTCTGACTACAGAGTGGAATTTCTATCCTAAACCAGGAAAGATTAATAAAAATATTTTTTTTCCAGATAAAATACTCTTTACACAAAAGGAAATGAAATTCAACATTTCAGTTTCTTGTATAGCTTAAAAATAGTGCAATACTTTAAGTTGCATTCCACCAGCTAAGCAATAGTTGGATGCAAGACTTCTCAGGATGTGGTGGGACTTGACCACACAGTGTCATCTTGCTTCAGTCAGTACTATGAATATTTGCTTACTAATATACTATGACGCTCTTAAATCTTGAGGGTCTTAAACACCCATTGTTCTCTACATAACAGTAATCTTTGAAAGAAAATTATGAAATTTCCATGGAATTTTTGCATGCTGAAAAAATCTCCAAAGTCTCATTGTAAACTGTTGTGTATTGTTGGATGTTAATTAAAATTTGTCAGGCTTCTTCTCCGTAAGCAGTTGCATTTCAGTGGTGATGTATTGTGTGTTTGAGGGTTAGTAAAATATTTGGGAATTCTGTGTTATTTGCTTGGTTTTTGTTGTTGCAGCAGCTGTGAAGTTTCTAAGGTTTGCTAATAAAAAACCACACATACATAAGAATGAAAAGACTTGAAGAATGAAGTAAAATAAAGGTAGTTCTTGTACAGTGACTGCAGACCAATTACTTTAATTTTTGTTCCTACATTTTTCCCAGATTTTTTTTCTCTTTTCTGTGTTTTATTAAAAGATTCAATTCTGTTATTACCATATAACTTATGTGAAAATCTTGGTTGTCTATTTACAACTACACCCTCACTTACCCCAGACTCCAAATGAATATACCCGAACACAGGTTGTCTAACAATGGTGCTATGTTTGTTCATGTCATATGGAATTGTAATTCTATATCTGCATCTTTTTAGGATGTTGTGATGTTGAAAAAAAGAGAAAAAATGTATGAAATACCTACTGTGGAACAGATACTGTAAAGAAGATGCTATGAATATTCATTTTAATTCTGAAAGATTTTTATTGCCAATTTCCACCACTTTCATATGTTTTTTCAACAAATATAATCTATTAAGAAAAAAAAAGCTATGGAAGTTGAATTTCTTGGGTTCGTTCTGGGAAGGTTCACACTGAAGTAGATGTATTATTTATCATTCAGTACTGTATTCTGCAAAAAATTCCAGTGACTGCATTATGTATATTCATGATATAAAATAAAAAACATCATGGTTGTCAATATATGTCCCTAATTTCACACAATAAAATAAATAAGGAGAATTAATCATAAATGCCTTGATTTTGCAAGTATATGATAAATACGATAAATATGATGAAGAAAAAGTTTGTGCAAGGCCTCATTTTTCAGATCAGCATCACATTCTATTCACATCAATAAGTTCTTGTCAGGGAAAGTAAATGTTTCACAAACTGGCTCAAACACTGGTTAATAAGTCATTTGAGAATCAATCTCTTTTATCCAGGTTAATACACATTATGTCCATATTTAACTCCACTACATTTGTTTGTGGGTTTATAATGTAATATTAAGAAAAGTAGAGTGGTAAAATGTGCTATCTGAAAAACCAAACAGACTGGAAGGAAAAAAAAATGCAATAACTCTGGAAAGCTCATTTGACATTTATAAGTGATTTGAATTTGAATATTTGAATTTGCCAGACCACAAAGGAAGAAAGTAGGAGGCTACAAGTGCAGAAGTTTCCTGTGGTTGTTCTTTTGTAACGAGCCTCAGAAGAAGGAACTCTGTACTACAGCAGGCTTTGTAAAGCTGTTTAGTCCATGCCTACATCAGGACTGCACCGTGATGCAGCTTGGGAAAGTTTGTGGGTATTAACTGTCCTTGCTCTCCTATCTGTTTATACATCCACACCATAAGGACAATGTCCATTTACCTGCAGCTTAAAAAAAACCAGGAGGATTTTGGTACACTTAATGTTCAAATAAGTTTCAAGATCTTTTCCTGTTGGAAGCAGAGTTTGACAGTCTTTTTCAGTAGTTGCTTGTTGTAATGCGATGAATCCTTACAACAAGACAGTGATGAACTTGGAAGGAAAGATGAAGTGATATTTCTTTAGATGTTCAGGGATGATTTATTCCTTCAGCCGCATGGCTGGAGTTCCCAGGCAGCCTCCAGTCACAGGACCCTGCTCTCTTCCCGGGCCCTGGGCACCAAAAACCACCCAATCAGGAACAGGTATGGGGCACACATGACATGGGGACAGGGACAGGGACAGACCTGTACCCTGCAGAGTCCCTCCCCCGGGATTTCAGGGGAAGGCACCTCCACAGTTGCTGTTGGAGGTAGCTATATATGATGCATCCAAGCCTGCTTTGCACAAACCAGGAGTTCTCCACTACCTCAGTGTGGATCACATCCAAACAGAGGGACTCCTTTTCAGTTTTGGGTACTATGGGACAAAAACCAACCCTACAACTGCATTTTTTTTCAAGGAGTTTTGATATCTTTTCATTTGAATAGTATAAACCCAGACAATAATACCTAGGGCAAGGCAATCTAACAGACAGTTTTCTTCAGAACACTGAAGTGCTGACTAAAATGTGAATTGTTCATGGTCTGTGGACCATGAATCATTGCATCCTTCATAAAAATAGAACTTGGAAACCTACATATCCTTAATACAATTGGTACATGTGAATAAGGACAGTGTGTAGGGTCAGAAGGCAGAAGGATACAGCTTTCAGAAAGAATGATTGAGTTCACACAAGTTTTGTGACTCAGGGAGTGGGATGCTGTTTTATTCAAGAGCATGTGTACGCTCCTGTGACAGTAGTAGACCAGGGAGAGCACTGCTTTTTGAAAGATATGAAATTATGCTTTTAGCCATTTGGGTGCTAGCAGATTCTGGAGGCAGAAAAGTGTGAAAATAAATCCACTTATCCAAGCTAGGGAAGCAACTTTAGGGAGGAGCTAGGCAGCTGAAAAGGGCAGATTTGAAGAGGGGGGAGATTATCTCCATGGAATTGTCAAGCTTGAGCTAGATGCTGAAATGAATAAGTATGAAAGCATTAGTTTGCTGCTAAAACCCCTGTTGTGTCTTTTGCTGGCTCTACTCCAGCAAAAAAAAGCATAGAAACCTGTTAGAGAGGATAAGTTGCCTCTGTCACATCTTAGTTATAAAGTTTAAAAAAACAGACCTTGCTGGTTCTCAGCTAGCAGAAGGAGTGGGGATGGAAAGACTTGTGATAGCACAATGCTGCTTCTTGACTGTGCAATGTCAACTATTCAGAGGTTCCTCAGGTTGGTTTAACTTTTTCTAACAGATAAACTGCCCTAGTAGAGGATGAAAGGAAATAGTTATAGTGCATGACTGAGGACATGGAGGCACTTTGGCAGGAAATAATGAAGTGAGCAGCAGAGTTTTGAATTTGGAACAAACCCAATTTCAGTAAAGTGATATCTGGAAGACTGGTGATATTCATGTTTTGTGCAATGTATTAATTCGAAGGAAACCACTAGCAGCCTGAGGCTGGAATAGGTGCTTTTATTGTAAGTAAATTAATTCATTTAATTAACATATGTGAGGCTAAAACAATAGAGCTGAGAGGAAATGAAGACTTGATTATGAGGGTCAGCATAGTGTTAGCTAAGATAAAACCCAACACAGATGGCTTTTTAGGGATTACCATCTGAACAATTACAGATATGGGGAATTCAGTAGTACTTGAATTCAAATTCCTATTGTTTTCCACAGCCTTGAACTTTCTTTTCTTGAACAATCAAAATTTGGCAGACATTTTTAACAGCATTCGTAGGTACTTGTTATGTTTCTTAATGACTTTACTAAAAAGTGCTTTTACTTCACCTATTAAAACTCTGCATGATTATCTCTTTCCCATCAGAAAAGTTTCTACATGACCAGTCACTGTCATGGCTTCTGTCACAGCAATTCTGCTCCACTAGTTGCTCAAGTGAATGAAGAGACTGCAAATTTCATTTTACCAACATCTAGATTCATGTTGGTAATCCATATGGCTGATGAATCATAGTTCATTCTACAAGTAACCTATAGGACTTGCTAATAATTCACTGGTGTAAAATAATTATATGGGCATATAAGACCTAAATGAATCGTGTGTGTTTCAAATCTTCTGGTCCTGGAGGTGAGTGGTGCAGGATCTGCAGACAAAAGCAGTACCATCCAAAATATCTTTTTTTTTGAGTCTGGGGAGACAGTAGTGGGGATGTGATGTACTGGTGATGATTTTGCACACGTCTAGTATTAAACAAGTCCATAAATAAACATGCCGGGAATTATTTTCTTCCCATGTTCTTTTTAGGTGACAGTAAGTGAAGCTTCCCTTCATAACATATGAATGATTAATATTTTAGGCATATTCACCTTGCCTAGGATCTCACTTGCTTCTTTTCAATACAACTGGCACTTCAGGGGTTTGAACTGTAAGTCGAAAGCTTATGAAAAGAAGTTAATATGATTTTGTGATGTATGAGAGGTAGCAATAGGTTTTTAAATACTCTTCAGAACATAATTGGTCACCTGTGACCAGAGCAGACCTTCTCTAGTGATTATTTTTGTCCCTCACAGTCCTCCCATCTATTTTTGTCCTATGCTTGCAAATGCTAGAGGCTGTGAAGAGCTGATGTCTGCTGTCTTTAGAGAAATCTGTGGATTTCATATTTGATTCCCAGACATCTGTGCTGCACCACTGATGACGTTAATTTACAAAGATGGCTAACACTGAGGGCTATTGGTGTATCTACTGATCATATGCATCTGGGGATTAAGAAAACAGGATGGACAGACGCAGTTTTCCATTTCCACCAGTGTGACTCAGTCCTGAATATATGGGATTTTTTCATCATAGCTCACCATCTGTGCTGATTGATGGATCTGAAAGCAGAAAAAGCAGTTAAAAGCCAGCAAGAAATCTCACAGCAGCTTCAGGAGCAAAAAGAGCAAAAGGTGTGGAACTACCACGTAACATTCTCCCTATTCAGGGTTAAACAACAATCAAAAAGAAGCAACTACCCTTGCTCTTTTCCTACTCTGTGCAGGGAGTTTTGTCTCCTGATCTTTTAACCTAGTTCTTATCAGAACATCCTTTCACTGAATAAAAACCAAACCACAGACAGATATATATCAGGCAATATGCTGAAATGGACAGATGAAAAAAATGCCATCTCTAGCTGCCCATATGGCAGCATCTTTGTCATTCTGAGAAATAGAGGTGAAAAGTTTAAAAAAAAAATCAATACATTTAAACTTTGTCATTCCTAAGATTATTCTTTCTGCCTTGCAGGGTAAACACATAAAGCAATGAACAGACAAGAAACACTCCCAGCAAAAGAGGATTTATGGATCCTCAAACAATGCTGTGTGAGTGGGCAGATCATGACAAAACGTTCACACTTCTTCATCAAATCTAACTAGTTTGCCACTACATATTCATGCTATAAACTGTGACCTGGAGATCCTCTGTGGGAGAATAAACCATATGAAATGACAGGAAACAAAAGACAATTGATTTTGCAGGTATGGAATTGGACAGGATTTGCTGGTTCCTGATTCTGTTTATTTAATTGGAAAAAAAAAAAATCCTTAAGAATCAATTCTGTAATGGAATCCTATTTTACTCAGAGAATTAGTTGCAACTATTCTGCATGTACATTCAGTGAAATAATGCCTTTTATCTCTGCCATTGTTAAAATAGAATAATTCAGTCTCAGTTACAGATTGTGAGGCTTAAACTGTAGGTGTACTAAACTGAAAGTGTGTACTTGTACTCACAGTGGTTAGTACTAGTTCAAGAACAGTGTATTTCATCATTTATAGACAGAAGTATCCTCAGATTTTTTTTTTTTGTTAGAAGCAGAAGTTGCCTCTTGTGCTGACAATAAATTAATTTACAGTCACAGTAGGGCAAAACTTTCAAGATTTCCCAGTACAGCAAGTTTATGACTTCAAAGTGGAATGCATATAAATTTTATTTATAAATCACTGTTTAATATTTACATAGACAAATCTATCAAGAATTTTTCATAGAATTTACTGTTTTGAAGTAATCATGCAGAAAAATGCTGCCTGTTTACAGTTATTGATTGTTATGATACAATACTGTGTAGACTGTCAGCCTGATACATTTAAGATCTTTCTGTCAAGATAAATTTGAAATTCAAGAGGTGATTTTGAATGTGAATTTATCAACATAATGGATCAGACAGAAATTTAGTCCTTTACTTATGTTAGTTTCTTAAAAGTCAGCACAGGTTGGGTGCCAAGGCAGGAAAAGAAGTTGAGCAGATGGTCCCCAAACTATCTTGGGCTGGACCACCTGCCCTTTGAGGACACCCTGCAGGAGCTGGGCTTATTTAGCCTGGAATAGAGATGGTTTTGATGGAGGATCACCAACTCCAGCAGCCTTCAACTCTTGATGGGGAGAGTCCAAGGAGTTAGAGTCAGTCTTCACAGCAGTGTGTGGTGGGAGCAGATGAAACTAGTTGAAAGAAGAGAGGTCCAGGCTGGGTATAAGGAGACCCTTTTTCCCATGGGACAGCTGAGCAAGGCTGTGGGTTGCCCTGGGAGGTTGCACTAGCTCCTTTCTTGAAAGTTTCCAAATCCTGAACAGGGCACAGCCTTGAGCAGCCTGATCTGAGCTCAGAGCTGCTCCTGCCTAAATGAGAGGCTGTGCTGAAGACCTCCTGACCCCCCCTTCCCACCTGGGATTTCCTGTGTTGGCAACTGTCAGAAGCAGACTGCCCACCCCTTAACAAGTGCAGGGCACTGAGCCAAACCACGCATCCAGATCCTGCTTTTCACTGATACTAGGAGAGCCCAAGGGAAATTCTAACATCACCTAGGTCAAAAGCAAAATTACCAACCATTTTTCCAGGACACCACCCCTTGTATTTGTGTTTAAATAAGAAGAAAGACTACTAGAGTTTGGCCATCACCTTCAGAGAGGTCATGTCACACCAAAGGTCTCCAGCCCTGCATTGACCAGGAAACCTGAGCCAGCTGGAATCTGCCTTCAGTTCCTAGCTAAGTACCTAAACATAGATGGATGGAGACCAGGTATGAGAGTAAAACCAACACTGAATATTTGAGTGGGTTTTCTTTTTTCATTTGCTTTGGGTTTTTTTTTTTTTTTTTTGGTTGTTTGTTTGCTTGGTTTGGTTTTGTTTTGGGGGGGTGGTTGGGTTTGGTGTTTTTATTTATTTTTTTGGGAGGGTTTTTTTGGGTGGTGGTGGTGTGTTTTTTTTGGTTTTTTTTTGTTTTTTTTTTTTCTTTGGTTTGGTTTTTGTTTGGTTTGGGGTTTTTTTTTGGTTTTTTTGCAGGGAATGGAGGGAGGGCTGAGGTTGGACTTTATATGAGCCTAGTTTAAGGCTGGGCACTGCTTACTTTTCCTAGGAAACAAATATCTGTGACTGCTACTCAATTTCAAGGTTAAGTATAGACAATATGTGCCCAAAGTGTGTGGCTGCCAGACAGTGAGTACAGTTAATATGACTTTACCTGCTGATTCACAGTTAGAGATGATATTGTGTCCATAAAGAACTACAGTCAGTGCTCATGCAGATTAAATTCATAGCTTCTTGCATTTATGTAGGCATGCAATACACAAATATATATGACTTGGACATATATATATACGACTTGGATGTGTGTTTGATGTCTTCTCTGCTTCTCACTTAGAGAACATTAAAGTACAGTGCATTTGAGATCCAAATACTGACATTAATTAAACTATTTATTACTTTAAAACACTAAGTGAAACACTTCTGCATTTGTCCTCCAGCTCTTTCCCTGACCTGTGCTGATATATCCCAGCCTCTGTCACCTCCTACACTTCTGTGCACAGTCTTTGGGAAGGTTAATTAAAAGACCGAGGCACTAGATCAATGAAACACAGGGTAAATGGCTGTAAACATGTTGAGAATGGTAAATCTATGTATCAAGGTTTTAACTTTTGGGGAATTGCTCTGGGTAAGAGCTTTTTTTTAAAGTTTTTCACCCTCAGCTGGATCAGTTTCTTTAGGCCAATTAGAGACGTGTGGATTTTGCTACCCCCTTTTCAGATGCATTATTTGATTCAAACGTTGTTGCACCAGAATGACTGAAATACAAATTTACTCTTTAATAAAAATCTGTTGCAGTAATGAAACATTTGTTATATTCATAGTTGTCTAGGGATGGAAAACCCAAGCTGTGCTAAACCACAACAATAGTATTCTGTTATGAGCCACTCGTGAAAAAACCTCCAACAAATTTTGTATGGATTAGGTAAAAAAATCTATGACCTGATGAGAGCTAAAGAAATACCTGGGGGTTCATAGCTAAGAAAACTTTATTTTTAACATCATGCAGTGAAAAAATTACTTTACTCTGGAACTTTTATTTTATTCATGAACTTCAAAAGGATCTCTCTTCTGTATCACCTTAGACACAAATCTTTATTTAGGTGTAATGAGAGTTATCAGTATCAAAACTGTCTTTTAAGGAGGTAAATACTCTTTTAGGGATTTACCTAAAAAACAGGGATAAACATGAACTCAAAATACACCACGTTATAGTTAAAAAAAACCCTGACAAAATATGAAACAGAAACCCAAGCAAACATATCTACTTCTCAAGATGTCTCCATAATTAAAGCTAATTTTATCTTCTGGTCTCTATATTGCTATAACTGGATCTTTAGTCCCACACCCCTGTTTTCATTTCTTTCTTGTCCTTTGTTCTGCCAAAATTTTTTTGAGCACAATTACAGGACTGGCATGCTTAAATTTCCTCATGAATAAAGACCAATTCCTGCTTAGAAAAGATATGTCTAGCTAAACAGCTATCAAGTGGTGAGGGTTTGGCTTGCCTCATCTGCATTGTTGGCTCAGGATCTGCTTCCTCTTCTATCCACAGGGCACTCCCATAAACAAGGCAAGGAGAATACATTTGCATTTCTTTCTTTGCTCTCAGAAATGCTCTCAGAGGTTAAAAATAATGGAAACATACAGCTTATTCCAAGAGCATATCACGAATATGATTTTAAACTTTGCAATGTATGGATTTTCTCAGTGTAGTAGTTCTTCTACACACAGGGGCAGGGTAACACCACTCAAGTCCACTTCTATTTGTTTTCAAGGCCTGAAGACATTGCAGATATGGGTGAAAACTGAAGTGTGCTTAAGAAGATCTGAAAGTACTGACTGGTTCCAATATGATTTGAATTTGGGCCCTGCTATTTTGACTTCCAGAAAATTTCCAGGGAAAAATGTAGTGATTAATATTTTACCACTGCAGACAGAAAGCTGGCATCTGCCTAGCCACAGTGTTTTGACTTCCATAAGAAATTACAATGGGATATTAGTTTTGAGGGTCTGTGACATCCAGGTATTTAATAATTAAGTCCAAGTCTGTACATGTAGAGGCAGCTCAAAATCAACACTTTGCAATTCAGCAGAGTCAGAGATAGAGCAATGAAAAGGATGAGGAGTCTGGGTGGGATGCATGAAAGAGGTCAGGTCCCAGTCCCAGGTCGATCTAGTGCAGACAGCCCCACCCTGGCACGGTGCCAAGGAGATTACTGTAATCACCTGTCATTGCACAACTTCTGCATGTGTGCAAATTTGATCCTGAGAAATGTAAACTTCATCATCATCATCATGACTAACCAAAGAGGAAGCCTCCCCTGGTAAATGTGTGCCTCAGACAAACAGAAAATAATTCACATACATGCATTGCCTTGGCTGCTGGAATATGGCACCGTTGCCAACAAGGAATTTTCACAAAATGTAAAATATTTTTATTCTGTGTCTTGCAGCAGTAAAGCTTTATTTTTCAATTTTTTAATCTTCTTTAAAATTGCAGTCTTCAGAGGCTCATGCTTGTAGTTTCTTCCTCAGACCATGATTTCACCCTTTTTTTCAGTTAAAGAATCTGCAGTCATCCTCCTTAACAGGTCTCAAGGCATATTTTCAGCTGAAACACATTTTGTTCTGGGAGATAGGACAGGTCAGTCATGGTACCATCACAGGTCAGCCTGACAGAGGGAGAACACCAGCTTGTCTGACATTTGTCCACTTCTGTCCCTCTGTGGGCTGTGATAGACATGTGGCCTATACAGTGGTTTCACCCTTTTCTAGGTCAAGAAGTTTAGGTTATTACTCAAATCTAAAGCAATGAAGTAAACAATTCCTACTTTGCTGAAGTTAAATTTGGGTGGGTAGATGATGAGTATACCCAGATTATGTGTTGCTTGACATGCTCTGGCTTCAGTGCTCAGCCATAAGATCCATGAATCACAGGCAGTGACAAAATGTTAGGGAACAAGTTAACTTTAAATAATTAGTCTCCCTTTTAAGGGCTTTGATCAACTGAAACCAGGAGGATTGGCTGCAGGAGATTAATGGGAAGGAAAGAATATATATAGAAGTATTAGAATAAATGCATCTTTTTCTGTGTTACATAACTTCATAAGACATTTGTCATTAAACAGGTTTCAGGAAGAGGACAGCACTGAATCCTGGCCTTTAAATGCCTTTTATTACCACACTAATGAAGGAAAAGGCAAACAACAGAACTTTTTCTCCTAGTATCTTCTGGAAAAGGCCCTCTTTATGTTTTTTCTTGGTTATTTTTAATGGTACAGATATCCTGCTTTTTACTGAGAGCCACACAAGTTTTTTAAAAGTACTAACACATGGTACAAAGCCAAGTGATAGTTTTATATCCCTCTAATTTCCATTCACAAAACCCATTGATAAAGTAGTTCAAAAGCCATTTACAATGAACTTGTAATTGTGTCAGCAAGAAAAGAGCAAAGAGTTGTTCCATGGAAAGACCTGGGGGACTCCTCTAGTTTCAAACAGCCTATTTTCTGCCATGGTTCATAGGAAGGTGTACAATAAGCCAGGTAACTTGCAATGCTCTGGATTCAGAAGTGTCTGTTTTCAGCTGGATTTTTAGTCTTGATTACCTCAGTTCTATACAAACCAGAGGCATTATCTGTGAATCTCTGCTACAGAAGCCTGTTCATTAAAATGAAAATTGGCTTGAAATGCAGACTTTTATGCCTACCCATTCAGACTGGGTATGAGTCCAGACTGACATGCAAAAATAGGCAAGTTCTTTGAAAGAATGCAATTTTACTGATCAATAACTAGAACTTGAATTTATGTCTCTCCACTTTGCTTACAATTTCCAAGATAAAAGAGAAAAACCAAAGCTTCAGTTGTACCAAATGTTGATCATTCTCCAGGGACATGCATACCCTCTCTTTGGAGGCCAGATACTGAATTTTCAGATGTGAATTTGTGTTGCTTCGTTTGGGAGCCTGTAGGACCAGACTGTTTGGAAGAAGTAAAACAAAAGTCTGAGTGTATCACAGAGTCAGATAAACTCTGTTGTCTTCTTAAATGCCTGTCAGCGATGCTAACTTTTGTTTATGCCAGAGATTGTTGAACACAAAACAATTCATCCTAGGCTTCCCTCCACTTTGTTGGCAGAGAGAATAAACGGTACAAAAAATTGTTTCTATAATTCAGATTTTTTTTCAAGGAGAATTACTTTGTTTGTACTTGGATAAACACAAAAGGAAATCCTAGCACAACTGAATTTTAACAGAAATGGTGCAATGTAAGTGTATTGATACAGATATTTACCCCCAATCCCACTACATTTTATCACCAAGAGGTTAAACTATTCTAGCAGATCCAAGGAGATTTTAGTCTTTACATTGTAAAAAAGAAGAAATGAGATTGGAAATCATTTTATATATCCAAAAGTATCCAGTGTCACAGAATCTGAGGATAGAAATATGTTACAGAGACTGCCTTCTGGTACCACTGCCCCTGTGGGCACCATGCATATTCAAAATACTGGCCAGAATGTTCATATTGGTTTTCCAGCTGCTGTGATTTATGTGCATATTTTTGTTCATTGCCCTTCTCCCTTAGGCTCCAAAGAGACCAAAACTTCAGCCAGAAAGGTACTGATCACAGAGGCTTGAGGCACAGTACAGTAAGAAATGTGATAGTTTTCATTATAAACTTTCAGTAAATGAGAAGGGAGTTATCCTTGTTGGTAGAAATCACCAGAGGAATGGAAAAATAAAGGGTCCACCCTGACCAAGGGAAAAATGTAGGTTTTGTTACCATCAAACCCACAAGCTGACACTGAGGGCAGTGCCATGGTTACCACTAGCAGAGATTGAAGGCGGAGTTAAAGGAATGGCTGTGTGTATCAATACAGGGCACTTCCTTTCTGCCCTCAGCATTAAAAAAATCCCTGGCAGAGACCCTGGCATACTCAGCACAGCCAGCAAGGGTGACCTTGGCAGACAGGTGGTTTCCTTTCATCTCATCTTAGAAGAGCTTGCTTTTTACTTAACAGTCTTCCTGCAGCCACACTCAGCCCATGCTGTGCCCATTCTTGTTTGCAGTGTCAAGAAGAATGATTATAACAACCACCATTTTGCTATTTTCTTTCTACCTTCTGTTATTCCTCTATTTGCTGCCTACTTTCTAATTTCTATTCTTATTTTTTGTTTCTTTCTCATCCGTATCAAGCCAAAACAGCGCACAGGTGCTGACAGAGGTGGCAGAACTTTACTGAATTCTTTATGAGCAAAGGAGAGACACGGAATCTTGTGACCAGCCACTTTTAACCTGCAGTCCTGTACACATCAACTGCTTTATAGCTTGGCTTGTAGGTGACCTCTGTGATGGAATCATAGGATGTTATGGGGTTGTTCTAAAATAATATTCACAAGTGCAGGAATAACATCTGTATGTGCACAGGAAGTCTGAGACCAGGCTCAGCAGTGAATAATGTGGAGGACAATAAGGGGCAATAAATAACCTGGACTTGCTTTCAGATAGTTTTCAGACAGTTTTTCTGACCCCAGGGATGGGATCTGTGGATTTAACTGCCAGGTGCAAACTTGGTGGTAGCTGCCTTACCACCAAAAAAATAATTAATTTTTAGTGTGAAACCTTGTGTTACCTTTTAACTACAATAGGAGGTTAGCTCCCTTCTGGTTGTGTGAACAGGAACGTGTAGCTGCTTTAGTCTCTAAGGGAAAGCCTTGTTCTCTAATGCTCTACATGACAGAGGAAATTCAAAACTCCTAAAGCTACAGCACAAAATCCCACAGACATGTGAACAAGATTATTATTGGTTTACCCTTAAACAGGATTACAAATGAGAATTCAGAACAGAGCAAGTAAAATTAGTGACCTTCTAAAGAGTATAAAGAGCAAAAGTAATCTTGTTTACAGTCACTGGCACTGAAATAGTTCACTAATGCCAGGGTCTAACTGTGCCTGGCTGTTCATTTTGTATACACCTACCCTGGTCTAAGAAAATTTGCAAACAGTGTGACAGAATGGAAGATTGCCTACTCTTGGAGAGTTATATTGTAAATGAACTCACAGCAACTCTGTACTGCATTTCAGGATAGGAAGAGAGGAATGCCATGTGCAAGTGAAACTGTAGGCTTGTTTGAATAAGCTGCATGTAATTACCCAGACTGGAAGGTGGCCAGGGCACTAAAGCTGACACTAACACTAACCTTGTAGCATTCAGAACCTAGCATATTTGCAAACCCTTTGCTGCAGTTCATTTTCTAAGGATCAGCATTCAACAGGAATGTATTCTCTATTATATTCTGATGGCAGCACATCCTCCTCCCAATTATAATCCCCCAATCCACTTTTGCTGACTATCTCTAATACCTTTAAATTTTTTTTCTATTAGGGAAATGGAAGAATACAAACAATAACTTACTCCTTCCTTTTCAGCAGCATGGATATGTTTAAGTGGCAGTGGAAAATTACTCCCCAGAGTCTCTTCTCAAGTCCAGTCAACGTAGGTCTTAAAATGGTGAGAGTCATGCACTCCAGGGTGAAGGTCGTGCATGTCAGGATGAGGATCATGCACATCATGAGCACTTTACAAAGATACTCTCTACTGAGTCCCAGGGCATACAAACTATCTTTGAAATCATGACCATTAGCAAGCCTGCCCAACTTCGTTTATTTCTAATTTATCTGGTAAGCTGCCATCAAAAGCAACATTCTCTCTTTCCTCATTCCTCAGGCAGTATAAAGAAGGAAGCTCAATAAGCCACTACGTGCAATAACTGAGAGGGAGAGTTCATTCAGTGTCTTCTGAGGTGGGACCAGGAGTCAGTTCAGCTGTAGGGTATAGAATTATAGAATCATCAAGGTTGGAAGAGACTTTTAAGATCATCAAGTCCAACTGTGTTTGTTTTTGAATGATGAGAAATGGGTGTGAGGTGCAAGAAAGAGGCTATGTGAGCCTGTTGGCAGAACTCAGTTTACAGGAACAAAAGATTTTATAAAGCATGACTTATAAACTCTACCACCTGGGATTCAGTGAGGGATGCCTACTTCAATACCATGCTTCCAGATACTACATCAGCCTTTGAAACAGGAACCAAACCGTGGGACTTTTAATAATAAAAAAATTTCTTTTGTGAGCTACTTAGTTACTTGACTGTGCATTACCCCATAGTGGCAAGGGTTTGGGCCCTGATGATTATATTTTCAATACAAAGAGGGCAAATTTATGCAGTTTTTAATCTTATCTATGTGGGAAGGAAGAGTGAGCCTGTTGTTGGCTGGCACCAAGTTAGAGGAGCCAGCATCTAAATAGAAAGCAAAATCCCAAAAAAACAGATCTAACAACAGAGAGGAACACAGACCTCATTGTTTTCCCAAGCACATTTCTAGAGCAGGTAAAATATAGTTATGCCTCATAATTTAAATCTGTGGCATGGAATGACTGCATGTTTTGCTGCTTGCAGCTGGCTAACTTATGGACACCACATGATTTTCTGTCAGGCTTCATTTTTATGATAGGATAGGGTCCTCAGAATAATAATTTTTCCCCCCATTTTTTATTATTTGTTTTCCATTTTCCTAGGCATTTTCGCAAAGCTGTGCTTCGGACAGTTTTATTTGTGCAGCATTGAAATTGTTGACATCTTTAATGAGCTCAGCCGAACAGTAGAATAATTTTTTATTTTATAAATACTGGTGAGGAGGTTCACTAGGCAGTGCCAGAATGTTTTTGAAGCCTAAATGTCCCAGAGCTGCCAACTAATGTATATTTAACAAACTACTCCATCACTGAGATTTGGTCTTGCCTTGTTTAGCAATAACAGCATTGACTTAAAGACAAATTATTGAACAACAAGGCCTTCTATGGTTATTACTTCTATTGAAGGGTCTTCCAAACATTCATGCTCTAATGCTTCTAATGCCAAAGCATTTTTGTATTATCTCCTTCTGCTGGGGCTGAGGCCTCTGCAAAAAAGGTTGAATTCAATGTCACACTCACATTTTTTGTGACAGAACTGCTCATATTTTCTGCATCTCCACACTTTTTACCTTTCCTCAGTGTGTGCTTTGTTCATATCTATGTGGCTTCTCTATAAACAAAAGTTTGGAAAGCTGGAAGGGAAAAAAGTGTTGGGTTAGCTCCTTTAGCTGTAATTTGACCTAAATGTCTAGAGACTTCCACTCAAAGACATAATTTTAACAGCATAATAATGAAAAAATAAATAGATATGGCTTCTTAGCATTAGCTAATGAAGTGGCTTGGACCCATTGATCCTAACACTGTTGAAAATAGAATTTATCAGTTTTTCTTTTTAAAGTTCAGTCTTGGCCTTTATGAGTTTCTCTGTAGGCACTCACACTATATTCCTGACATTCAAAGTCAGTGTCAGGAACTATCTTGGAATGAAAAGGTTCAACTTTGTAGAGTACCCTTTGGGTTGAAAGCTTGTTGTTTTAGGAAAACACTCTTCTGTCTTTTCCAACACCAAAAAGCACTTAAAAACTCTAATGTAACTTCATAGAAATTAATTACATATTAACATATTAATATTATGTGTTATGGGTTTATGTTCAGATCAAAATGAACACTATACAAATAACATTTGAGACATTACTTTGGCTATGAGACAACCATAAAATAAAACAGATGGCAAGGGCTAGTTAAAATGAATTGTAATCAAAATGGTATTAAGTAGTTTGCAAATGGGACAATAGTTTTGATTAACATCAGCAGGAATTACAGAGATAATGGGAAGGTCTATAGAGTTCTGAAATGGATTTCATTGTTCCAGTCTGCAATAATCTGCTGTGACAGAAACAGATTTCCCACCATTTAGTCAGATCAGCTTTCTACATTGACTTCAGCTAGTGCATTTTCCTCTATGGAGAGCACGGGTCATCATGAAAAATGTAATATGAAAATTCAAAGCTTATTGAAAATTACTTTTCAACATTTCCTTTTTATTGGTTATGGAAGGGACAGCTAATAACAATAACCTAATATAGGAGACTTGTACTTATTTAGCAACTGGTAAGTATCTTTGAAAAGAGATAAAATGATTTTTTTTAGCTATTGCAGAGAATAGTAAAGGTTAAAAGGGGGATAATATAGTGAAAATACACTGAACATTTCAAAGCATACAGATGGTGATGGAGTATATAATTTTATTTTATAAAAGGAGGTTTTGTCATGTATCTTGCCATGTGTTTATTAAAAGTACTCAAGTTCAATTTCTAATCGACCCTTTAAATTTTGCATCAAGCAGGGTGACCTCCTTAGCAGTAAGGAACATATGGCCAGCATGACACCGTTCATCAGACATCAGAACGGGCTTTACTTACCAGGGTGGATCTCAACTATGTCTGGGTATAAAGTTACACCCTGGGACCATATTGTAAAGGCAGACTTACTAATTCAGACATCAAAATTATGGACAAAATATTTACAGTTGAATTAAGGTCAGAAGTGTGAAAAAAATGAACCACTGCTGAATTAATATTTAAAAGTATGGAGTAGGATACAGTGTTTGAGTTCTCAAGGTCAAAATATGAGCCTTAGATCTTAAATGTTGTGCCTTTCTCTTGTTTACCTCATAACAAAAAGTGAACTATAACTTGTCCCTTTTACGATTTTCCCTCTTTCCCTTCACACAAGGACGATGGATATTACAACACTAAAAAACTGTAAAATAGTGTAAACTTTACCCTTTAGCTACACCTGTTGAACTCATTAGTTCCATGAGACCACAGAGATCCAGCAGAACAAAGAATTTGTTTCAGGGGATTTAATTGAAGGGTCTGAGAATGCCTGATTTAGCTGTCAGAGAAATCAATGTGAACTTTTACAGTTATTTTGGAGAAAACCGGATCAGATCCAACTGTAAGAGAATTCTGAGTTAAAACTGAAATTTATCCCATTTAGTCTCATGCTCTGTTTCAGCTCCTTCACTAGTCAGAAACTGACAGAGTGAGAAACAGCAGAACAATCACTTACAATATTGTTTGATCTGTGTTTTCCCAGAGCTATTCCTGTATTATCCCGTGTTATTCCAAAGTGAAACACATAAATACATACAATTCACTGTACACACAGTTGCTTCTTATAAATATAAGCCAGTACCTAATGGAAGCAGTACAGGTCAGGGGAAACACATGGTTGTTTTAAAACTTTGTTTAATATTCTAATAATTTTATTGACAATAATAATTATTGTAAGTTGAAAGAAAAATTAACATGGCTGAAATTAATTTCCTGACTTTTATTAATGTTGATTTTAATGAATCTAGTTGGAAATCGGTGGTTTCTAAAGACAAGCATCTGACAAAGACCTTTAGTTCCTTTTCAGTTACCAAATTTCAGTTTAGATGAAGAAAGCTGATGGTACACAAAAGCTATACCAATAAACTTCACAAATATTCAACATTAATTCTATACTGTGGGTATGCAATTCCTCTCCCTCAACCTTATACACATTTTTCTTCATGTTTTCTGTTCTAGAAGTGCATACAACCTGTCCTTCAAATATCTTTTTAAAAGAAATATTAGTACTGGCAGCCAGTCTGTTGTAGATGTACCTTGGCAGAAGAGAAGTATCTTGCTTTAAAAGGTACCTGCCCTCGAGCACTCAACAAGAATGTCAAACCCTAAACTAGGTCAGCCTTGTAATTCTGAGCAGTCTGCTTGTGACAAGAGCAGTGTAAACACCATTCTAAGTGTTTCTGTGCAGTTACCACCCTCATGTTTGCCATACGTCTCTTGGCCTACTTTTTTTTTAATTCTTTGTTCCTATTGTTAGCTACCCAGAGCTTTTATTCATGGAGACTGAAAAGTTAGAATGAACTCAGAGCAGGTGTGTGTCAGCTCTGGCCACGAGAGCTGAAGGAAGGCTGTTCTCTGGGCCAGAGCCAGCACAGTTTATCCTCATCCAAGAAACTGTATCTCTTTAATTCCTAGAAGAACTTCACCCAGAAGTGAAATCCATTCAGGATTCCTCACAGGTTTTCTGCCTTCACAAGAGATGTCACTTACTTTGAAACAGCCCAGAGGAAGGTTGGTTCTTTAAGAGGCTGAACACACTCTCTGGTGGTGGAGGTGGCTGGTGGGTGACAGCAGTTGTGAGCCTGGTGAATAGCTGAGCCCAGAGGCAGATGCAAACGTTGGGACAGGAATAAGGACTGAGAGATGACATGCTTCCTTCCCTTTGCCTTCATGGGATACTTCAATTCTAGGAAATGGAATATGCCCATTTTCCTGGGACAAAATCACTAAGAAATTATTATAAGTATTCCAGGGCATATGCAGTAATCTTGGCCAGGTGTTTAAGCAGGACTCAGGTGTCCTGCTTAATGCAATGCTGTTGCATTGCTGTGGCAGGGGCAAGAAACCTGGCTGAATGTAATTGAATGGTAGCAAGGTCATAAACGAGGAAGAATGCTTTATTTTAAGAGGATGGGAAAACCATTCCTCTTAGAATAGCAAGTATTTTTATTTCAAGTGTATATATCTCAAATAAACAGCTCAGTGTCATATGCCAGTAAGTGTTCTTTAAAATGGTTCTTATGGTCTGGTATACTACATTTCAACACATATTGGGGATCTTAATTTGTGGTTTTCTTCGTGTGTATAACTGACATTTATTCAAAATGAATATTCATAAGACAATTAGTACTAAGTAGACTTCAGTAAGTATGTTTGTACTGAAAATATTTTAGACAGAAAAACATTACTTTGCTTGGTACACAACTGATTTAAACAAATGTCAACTGAATTAATTTAAGAAGGCGATGTCTAGATATAACAAACCTTTTGTTGGCCATTGGATTATGGTGCTCTGTAATTCTGCTGTCCAGAGTGTATTTTCATTTGCTATCAGTAACTCCCATTTTGTCTTTGAAAAAGGATACACCATCATAGCACACAGTGACATGGATGAAAAAAATAAACTGGCAATAATCTCGAGAGTAGACACAGTTACTATTTAACAAGCAGCCTCCCATTGCTCCCATTACTAAACTCCTTAGTACTTAGCTTAATTATGTCACAGGAATGCATGCTTAACATTACCCATAAGAGTTAATGAGCTGATTCTTCCAGTCATCAACTTCAATTAACCAGAAATCGAATCAGGCTGACCTCTACATTTTAGGGACTGACCAATAAAGCAGGCAACAGGTAGTCATGAACTCTGCAGCACTACTTGGACACTTATTAATATTAGACTTGTGAATTAGCAAGCCACCTGCCAGTAAAAAGTCAATCTAGATCAGGAATAAATCCATAATCAAATTTCTTTCAAAGTAACCAGAGTTCAAAATATGGTTTTATCACCTTTTTATTGGCTGCACATTTATAAATAGTATTAAACAGGCATAAGCTCTGATAGAAAGAAATTAAGCTTTTACTTTGTTTTTGTGTGTAATTATTTTAAATCATACTTGAACCAGTCTATGAATTTTTTCTTGTTTAATTCTTAACTATGTCATTTTTCACCCCAAAGGTCATGAAAGTAACTGTTTCCCCTGAAGGCATGAGATTAAATAGGCTAGTTTTAGTTTGTAAGGATGGGGAAGGAACCGGAAGGGACATTTTGTGCCTCAATGAGTTCATGCGGCTGCACATGTCAAAATGAGCAGACATCAGAATAATTCAAGTGGAAACCCAAGACCAGGGTAGTGAATTCTGCCCAGCAAGCCCAGCCAATGCATTTCTCTGACATGTGGATGATGGCAAGGCAGCAGCTAAGCAGTCTGAGGGTGGGATCACTATGTAGGATGTTTTCATTTCTGTGATAGTGAATTGCAGTGCATCAATTGCAAATGAAGGGCTCTATTAGGGCCAAAATATGGTGTGGAGTAGATGGCTGCCCTCTCATGTAAAGACTTTAGACATAGGTATTATTCCATCCAGGAAAATCCATTTGAATGGTCTCTTATTTCAAAGAGGGTTTGGCCATTTTACAGGTAGCCTGTGCGCAATTTCATATTCAGTAACTGAAGAGATTGGAAAGGCAGATATATTTAAATTTTGAATTGTAGATTTCCATTTTAAAAACAGACAAAGAATGACCCCAAACCTGCAAGCTGTGCATTGCTACATTTTTCATTAGTCACTGGAATCAGAGGCAAAATTTAAAAGATAAAATAAGCTGTCCAATATGTTCTTAGAAATGGCAGTGTGTCCTTATTTTCGCTCTCCATGTGCAGTTGCCTAGAAAGCTGTCTGGAATGGACATACAACACATGGTTCAAACAGCTTTCAGAAAGCTACCTTTTAAACAGCTTTCAGAAAGAAGATTTCTGTCAGCTATTGTATAGTACCTTCTCTGTATACATATGTTGATATAATTCTACCAGTTATGACAATCCTTTATGGACTCATACTCTGAACAATAACTTTTTCAAATTTGCTTTCTTCAAATTTCAGTTACAGAGAGAGAAGTAACATCTGTATGAATGCATCTAAGACTAATCCTGGATATAATGACATGCCATAATAAGTTATTAATAGTGTAATCATTAAAAAATATTCACAATTCCATTCCTCAAAAAATTGATCAAACTGGAAATAGGTTCCATGCTATCTATCAGTGTTAAGTATCTATCAGTGTTAAGTAAATACCTACTCCTTTCCTGACTGCATAATGAATAAGAAAATACAAGCTCAGAAGGCTATGCTTGTGTTGCTCTGGGAAGAGATCCACACCAATGTGGTGCCTGTCTCATTATATTTTTTGTTCTCTCCTAGACTCCCTTTGCATTTCATTAGCAAACTCTCCCCAAAATAGATTTACTAGAGAAGATGTTACTTCAATGAAGGGTGGATTTCATTGCTTGATACTGCTGGGAGTCCGACATCAACCCCTCTCCTAGAGCACTGTTAGGTGGTTGCATTCCTAAGATACCAGCTCAGATATTAGCGCAGAGAGATTCTAGTTTCAGCTTTTATTTCAAGTTGAAATATTTTGGGATTCTAATTCCAGTATTTCAAAGTTTTCATATTTAATAATTAATATTTAAAATAACTATATGAACTGTCTACTAGAAATTTCATTTATTTCTTCTTCAACCAGCACTTGGAACTATTGATGCCATCCATTCTATAAACAACCCTTTACATATATAAAAGATCCCATGCCATTTTTTTTTCTAGGCCAAGCAAGTCTCGTTTTTTCAACTTTTCTTCCCATTTTATGTTTTCATTAATTTTCTCTGAGCTCTTTTCCATTTATTCCCCTTAGACATTTTCAAAGTGTGGTAGATAAAAGCCAATGTGATTTTTAAGTGAAGAACTTGGCCTCAACAATGTCAAACAAGCTGCAGCAATTTACCCTCAGATATAACACAACACTAACTAATTAACTAAGAGCTAAAATAAGCCTTTGTTGTTTGTCTTGAAAATCATAATAGTGTTGGCTAGAGTTCAATTGAAGAGCACAAAGGATTAGTTTGATAAGTTTTGTTCTTGACATCCATAGTGCTTGCTACTTAGCATTACCCCTCCCACTGAGATCCTGCAAGGGTGCCATTTAGCAATTTGTTATAGATTCCTCCCTGGAACATTTTTTCTCTTCTTTTAAAAAATAGTTGATATACTTGTCCTTCATGTTCCCTGTGATGTTAGCCTTCATTTTTAGTGGTACAGGCACTGTGATGACTGGTTCCTGAAGCCTTTTGCATGAAGTTTGTTGGTTGCTCCTGATTTGTGTATATCTTGCTATAAAATAAATGTTTTTTAGTAAGTCATCTGTGGCCAAAACCAAGGAAACATGGCAACCATTTTTGAAAACATACTAATTACAACTCCAAAGCAATAGAAACAGTTTTTGAACATTTTTGTTGTTTTATGAACAACATCAGGCAGTATCTTCAGCATTTTTAAAAGAATCTGGTGAACTTGAGGGTTCACTTCATAGCATTCAAGTGAGAACCATCATAGGGAATTTAAACACCATATAAAGTAAGAGGGAGAGAGCACACACTATTTAGAAAAATCACAAGTAGACAATTAGGTAATTCAAAACTTTAATCATCTTAAGCTCTGTGTGTGAAAGTAAACATTGGAGGGCACTTGGTTTTGTACACTTATATTGGTATGTTTCAGTCAGTCTAGCTCATAGCCTTCCAGAGTCCTCCTGGTGACAGTTCAGGACTTGGCTTAGGCCAAAAGTATTTTTAATTGGCAATTGACATGAAGCTACACTACACATACTAAGAGTATGACTAAAGCTATTCTATGCCAGCATTAAAGATAAATTGGTGCATCCTTATCTTGCAAGAAATTAAGACATGAATTCAAACTTCTCCAGGTTTGAGGAGTTTTGCTGCATTCTAATGCAGGACTTGAGGACACGCTGTCCACCCAGTTAGCTAAACCCACAGAAAAGAACCACTGTGTCTCCAGAGTGTCTGTGCATATTTGAAGTGTACACACACACACAGAGACTAATACACAGACAGAAAGTGCAAATAAAACTTGTTTAATGCAAAACATTCAAGGTGTGTTTTGCTATGTGTGTCTGGCAATACTTTTCACCAAGGATAACTTCTGTTCAAGGAAATTCCTTTAAACTTGGCTAGGAAAGGAAATATAATGAAACTTTGATGACATCTGGACCTGCAACACAAGATCACTCATGATGTTTATGGAAGTAGGAGCAAACAAGGACATTGAAACCTCAAGTAAACTTAACAGATTTATTTGCTGTTGGTTTTGGTTTGGGGTTTTTTTGCACAAAACCACAGCAAATGGGTAGGAGAAGTGCAAGAAAAAAATGATGTTATGATCAAGCTCTGTTTTAAAATCATTAGAACCACAGGAAACCTGTAAATTGTGTGTTTAATATCTGAAGATGAAGACCTTAGCTTGAAAATAATCTTACTGTTCTTAGATATTGAGTTCTCCCTGAGGATGCATAAAGGAAGTTATGTCCCTGTGATCCCTTTGTTACTATTAGAGAAGGTTATTATTTATCAGAGGAGCTTCATACGCACATAGACATATATAAACACACATAAACCCACACAAACAGTTAAAATCTCCAGGGTTCCTACAACAGAAGTTTGAAGTCCACTTAAGTAAATTATAGAGCATCAAACACCCCTTTCCTCACATACAAAGAACCTGTCACAGACTCTTTTCTGCATGTGCTCAAGTAAAGAGAGGACTCTGACAGATTGATCTGAAAGGGTCTGCACCTGACCTGGAACAGAGAAAAAGCTTGGGTAAACTGGGGAATCCCTCCCTGCCTGACCTCTGTTGTGAGTCCCTCAGGGAGTGATATATGCAGGACATGAAAAGAAGGAAGCAGTAAAATATTTTAGATCTTCAGTAATCAGAACTCTTTGGATTGAATTATGAAATCTCAGGTTCTCATTAGACACCATGAAGGATTATGAATAAGGGGAAGGTAAGGTGATGAATCTGTGATTACATTCCTAGAGAGGATATGTTTGATATCACAGGCTGTTCAATTTACATATGAGTGCAAGGTCAAAATACTGGAAGCTAGTGCTGGGCTGTAAATCAAGCAGAAAACCCAAAATGATGGTATTAAATGGGAAAACAAAAAAACACATCAAAAATGTGGTTGGTTCTCCTTCTGTGCAATTTTAAAATCTAATTTAACAGATTTTAAAAGATGTGCTCTCAGTCAAACAGGAATAAGCTCTCTTAACCATGTGCAGGAAAAACATCTAGTCCTAACTGAAGATTGGGAGTCTCTCTATAATCTCTGGAGAGAGGCTGGAGTCCTTAGAGGGTAGTTTAGCCTGTCTTTCTCATAGACATTGTGAAGATGAAATCTGTGTTTCATTCTAGTTTTATTTGAAATGAAGGTTAGAAAACAGCTTTTTAATCCAGATGTTGGACACTTTTTCCATTTGAAAAGCAAGAAATGTTTTGATACAACAAGGATATTGTAAGTAAACTCATACAATGTTTGTAAACCTTCTTCCAAAACTCAGATCTACATCCTTCCAGGTTTCACAGTCCCATAACTTTCTTTTTTTTCAGGCAACTATTTCATATCATAATGAAAACAACAACAAAAAAAAAAAAAACCAAAAGAAATACCAAACCTCTGAGATGGCTGCATTTGCAACACATTGCAATTCAGAATGACCCAGAAGACCTTGCAACAGGATATGTTTCTCACCCAAAAACTTGTCAAACTTATTCCAATACGGTTTTTGTTAGGCATCTGAATGACTACACAGTGTTTCTAACCATGGGAGTTCATGTTGTGTCCAACATGAACTGTATTAACATACTAGCTCTTTATGCTAGCATACTATTCTTAAAAAAAAAATACTATGATTTTTTCTCAGTTTGGTTAAAAGATGATTACTATTGCAATCATATTTTTGTATATTTTAAGCTTCACCAATTTGCTGTCACCATACAAATCAGAGGTATTTTTGAGCATCACTGCCACCCTAGGATTCTGTGCATGGTGTATAACCCCAGTGAATTGCTCACTTTGAGAACTGCAGACTCTTCCTGGCTGGTAGGCAAGCAGACATCAGATAGACCAGTTAAGCACCAAGACATCAGGGAGACCTTGAATACTTGATCTCAAATAATTAGAGGAAAGCAGTAGCTGAAAGAGTAGAATTAGGCTTTTTGAATTAAAGGATAACATTTCTAGTGAGAGATACAATTCCACCTTTGGATTGGTTAGAGGTTATTTATGTATCAGAGCAGCCTACACTCCAAATTTAATTAAAAGATGTGGGGCTTCCTGTCAGTTTAAGGGTCAGACTTTGTCTGATTGCAGGATCAATGATGTAGTTTGGATGAGTCTTTGAAATCCAAGCAAAATATACTGTAAGTTATTGATTCAGAAAAGAGTCTATGTCAAATAAAAATCTCCACTGACTGGACAACTAAGTTTTCAAAGTAGTTGTGTTATTTGAACAGTTCCCTATTCACTCATTCTGTGTTCCTATTGGCCTAATTTAAGCTTGACGTAGAACAGTACTGAAAAAACTAAACTTTTTAGATTTTATAGTCTTGAGATTTTTTTTTTTGTGCCTGTAGACATCTTACTTCAATTATGACTGGGAGGTGTCACAAGTCTTCTTGATTCTGAAGGACAAAGGGAAGTCAGGTCTGAAGGATTTCTAAAAAGACATTTATCATATCAGCCTTCAGAGTATCTGAGATCTTTGGAAGAAATATAACTAATATTCCATGCCATTCACATTATCAGTTCTCTGTACCTCTGTAAAAATCACCATGATTTCAGGGAAAACTTAGTTTTCCCACTTACAGGGAAAGAATACAATGGAAACAGTTTTGCTTGTTCTTTCATTTTTTAATTTTTATCAATAGAACTAAAAGAAATACAAGAATGAGCAATATGTTGGTAATTGCTGCTCAGAATGGAAAAATACAGATAGTTCAACTGATGTTCATTGTGTTGCCAGAAAGTGAAGAGTTATTCACTCTGAATAACTGAATTCTGTTAAAATGCCATGAAAACTCTTAGACTGTCTAAATCCTGAGAATTATCAAAGGGAAGGTTTAAATAGAAAGCAGTATAAAGATCTGTAAATTTAGGTCTACTTTGCCTATATAATAAATAATTTGAAGCAGGTCAAAAAAGTTAAATATAGTCACCAAAAGGAGAAGAATGACCTCCTAAACTGTAATAATACGTGAAGTGTTGTGCTATTATATCTAAAAGTTTCCAGAAAATGCAATAGCAGAACTAGCATCTCCTTCATAATTTGTATGGATTTTTGATAAACTGTAATGAGTTATTAAAAACCAAGACACAATATAATTAATAGCAGCAATAACAATAGTGCTTAGTTGCAATGTAGCATTTTTTTCCCAGGAGATTTCCTTTTTAATTAAAGTAGCCAGGATACTAAATGGGCTCAGTAGAACTAATCTTATAGTAAAATCTTATTCTGATGTAGATTACTGTCAAATTAAATCCTGACCGTTAATCCTTAAGAAGCAGACAATAAATTGCATTGATTCTTTCAACCTAATTTTCATTTTTCAAAAGCATGGAGCAAGTGGTACAGAAATAGCCTTGTTAATCAATAAGCTGTGTTTAAAGGGCAGTCCCAGATCCTAATAACTGATTTCCCCAAATTGTACTGCTATTCTTTCTCTGCGAAAAACAAGGTAAGTGCTCTGGATCTACAGCCTGTGAGTGCAAAAAAGGATTTTGTGCCACCAACTACAATATTAGTTTCATCACAACAAACTGAACATTCTGAGTACTAGCACCAAGCTATAGATTTACACATGAATCACAGGATCATAGAGTGATTTGGGTCAGAAGGGGCCTTCAAAGACCAGTTAGTCCCTTGGCATCCACAAGGATATCCTCCCCTATATTAGGTTGCTCGAAGTCCCATCCAACCAGACTTTGAACACTGCCTTGAACAGAGTCTATAAATTCAGGGGCTTATTTTGGGCTATATTTAATTTCTCCACTAATGCCTCACAAGAAGAAGCTTCTTTTCTCCTTCCTTGTTACTTGAATAGCTCAATCATAGATCATTTCCCCACACATCACATTTTACTTTGGCAGAAACACAGACTAGGGGTGAAGAACAGCACAAAAGAATAGAAAATTACTATGACTGAGGTAGTTTATGCCAAAGAACAACTTATTTACCCATCTACCACTCTTTCTAATCTATTTTTAGGCCACATATTCCTTCAGAAAGGAATATAGGGCAGAATTTGGCCATCTGGTCTTTCTTCAGGGGTGTTTCTCAGTTTATCAACTACACTGCTGGGCACGATAATTCCTGATGAGCAGAGCTAGGATCCAAACAAGCAATGTCACCAAAGAGCACTTGAGCCTGGAGACCTCAAGGTAGGCTATATTTCCATTTAGCTTGTTTTATTGTAACATGTAAGTTTCTTAAATTCTACCATGTCTGTAATACCTCATTCTAATATATTAATGTTCTCAAAATATATTTATTTGTGTCTTCATTTGTTTTACACAAGATTAGAGAGGTGAAGCAATGGTCATCCAGATTGCAAAGTATCCAGAAGATCACCTATTGCTCTGTCTGCTAAACTGACATATTTTTTCACTGACCCTAGAAGTTATGTTTATATTTATGTATCAAATCTGTATCCCTTTTCTGTGGAAAAGCAAAAAAAACAGCTGGAAAAAGTATGACTTTGCTCTAGAGACCTCATGTCCCAAATAGGACAGCAGCTGCCTCAACACTGGCTAGCCAAAATTACCAAACTTACATTTTCCCTCTCTGAGTTTTTCCTTTCAAGTAAATGAGGATTACATTGCTAAAGAATCTCCTGCTGATATTTTACCTGGCCTCTATAGTTTCTAGAGATCACTGTATCTCTTCCACTTGTGTTCAGTTTGATGCCCTACAATGTCAAATAGACTGGTGAAAGTACATGGGGATGAACACTTTAGGACTGCCTAGAAAAAGTCTTACAGAGGTAATAGATAGAGCAGGACTGGCTACCATTACTGTCAGAGTACACAGAGGGTTTTACTTCTGGGATGTGCTCAAACAACAGGTGCTGCCCAATACAGTCTTTGAACAAGTTATCCAGTAGGTAAAGCAGACTATGGACATTCAGCAATGTTTGCTCTTTGATATGAATGCTTTTACTACAGCTAAACCAATTCAGGTTACACAGCACCTGTTCTCCACATTACTCAGGGAGCAGCCTTGGACACCTGCCATGCCAGTAAATGTCATCCTGGAAGGAGCAGCAAGCACTCCAGAGGCTGCACAGTTGCTCAGTTGAGTCGGCTTGAGTTTAGTATGATGAAATATTAAAAAGCTGAAGGACTTTGGGGATTACTGCATCCAGACGAGAACCCAAGCAGAGAGACAACAGCATGTGCTGCATTGTAAATTTTGGATTTTCTCCTCTTCTATAACCAAATAAACGCAGTTCTCTATTTGCATTATAGATTTTTGAGTTATTATCTTCAGATTTCAACCTCTATTCAGAATTTCCTAACAGATAAGAATTTAAAGTCAATGTTGCGCCATCTTCTTTACACTCGCAAGAACTCCTTTGCATATATGATACCTTCCTGCAGCAAAAATACACAATGTTGTTAATAATGATACCAATGGGCACAATTCATTTGCCCAAATGTCCTTTATCATTAAAGATCCTTCGGATTTCTCACCTGGTCTTCAGCTGTTCTTCCAGAAGGGCATGGGTTTTCTGAAAAACTTTTGGGCCGGTACTGTTGATGTCTGAAATGCCCTGAGGAACCTCAGCTGAAATGGTAATTATTGGTCTTCATTTATAGCTACAAAATCCATTATTGATCATCTGTCAAAACATCAGACACCACAAATCCATGTGTAGGTAAGCAAACTTTCATAAGTCATCTAAGGACAAAATAGTTTATGAACAGCTGGTCCTTCTGTGAGGATTATGCCAAGCCTTACTTTGCAGTCTTAAGCTTGTGCAACATCTCCGTTTTTCAGCATTCACCTAAAATAAACCTTGACATCTACTGCTACTGCTGAAGACAGCTAAATGCAGTGCAAATTCTGCACAGTGACATTTCACTCCAAAGTGACATATGTTTTGTGTGCTATGCCATGATCCAGAAATTGTGATTTAGCTTGACAAAGCTGGAATATTTGCCTGTGCATAAATTTTTTCCCTTTATAGGGTAGAGGAGAAAGTAAAATTTAAAATAATCTATTGTTATTGACTGAAACTTTCCAGAAATAACAGAAAGGTAGGACACACAACATAAGTACTCCAGAAAAAGTGCAGAGAGATGACAATATAGTAAAGAAATGTAGTAAAGAAATCAATGCCCCAAACCAAACAAACCATGAATTCAGAGCGGGTTTTTATTATGTCCCGTTTTGATTACCATGTTGAATTGAGACATTTCTAATATTGATTCTTGCCTTACTGCTAAGCCCACAGATTCTTGTTTTCACTGCAATTTTTGGCAGTGAAATAAAATCCTAAGTACTTCACTGCCTAAAGTAGGCATTCACATGTGCATGCTGAAAACTAGCCTTTAATATCCTAGATACTAGTTTGTAGTGCTTAACATTTTCAGTTTAAAATGATGACATATAAAAAGCTGGTGCTTGACTAAGAATGCATGTAACACATGGTTTTGATGGGATGACAGAAACATCCAAGAAACAAAGGATATTCCATGAACACCTAGAGTGGTGCCTTTGCAATGAAAACCTGTACTGTCCTACCATCCACTGGTAACTGCTTCCACAGCAGCTTGCTCTGTCACTGAATGCCATGGAGTCCCCAGTGCTCAGTGGTACAGGCAGCCTCCTTCACATCCAGCCTGAAGGGTCAGCACTTACTGGCTCTGCACTAGCTCCTGCAATTGTCAGTCCAGGACCTGTGGAAAACTCAGCACTCTGTTAATCCATTTTGGCCATTCATTGTTCAAGTCACTGATCCAGCATTTCCCTCTGTGTTTTCCCATCCCACTCTGAGCACTCTGTGCTGCTCAGCTCCTCCCCAGAAGCAGCTCTGGGGTTTTGCCCACTGCAGCAAGTGACACACAGATGACAGCAAAGCTCCCATTCAGCTTTTCTTCTCCCAGGTGTTTCAGCTCCATAGGACATTTCTAATCCAAGCTCTGAGCTCTCAGAAGACATATTTGTCCTCACTGTCTGTCCTTGGCTTCCTGTAGACCTCAGCAATTTCTTCTGTGTGTTCAAATACTCTTCATGGGAGAGTACTCTTTGGCATTTACCGGGTCTATTTTTCTCACAACTTGTTCTTGTGTGATTTAGGACTATAATCCCATTCCAATAAGCTAAAATTGACATTATCTGCTGTTCTCAGTACTGCAGCAGTTGCAGCACAGAGCAGTTCCGGATGGAAATCACCAAGAACCTCATACCTAAATGTGACTACTCCCTTACCTGCAGGTTACTTGCTTGCTTGTGAAGAGTCTGAGTTTACAAAGGAGAACAAGGAAAGCTTTCAGATAAGACTCCACAGCAATCCTATGAGCAGCAAACTGACAACTCTTCTACATGTCTTTTCTCCACAATTTGTCTCTTTGCAAGACAAATAATCTGTGACAAAGAAGAATTTCCTGTATGACCTTGCAAGGAGTCATTCAGATTCACAATATTGTACAAAACCAAAGTGTTATAACTAATAAGGAAAACTAATTCAAGATGAAAATCATTGTTCTCCAGAGGAGCTTGATTGCAATTATACCTTCCTGGTCATGTTGGTATTTAACCTGGCTAGGCAGGAGATGGGGCTCCAGGTACAAAAGAGACTGAGAATCTCTGTGCCAAACAAAACAACCACATTACTGCTTTCCTCAGAGCAAGTGAGATGCAGGTCTAAAGAAAGATTTATAATCTCTTTTTTTTCATTATCTCTCCACTTATTTTTCTGTCTTTCACAGATCTTTGAAGATCATTGTTGGACTGAAAAATATGTATACATATAAAAGTCTTTTTTTCCCAGTGACCTAAATCTGTCCTTTCAAGCACAGCACCAGTGTGTTGGCTTTGGATTCCAGTCTTTGCTCTGGGAGGAATGGCCTAGTGGACATCTGGAAAAAGTAGAATTGACTTTAGGAATCTCAAATCCATACAAAGGGGCTGTATTTGAGAAAGGATCACAAGACTTGCCTTCCTTTGTTTCTAGGATTTTCCTTTGATCTTTTTCAGATCACTGGTAATCAAAAGTTACTCACTTCTGATGGCTCCATGAGGGCTCATGAAGGGGAATATGGCCTATTTATTCCACTAATCATGTGCTGATAAAGCCATAATTAACAGGAATGATTAAAATATCAGCAGCCACAATTAAGGCTGAAATGGCTAGTGACTGAACTCTCTGTACATTATCCTGAGGTGTAAAGGCTAGACCATGTTGTTGTCCCTGTTCCATGGACAGAACTCACCAAGATTGCTGATCAACACATTTTGTAGGCCCTATCTGCCCACACAATTTCACTTTAATCCCTTGTTCCAGGACTGACAGACTTAATATCTGCTTTTAAAACTGGAGGGAGCATGGAGAAAGACCTACTTTCTAGCATGCATTATATGTAAAAATATGAGTGTTAGCTGGCAGGAAACCTTTTTTTTCCAAAAATACAGCTTTTCAAGCTAAAACTCAGCTTGGATGAAAGGCAATTTTATTCAAAGGTGGTGTTGCTCTAAATGTCATTCTCTCCACTCTC
>JACBWW010000003.1:40501792-40667457 GCA_020086605.1 Lanius collurio
CCTTCCTTCCTTCCTTCCTTCCTTCCTTCCTTCCTTCCTTCCTTCCTTCCTTCCTTCCTGCCTGCCTGCCTGCCTGCCTGCCTGCCTGCCTGCCTGCCTGCCTGCCTTCCTGCCTTCCTTCTTGCCTTCCTGCCTGCCTGCCTGCCTTCCTGCCTGCCTTCCTGCCTTCCTTCTTGCCTTCCTTCCTGCCTTCCTTCCTGCCTTCCTGCCTTCCTGCCTGCCTGCCTGCCTGCCTTCNCCTTCCTGCCTTCCTTCCTGCCTTCCTGCCTTCCTGCCTGCCTGCCTGCCTGCCTTCCTTCCTTCCTGCCTTTCTGCCTTCCTGCCTGCCTTCCTGCCTGCCTTCCTGCCTGCATGCCTTCCTGCCTGCCTGCCAGCCTGCCTGCCTGCCTGCCTTCCTGCCTTCCTGCCTTCTCAGCAGTCCAGCTTCTGGAATTTGTTTATTTGATGATAATTTTATATGATGAGTTGATGAGTTAAACAATTAAAGAAATTAATATAAGTTTTTCTCCATAATTTCAATTTAAAACAAAGAAGCTTGTGGTTAGTTTAGTCCAGAAGGACTATTATTCTATCTACCCCTTATGAAGTATGTCTTTGTTGTTTTCTCATTTGGGGAATTTGATCTCTGTTGTTTTCAAGTAAAGGCTTGAATTTTCACCTTGGTGGGTTTGTCCCATGTTGTTTAATAATAGGCGATTTAACATGAAGACATCCACTATCAGAAACTGACAAATAAAAAATGTACATTTAGTTCAGTAGTAATGTTTAATTCGAGCTCCAGTTAGAAGGATAACAATGTTTCATCAACAAATGCAGCACAGAGGTGTTTGCTGTTCTCTATATTTTTCATAAACCTTGTAAAGAAAGTCCTCTGAAGGATCTGAATTTCTATCCTGCTAAGCACAGAAAGTGCTGATGAGTCACTGCAAGTCTTTTATAAACTTATATGAACATGTCTGATGTGGGATTTGAGTTGGGGATGCACAGGCACAGGCGCACTCAAAGCATATCGTGGAGTTTCTGGTGGCAGTACTGTTGCAAGGATCTTAAAACAACTTTCCTTGGGGCTGCCAAGGGTTCCATCAGATAGAAACATTTGCAGTCACTAAAAAAAAGAAAAACCCAATGAAAGCCACACCACTTCAAGCGCTCAGTGTTTTGGGATTTGCCTCATTTTTATGTCTAGTGAAGAAACATAGTGATACCAGTGCATACAAATTCCACCTCAGCTGCAAAACTTGCCCATGACACAGGGGGAAAGAGGCTTGAAGCTTTTGGCCCCATAAGCACCTCCACAGCTCCCCAGAGGAAAGTGATGCTCCAGTGCCGCCTCGTGGTTTCCTCCTCCACAGAGAGGGGTCATCCCAGCAAGATATGGTGCCACTGCTGCCTTGTGTTTGCTTTGTGTATTGAACTATTCTTTTTAATTTTTTTAAAGTGTCATAAACGCAGAGCTCCAGAAATGGGTTTGTGAATTGAGTTAGTGCCTAGATCTGATGAACAGCTCTGGCCCAAGCAATGCTGCAGCTCAGAGTGCTGCATTTGGTGCCCTTGGATGGGATTAAGTGGCTTGCCTGGCGAGACCCACTTTGAGATGGTCAGCAGGGTAAGTGCATGTCCTCAGCCTTCCTTTCTCCTCTCTAGCCAGAGTACCTCACCCAGAACTGCCAGCAACCACCTTCATTTGCTCAAGACTGATCCTTCTGTTAGGAATAGGCATCTACAAATGCTGTAAGAGGAGGGAGAGGCAAAAAAAGACACGTCTTGCACCTAAATGGAGGATACAACATTCCACAGTCATGTATCATAATGAAGCCTCAGTACTAATGGAGACAGGCAGGCAGAGCAACCACCCTTACTCTCTCCTTATGGCCATATTATAAAAACATATTTTTTTACAGTCTCTTCACAAATCACATTATTTTCCATGTTTAGCTGAAACTGCTGCAGCATGCAACACCTCACACAGACCCTGCTAGCTTAGGATAGCCCAGGGTAGGGTAGCTCCACCATGGGACACTCTGCTGGGAGTGGAGAGAGAGAGGGACACATACCCTCCTTTGCTGAGGACTGACATGCTGAACTCAGGTCAAGGATTATCTTGAATCCTCTAAAATTTTCCTTTCATGAACTGGGACTGAATGAAGAATTCTGAATATTTCAAACTGTGTGAGGCTTTGTCCTACTTCATTTCTACTTTCCCGGTTACTTGGCAGAGCAACTCAAAGCCCCCAGACTCCCAGCACAAACCCAGGAAATATCAAGCATTTCAGAAGAAAAGGACAAAAGGTCAGATTTGATGTTATTCAGACTAAAGGGAACTTATTAAAGAGAAACCTGAAAAGTTGTAGGTACCTTATCCCTGGAAACAAACGTTCTAAATTTTGAGCTATTTGTGTATGTTGTGTCATTACATGTGTTACAAGCAGACTTTTTTAAATGAACTTGGAAAAACCATCACTCTTTGATAACGTCTCTTGGGAAGATGAGCTGGAGAAAAACTGCTACCATAAGCATTTTCAGATTTAATTGCTTGCTCTGGCAATCAGTCTAAAGGCTTGATTTAATTTCTTGCATTTTGACAAGGTTATAATTAGCTTTAAACTTGTGAAGATCTGCAAAGCTGAGGTAAGCAAGTTGTTTGTATCTGGGACCACACTTTTGCTAGGTATCTCATTCCAAATCCTGCCAAGGACCTTGCCTATACAGTGTCTTGTGCTAATTTTTCCTGTGATAAAAATAAATTACAAAGGCCTAACATCAACCAGTGACTAAAACATCTAGGTTTTCCTTTCCAGTTTTCAACTTTGAGAAGTGTACCTCTAACTTTCAATGTATATATTTATGCCAAGATACAGTTCCCAAGATGATTAAAACTATTCTTCTCCTTTACTATAATCACCAGCATTCTTAACCCACTTGTCTCAAACTCCCCATATGCATGGTATTTTGGAGCTGTGATTTTCTGTACAACTCATTTCCTGCAGTCTCAGACAGGATCTAGGACATGGAATTTGCTTAAAACTGAAGTGGATATGTTTTATGTCACTATGTTTACACATCAAACAAAACTGAAATGCTACCTTACCTCGGAAATATATTCCAACTCAATTTACCAGGGAAATGTCATGGGTAAATATCACAGCCCAGCCTCTACACAAATGTACTTTATTCCTTCAGTGACACATTTGAGATTGAACATTCTTTTGGGAAATGATATTTCTGGATACACTTGGGATATAAAAATTATGCTTCTTGTTAAGTGGTAATTTATTTCTGCGATTCATCTTTACATTTCCCTTACAATAGGATGCACAATGGAATGATCTTGTCTGTGGTAACATTAGAAAAAGAAATCTCTTCAGAGAGTTAAAAAAGTATATTTTAAGTATAACAAAAATTGTCCATGTGATGATATTAACAACATAAACTATAATTGAAGATATTAGAAAGGCATACATTTCTTTTGCTCTCTTTCAGGTTTTGGTATATTTTTCTTGTTTGGTTACTTCACTACCACTTTAAAATTATACTTCTGTCAGAAACCTTTCTGCAAGCAACATTTAAGAACCCACTCTGTCATCCTAATCACATTCATTTCTTTCCATCTAAGTATCCTGAAACAGTGTGCTAGGATTCATGCAGTTCGAGGGTGAAAAAGAGGAATAAAAGTATTAAAACTCTTTTGAGTTTCTCTTCTTTTAACCCTGATGATTCTAAGCACTGTGAGTGAGGAATCTTCTTTTATTTCATATCTTGGCAATATAAAAGAGGAGGCTGAGAAGAATATTATTTTGGGGCTTACATACTTCGGTCACTTTATGTCACAACATTGAATTTATTTTAATGAGGGTGTGTTATATGTTCATGTCTACCTAAAACAAATGGGAAAAGATATGAAAGGCAGCAAATTTTAAAGCATTACACATTTTTATAGCTAATGAGTTTATCCTATTAAACTAGAAAATATAATCTATTACATTAGAAAACATAAACACAGCTGCTTTATTAAAAAACAGAGATTCTTTTAGTCCACATTAATCAGTTATAAAACTGAACCATGTTGCTTAAAGGTAGACAGAAATGTTTATTCCCCCTCAGTTTCCCTGAAGAATTTCCTCCAAGGTTTTTGGCAGAGAAGACACATAAGCTCACTCAGGCACATAACGTGCTCTAGTATAGTAGATTCCATGCTGTTGCAATTCCTTGTGAATGGCATGAAGACATTTCAATACACTGGCTGTATTGTTAAGGCAGGAGATACCTTTAGGTGCTGAAAACACAGTCCTGGAGTTTTACCCTCTCATCTGAGCACTGTGTACAGCTGTTTTTGAGCAGGGAGTACTGCATGACACCATTCAGTGTATGTTATAGTCTGTTAAAGGCCTACAGTGCTGGCAATTCTTGATTTACAATGTCTCCTTCTATCCTCCCATAGCAGGGACCAAGGGGGAAATGCAGAAAGACAGCTGCCCGCTACTGGCTTTTAACTCAAACTGAGAGGGGTTACATAATCACACAGTCACCTTTACTTCCATCTTACAGAAGGGAGAGGGAGAGACATTTGCTTCCTAGGTACTGCCTTTATCCCCAGATAAGAAAAAGATTTTTTCCAAAATACCAGAAAACAAAACAAAAAAAAAATTAAAAAGTTGAAAACAATACAAAACAAAATAATCAAAACTCCCTACCTTTGTTGTTGACTATAGAAGAGAGTGAATGACAGAACAAAAGCATAAGGAATGGGACATTGCTCCAGGTTAGATCTTGTCCTTCATTTAGAGTCTGGAAGAATCAACTCTCAATTTTTCTGTGGGATAAAAAACTGCTAAGTAAAAATTTTAAACTGACCAGTACCCTGGCCATCATCCTTATGACTTGGTGTGACATTTTACATTGAAGAAAGACAGTGCTTTGAATTCAGATAAAGGACACAGAAAAATATTTTTCATTTAATCGTCTATCAGCTTTTGCTTCATTCTTTATTTCATAATTTATTTTACCCTCAGGAATATTATTTTCTTCATAAGGAAGGCAATTCATTCTTCACCTAGACAAATAAAATTGCACGCATATGTAGGCACTCGAAGTTCTTATATTGCTAAAAGAGCCATTGAACACTTTTCCAACAACTCAGTTAGCATGTTTCCTTTATCAAATTTCCTTTTTTAAGGAAAAAAAATTGCTTTATAAATCTGACACCTGTACAACACTTGTTTGTGGTGAGGGATTTCATCATAAAAAAAAAGTGACTCTAACGTTTCATCCTTCAATGTCATCGCTCCCCTTGATAATTTTGCATCAAAGTGCAAATAAAATCTGCTCTTCACCACGAACTCAAATACCACAGAGCTCTCTTTTGGCCTAATCACATTGCTTATTATGTTAAAGCAGAAAATGTACATTATATGATGCTTATTAATCTGTGAAATCATTCTTCTGTTTTACTGCACATTTCTGTGAACTGTCACCTGTATACATTTCTAGAAGTGTAAGAAGAATCATGTGATGCTTGTCTCTTTCACAACTGCCTAAAGAGACAACTCGATGCATAGGAACAGCATGGGAAGAGCTATAAATGTCCTCCAGCTCCTTTAACCTGTCATTGTTAAGACTGTTAACATTGTTGTCTAAATATGTCCCTAAATATATCCCCAAATCTCGTTGCAAGTCTCAAAACAGATCAAGGACTTTAGGTTAAGCTGAGAAAACATCCAACCTTTTCTTCCAGGCATAGCATTTCCCACCCAACAGTGCCCACACCATCTGAGGTCTGGAATAGGTATAATTCATTCAACTTGACATATTTCATTGATTTTGCAGGCACATGCTCCTTTTGTGCACTACAGCTTGAGATACAGACCTTCATCACACCGTATGTTGCAAGATATGGCACTAATGGGGGTTGGTGCTGTCAAGGAATGAACATTTTTTATATTTTTCAGAACAGCTAATGCACTCTCTTAAGGCAACTTACAAGTGTTCCACTAACGATGTTTTACTCCTAGGAAGGATTCTCCTGCAACTTGAATTTTAAAATTGAACAAACCCGTTTAGGTTTAATTAATTGATAAAGTAAGTTCTCAGTGGGAGCATTCTTTTTGAAGCTTCCATCGATTTCTACATTTGGATTTCCAGTAACCATGAAGTTTAAGTTCCACATATGCATATTCTGTGAAGATGTACATTTTGGTTAAAAAGAAAAAAGAAAACTGATAACTGTACCATGTTTCTTATTTTCTGCATGACCTCTATGACTCTCACAGACATATTAGTTTCTCTACATTTTATCCAAAGGAAATAAAAATAGATGTAGTCTCTCACAGGCATGAATCAGTGCAGATCCTCCTCCAAAGTCTAGGCAGGATGACATGCAAGATCCACAGTGTATGTCACCTCTGTCTGCTGAGACACAGAAATAACAGCTTTGGTACAAAGCCAAGACAGCTACTCACTAAGCAAAACCTGACAATTCTATTGTTTCGTTATTTTCTCCTTTCTTTTCTTCAACCCCCATCTTTCACTGTGTCTTGTGATTCCCAAGCCTATTAAACACTGAGATTGGAAATGACTGCATTTTTACTACATTTGTACAATAAATTCTGCTGTAAAAAACAGCCTTTGAAGTGTTTTAGTCTATTTTAACAAGGAAGAACATGAACAATATATACAATAGCTGAAGCACCAGAAAGTGTACATTTCCTCCAGAAAGCACAACTATTTTACCAACCATACAACTCCTGTGATATGAGAGACCACACAACTTAGGGAAAAATTTTCTTAGGGTGACATCCAATCCCTGAGACTTCAAATCAAAAATATGTTGCTTGCAAGGGCGTTTCCTTCATAGTAGACCACCATGACATTTCCCTACCATGTATTATTCTGAAGGTTTGGCTTAAGCATGGTCTATCCCTTGCAAACTGACACATGAGCATTCATGCTTCTTAAAAGAGGCAATCCACACTACCAGTCTTCCAAAATACATTTCTCAGACTGGCTTTCAGGAGTAGTGCTCCGTGGGATGGTAGAGACTGAGCTGTAACGGGGCACTTGGTCTCTACCAAGCTGGAAGAACTTTCCAACTTCCTGCTATCACCTGTCTCCAGCTGATCCATGTACTAGCAGTGCATGGACCAGGAGTTTGCCTGTTCTGTGTTTGGAAATAATGCACAGCTCTGGGTGACATCCACTGCCAGCTGTGCACTCCCAGAACAAGGCAACAAGGGCACAAGCTCTCTGGGCAAGAAACCTGTTCCCCTCCAAGTGATAGAGAAAGGAGTGCATGAACATTGCACTGCATAGTGAGAGGTTTCTTTTCTTTTGTTTCTTTTTTAACCTGGCAAAAAATAGTTAACACATGGAAATGAACTGTGTAGTTTAGGCACTCACGGGGCATTATAGACAGTTCAAACATTGAAAAAATCAAAGCATATATGAGGCATTTACTAGGACTATATTTAAGATGTCAGAAATATGTTTCCCCTATACAGAGTTTTATCAGTAGTTTAAGCAGTCACAGATTTTCAATGGGAGTTGACTTTACTTATTTTTAATTTTGCATCTTTTAATTCTTTCTTTGTAAAGTGTGGAGGTGCCTCTCCTGAAATCCCCGGGGGAGGGACCCTGCAGGGTACAGGTCTGCCTCTGTCCCTGTCCCCATGTCACATGTGCCCCATACCTGTTCCTGATTGTGTGGTTTGGGTGCCTGGGGCGGGAGGGGAGAGCAGGGTACCAGGGGAGTCAGCTTGGGAACTCCAGCCAGGCGGCTGGAGAAATAAAATCATCTCTGAATATCTACAAAAATACTGCTTCATCTGTCCTTCCAAGTCCATCGCTGTCTTATATTTTGTTGTAAGGATTCCCCACACTACAACAGTAAAGCAAGATGTCTTTTGCCATACATTAAAGTTTTTCCTCAGTGCCACAGTTTCCCTTGACATTTACCTGCTCAACGCATTTTGAAAACTCTCTGGAGAGGGACTGGCTTGCCTTGAGGTGGTTGGAGCTCCTTACTCCTGACCCTCTCATAAGTCCTTTCCTTAGATTTGGTAAGGTTCTGCTTCATCGCCACTGCCATTTGTAGATGGGTTCATAATGGTACACTGGAACAAATTTCAGGATACTTAAGGAAAAAAATACTATCACTTTTATTGGCTAAATTATTTTTCATAGGCATCTGAGTCATCCATGCAGAAGAGATTAAAAAAAAAATGCAAGAAAGGGATAGAGCAGAGAGCTGGGTGGAGTACTATTGTGACTACTCTGTAAGATTTTTTTGCTTGGGAATGTGAGACTCAGTTCTTCCACTCTTTTGATTCTGGGAGTCACACTTGGTCATTACTTAATATTGCCCTTCCTAGTCTTGGCACTGCACATACCAGTTGCCAAACTGATGACTTATTTTGTAATACCTCAGCAAAAGTAGGCAGTTGTAGAAGTGACTCTGACAATGATCTGTTAAATGTCTGGCAGCCCATAAGGGATTGTTCTGCTTTGGAAGGCATAATTAGTACTACTCCAAATGTGTGGGAGGTGTTTCACCTTCATATATTATGACATATTTTCACATTCAAACCCATATTATCAGTTTCTGTGGTGATGTTTCCATCAAGTATTTCCCATCAGATCACGTGCAAAATAAGTAATTACCTTTTACTGATATTACAGAACTCTTCTTAATTCCCCTTCTTTCACCACAGTTGACAATGTTCTCATTTTCTCCCCATCATGACAACCTTCCAATGAAGCTCTGAAATTAGACTACATAAGATAAACAAGTCATTCAATACAGAATAAATGTCACAGTATTTATAAGAGTATTAGTTGGTACCAGTCTCTGTTTACAGAGTTTTCCTCTGCTTCATATCCTCTTTTTCATATATTTTCCTTGCTTAAGATTTAAGGGTCCCAATCCTGATCTGAAAGAACAATATATTTTCAAATCAGTGAGATCTCATCCTTACAGTTGATTATACATGCAGATATTCATGGATTTTGTACTCCTGAATAATGTAGGAAGCATGTGGCAGTGGTGAAAACATAGAAGTCTAGAGGAAAAAAGGTAGGGATTAAAAACTCATACAGTGCAATCAAGGCAATGACTTATGTTAGTTCTTCAATATGAAGAAAGGTTTTCAAGACTGACAAAATATGGGGAAGTAAAACCCAAGTATTCATTTTGTAAGTTCTTTGCCTTTTTAAATCATTCATTGAATATATTCTAATGAAAACAGAGAACCAAAAATCACACTTTTCAAAGACCTTAACTTAGTAGTCAGACTGCAAGTAAATCAGAAAGATAAGAAATCTTTTGTAGAATGTGACAAGAATTTTCCTGAATCTTTGGCAGATGTTCATCCCTGTTGCCAGTTTTAGGTCCAAAAGTCTAGTAGAAAAATGTCATGTCTGTCTTTTGTAGTAACAAGGGTTTTAATTCATCCAACTTTGTGAAACACTGTGCTAGAAGGGAGAGTGCAGGAGAGCACCAAGGCTTGTTTGATACCTCAGCAAGGTAAGTGAAGATTACAGAAGAAAACATAAGTCAGTGTACTGTGTCAGAGTGAGTGTGGTGACTCGGCTTTTTCTGTGTTCATGCTTTTTTGTCTGTGCCTGCCTTTTAACATTTACCTCATCCCACAACTATTCCCAAACCTAGGCTCATCAAAATTGAGATCTGAGCACTGCCTCCCCTGTCAGTCAAAACTAACTTCATTCTAGCTTTTATCCTAAAGGTAACAGGTCCATTGACCTCTAGTGCTCTATGCTGCAGTCCCAATCTACCCTGAGACCTGCTTCATACTAATCCAATGTAATCCTCAAAATAACCAACCCCTCTTGCAAATTACTGTTCTCCTGCTCATGTGATTGCTAATCTAAAATCCAAGAATGTTTCTGCTGTCAATCAATCCTCTGTACTGTTTGAAATGGTTTCTGTTCTGTCCTGCCTGCAAGAATAGTCCTGGACTACAAAGGAATTAACTCCTTGGCAAATGGCAGTTTTATGGTGGTACTGGAGTAAAGTCATACCAAGGAAGGAAGATTTTGCCTATGGAGTATTTCTGGACGAGTATGAATTAACTTTAGGCTACTTGCTTCTGTAGAAAATTGTGTATTGCTCTTTTGACACATGAAACAAAAGCACAAATACATTTATATTTAGAATTTAGTGAACTGGTTGGGTGTCATTGGTGAATACTTCTCCCACTACTGTGTTTTGAGCAGTTCCTGACCTCCTCTACAAAAGGAGAAGTTGTCTCTCATAGCCCACTGAAACTACTCTGACCAGAATTTCTACAGGTAGTTCTGCAGCCAGGTCAGAACTCAGCTCCATCCGTAGCAGCATGACTGCTTGAGTGACAAACATGTTTTATGGCATCAAGTCTTCCCTCACTCTCAGTGACACATTTCTCCCTTCTACTCCCCAAAAGCTTCCACCACCTCTGCCCCTCTTTGAAGGGGTCCAATCCTAATTGGCTGTTTCTACTTTATTTCTATCCATCTCATTCAAAAAATTACTTCGGATGTTATCTCTATGATGCTTACCTTAGACTGACTTTTTCACTGCAGGTTTGTCTTCTCGGATGCCAAGTAAAAATGTATTTTTTTCTGACATCTTCTCATGCTTTTGAAGGGAATTCAGAAGGCAACAGAAAAATATGGAATTTGTTTTCTGTTTGTTAAAGTCTCTGAGTCTTCTTGTGTGACCAGGGATTGTTGGGTTCATCATATCATCCCGTGGCACCCCCAGCTTCAGCTTTGGAAGCATTGCTCAGGTACCTTTAAGAGAATGAGGAAGCTGAGGAGGGCAAGCAGGAGGCAAGGGTGTTTATTAGATAAAATCAGCGCATACCTGTACAGGAGGCCTCTTTAAATATATCACACAGTACAGCAGTTACTCCTTTCTAAATGAAAGCTCATGTTCAAACTGGACAAATTTGTATGATATAGATCTGTCCTTTCATTTTACTGAATATGTGCTTCAGTTTAAATATTAAAATATATTCTTAATTTTCTAGTCTGTTATGTCTGATAGTTTAACATAAATGACGATGCTCAGAATTTCAGAGTGTCCTTTGAGACATATACAAGTTTCTCTGGCTTGATGACCAGCATTTAAAATGCTGCATTTAAAGTTTTCTCTCTGCCATATCTATCTCTACTAATGCTAAATTAATAATATCTATTACTACTAATAATAATATTTGAAATGTAAATATTTTTCTTTATTATTAGTATGCTCCTCCCTTTGCTGAAAATTTAATTTACTCAATGATTTCAACAGACTGAGCTTTTTTTCTGGTAGTATGCTCATAACAAATAGTTAATTACCCTCAGTATATTCACAAAAAAGTCAGGTAGAAGTAGACTTGGCTGAGGGAGAAGTACAGGAAAGACTTTTAATGCTGCTTTGTGGTCTTGATGTTGAAGAGCACATAGATAATTTATTTTCTTTCTGTTAGATGTCTGTATTTACGACCACACATTTCTTAGCATGCTCAAATCTCACAATTTGACTGCCTGCCTTATCACTCCATCACTACCTCCTTCCTGCTGCACCACTGTGCTGAACTTTGATCTGTAGAGATTAGATCACCCCAGGGAAAGGGGCAAAGGGTAGTTTGGTTTCCCAGTCCTTTTGATCTAATCTTTTCTTCTCAGACTTTCAGGCGGATTACCAGAAAATGCAGAGACTGCTACTATTTTGGTGACTTTTCTGTATTTTTTGTGTGTTCTTTCCTCCAACAGAAGAATATATAAATGATACCTCCTGGAATATGAAAAAGTATTACTGGATTGTAACTGATGATATGAAACGAGAAGATAATCAGCTGTTGTGGAAGCTAAATCATTTGTTAAACTGATGGCAAAACTACAAGGGCAGTACTGTAGATTCTGAACATAGTGAAAAGATGCCAGCATGACTGAGGGCTTTAAATGTAACAGAATTGCTCTAAAAGAATTGTGCAGATAATAAAAATCTTTTTATTTCTCTCTCCTTGTGCCTAATATTGCCATCCATTCAGACACCAGTTATTCCCTTCTGGCTACAATGGCACTTACTTTGATGTCCAGAGGTACCAAATGAAAGGATTGTAGTTACCACGAGCAGTGGCAAGTACTTTGATGTAACACTTTTGCCCAAACTTGCACAAAACCATAACAGAGTAGGACAAAAGTAAGTTAAATAAAAAACCAGATTCCTTAATGTTGTTGATGTCTTTAACATAATTAAAGTCTTTAAAGTTGTCCAAGACTCTTTGTATTCCAATTGTATATAAGCCAGAAAAATTAGACTTTGCAGTTCTGAATGACTTTTAAATAAGCACTGTGGGTTCTATCTATATACATTTATGTAAGTGTAGAGATATTTCCTTGATTTAAAGAGAAATAACACAGAACTCTGACTGGTAGAGCAAAATTGTATGCAGTTTTCTCACTTCCCTGGAACACCACATTTAAGTTTTTCCAACTTTTATTCACCAAAAGGACAGTTTTACTCTTTTTTCTTTCTTTTTTTTTTAATTGCTAAGAGGCTTACAAATCAGGAAAAATAAAAAGTAGAATTTCAATGGGAACACAGAAGGCAATAGGTTAGATGGTCATATGGAATATCAGTGGCAGAACCTAAGGCACTGCCTGCAGAATCCAACCCCCCCACAGTGAGAATCAACCCCTCATTGGAACTGTGATCTCATTTCTGTTCAGTTTCCTAAACAACAAAAGCACAAGATGCTCCCAAGCTCATCTATATTGTAATGCCTATTTATCTCTTCTGGAGATACTCAAACTGATGTATGATCCTCCTAAACCTAATAGAACATTATTCAGTGCTGTCCTAGCCCAATACCTGCACATGCAGTTCACCTTTGCACACACTTCTGTTCAACTATTCTCATCTCATTATTCATCTAGTGCTGTTGGTTGGAGCCCTCTACAGCTCTGAAATCTACAAAGCATCAAACACATCCTTTTGGCCACTTGCCCTTTTAATCATGTGAATTGATTATCTCAGTCTGACCTCGATAAGACCCCTGCAGCTGTGAGCCACTGCAGCAGATAATGGAGATGACTAACTCCCAGTTTCTCAGGTGACTTCTCATATGTCATAAACAGATAGTACTGTTGATCACATCTATTAACTTACATTGAATTTTTCCAACAGTTTAATTATGAAACAACAAAACACATTTTTAGGAGGTGTTTGGGCCTTTAAGTATTTGCCAATTAATTACAATCTGCATGTACCATATTGTGGTCTGAATTCAAACATCTGCTCTGTGTTCTAGATGTTCTGGAAATTGTGTATTTTTAGATTGTATTTTCATCTACTCAAGTAAAAGCAATGCCATGTTAGGACTCAAATGCTTCACATGGTTCTTAGACTTTCAGCTTTCTGTCAGGACAAACATACACGTCCTCAGGATCAGCGTGTGGGAGATGAATCTTTTGTCGAACATACACTTCCCTTTAAAGAGGCTCTGAACCAGCTGACTTGACAAAGCTAATTGTTAAGTTTGCTCTCCACAAATAAAACATTTTGCACTTTACTTTAGCTACAGTATTGTCCAGTGACTAGATGTGAATAGTTGTTATAATAAGCCATTATTTCTGCATAGACTATTTGAAATTTATCTAGTGCAGAACACCAGAACAGAGGGCTGCATGTGCTTTGTTTTACTGAAGCTTTTAAGTTGCTCACTGAACTGTGATCTTTAAAGAAGCCTGACTTTGATAGCTTTATGTCCTATCAGATTCTCATCAAAAATAATGCTAGGCAAGGATCCCATTACTGTTCAAAAGCTTTATTAATGAATTATAAGCAATACAAATGACATGGCTGTGCCCCTCCATTTTTTACTACTTTTCAAAGCTCAGTCTTAATTCCTTCTCCCAAAGCCCATCTGCAAATCCAAAGCATTTGGTTAGGGAAGGGAACTCTAAAAAGATGCCACAATCTTACAATCTCTCGTGCTCACCCACAATCTTAAAAGACTCAGCCTCTGGCCAATAGTGATACCACTTTGTACTTGCATTTGCAAAATTGACATTGTAGGTTTTTTTGCAAGCTGTGAAGTTCCTAACTGCAACTGGACTTTCAGTGTGCTGAATTTCCTAGAAGGCATCAGGATGAGATGGATTCTAGACCTGTTTTGCTGAATGTCTAGACTTTAATGGCCTTTGATTCATTTAACTATAAAGGGCTACATAGGTTTGAAAATTCATGCTGTGGACTACCAGGCATGGGTGTGTATGTGTGTGTGAAGGGGAGGGAAAAGGATATAAAACTCTTTAGAACACATTTGAACTGCAGGGTTAAGAACAAAACCAAAACTGATATGTCTGAGAATAAGAAAAAGACTGTTTAAAAAAAAACCAACAACAACCCAAAGCAACAATCCCACAGAAAATAAGGTTTTTTTTGGTCTTACATGGATCTTTAGGGCACAGAAGGAAACTCGATTATCTCAGTCTGAACTCTATTCAACAAGTTGAAATTATTTTTGATATATTTATTAAACATATTTGTCTCAGCTGCAAAAACTCCTGCCTTGGTAAGAAAGGAACACACTAGTGTTAGCCAGAGGAGTGGTAGAGATTTGAGAGAATATGATAAAGAGTGAAAATTTAGTGAGAATAAAGGTCTAGATTAAAATACAAACCCAAAGACAGATGTCAAAGTCAGCAGAAGAAAATAATTAGTTTGACTACATTACTGCAGGTGCAGGTCACTTTCTAATCTTTCTATCACTTGGCTAAACTGTGTGGCTTTCTCTCTAATGGAATATTAATCTGGTTTAGTTGTAATTGGCAAAACCAGTTGTCACTTAAACGACAGAAGCCAGAGATAATTCTCAAAAAGCTTTGCATTTGGCCTTCTAATTATAGTGGTGAACTTGCACAGCTCTCTTTTATGGTAGCTGTAGTTATTATTCAGCAAGGTTTTGAAAAACATTAACAGACAACACATGCACACCATCAACCATATGCACGCGCACAGGTACAGCCTGAAGGTCACCAGAAACATTGTGGGGGGGAGGTTAATCCCTATCTAAAAGGCTTGTATCGTGTTGGCTGCCCTAGCAGCTGACCTAGCTGGGGCTATGCTTTATTCCCATGTTGTCCAGTCTGCCTCACAGTGAAATCAGCAGCATTGCCCAGCCAAACCCAGGGAGTGCTGCATACCAAATGTATACTCAGATCATTTTCTAAATTGCACGAGTCCAGCACAGGCACCCTCCTTTATTTTTTTAAATTTTATTTTTCCTAGTGAAAGCATACCACATGCTCTGTTAGAAATGATGAGATTTTTATGGCTTAAATTAGTCTCTGGAACGTAATAGATACTATTTAATAAGCATTTCTATTATTTACTCCTTGCCTTCTCACCACAACATGTTGACAGTGACCACCTCCCAGCAGAGTGCTGTAGACATTCATTTTAGCAGCACAACTCTTACACCTACATTATATATATGCATATATATATACACATGTATACATATACATATGTAAATATCTATATCCTACATTATTTGCACAGTGTCCCATAAATTAACTGCATGAATAATTGAAATATCGCTAAAGTTGAGTTTAAATCATTTTAATCAATACACAATTTCTCTGGAAGAAGTGAAATATTAGTGCAAAACCTGAAGCCTTTGAAGAAATATGTCGGCCTCTCCCATGCCTTGTGTCCAGTAAAAATTATTTTTTTTATTTTGAATGCTAATGTTCACCATTAGCCTTTGAAAATCAGAATTCAGGCTGCTTACCATGCTTCAGATATATTCCAGACAAATTTTCAGTACTGCAGCCCAGAAGGTATCAAACAGCATCTTTCCCTACTTTATATATATTCACATGACTAGGTACAAGAGAGATAAAAACAGTGGTGGAAACCTACTGTATGTCCAGAGCTCCAATCCCACTAATAATTTTTTGTTGCTTGTATGAAAAATTCAGAAGTAGCTACAGCTGCAGCTCATTGCCAGGTTTCTGCTGCTTAAAAATAAAAAGTAATGGTAAGAGGCATAGGAAGGAAGAGAGGGAAGGAGGAAGTAAAAACTATACAGTGGATCAGAATAGAATAATTTCTGTGTTCAGTCTTCCAATTGGCAAGTAATTACAGATGACTGTGAATACTTCCACAAAAGAAAATTCAAAATTTCCCCAAATCAACAAAAGAGATTTTTCTTAAATATGTTCATAAACTCATAGGTGATGGATTTTGGTAATGAAAAAAAACAGATTATAAACTCTTTTGGCATATGCCAAAGAAGATATTGAAGCCACCACCTCAAAGCATGCCTCATGGCACACAGCTAGCGTGTGCAGCGAGGAAGGCTCAGTTCTTGTTCCAAAGTCCATGGTTTAGGCTCACATATGTTGAAGAGTGTGGTAAGAGCAGAAGAACAAACAAAATTCCCATAAAAGTTATATACACACCCTGTTTTGGCTACAGTGAACTTTGGTAAAGGGTGACAGTAATAACCTGTTCCTGGGGCCATGCTTTACTTTCACATTTGCTCATCTCACTTTTTCTTCCTCCCTCTCTGGAAATGCTCCACTAAATGTAATGAAAGATATTCAGCACTTTTAAGGGCAATCTAGTGTGAGGACAAAAAGAATTAACTCGAGTTACTCCCTCAGCTACGAAGGGAGAAAAGTTGAAACATAGGAGAAGGGTCTGGCAAACACAAAACATTCATACAATGCTAAAAATTAGCATGATGGATTTTGCAGAGAGCTGACATAGCACAGCTTTGCAGTGGGATCAGGAAGGGCTGGCTGGGTGGGCAGCAGCATAGCACAGCTGGGTGCTAGTCCTGACAGAGAAACTTCTGCTGGAAAACCTTTTTAACTCTCATATTGAAGTGCAAATGGCATGAGAATACATAGATCTGTATTCCTTTCCAAAGCCTCTTCTTTCAGCAGGAAGAACTACAGCTAGATCTGCAGAGACTACAGACAGATCCTGTTTTATACTTACCATTCCTAAGAACAGGTCAAAACCTAACAAAACCTGAGACCCACACCAACATTCTAGTTTGAGAAAACTGAATTTAACCTAGATTTTCTCTAGTTTAGTGGGGAAAGGTGCTGATGATATTCAAATCTAGGTAGCTACAACTTACAGAGAGATGCAAACTAAGACACATCTTAAAGGCTCAGATAATTACTATTTATTTGATGTATTGAATTTGACCATGTCTACAGAACCAAATGATCTGCTATTTCACACAGTTTTACAGCTTTAACTGAAATTAAATGTGCAAAAAATACTTGTCAAAAAATTTTGTTCTCAACACTTTTTAAATAACTTGTGGCAAAACAGTAAACCCTCAAGAATAAAAGGTATAGAGATAATAAAGACCGGCATGCTAAGAATAAGGCAAACAGTTTCATTTGTTGCTGTGTTATTCTACTAAAAGACAACAGATTGTTGTGACTACATTAGCAAAGCACGATTTGAGGGGAAATAACTTTCTTTTAGACAACTGATGTAATTGGGAGAAAAAACCCCATCCACACAAACAGGTATACTTCAGAGCCAAACCTCAACATTCAGTTTAGCACAGATTGAAAAAAATCCCTGCACTAAATTTTGCTGGCTTTTGTTAATGACCTAGAATATCTGAAAGAGAAGATACTGAAATCTGTAGGGAACAGGCCAGTTTAAGGGGAGATTGGAGAGGAGAAAGAAGAAAAAGTTATGATCTTCAGTGGAACCCTGAAGTGTGGTGGACAAACAGGGGATGGGGTGGCTAACGTACCATAGGATCAATAACCTTCCTCTGGGATTCTGAATTAGATCAGGATAATGATTTTTTGCTTCCTAGACTCATCTATGGAAGTTGCCTCATGTCTCCTACCAGGACAAGAAGCACTTCAGAGAGGTAGTGTTTTCTCTATGAAAAATGCAAGATTTTATGCCACGGTGTTTATAATACATTAGTTATCTCAACTTTTCCTACTGAAGAAAAGTCTCACTAAATCAAATTCACTGATAAATGCTGTTTATTAAAAAATACTGAAATGAGTCAAATATCAAGAGCAACATAAAACTGGGTGGTCCAGGGGATTAATTTATCAGTGCAGGTGGTTTACTGTGTTACAGCTGGATGGTTATCTCATGGTTTCTCAGTGGTATAATATCTTTGTCTACATGATACTCACTCTCAGGTAAATACTGGCACAGAATTCATGGTGAGTACCCAACTCAGCTGGTTAGAACTGGGTCTAGGCATGGCAGCACCAGGCTGAAGTGACCACAGCTACCTAACCCTGACATTCCAGTAAAACTTGTGAAGCATTGCCTTGCTTAGTACACAAGCAAGGGTGGAGAACTTTTTTTCCCTCTTAAAGTGGCGTTAACAAAGAACATGATTTCCAAATGTAGTTTGTGAGAGACAGTCCTCAGTGACCCTGAGGCAAAATAATAGGAGCCATATTTAGCTGCTGGTTCTTGAGTCACAGGGAGATCACAGCAGAAGAGGTAGAGTGATAACAATCTGGCTGTGCAGAGAAGCATGGAGTGGTCCCTCTTTCAATAGTTTTGCCAGTTCCATTCAGGAAATAACTACTCTCTGAGGTGAAACACCATCACTTGTTGAACTACAAAGACAATTTCCCGATATTCTATATCGGGATATTCTATACAAAGATATCCTGTGGAAACAGGATGAGCCTGTAAGAAACAGAGTAAAAATTTTAGTCTATTTGACTTCACCTTGGAGTTATCCTTTACAAAATACTGCAGCTCAGAGAATGTTTATAATGTGCTGCATGGGAAAAAACAGTTCTCTACAGTATAGTATTTAGAGAATGATCTAATTAACCTGAATGTAATAGAGAATATTTATTCCAGTGTAACAGAAGGTATTTAGAAACCAATGCTACTTACCATCACCTTCGCAAGGACTATATTCTTAAAAGGTATTTAAATGTGCATACATGTCTCTTGGATCTCATTTAGATCCAAGCTACTCACTTTTAGCAACTGAATAATCTGAAAACATGGTATTCCTAACATCCTAAAAATAAAAACTGACATTTAACTTTCCCTCCTTTGTTTTTTCCCTCAGGAGACTGTTACAAACGCAACATCTCCACACACTGGTAATTACAACTAGGAATAAAATGTACCTTTCTCTCCCTTTCTTCTTCTTTTTTTCCCCCTAATCTGTTTTCAAGTAGGTAGTAACATGTCACTATTATTCTTTTCATCACATAAGTACTTTGTCTGCTATCCCATATTTTAAAGTGATTTTCCAGATGAGTGCCTTAGTAGCAAATCAACATCAGCATGTTTCCAGTATGGAATCACTGTCATACATAAAATAAGACGAAACTGGTGAGGTTTAAATAATGATGCAATTTTTCTAATGAAAGAAGATTAAGTGGATATTTTATTTGTGTTTTGGGGGACTTTTTTCAGCTTTCATTTGTTTAGAAATTTTTCTTTGAGAAAAAACTATCCTGAAATAAAGCTACTGTATTCTTTCCAGGCCTCAGTCTGCTGTCGTTTGAAAGTATGGAGGCATTTTCTTCTAAACTTTCAAGTCAAGAACTTTCATAGCTATATTAAGTCTTGTTTTCTATAAGAAATAGGGAGTTTTTTCTGACATGGTGTCTGGTCTGAGAAGAAGCCAAGTAAAGCAGCTGAAAAGTGCCATCTGCTGCCTCTGGAGGAAATAACTGAACCTGAGCAAGCACACCACGGCTGGAAGAGCAAAAGAAGTCCTGGCACCTTCTTCTTCAGGTCACTACAGGAAAGACTGATACCTTGAGAGAAGAAAACAGTATTTTCTCCCTTAATTGTTAGAATCATAGAATCATTTAGGTTGGAAAAGATCTCAAGATCATCAAGTCCAACCTTTGACTAAACACCACCATGCCAACTAAAACACAGCACTAACTGCCATGTCCAGTCATTTCTTTAACACTTCCAGGGGTGGTGACTCAGCCCTCTCCCTGAGCAGCCCATTTCAATGCTTGACAACACTTTCCACGATGAAATTCTTCCTGAACCTGAACCTCCCCTGGCACAGCCTGGCATTGTCCTGTTGTCCTGTTGCTATTTATCTGGGAGAAGAGGTTGAACCCCATCTGGCTACAACCACCTTTGAGGTAGCTGTAGAGAATGATAAGGTCTCCCCGAGACTGTTTTCTCTCCAGGCTAAACACCCCCAGCTCCCTCAGCAACTCCTCATATAACTTATACTCTAGACCTTCCCCACTCTGCTGCCCTTCTCTGGACATGCCCCAGCTCCTCAATGTCATTCCTAAAGTGCAGGGTCCAGAACTGAACCCCAGATTCAAGATGCAGCCTCATCAGTGTCCAGCACAGGGAGACAACACTGCCCTGGTCCTGCTGATCACACTCTTTGTGACACAGGCCAGGATGCCATTGGGCCTTCTTGGCCATCTGGGCAGACACTGGCTCATGTTCAGCCACTGTTGACCAGCACCTCGCAGGTCCCTTTCTGCTGGGCCACATCCCAGCCACTCTGCTCCCAGCCTGCAGTGCTGCCTGGGGTTGTTGTGACCCCAGTGCAGGACTCAGCACTTGGCCTTATTGAACCTCACACAACTGGCCTTGGCCCATGGATCCAGCCTGTCTAGATCCCTCTGCAGAGCCTTCCTACCCCAGCAGATCAACATTTCACCAACTTGGTGTCATCTATGATCTTACTGAGGGTGCACTCATCCAGATCATCAATAAAGACCTTAAATGGGACTGGTCTCAATGCCAAGTCCTGTATTTGTAGCAGCAATAAGATATTGTGCCTTTGGAGAAAGGCACTTCAACAGCACTGACCTTTTCCATCAACTGGTACATCACACTGGCTTGAAAAACAACTAATGGATACATTTAGCTCATTTTGTATGTACATACATATATCATCCACTGGGTTTCTTTTTAGGCCTTGGCCTACTGGAAATAATTTCACATGCATTTCCTTATCATGGTTCAATTTAAATCAGTTGTTAACCATTAAAATTATGGACACAAAGCTGGTTTCTACATCTATTTCCTTATTCTTTTTGCTCTCGAACTCCTTACCTCTAATGACTTTCAGACCCCATTTCTATACATCAGACAAAAAATCTTAGCTTGTATCCCTTTGAACTGCAGAGGAGTTATTCCGGTTTGGCTGTCCCAGTTCCTTCAGAGAGTAGCTCTATCTGCTGCTGGTTTTTTTCTTCTATTCCTGCTACTGTAGTGACATCCTAAATCTGTCTAAAAATGCTTTTCATCTTAATCCAGGATGAAGTGGTATCTCCTAAAATAGAAGATGTATTGCCTGCAGATTTTGTGAAGGCTGGGCAGCAGTGCACTAAACCACTGCAGTTACACTGGTCTCTCCCAGCTCCTGGAAAGCTGGTCTTTCCAATTCCTATGGATGATAATGAGAAGAGGAGGATGCAAAAGTAGAAACAGAGGAAATGTTTCTGAGTGTGGCATCACTGCAGGAGCTAATAAAGGAACCTTAAGACTCCAAATTAGATAGGAAAGTGTTGAAATAGACTTAAATTAAAAAAAAAAAATGTACTTGCACTTTATCAATTTTTATTTCAATGTCTTTAAACATACTAAGATACAATTTGCTACTAAAAGGAATGTATTTATCTGTCATGGGATATAAAGGGTCTGAAAGGAACTGACTGTATGTAACAAATTAATAAGATTTTTCTTTTTCTCACTTGCAGAGAATAATCAACTGCTGCTTAGATCTTGGTCCAAAATTTGGTCACATTCGGAAGCAACAGATTACTTTTCTTATGGGAGCATATGTATACTTAGTTGGAAGGAGTATGGGAGGCCCCACATAACGAAACATTAAAGTCTTGAGTACGTTGAGCAGGTAGTTCCAGAAAAATACATCTTTTTCTCATTTTACCCTACTCTATGATATTTTACATTATTCACACACTGCATACTTCCTTGAAAATGGGCCAAATGCAGAAACTAAAATATTGATGTTCTCCAAACCACATGTAGGACTCCCAGAATTCAATCAAGAGTTCACATCCTGATAAAGGTGCTACTTATACTTGAGGCACCGCTGTCAGTCAGTTCAGCTTTTGTTCCCACAGTGTTTGAAGTGAACTTGATCTGCCTCAGTTTGGAAGCAGACACTCAGTCATTTACTGTCTTTTATCTGAGTTTCAGTATTTGCTCACTCAGCTTCCAGCTGAGGATACAACAATGCTTTAAGGCATTTTGTCTAGTTTAACTTGTAATCACACTTTCAACTAAACAGAACAGCACACACAATAGAAGAGCTCTGTGACAGAAAACGTTTGAAGCTTAGGTGATGGCTACAACAAATTACAGAATTAAAACATTATCTATATGATACCCATTACTGAAGGAGATTTTACAGTACATAAAATTCAGTCTGTGGCCTCTTTAGAAGCTGAACTATGTTGACTTCACCTCCACTCCCCTCCTGTTTTTTAATATGTTTTTATGTACTCAACGTTTCTCTCAATAGCCTAGCTTGAAAAGTACATTCAATGTGATTAAACTTTACAATAGGGAGTAAAGGAAAAAAGTTATTATTTTTAAAGTATACTGTTTAATCTGAAAACAAGTTGGAGATGTTTTTCTTGTCTTAAGGAACTAAACCAAGAATGACCACAACTGACAGATAATTTTTGTTTGTTTTGCGGCAAAAGAAAAAACTTTTTTAATTGATAAAAGATTTAGAAGTTGCTGAAGTCACAACATGAACTACAAACGTCAATGAAGTGTAAAGCTATTTTTTTCTCTTGTCTGCAGGTCATTTGTTGTAAACCACTTTGTAGCTCTCGACACATGAAGAACTTTCTTCTAATACCTGACAAGCCAAATCACTTACCTCTACAATCCTTTGCATAAAAGTTCCTAGCATGTTGATGGGTATACGAAATTGTTCATTACACTACTGGTGAGAACAAAAAAAAGTGATTATTTTGTAAAAATTCATAAATGGACTACAAATGAAACTACAAATCAGATAGTTATACTAAAAAAACCCAAAGATATTTGGCTATACACTCCAGTACTGGTATTATTATTAACCCATTTCATGGTTTGGATTTGAGAATGAGATCACTGAAAATGCTGACTGGGAGAGATTTGGAAGGAAGTTAATGAAATATGAAGAGAAGGAAACTTTTTTTTTTAAAAAAAACCCAACTATTTTTGTTTACAAATGCCATTCCTCACTGCTGAGGGAAACAATAATCACTGCACTTTCCTCAGTGCCAGGGTGAGTTGTTCTGGACTCACACATCTCTAGGGCTGGGATCAACTGTGTCACAGCAGACAGGAACAAAAATACATTATTAGATCTTAGAGAACAGTGTACTTAATGACAGTCCTTCTGCCAGTTTCCAGCTTGTGTAAGACCAAAGTTAATCTCTGAAAGGCTACATACTCCCTTTATTCAAAGGAAGAAAAATATCTGTTCTATTTCAATATGTGTCTTCAAATGTTGCAGACTGACAAAGGTACACATAACATAGACCATACTTTTGAAAACTCAGGACAATTACAAATAAGCATTTCTAAAAAAATGTCACTAACAGGTGAATTAATGACACTGTCATTCCCTTACCATGGTCAAAACATACCATCTTTTCTCAGGTTTTTTGTCCTAGTATCTCAAAGGTTTTACAGGTGCTTGAATCTTACAATCTTTTGGAAGGATTAGGGACTTTATTCATCTGGCTTCAGATAACAATACATGTTTTTCATCCACATCTGTCTTGAGTAAAATGAAAACATTAAATTTAAAAAAAAAAGACACCCCTCACAAAAAAACCCCGAAAAACCCAACCCAACAGTATTCCCCACGTGATACAGAAATCCCCCCATTGCTTTTCAACAGCTAAAAAAATTGAGAAATAAAAACCAGATAAAAGTGCCTAGTATTATACCTTGCCATCTTTTAAAAGCCAAAAAGAAATTACTATAGCTGAAGACTAGATTTCAAATTCAGAGACTTATCTGGCCAAAGGCTGATCACTTTTAACACCTACACCTGGTATTAAAGACATTCTTTAGAATAGTTTGTGTGACAGTCATGATCAAAGACACAAAGATTCTAGTTATTCCAGTTTTCTGCCTCATACACTATTGGGATAAACAATTAAGAATTATCTTCTTGCACGATTCTTCCATCTTCATCCTCAGGCAAAAAATGGGTAAAAATTTTAGTAAAAAAATACAGTAAGTAAAAGAGAACATCAATGATTGTGAAAAAACAGTATGAAATTACTGTGGAAGTGATCTCACAGTGAACGAGATGTTCTTCCAACAACTCTAATGAAAAAGGAGAAAAATTATCTTCATATATCTGAAAAGCTGCTGAATGGTTTTGCACCACATGTTCCATAAGTATAAAAAAATATCTCTTCCAAACTCTTCCAACACCCTACCCCCATAGAAATCTGCTACTGCTTTCTGAAAGATATAAGTACTGAATTGAAATGTCACATTGAAAAGTTACTAAGGATTATTTTGAACATCCCAGCATGGAATATAACATTTATTGAGTCCATGTTCAATATAAAATGAAACCTGTTGCAAACATATTTCAGTGGTCATACTAAAAACTCCAGCTCTACCTCCTGAGAAGCAGGAACAAAAATACAAAGTTTTTCAAGAATTTGTGATAAGTAACTTTTTGGAACAAAATTATTACAGCTAGCTTTCAAGCTCCCAAGACTGGAAGAGCAAGAGGACTGCTTAGGGGTCCCCCCTGGAACTCTGGCAATCAAACAAGTTGTGCAAGAAGGAGCTGTTAATCTGAACACAAACTCTCGTTTCTGTTGCTGACAAAGGCACAATATCTTGAGAGGTTCAACAATGGCACAATGACAGCACCAAAGCCTCAGGTAGCTTTGTGAGCCTCCTAGGAAGAAAAGACCAACAATAGATGAAGAGAATGGCAGGGGGAAAAAATGAGTAGAAAAAAGTAGAAAATTCTGAAAGAAAACCCAAATCAAATCTAGCAATGCAATTAGTCCTATCCTATCCATGCCTGAATCTTACACCGCACATTTTCATTCCTATTTTCTTTTATAGACACATATATCATGCTGATTACAGCCCACAGTAGGTGACCAAAAATCTATCCAGTTTGTAACCAACTTCAGCCATGAGTTTCTGCTTCTCCACAGGCTTTGGTGGTGCTTCACAGTAACCTCAGCTACAGGGCAGCTATTGATTCAAAATACGAATACAGTGTGGGAGAATTTCACAGCACAACAAGGCTATTGTGACTGGTCTGAACAACCTCTGTTTCAGCAGCAAATGCAGAACCCGAGTTTCTGAGCACCTTGTTAGAAACTCCACTGGGCATTCTGATTTCCTCTTGTACTTGTCCAGGAACTCATGACTAAGATATAACAACCAGAATGCACAGGCAACATACTATTCTCCTAATATGGCACAAGCTTAGTACTACAGAAGTGTATCATCAGAATTATGTCTTTTTTTGCAGTGATGAAGAAAATAAGTGGTATAAAAATCACAAGACCAACACTAAAAAATCAGCAACACAAAAAGAAAATCGAAAGAAAACAAAAAAAATTTGTCACCAGTGCCACCACTGCCGTTGTTGCCCAACATGGACAGAACTTCTGAGCATCATATTTTGCAACTTGGCTCATCCCACCTACTGCCATCATGAATGATGCTCAAGAATTTTTTCTCCAAGATTTTTATGACTTCATTTTGCTTTCATTGTGATAAAAGCTCACACTGTATGCTACAGAGCTCTGAGTTAAAAATTTGGTTCAGATTAATTATTTCCTTTGAACAAAAAATTATCTGGGCACAAGCTATTCTGTAGAATAGAATGATTCTAAAAATATGATTTACAAAATATTATTAAATACTTGTAATTTAGTTATCTTTCTATCCTTTTGCACTACCATTCAGTCAAAACAAAAGCATTCTACTTAAGTTTGAAATATGATCAAAAATGCAGAGTGACAGAGAATCTTGCCCATGGGAGACTGTGTCTTCCCCTGCCTGCAATCCCTTCCAGGCAGGAGCAACTTTCCCCTGTGAGGTCCTCCCAGGTCCTCTCAGTCTGGCTCCTTACAAAGAAACACAGGCTGGCTGCCTTTCCAGCCACCTGTGGTGGCAGCACTGACAGTAGAAGTGGTGCAGCAGCCGGGGGATTTGTGGATGTGCAAATCCCTGCAGGATCTTCCTCCTTAAGCAAAAGAGTCACTGAATGGTTTATGTTGAAAGAGACCTTAGAGATCGTGCAGTTCCACCCTCCACACACCATGGCAGGCACATCTTGCCCTAGACCACATTTTCAACCTGGTTGTGAACACTGCCAGGGGTGGACCAACAAGACTTGGGACTCCAGGGAATTGTATTTTCATTAATTTTTCATTCATAATGTAACACTCATGATTTGGGCATAATTTTAAAATAAATTTTACAGATGAAAGGATCGTAACTCATATGATATATCAATCACATTCTATTCTATTCTATACCATTCCATTATGTTACATTGTATTATGTTACATTGTATTGTTGTTATGTAATGTAATATCATATCATATCATGTAATATCATATCATAGCATATCATATAATATAATTATATTATATTATATCATAATATATTTTATATCATATCATTATATTATATCGTATCATATTATATTACATTACACTACATTAAATTACATTACATTATATTCTATTATATTATATTAATCATAGTCGTCCTCACACTTGATTCTCCATATTCTTATCTCCAAAAACGTTAAAATCTGATATAGTCCCCTTTCAACTCTCTGTGAATTCTTCCAAAATTCTGAGAGAGTCCTGGTCTTAATTAGTGCACATTTTTAAATATTCAAGCATTTTTTTTCCCTTTCTAAAAAAATTAATTCCTTCCGGTGAGTGACTGCATTATTTCTTATGAATGAGAAAACTGTGTAAATGTATGTCATTGTGAAATTTAAAATATTTCATATGACATATTGTACAATCTTGTGACAGTTAAAGAAGGTGTTCTCTTTTCCTGTTGAATAAATGGGATCACAAAATACATGTTCTTACTTTCATTATAAGGGCTCCATATTACATGTGTAAAATAACTCACAGGAAGTAATACATGTTTAATTTGCTACTTTATTAAGTACATTGCAATTATTGGAAATGACTAATACTAAAATATTAGTACTATATGCTAAAATACTTCAATTACTTGCTCACCTTTTCTGTTTTTTTAATGCAGTGAAACATAAAACCACAGGATAAACTTACATTCCTACCTCTTCCCACATAATTGGATCCCTTCTATGTGCTCCTTTGCTTAACAGTGTGAAGTCAGAACTGGAAGATGTATACTTATATAATAAACTTGTTTGTAGCAGATATGTTAGCAAGCCTGGGAATGCATTTAACTTAAATGCATAAAATTCCCAATAGCTAAAAAACAGAAGTGGCACTGCACACTCCATGATTTCACACTAAGCTTCTGGTTGGACTTCTGTAGGAGGAGAGGTTCAGGCAAATTCTCGGTCCTTTACTTCCTTCTCCATATATTTTATGCTTTACATTCAATAAATGAATTTGGGTTTAAGGTACTGCCCCGGGATCTTCATGCTGCCCTTCCCACAGCAGCAAATCTTGGTGCTGGCTTTATACCATGAATATGATCAAAGTTTCTAGTCCAGAAAGGGGAGAGAAACAGATTTACCCAAGAATACAGAATTACTAATATCAAACAAAAGCACTGATCCAAGCACCACAGACACCTTGGAAATCCTTAGATTGCATCTGAACAGGAGAAATTTAAATGAGTTTAGGCTTAAAAGATACTCTTTGACTGCTCACTCACACACTTGTCAGTTCTGTCAGTTAATTCAGTTACTCAAATTTGAACGATAAAAATGTTGAAACATTGTAGCTGAGGTTTGAAAATATTTTCAGCAGTAGCCTTATTTTATTTCACTTTTAGTTCATGTTTAATTGATTTTTTTCACTGTGGAAAGGACACTAAATCAAATGCTGATCACGTGTGAACATACAGTATTCTAAAAGGAAGCAAAATAATTACTGAATAGCAATTAATGAATAAGTCAATAAAAATATTATGAACACACTGAAAATCCCTATGGTAAAAATATATTTCTACAGCAAAATAATATTTCCTGTCAAGGAAAGACCACAGAGAAGGTCTTCAACTCTTATGCAAACTTAACCACAAAGTATTTTCTGAAGAAAATCTGGAAGTTGCAGTAATGTTTCCATGATGGAAAACTATAACCTACCATGTTCAGTGCAATATGGGAAATAATCAGCAGCAAAAAACTGGAACTGGGATCATGCCAAATTACTTTGTTGCAGTAACACCAGTGGGACCTAAATCCTACTCTGTAAAAGAAGGTCTTTTATCACAGTTACTGTAAACATGATGTAGGAGGAAAAAAAACTGTGATAAAATTATTTTTATCGAAATGACTTGGATATGGATTTTGATTTTCCTGTACACTTGGGAGCTGACAGTATCCAGTTGCAAGCTTCAGTGATTCTGCACATCTGTGCCCTCTGCTTTGAGGCATAAACTGTAACATTGAAACCTCAAGTACCATTACTAAAACTACTGCCTGCATTGGGGGCGTTCCACTAATGACAGTGATTTATTTTTACTTGCAACTGCATGATCAGGCAAGCAATGACATACAACCATCTTAATGGAAAATATTTTTGGAAATACTAATTAACATGGAGGATTAAATTATAAAAAAGACTGACAGAGAATATATTAAAAAATCAGATCTGCAAAATTCGTGGTGTTGCCCTCAAGCTGTAAACAGGGAAATCTGGCAAACATCTCAGTGAGGAGCTTTTATTCTGCAAAGTGTCTGGGCTTCCATTCTAAAACTTATTTAGAAGCTGCAGTTCTAATTCAAGCAACCAGTTTGTTTCCAAAGTGAGATATGTACAGTGCAGTGGAATAACTCTCCCTGAGGACTTTGCAACTCACAAGCTTAAAAATCTTTAATTTAAAAATGTAGTGCAAATACATTTATGTTTTGATCTTTTCTCCATCCCAAGGTGGTATTCTGCCCTGTTTAGCTAATGCACCATTTCTCAGGTGAAGTTTTTATACACTTGAAATCTGGATTTTTTTCAAATATTCAAAATATTTGAAGCACTTTATTTTTTACAGAGCTGGGATTGCTGATGTTCTGCACAGCAACATATTTAGTAGTTTCCTCTCACTTTTTATAGAAGAGCTCTTTTATAAAATTTAGTTTGTACACCAGGCAGTAGCTGGACTCAGTGTACCACCAATCCTAAATAGTTTACCAATTAGTGAGTTCAGCTGGAGATGTTGTAATTATTTTATTGTCATGTCGGCTTTCTCTTCACACTTTTATAATGTCAGGTGTTAATATTAGCATTAATATTCTTAAATTAGGATAATGTATCAAAAATGTGTATATGTTCATATCTTGTTTACAAGAACATGTATTGTCCTTGTAAAAAGAATGCTACTGAATTATGATAACAAATTTTATGCACCCAAATGCAAGGAAATTATTTTGAAAAGTTACGCAAAAGAACTATCACTGTGTCCTTCAGAGTGAGGTAATAAATCATCTATTCTACAAATTGCCTTTGTAACATTTAGACAGATGTAAAATGGATTAAAATAAAGAAAACTAAGAATTGCTAATATTTAGTAAAGGTGATTACAAATCTCTGTTGGTTAAATTTTGCAAACTGCTATGTCCACTAATGAGCACACAAGCTGATATAGTAGAATTAGTCCTTTGTATTCAGTAGAGTAATACAACCCTCTTTGTGTTGAAGGGACAAAAGAGAAGTGTCATCAGGAGCTGTCTGCCTGGACACACAAACACACTCTATAGAAATTGCCATGTTATTGGAAGCGTGGAGGAATGCCACTAGGAAAACACAGGAAACTCAAGCCAAGATTTGAGATAGCTAAATTCATTTATCAGACCTTTTCATTCAGATTTGAGAGGGATTCATAAGCCCCCGTTTTGCTGCTGCCTGTTAAAAGTGCCTATGGCATTCTTTATGATTATTAGTGAAACAGAAATTAAATAGCAACTGACCCGTGCAGTGCTCACTGGAGTCACATGTCCCAGAGACCCAGATACTGCAACTGCATCACACTGTGTGATGAGCAGCACGTACATACCCACTTAGGATCTGCCTGGGGGTGCCAGTGCAGATGAATGAAGGAAATTTGATGAAACTTCCTAAACTGATGCCACACTAAGAATGAATGTTCTTGTTTTCTGTTTAAAACACTATATGACTTGTTTGTGTGATTCCATTCAATGAAAAAAAACCCAACTGTTGATGTCTCAGTAATGTTTACTAGAAATAGATGCATTCTTTAACATGCAAAAGGTACATCAACATCCTCATACCAGACAACAGAAATCTGCTGACAGCAATATACAGGAAGAGCATTGGATCTTGGGCAGAATATTTTGAATTACTTGAATTATTTGAAAAAAAATTCAGTGCCATAGGTTTTAACATAAACTCAAACTGATGAAAAATTTTCAATGAAATTGACCGTTTCCTCTGTTTTCAGCAGCAAATGTTAGCACTAGTTTCCTACTGTTCTGACTCAGGCAGCTATCTACCCTTTTGTAGAATTCTGGAAGCTTAGAAAAGAAGCCTGTTGTTTGAAGATGCCTAAACATTGAAGTGTTATTATTAATAATTTCTATTATGTTTGACAGGTCAAGTGTGTTGAAAAAAGCCAAAGGTTATTGCTCTTCTACATGGATCTCTTCTGCCTAAATATATGTTGCCATATAATGTATGTCATAAGTATTAATTTCATCCAGGCTTTCCAAACTATATTTTTTGTATAAGATACAAAATGTGGGTTATAATTTCCTTATTTCTTAATGCTCTTTAATAAATGGCATTTGAAAGTGTTCTGTGGCAAGTGTTAGAGAAGGACTTGGTATCTTCTCATTTAGCAGAAAAATGGTGTTTCATCACAAAGTAGAGCAAGCACACACACAGCTGATCTGGGAAGAATTAGTCTTCAGCTATTAGCTTCTAGCTCCAACAGTAACTCAAAACTTTGCATGGTTTCTTTATATTACAAAAAGAATAAAATTCAGATTTCCTGATATGCGGACATGTGGCTGCAGAACTAGTGCCTGCACAACTCCAGTCTCAACTTTGTTTTCCCAAAACGTCCCCTTTGCAGAAGTATGGTTTTCACCAGCAGATAAAAGTTTGCTGCTACTTCTCCACACACAACATAGAAAACTCTCTTTGAAAACACCCTTTCTGCTTCCAGACATGTCCATTTCTGAAAATCTGAGTTCAACATTCACCTCTGCAGAGCCAACTATGCCCATCCTAAGTGTTTCCTTGATGCAATAGAAAAAAGAACATGTAGGAACCAAAATCACATATGTATTGGTGAAGGTCTTGAAAAGCAGTTGAACACAGGTCAGGCATGAGGTACTTTCATTAAAATTTTGTGAAGGCCCTATTTAAAGTGTCTCTGCATGGAAGCTCAATATTGCCATTGTTCAGTGGGATTTAACATTTTTCTCTTTGGGGCTAGATGAGGGAGATGGAAATTGGACATCTCTACACCAGACAGGCTCCAGTGAAGACTGTCCTTCTCTGTTACCATCAAACTTTTCAAAATGAAGTGAACCTAAAATATAACAACATCTTTAGGCAGACAAATGAGAGGCTGGCTATTGAATTTTCATTCATAGAGGCTTGTCCGAATAATAACCCTCTGTCTGCAGTCACTTTCTTATGAATGACTTAATTTAAGATGATTTCAGGGGCAGAAAATTAAATCATTCACAGTGAATAGATCTTCTAATAACAAGACACTTTTATCTCACAGGCAGCAGTGTTGTCAGTATTTGGGCATAATTGGGATTAGAAATTGGTAATTTTGCTGTAAAGCAGCTAACCCAACAACAGAGACTTTTAAAATAGACTTAATTTTGACTCAGGCTGTTTACTTGAAAACTTTCACCAGCTACGTGACATTTTGATTTGCTAAGTATTAGCGGGCACAGGGTCTAAGGTAAGTCTTGTTTCCTAACCAGTCACTTCCCCTAGTTATCCAAATTCTTTTAGCTGAATGGTGGTGGAAGCAAATCTATCTTCTGGAATTTTAGAAGACTGACCTTAAAAGAATCCTCACTGCAAAACACAATCCTATTGTAACCTAGATTGTAGTGGGGGGGTAGTGTGGAAAGCTAGCATTTTTAGTAAAATAACTGAGTACCATAAAAAGTCCATGAGGATGTGAACAAAATGTATTAAAAACAATATTAAGTAATTGAAAGGTCAAAATTAAGAAAAACATCTGAAAGTAAGACACTTCAAAGTGTCACTTTGTCAGTTACACTTCAAAATGCTGACAGCCAGCATTTCCCTCTAAAATGCATGTCTCTGAAGCTCTTTCTCTTCAAGATGAAGTAAGCATTGGAATTTCCTTTGAATCCCTTAGCGTGTCATGGTTCCGTTAAAGGTATTATGTTTATCTTGTAAGTGGCTCTTTTCTCTTTAGAAATATTTTTACATCAGACATACAACTTTTTTTTTTTACTTTTTTGTGCCATTATGTTTTTGCAGGAAGTGCAAGGGGGCAAACAGTTACTAAAAAATGTCCCAGGTCATTCATAGCCTCTTTGGACCTAGGAAACCATGATATTAAAAGAACATAGGCTCATTGTTGGTTTAAATCCTGATCTGCAGAGATGATCTTTCACATCCTTTTTTATTGTAATTCAGGCAAGTTTCTGGACAGCACATTCCAGAGTTTCCTGATCTCCTCACACAGGGAGAGGTTGGCCTAACAATAAAATTGTATTATCCATATTACTCCCATTTCCTAGTATGCATGTCTTGCTTTATCTTCTGATCAGCCAAAACCAAAAAAGCTCAGTCATCACCCATTTTTCTTTTCGAGTTCTTTTTCCTTACCAGGTATGTACTGTCTTTTAGCTCACTATTGCATATAAATAAGACAAAGGCAACTACTTCTTAAGCTCTAAAGCAAAGTGAGGAGCATGGTAGCAAGTATAGCTGAAGGAAAAACAATGAACAAAACATAACAGCATGACTGCTGCATTTCATCATTTCTTTAGAGCTCCTTCCACTGGAGAAGTTACTCTAGGTGACCCACCCATCAGCTAAATCAAAACTTGTATAAAAAGATTCAGAAAGATTCATTGACAAAGAACTTCAAAGGCTGCATTAGGGATGCACAGGCCTTCATCCAAGCTCCATGTCAGACTCTGCTACAGATAACATGATGATGCCTGGACCAGCACTCATTTGGTCAGCGTGTCCCAAGAACTATGTTGGGTTTGAGGTTTCATTTCAGAATACAAACACTGAACCTTTATTCACTCCAAGAATTTGAAAAAATCAGATTAGGGATGTGCAACCAGTTTTCTTCAGATGGTTCCTGTTTTGTTCCATCTGAAAATTTTGTCCAGTCATAAAAAAAATATAGGACTTTGCCTGTTGGGAGAGCCAGATGCTGAAGATTGGAAGCAGTTTCTCTGATGGTGCTACAAACTTGCTGAGAATCTTAGATGAGCAGCCATAGGCCTGTGATGACACTGCATTGTGGGCTCAGATTTCTCTGGACTCATTGGGCACCTGTCACTTGTTTATAAGCACTAGATCTGACACACACAGAGCATATCTGACTCTGCTGGCAGTGTATGTGCAGCTGTCTGACACATACAAGATGTGCAGGATCCACCCTCTGTGTCCTGCAGAGTCTGTACCCTCTCTTCCACCCAACGTGAAAGAGCCCAGAGTGGATGATCAGAGAAATTAAAGAAGAGAGGTTGCTGTATAAGTAACCTTATTCATGTAAGGTAGCAAATGGTGAGACTTTATGAAAGGCAAATTCATTAGGGGAAAATATTATCCATTCTCTTGAAAAGCACTCTCCAAACATTGCTCTCCGAGCCTGCTTTTAATTGCACTAATTGACATACTAGTCAGGGAGAGGAATTTGGCCATTTACTGGCACTTTTTATTTATTCTTATTTACCTACTAGCCTGAAACCAAAGGTATTCAAAAAATATTCTGTTGAAGGTTAAAATGGTTTAATATAAATTATATGAATTTTAGTATTTAATTTTCTTCCTCAGTGAATAACATTTCAACACTTAGAGAAACTAGTAATTTTTTTTTTTACTTTTAACCATGTACATCATAGGATATGAGTCAGAATGTGACAATACATAGTCATCATTTACTTTTATATCATAGGATTTTGACATTTGTAAATTGTATAACAAATAAAGCCCAATAATTTAGTAAATAAAACCTCATGATTGTTTCTGGATGTTTTAGCAGTAAGTTGTAATCATGATGTCACAGAATTCCTTAGATTTGAAGACAGTCCTGGAGACAATCTATTCTGAAACCTTGCTTAAAGCAGAATCAATTCTAACATTAGATGAAGGTGTTGATTTTTTAAGGTCTCCAAGGATAATGTCACACAATTGCTACACGGCAATTTGGTGGGATAAACACAAAAACACACATTTCTGAAGTTACAGTTAACAGGATGGATGGAGCATGTGACCAATGATTTCTGTTCCAAGATACCGGTTGTGCCACACACGTTCATCACACGCTCACAAACCAGGTCCCAATTCCTCTGGGCTGGCCAGCACAGACACGCATCATGAATGAGGGGGAACAGGCAATCACTGCCCGCACAGTGTCAGGGTCCTGGCTGGTAGCTTGCCCATACCTGTTCCACTGCTGACTCTGCCACGTTGGGACGTCCTTTCAAGCTATTTTCCTCTACCCGCCCCCTAGGGACTACTGCCTTAATTATTTATTGCTTTCCAATTTAGATTGCAAATATAAGCTGTCAATGGCCTTGCTAATCATATAGCCCCAGGCAAATCTTTTTTACTTTCTGCTTAGCTAAGACCAATTGCTAATTGTCCCCAGGGACTCTCCACCCTCTGCCACCAAATGTTACAGAGAGTGTGGCGCTAAGCAGCAGTTACATAAGAAGGTTCATCTGTACTTCTTTGTTTTCCAGAGCATTCCGTAATGCTACTACACACTAACATAGCCAGAGCTGGGCAGCTGCAGTCAAGGTCCCATTCGCAGTGAATTTTGTTACTTTTAATTTTTTTTTTTTTTTTTACTTTATATCCAGACAAAATTTCTCTTGTAATTTGTAGCACCATCTCTTGTTTTTTATTGTGCACCTCAGAGAAGAGTCTGGTTATGGTTTCCCTACAGCTGCTATAAAGCAAAGAGGTGAAATTTCAATAGAAAGCTTTATTAACCCAGATACATCTGCCTGAAACCTTCAGTTAGAGCCAGAAACATTAGAATAGGGCAACCCTCATGTTTTTCAGGTGTTTTTAAAATTTATTGTTTAATGGAAATTACTCATGCTGCTAATGCATATCTTGAGTGATGGTGGTAAAATAGATAATTGGTTACAGGTGGGAAGAATTACATATACAGCAAATATGATAATTATTCCCATGTGACGTCATCAAGCTCTTTTAGCTTCCTACAAAGTATTCTATCTCGTTGCAAAAAACGAGAAAAACCTTTTTTATAAAAAGCTTTTTTTGGAAAAAAAGGTTGCTAATAGTTACTCACTTTACTGTAGCACTGTGAGAAATAAATACCTAAAGTTCATTTACTAGTTTTGAAAACAAAAGTTGCCATTTAAGGGCTAAGTATAAACATACAGACAAAATACTATAATATTTTCCCATCTCTTTCATTAAACCTTAAGTTTGATAGTAAGAAATAATAGAGTTTTCTTTTGCTTGAGTTAATGAAGCCAAGTTTATGTTCCAAGATAACCTGGAAAGACAGTTCTGAGGGCAAGTCACAACAAGCAACAGGATCTCTGTAAGAAGAATATGGAAAGAGGTTATTCAGTAGAAAATTTTACTTTGGATCAAAAGGGTTATACCTAAGCATCTATGTCTTCAATCAACATGTTTGGTAACTACAATAAATTAAAGCAATAAAGTTATTTATTTTTAATGAACTTACACTGTAATACATGATTGAGTGTGGACAATGATTAGGACCATAATTACATGGAGATAGTTAAGGAAAAAAGCTAATTTGAAATACATTTGAATTAATATGAAATACAGACTATTCAGTTTCTAGGAATGAATTCAAGAATCTGGGGAAGATAACATTTCAGAGAATTATTTTTATCTCTCCAGGAGCACTGCAACTGAATGAGATCTATGTTCTCCCTACTCCTCCAGCAGTGCCAGGATCTGACTATGGAATTCATTTGTAATGCCTCCTGTCCACAGAGGACAGCACCAGACTGTGTAATCTGAAGCAAGGCCTATAGATTTTGATTTGATTTTGATTTATTATGAATTCTAATAAAAAAGAATTTCTTCTTTTGATTTATGATGTAAGCAGTCTAAAACAGGATTTATTTTGCTGATATAGCAAACTAAAACTTCAGTCATTCTCTTGTCTAAATGACAGAAAATAGACACCCCAAAGAACAATCGACATTTAGAAGGCAGAAAAGAACATTTAAGTTGCTCATTGAAATTTACTTTAAATAGGTAAAATTTAGTATAAACGATAACATAATCATTACTGAAAAGAATAATCACACCATGCATGCACCATCACACTTGTACAGGTTTCTATGTGATCCACACCTCTGATTACAATTGAATAAACTGAAAAATCCCTAATGTCCAAATCACGTAGAAATTCTGCAGAGTCAATTGTGGGGTCATGTGCTACTGTTAGATATCTTCTCACTTGCCTTGAATCCTGACATTAAGGCATATCCACAGCACAACGCAAGAAGGATGAACAAATATTTAGATGAAATATTAAAAGCAAAGTAGCTTTGATGACATGGAGTAGTTTTGATGCACCTGGAGCCCTCACTGCTTGTGCTCTATTGAGGGTACTTGGTAACTAAGCTTATCTATGCCTACATGAACTGTAGCACAACTCTGGAATTGAGAAGCAGAGATAACATTAATATATCTTATGGATATTGTAACTGGAAAAAGTTCAATTTTTGCAGCCTGAATATTCTCCAGAGACTTGAGACAATAAATGTCTTGAGACAACAAGACTGTATAAAAGCACCATAAAAACTGTCTCATCAGAAGCTTATAATTTATAAAATTCAGAACCATGTCCCTAAATGCCAACAAGTCTTTTAAATACTTCCAGGGACAGTAGCACCATCCCTTCCCTAGGCAGCCTGTACTGGTGTTTCACAATCCTTTGGTGAAGAATGGTTGTAGGGAGTGATAAGATCCCTTCAAGCCTTCCTTTCTCCAGGCTAAACACCCTCAGCTTCCTCAGCCACTCTTCATCAGATTTGGGCTCCAGACATTTCACCAGCTTTGGTGCCTTTCTCTGGACCTGCTCCAGCACCAAAATGTCATTTCTGTAGTGAGAGGCCAAAAACTGAACAGGGATTTGAGGTTTGGACTCACCAGTGCAGAGTACACAGGAACAGTCACTGCCCTGACCCTGCTGGCCACACTTTTGCTGATACTGCCCAGGATGCCATTGGCCTTCTTGGCCACCTGGGCACACCCTGGCTCATGTCCAGCTGGCTGTGGAAAGCACCACCAGGTCCTTTCCCATCACACAGCTTTTCAGTCACTTTTTCCCCGGCGTGTAACGCTGCACAGACTTGTTGTGACCCAAGGGCTGGACCCAGCACTTAGCTGTGCTGAACCTCATGTTGCTGGCCTTAGCTTATGCATGCAGATGTCATGAGCCCAAGGGGTTAAGGTGAATTTAAACCCAGTTGGTGCCCAGTCACTAGTGGTGCTTCTCTGAGCTTGGTGCTGCGGCCAGTCCTGTTTAGCATCTTTATGGATGATCTGGATGAGGGGATCTAGTGTCCCCTCAGTGAGTTTGCAGGTGACATTTAGTTGGATGGTAATTTTGATCTGCTGGAGGCTGGGGGAGACTGCAGAGGGATCTGAACAGGCAGTACATTTACCTAAGTTCTGTTGCACTGCAAGGGAAATATAAAAACATGAAATATGAAGCAACTGGAAAGAAACCAAAGAAGAGCAAAAGAAATTATAAGAAATTTTAAAAACCATTTATTACAATAAAATATAAATAATTAAATCATATTAATAGTTATATTTATTCTGCATTTCTTACCAAAGAAGATAAATAAGCAATAAATTCAAATTGCAAAAACAGAATTCATATTATATATTAAGATAAAGTTTCTATGGACAGTTACACTATGAACCATGAAACAGAACAGCAAACTGCTTATAAAATTTTTAGGAATAAAACAGACAAGTATAAGTCAGAAGTCACAAATCACAAGAAGTCTCAAGTGTAAGACAGACAGGAAAGGTTCCACATGATCTTTCCAGGTTGCTTTCAGCTCTGCTGTACCACTCCACAAGGCAGTTTTGTGAGGATGCAGGTATGTGGTGGTGCGTTTTCCACAGTAAAATGGAGTTACTTTATAAAATAGGACTAAACTAAACAAAAAATGGAAAATCAATTTCAAATAATTTTTTAATTATAAATTAACATTATAAATATAATGATTTAGTCAAAGGTGACTCTGCATTTTGGAGGAAGGAATGTTGTGTGTTAGGGATATTAGGAAGGCATAGATTTATTTGATACTGTCTTAAAATTTTTGAGTACCTTCTAAAAATTCCATACAGCTATGAAAAAGTAAAATATAAATGAGTCCATTTTGTACTGTGCATTTATTTAAAATATTTTTTCTGGCACTGCTCAAGCTAGAATGATTTGGAATGTTTTCTGTTAATTCAGTATGATTTACCCATGGTGCAACTGGATGAAGTTTGCATGGTGGAATTAAGCCTCAGGTCTCTGCCCTAGTAATTAAATATAATTTTGGTCAAAGAAACTGATCAGCATAGAAGTCAAACATACAGAACATCAGAAAAGGGGAGAATCAACAAGGAAACAAATGGCACAGCCAGAGTCAGAGTTTCATTCACTAAAGTCATTTCCTTAACTTTTAGAAGTCAGCTAAACTTGCTCTTTCCCTGTCTAGATATTTAAATATGTAGGCTGCTCTTCAAAAGCCGTAATTCTAAAAGATATGAGTGTTTTCTTTTGTGCTGCTGAAAAGCAAACAAACAAAACCAAACAAAACCAACACCTTCCACCCCCCCCCAAAAAAAACCCCAACCAACAAAACCCTCAAACGAAACTAAAACACCACAACTGTGGAAACTCATCATTAATTAGACAAACTGGGCTCTAAAAGCATTCATATATGACAAAAGGGCATAAAAGAGAACTCTCAATTTCTCAGATAATCCTGTGGTATTCAGAGCACAGCACAAAACTACCAATTTTAAGATCTGAATACATTTCATTGAAAATGAAGGCCATTTTACCCCAATTTTAGCTACTGAGAAAACCTATACATAAGCCATACTCTGCCCAAAGAAAATGTTGACCTGATAATCAGGATGCTAAAAGGCAAACAAATAGATATGCTGATTTGCAGATGACACTCAGGTTGGTTATACCTGAGATTTATCTTTTCTTTAATTCTACACAATTCTGCCCAACTAAACTGTACTTATTCCATTTGAAAAATTAATTTTCCCATAAAAATGAAATTCTTAAAAAGAAAAATCCACAGAATTTCTTTTATAATAACAGCTAAATTATTTACATGGGAAAATTCCGGTATTTTTGCTAACTGAACGCAGTATTTTTCTACATCTTAACAGAAAGGGAGAGAAAGTGACATTAACTGCAGAGCTAGAAGAATAAGAACAGAACAAGGACTCTAGAAGTCATTCATTCTTACTTCTGAGCTAGTCCTGCAGGGCTTGCACAGACTCCCTCTGTGGAAGTATTGTAAGTTATGTTATTTGTGTGTGTGTTTGCATACAGGTGTTAGTTCATGGTGGCTGTGCTTGGCTTCTGTTCAATGGCTGTGCTGTTGTTGTAACAGGACTTCTCTTTCCAGGAAGTGATCCAGCTGATTCTCAACCACACAGCATTCATACAACAATTAACATTGCTTCTCAACTCATTTTTTGATGTTAAGCCTTAGTGGCACTTCTGGCAAGACTACTAGAACTAACTTCAGTGATATGAAATTCTGACAACTGAATACAGTTTTTCTATGTTTTACTCAGTAATTTGTATTTTGATTTGATGGGTAAGGCAGATGTAACCATAAAATCATTTACAAAAACTTCCAGAAGAAGGCCACTAACTTAGGTTCATTACATCTGAGTCACCCTGAGGCACATTTTCCAGATAAAAGTGGAAATCAGGACACCAGACTCACCAATGTTATTTGGGTGTTGGTGGCACTAGAGACTCCTTTAGCCTGGGAAGCATCCTCCATGCATCCGAGTTTTAAAGATATTTAGCATTTATGTCTCTCAATACCTACATATAAACTCCTTTTGTGAAATGGAAAAAATAACATTCATTTTGGAAAATTTTCTTTATATATAAATTAGAGTTTTAAAGTATTTAATGGATTATCCTGTTCATCCACCCCAAATTTTTGGTTCTCTGCATTTCATTAGGGCATCTGAAATAGCATGGTCTATATTTTCTTTTTCTAAAAAACACATCATAAAAGAATGCATTTCTGCCTCCAAAATTCTCATAAGACCCTTTCAACTCTTAGTTTTAAATACTCAACTTACCATTCTATAGCTTAATTTTAAATTGTTTAATAAATGGAAAAATTATGTTCAAAAAATTCACTATTTTAATGTGTAACTAATCAGGTTCAAATAATTGACAGGTAATATACAGAGCACTAACCCACTGATTTCAGAGGGATTCCTCAAAATACTTTTTTGTATCTTTAATGCAAGTAAGTTCTTTGTTTTAATTTCAAAGCAAAAGTATGAAATTATGAAGTAACTTATTTAAAATATAGTTATGCTAAAACTCTCTTTATGGAAAGGTGTTGTTTTATCTAATATCTTGCTGCCCTGCACAACTGAGTTGTGCATTTCATGAGAGCTGTCACCCATAAAAACTTGTAGGAGAAAAGCTCAGTTTTTCAAGAATCTCAGCAGATGAATCTGATCTAAAACCCTAAGTCGTGCAGCAAAAGCTACCCAGAATTTTAGTGGAATCGTAAGAAATATTTTTCTAGTTGTGGATATTCTGTCAACTTGCCTTCTGATATATCACTAATGTTAAGTATTTCAAACTGAATCTGAGTTAAGAAATCGATGTCCTGGCAGGGAGGTCAATCTGTATAGTTATGTTCATGGAAACCTGCTTAAAAAGGAACAGGACTAATGTCTTTGGCAGGTGTGGGCAGACAATGCACAAGCTGGACAAAGTGGGACAAATTCCCTCTTATTTAAGAATCTTTATAAAAGTAAACAATTATAAACTTCCTCAGCTGTAATATAACCATTGCAGGAACAGAAAGACAGCTCTACAGAATCTTTGCAGGCATTAATACATACTATTATGATTTAGAAGGAAGTTGGCCAGCAGAAGTCTGGCATAGAATATGAACTGGGAAGAAAAATATTGAAGCAATATGTACTTAAGAAGATTTATATACTTTGCAGGAGAAGAGAAAGAAAAAATCAACATTTTTTACAAAACAAAGCAAAAATGACAGTAATTCAAAAACTAATTGTTGTAATTTCTGGCATTGCATCTTGTTTTATTATCTTGACTATTTTTGAGTCATTGAGAAGTATTATGTTGTGAATATTACTTCAAAATTGTCTCTGGAATAGTCAAACTAAATTCCTTAAGTCAAAAATCTTGTAACAAAATTCATGGACCAAACTAATTTACCACCTAGCAAACTGATGAATAATTTCATATTTTCTATGAATTTAATTTTAAATTCAATAGCACCTTTTGGTTACACTTGTTTCACATTTATGTACTTTATATGACTCATTTGGAATCAGTAGACTTACATGAAATTGCAGTTGTAGAAGTTGTAGAAAAATATAATCTCAAGCAATTTTTGCTGTGAGGTCAACCTATCTTTTTTTTCTGGTAAATTATTTTCTCTGTATTTGGAATTCTTTCCATAGCTAATCATTTGTTCACACATGTACTGATTCTAGTGAAAATAGTGTATGCACAGTAACATACAGTACTTAAACCTTTGATGAATTTTGGTTTTGTTCATAAAATCAAAGGCAAAGAACAGTAAATGTAATTTGGTAAAGATATTATATATAGCACATGGGTAATAAGGAATTAACCAGGCATTTCATAGTGTTATTTTCAAACAAGATCTTCATCTGTCTTGTATGAGTGCTTGTATAAAATTGTCATATTTTGTTATAAAGTTTAAAGTCTGAGGTTGGGGGATCAGCTTTTATATGAGGCAGAAATGTGCTATTTATTCATAGTCAAGAACAGATCCTTTACTCTCAAAATATTTTAAGGCTTTCATACATATTTATTACAGACTACTTTTGTGCCAACATCAGCTAATTTATTCAATTAAATAAAATTATGATTTTAAGAAAGCAACAAGTACTTTTAAGTTTCCAAGTTTCTCTACTTGAAGTCAGACAAAACTCTGATCTGTTTGCTGGCCTGTCTGCAAGGCTGTGAAAAGTTACCAGGTTTTCTTAAGCACTGTGAAACTGTTTCAGCCCAACAGGTCTGAGATTAGGAGAGTCAGAGATGCAGAACTTCTGGACATTGCCTTTGATGTTGGGCATTTGATATTCCTGGCATTAGAGGCACAGGAGTCCAAGTTTGTGCTTGTTCGTGCTCAATCAGATCCTACTGCCCAAGTAATGGGGTAAAAAATTGTTGTACTGCCTAACCCATCTGTCCCATGGCTCTTCCTACATGTGGATAATCAAACCCTGGCATTAGCATCTATTTTGCAGTAAAGAAGGAAGTGTCAGGATGGTTAGTGCACTTACATTACTACTACAATTAATTTTTTTTCCTGTTTTTTGACCAAAATATTTGGCGCTTTACCAGAAAATATAAAAAAGAAAACATTGATCTGAAATAACCTTTCCCACAATTCAGGTGCTCATTTGTGGAAAAATGTGATATTAACAATTTTATTTAACTAAACAATACTTGAATACCTGAATACTTTAAGTACTTGAATTCCTGAATATTTTCCTGAATATCACTTGTTGTGTTTAAGTCCCTATGAAGGTGTGCTCTGGCAGCTCAGTCACCCATGGTGATGCAGTGCTGGTGTGTGTGGCTTTGTTTAACCAGAAATTTAAAAGGGGTTCCAAGAACTCTATATCCAAACCTCAAAATTCACAATTAATGTTTAAAACCAACTCTGCTATTTTACTAAAGACAGAGGTTAATTTATGAATGAGGTTACAGAGTGTCATAGAGAGAGCAATCTATCAACAAAAGAGCTTAAACAGTGTGAAAGATACTTCTTAAAATGTAACATAATATAATTTCCATGTGTTTTCTTTCAAAAATTAGATTTTATTTTATCAGCCTTGCCAGCAGCAGTCCTAGGTTGTCTTTACTGTATCTGATGGTTATTTATTTTCTGAACCTTTTATATAATTAAACATATATAAGCATTTAAACAAATTAAAATATCATTTTGATGCTGTTATATGTGGAGGAAATAAGGTAAATAAATGCATTATCAGACTTTATTCCTTCCTCAGTGCAAATCTGATATATTGTTTTAATTTCATAAAGTAATTGTGGTCATTACTAGCAACCATTTCATAAACCACCAGAATTACACATGTGCAGGTATTATATTCTTGGCCTGAAGCCAAAGAACTGGTATAACAAAAACAGGAGTAAACCAAGCCATGAACTAAAATGTATGGATTAAAATATGAAATAGATGTAATTGAATGAAAATTTTAAAGGTATCACCTTGAAGTTTTATTTTAAAATAATACAATCTTTCTTCTGAAAGCATAATTCTATAGACAAGATTCATTCATCTTTTGATAAAGGATCATTACTCATGTAGATATCAAGACAAGGGTCTCTAACAAAAACGTCATATCTTGAAAAGTTCTAAACCTTACCACCAACATTTCTTAAATTAATAATCTTAAGAAGTTATAATGTGATTCAAAGACTTCTTAATTTATTTCTAAATGTAAGTATCATTATATTTGAAAGCTATATACCTTGAAAAGAGATTTTAACATAAAATGTAAAGAAGAAAATGCAAAAATGTGCATTCATGTAAAATGACATTTTTGAGAATTTTAATTAGCCAAATGTTTATGTAACTTATGAGACAGAATTTGTTTTTCTTTCTTACTGCATGCATTAAACAAATAAACATCAACTACTAAAAGTACTAAGTTGTTATCTGGACAGTTTTCCGTGTTATTTTTCTTCCATCAGCTATAAAACATTCATGAATCTAAGGCTAAAAACCAAGAAGCTAAACTAATAACTATGCATTTTAATAATTCTTAAGATGTATCAGAGTAGAAAAACGCTTGTCAGAAATAATAATTTAAAAAAATCAAATTGAAGAAAAATATATTCCCGAATTAAATGCCCCATTTACAGTACATACAGATTTAGTTCAGAATATCCTTGCATACTCCAAGTTCCTGGCGCAGGAGTTCAAACAGGAATAGCGTGTTAACAAAGATACTGTTGCTCCACCTAGCGAAAAACCTGTAACACATCAGGCTGAAGTTTGAGGCTGAACGACGTACTTTTTGGACTTATCCAACTCATGAGGCCAAATAAAATATATTAATCCTCGACTTAAAGTCTATCTATCTCCCTGTTGAAATAGAGTTCTAATTTTGAAGTACTTTCCAGTTTTAAGACTTTATTCATAATCTTTTGGGATAGAAGTCATAAGTGGAAAATGAAACTATTGAAGATTACCAGGAATGGGATGTAGGAGATATAAACTATAATTGTGTTAGTTTTATGTTAACAGAATGCTATATTTTGAAGTCATGTACATATTATGGCTGTTTTCTGAAGTAGATAAGGCTGGTGGTGAAAAAGATATATATTAATTGCCAATTGATCTATCAGAGGAAAAAGCTCTCAGAATTTACATCTGTGTTTGAAATCAATAAGATGATGAGGAAACAATTCATGCTGTGGTTCTCAGAGTCCTGTAAATGTGGGGAATTAATGGACCACTTGCACTTTATATTGACTTGTCTGTACTTTTTATCTCCAAGTTTTATCATCCTTATCTTGTTTCCAGGCTGTGTCAAGGATAAAATCTTCAGGATCCCTGAAGAAATCTAAAGATGTTGTCTATTGATTGTGAATTTTGTGACAGTTAATGAATAATGAACTGATCCACGAAGAATTCTGCATGAAATCGTCTCAAGAAGAAGATGGGAAATTAAGATAACTGAAAAAAAGTACTGACACTCTGCAGAGAAAGACTTAAGGTAAACAGGATCTAAATCTTGCCATCCTCAGTAGAATTAGCCAGAACATGAGTCTGAGCTGGAGGCTGCTGAGTTCATGTGAATATCAGTGCCCAAAAGTACAAATTATTCAGACCAAAGTTTCCCAATTTGTAAGGGAGTGTATAAACTTTGTAAATTTCCAGATTCACTTCTGAAAGCATTCCAGAACTGTGTTAGTTTGCTCAAATCTGCTTTTCTCTAGTATTACATCTACTGAAAATTATTTTCTCCTGGCTTTTCTCCACAGACTTACCACTCTAAGTCTCTGATAAAAACCTTTTTATTACACTGGCATGTAATTCCTTGACCAAAGACCAAAAAAACCAAAAGGCTTTCTGACCTAAAAAGCTGCTAGATAATCTTTTGAAAGAGAGGGAGGGGGAAAAGGGTGTTCTTTAATATTTCACCAGTGAGTGATATTTGTGAATCCAGTACCAAAATAACACTTCTAATGAGGGACAGTTGTAAAAGATGTATTTTATGTAAATTCAATTAAAAGTTAATCAGATGATAGGAAAGTTAGGGGTGCATATTTGCTGTGAATTCTCTCATCAAAGAGTAAATTGGCCAGGGTGCAGGTTAACACTGGATGTGTCAACTGGGTATAACAATTTTTTGCACAAGAGGGCTCAGCTATCAAGATGATCTGCTTGGGAATACATCATTTTCATTATTTAAAAATAGCTACAAAGCATAGCATCTGGATTGTGTCTATACAGGTATAGTCTATCAGTCTCAATATTCATATATTTTATGAAAATACAAGATATTTTATTTATTTAATACATTTTAACTTTTAAGCAGTCACTGATACAACTGCATTTGGACTGTTTCTTCATGGCTGAGAACACCTGAGGACAGTTCAGAAACTGGGATAAATGTAATTGTGTTCTCTGTGGTTGAGCTACACTTCTGCTACCCATGCCAGCATACTTGTAGCTCCATGGATCCATGCAGTATCCAGTTGTTTATGACATTCATTTTACAAGAGTTGCAGGTGCTCAGAACCTCAGAAAGGCTGAATCTCAGTTTGCACATTGCAGTCAGAATTGTCCTGTTATTTTTTTTCAGAAAATCAGGTATTTCAACAGATCACATTTTGGAAAGACTTTTAGGAATGGGTCACACCCAGCAGAAATTTACACCAGAACATTACAGAATTTACAAAGGTTACAGAGTTTTGCTGCAATTGCCTTTCAATGCCAACACAAAGATATAAAACAAAACAAACAAACAAAAAAAACCACCCTAGAAACATTCCAAAAGTAACTTAATCTGTTTATTAACTATTAATTGGTGTTTGAAAATTTAAATAGTTTTAATCCAATTAGTGTGCATATTATAATTTTTACTTAACCAATCTGAAAGAATTATCCTTTTTTGGGGGGGGGTGTGGTGGTGTAGGGAAGGTCTGGGCACAATACCTGGAAAAACAGGTTATGTTTTTAAAACCACTTCTGATTTACCAGAAAGGGAGGAGCATTTTCCACTGACAGGATAGGAAGTTAGGTCAAAAAATCTCCCACAGCCAAACAAAAGGAGTCAATATACACAGAAATGAAGACTCTGTTTCACCCATACATTGTAGCAGCCTTGTACTCTGGTAAGAGTGAATCTGTCACTCATAATGATAATTGTCTAGAAAATAATTGCATAGGCAAGCCTTGAGTGAATTTTGTTCACTCAATTTAAAATTTAAGCAGATATCTGACTGCCTAAGGCTGATATAGACTTCTAAATGACATCCCAAGACAAAAAAATAGCACCTTTACATACTTTTAATGAAAAAAGGCTAGCCTTGAATTCATGTGATTTAGCCAACATTCCAATGATACAACACCACTTACTCACTCTTCTGCTGATTCTTTGTCATTTGTTCTCAGTATTCACCTCGTGGCTAAGAGCTGTCAACTGTGTTAAAAAAAGAAAAAAAAAAATAGAGGAAGCTCTGAGAAAAATCTGTGGATACAGCCAAAACATTGGTTACATGGAAGGATTTTGTTTGTCACTTCTGAGTGAATAATCAGTATATGTCGGATTTATTGCTAATTTTAGATTAGCTGAAAACAAATTCAAAAAATAATACCTTTTTTTCATGTTTCTTTAACAAGTTTCTCTCCAAGGAGGTGAAAAAAACTGGAGTAAGGCGGCTTCGAGCAGTGTTATGGTGACCTCTTGTGGTTAAGTGATATATGCGTTTTGGTTCAAAGTCTTGAAAACTTGCAGTATCAAAGGTTAAATTCTGTGCTTGGATCTGAAGAGTTTTGTGTTGTTAAGGCTGCTTAACCTGAAATAACTCCTCCTCCCACCCACACTATCAATATTTGTTTAGCTTACTGCTAAAAGATTCTTTTAAAAATATCTCAACCCTTGCACTCCACAAACATAACAGGTGAGAGTATCGTACTTTCTCACATGGTAATTTGTTAAAGCAAATTCACACAGCTCTATACAAATAAATTCATTAATATGAAACCCAATAATATTTAATAAAACCGTGTCCACTACAAGTGTGAAAGAAACCACATAATACTGGACACTCAAATAACATTTTATAGATAGATTGCAACAGTAGATATTGATTTTATGTATTTTTACATAAAATTTTAGTGCATTAGCTAACTATACGCATCATGTTTAAATTTCTGCTAAAGCTCTCTCTTTTCCACAACTTTCTTTCAACAAAAATCAGAGATCTGAGGATTTTCTGATGTTGCCAAATGCAGTCTATCAATCTGGATCAAATTATCTAACACTTTATCCCTTAGTAGATAAAATCACTCAAGACTTTATCCTGATTTTCCAGTTTTGTGAAACCATTCAAAGTAACACTGATTTAATTAAACATCTTTACTGAGTGATTATACTTCAAGTGATGGCCTCATCAGCATTTATGGCTCTGTGGTAGTACTTTCCCACTGCAGGATCACCAGGGGTGGTATTTACACCTGCCAGGCAGTACTCACATGACCTTACTAAATTTAGGATCTATTGCAAAGCCACTTCTGCACTGGCTCTGCTGTCTGAAGCTTTGGAAGCTCGTTGGCAGCATAACCTTGGACTGCCCCCAGCTGGACCTGTGCCACGTTCTGATATGTTGTGATTGCAGCTGGGGGAGGCCTGAACTCAGCTGCTGTGGGATGTTACCTGTTTATGCAACACACACTTTGGAGATCTGTAGGTTAAACCTACGTGCTGCTCTTAGTGTACACAGCAATTATTGCTACCTCTCCCTCATCTCTTTTTTTTGAAAAGGTGGAAAACAGAGGCTTTTGAGCAAAACACGCTGGAACAAAGATGGTGACAACAACAAAAAAAAAGCGGGTTTAAGTTAAAAAGTGGTTATCTTCATGCATCAGTAAGGAAGCACTGATTGTGGTCATGTATCCTGAGAAATCTCTCTGACTTTTGAAACATCATCAACAAAATTCTCCTGAAAACTTCTTGCATTAGGAGGTTCTGAGTACTACTGGCATGCAGTCTTGGGAGACAAAAATAAATTGTGTGGGAGAGGGAAATGTTTTGTTTCTATTGTCTAATAAGCTTAGTTTTTCTCATTCTTCTTTAGCTGGGTTAACTCTGCAGTGCTGAGAACTGACTGACTTAACTGCAAACCCAGTGTACAAGTAGCAAACTTCAATACTCTTGGCCCCATTAACTCCCAACAAAATACAGTTGCATATCTGAGCATATGATTTTTCAAAATATCTAAATGCTGTCATTATTTTCCCTGCTGTGAGTTATAGGTGTGTTAATATCTAGCCTGAGACAATTTTAATTTGACCCTCAAGGTGCAGTTGTATCACTCCCCTGGCTCAGCAAAGCTGCCCAATGACTTGTGGTCACTTCTTTCCCATTGAAGGCTCTTGGCCAGTCAGCCAAGAAACCAGCCAGCTAGCGACCTTCCTAGAAGAGGTGGGAAGTAGCTGTTTTGGCAAGAAACATTCTGGTATCCTGTGTCTCATTGTGTGGCCTTCAAACCCTTGCCATGCCAGGAGCTGCATGGGATAGACAGGAATCATCTGGGGAGTACAAAGTTTCTCCCCTCCCAGGACAGGCAAGAAGGTCTCATAATCACAGCCTTGTCCCACTGGCTGCCAACTCACAACTCTTGCTGCAGCCACATTTCATCACAAGTGTCAGTAGAGAAGCCATGGTGCCTCTCTTCAGCCAACACAATACACCAAACTTGTTCAAAGCTCTCAAAAATGAGTGTGTGTGTCTAGGTGGGAGTGGCACACTGGGACAGACTATGGTTTCAAGGCAAGTTTTGAATACTGGCTTTCAAGGACAGTGAAAGTCAAACCATCCAAAAAACCTTTCACCTTTGCACATTGTCTAATGTTCACAGTAATTGTTAGAAGGCCCTTATAATTCATGTACATACTTAGTGATAGAGATGAGCAGCAAAAAATTCCAGCAAGCAAAAACTTTTAAAAAAGAAGGTAATACAGAGGCACTACCAAACCATCTAAGCTGCTTGAATAAGCTGTGTTCTGCCACAGGCCACTGTTTTACTGCAGAAATAGTTTCTCTATAGGCATTCTCAGATAACTTCCTGTTTATAATACAGTTAAAAAATGCAGAAGTTTTATTCAAAGTGTTAATGTGCTTTCTCATTCTCCAAGCAGTGCAGAGCATCCTTGCAAGCAGGGGTTAAATCCTGTACTTCCTTTTTGGCTTCTCTTTTAACAATAACAGGTTCATTTTCTGGCTTTGACAGGAGGGAGTTGGATTTACTGGCTGGCTGTTGTGTAAGCATCAACTGTACTGGAACTACAGTAGGAGCAAGAAACAGGAAGAAACCAGTTGGTAAAACACAATCATAGGCTGGCAGGAATTCCGTGACTATTTGTCACTCCTTCCAAAGAGGAGAAAAACAGTTGGTGACAGATATTCAGTACCATCAAGTACCCAGAGGAGAGATTGGATATCTTTTTCTCCATGCCAGGATACTCAGAGTTTTACTTCAATGTGGACCATGGCTACTTGGAGGGTCTGGTCCGAGGGTTCAAAGCTGGGATCTTGACAAGTGCCGACTATGTCAATTTAGCACAGTGTGAGACACTAGAAGGTAAGTGTGCTGGTTTATTTTATTTAGGAAGAAACTTTGTTGCTTAGGTGTTTGAAGAAGGGAAGGCAAAAGTCTGAAGTATTGAGAGCTTCTCTTAAATCCAGAGATAACCGAGATGTCCTTTGAAGAACCTTTCTCATATTTAAGTTAATAGTTTTCCATGGACTGTGATTTGCATGCAGGCTGTGATTTGCAAAGCAATAGAGATGATGGGACTTTTGGTTTCCTGATGAGGTTTAGAAATTTCATCCACAGAGTTCTTACAGAGACTGGCAAGCTTCTCACAGATTTTAATCATGCTATAGAACAGTTCAGGCGTGGAAGCTTCATACCATTTCAGCTGCATAAAATAGTTTCCAAAATCTTACTAAAAGCTTACCATTTGGCTCTGAGTTTCTCTATAAAATACATAATTTTAGTAATTGGTTACTTCATGAGTTTTAGGGCAATAGTGGATACTCATCTTACCAGGAACAGAAAACTAGACTCCACAAAGATAAAACGTAGGGAAATAGAAAAAAAAAAAAAAAAAAAAAAAAGAAAAGCTCTTTTCAAGGTGACTTTGTCACGGTAATAAAGAGAGCACACAGTAGTTTCCAAGACAGCTTTCCGTGGCCAAGACTGGTCACAGCCTGATGAAGACAGACTCGTACCAAAGAATCATATGACTTACCTTTAGACACTTGGCAGTAAAAAACACAACAGAAAGTAATCACCTTTCTAAAGGAACATAAAGTTCATTTTCCTGACTGCAAAATGAAAGCTATGATTGTACACTCAATTTCTATAATGTGCAGTCTATTAGATCAATTTGGAAAAGGAAGAAGAAGAATGAATAAGCTCACTCTATTTTAAGCTTTGGTTGATTCGTACATGCAGTAATGGGTTTGGAGTAAGAAAAAATGATGAATGATGATTCCCACATCCAACAGAGTTTTGTGCTGTCTAAATTATTAGTATAAATAATAAGTCTGGGAAGATTGCTTGTCATTCATCACTCAGATAAAAACAACTACATTTAAAGAAATGCAGGCAGCTATTTACCAGTCCTCAGCATAAAGTTTCTCTTACAGTCAAAGAAGAGATTATCAATGCAGTCAATGGAATCTAGACACTGTTCTACTGACCAATTACACATGTCTACTTCTGCTGATAATCTGGAGAGATGTATCAGCTCTCCATCTGCTACAGTGGCAGTTTAAACAAACAGAACATATGTATATAATCACTCTGAGAACTGAAATCTATTCCTTAGGTCAACTGGAAAAAAAATCTACAGTTTCTTTAACCTATTTGTTCCAAGAGTTGTGATCTATGCAACTTAAAAAGTCTACAGAAACTCTTGATATTGTATTTAATTGTGAAGTGAAAAAGTCCTGCTGCATAAGTACACAGACTTCAGAAAAACAAAACAGCTTCAAATATCTATAAAAGAAAAAAAAGACAGAATGGTAGAATAATTAAGCTGTGTTGTCACTTCATTTCTTCTTGCAGATGAGCTCAATAAATGATGTCATCCAAAGCTCCATGAAGGAAAAAAAATCCCAGTTACTTCTGAATAAGAAGAAAATATACAGAGTTAAAAACACACAAGCAAAAAGGATTATTTGCACCCTTCACAAAAAATAGGTGCTCATATTGTTTAGAATAGTTGAAAAACTCTAAATTATAAGTCATGCTGCAAGAAAGTTATTTAACATCATGAAGTAGTTTTCAAACATTTCTAAGATATATATGCTCAATATTTTTAAGAGCATTCATCAGATGATCAGGTAATAATAGAGAGATAAAAACCACTTCTAATTAAAATTTACAAAGGAAAGAACAATTAGTTTTATTTTTGAAACTTAATTTTTTCCTGTGTCCATTCAAGTTTAGAATGCAAATTATTTCATCAATAGAAGAAGCAGCCTTTATCATCCTTCCTACAAGCACATCTCTACTACCCACTATCACTTCCCCTTTTTTGTTATTTAACTACATCTCTTTCACCACTGTAACATTTTTCTACTTCTAATAGACAGCTAACAGATTCCCACCATTTACCTACCAAATACACTCTTTATAATGAAAATATGAGAAACATTGGGTTTCTAAATGGTCTTAACAGACTTATCTCTCTACACATGTAAGATGTTGTAATACTGAACTTGCACCATGAGTGTACAGTACACCAACCTCACAGACCCTTACCTCTAAAGTAAATTTCATACATTGTCTTTTGTTTCAATTTGAAATATTCAGCAAGTGTATTTGTGCTGTAGTACTATAATGTTTATTCAGTAGTGACATCATGTCTTCACATTAAAAGGTAATAAATTTACCCTATTCTGCATTCTGTGGCTTAACACCACACCACAAAAAAATGGCATAAGTTAAAAACACTATAAATATGCTAAAGCAAACAAGCAGAAAACAAAAATCAAAACCACTCAAAGTAACCCATAAATAGAAACAAAAAGATCTTTTAATTTCAAAGTGGTTTTGGTATCTCTAGAGAGGAAACCATAATGTCAGCACTGAAGAACCACAAGAAGAACTGTATATTAGTGCTTTACATCTGCTTGGTAATCACAGAGCAAGTGTAAAAGCGAGACAGAAAGAAGAAAGAAGAATTCTAACAGACGAATGATACCACAGTGTCCTCTCAATTCAGGGCCATACAGACAGGAGGAGAAGATTTTAGCTTCATTTAGAAATCATTTTGGGCTTGGTTTAACTACTGTGATTCCCATGGAGCTACTTCATGGGCTGCATGCTACTGGTTTGGCCCTCTGGCATCATCTATTTCCAGGGAATGAGGTTCCCAGAGCAACCTTGCTTGACAGTTTTTCAAGTAGAATGTGGGGGGGTGAAGGTGTTTAAATGCAGTGCTTTGTTCTTTTCTTGCTATTTTGTGTGATAGAAAGACTTCTGCTCTGTAGAAAGAAGGCTAGGTCACAGAAGGACAAGCATCACAACTCTGCTCCCAACAAAATCGCTAAGTTTACGTAGATTGCCAGAGCCAGGGCCTGCCAGCACATGATGTCTGAAATAACAGTGTTAAATGAGGGAAAACTGGGGCTAGTTGGTTATTTGGCTATCAAAGTCAGGAGTCAGATAAGTTACCATGAACTTGACGCCAAAAAACCAGGTTAAGACTTTGTTCAAATTCTCACAAAATACTCTTTCCTTCTTTCTGATCAGGATCATTTCTATCTTAACTGCATTCATCTTATATTAGTCTCCCTCTGTGCATTAATTCCTTTTAGTCATTCTTTGGTTAATTGTGTTTGATTGCTGGTCAATTGTGAGTAAACTCATAGTTTAAGGTAATACTTTTCCTATAAGTTGTTTTCCTGCATATAATTTTATGAGGAAATACACAATGCAGACAGATGACAATCAAAATGGATGGATGACAGCTGAAATACAGGAATTTTCTTTCTTAGGGATCTTTAGGACAAAGTCCAGAGTCTTGTGTAGGTCTCCAAGAGACCCTGAGAAAAGGGGCAGCTACAATCAATAAAAAGTTTGGTGAACAAGAATGTCTGAGGCCCTGTAATGCTCAGCCATCTACTCCTGCTGAGTCACCAAGTCATGTCACTAGTGCAAGGGTCTGACTGTGATAGTTTCCAGGCCATTTTTATATCAGCAGCAAAGAAAGGACTATAATTTAGGGCCACCAGATCAGTCTCTCAGGTGCACTGAACTCTGTCTTGATGTGAACTCTGATTATGACATTCCTGATTGCTATTATATGATATTGGATCTTGTGGATAATTGTTTTGACCAAGACCATGAGGTAGGGTTGAATATTTTTTCTTACATACTCTATGTATGCTGACATTTATTAATTCAGTTAAAGAAGTACATCTATACAGCAAGCTGTGTAACTGACAGTGTTATAAACCCAACATTCCTGGGTATAACATTTCTTCCATGGCTTTTGGGAGATGGGTAAGGATATTTAATATCTTATAGATAATATTTTTCATGGCTTATATTAGGGCATGGTTTATGAAGCCACTCAATCAGAGAACTGAGGAAGAATTACAAAGTCTTATGAAACTATTCTAGATCAGCAGGTCTTTGTTTCTGTTCCTTTTATGATGATGTTAAGAACACTTCAGAATGGCCAATAATTGGGCTGATATTTGGGGTTTACAGTCTGCTTTAGGTAGTTAACGCTGAAGATTACTGTGTTTCAAAGGCATTTACGGAGTGTGACTAGAGGTAGATATCTGGGGTTTATCTGAAAAGGAATTGAGGAAAGTTGGAATTCGGCACCTAATAAAGTAGTATTATCTAATCTCACCATATGCCAAGTATTTTTACTCTCTTTGCAACAAAAACAAGAAAAGAGTGAACAATTTTCACAGGAAATATACACATGCAATCAAAATATTAGTGATCTTTTAAAAAATTGGTTTTACATAATTAGACTAATTTCTGTGTATAATTCTGCATTTATTTATCTCTTAATTTTACTTACCTTTCCCTCTGTCCTCTATTGTGTTTCTTTTTTTCGTATTTGTCTTCTCTTTCTCTTCTTCCTACATGGAAGTATACACTGAAACGATGACATTTTCTAAGTGTGTTATGAGATTTGATATGGATGTGATTAATAGACTATATTTGGCAGATAAGGAACTGGCTGACTGGTTGCATCCAGAGAGTAGTGGGCAATGCTCCAAAGTCCAGACAGAGTTCGGTGACAAGGGTCTGTTGTAAATGCTAGATTTTTCTTAGCAGGCTGTGGCTTCCTAAGAGCTCAGAGGGGCTGTTGGAGAAATGCTACTCAGCCGTCATCCTGTAGCTCATTTCAGATGGCCCACAATCTTGCTCTGGTCAGCTATCAGCGTTACAACACAGGGGTGACAAAGGAGGCAGAGGAGGGTCCCCCATGAGGGTGGTAAGAGATGGCTTTAAGGGTCCTTACTGGGACCAGTACTGCTTAATATCTTCATCAGCGACACAGGCAGTGGGATCAAGTGCACCATCAACAAGTTTGAAGGTGACACCAAGCTGAGTGGTGCAGCTGACACAACTGAGGGATGGGACGTCATTTGGAGGGACCCAGCAAAGCTGGAGAAGTGAGCCCACGGGAATCTCAGGAGGTTCAACGACGCCAAGTGTAAGGTCCTGCACCTGGGTTGGGCAATCCCTGGTGTCAGTACAGGCTGGGGCAGGAAGGAATTGAGAACAGACCAGTGGAAAATGACTTGGATGTCTACTGCTCTTGGGTAAAAAGTCAGAAGTGAGCTGAAAATGTGTGCTCGCAGCCCAGAAAACCAATCATATCCTGGGCTGCATCTAAAGGAAGGGAGGGAAATGGTTTTTCCCCCCTCTGCTCTGCCCTGGTGAGACCCCACCTGGAATGCTGTGTCCAGCTCTGGGTTCCCAGCTTAGGAAGGACATGGACCTGTAGGAGCGAGTCCAGAGTAGGGCCACAAAGATGATCAGAAGGCCAGAGCATCTCTCCTGTGAAGAAAAGCTGAGAAAGTTGGGACTGTTGATCCTGAAGAAAGCTCTGGGAAGACTTTATTGCCTGCCAACTTTCAGTAGCTGAGGGGGGCTTACAAGAAAGATAGAGACAAACTTTTTAATAGAACCTGTAGTGATAGGAAAAAGGCAATGGTTTTAAACTACAAGAGAATAGATTCAGACTAAATATAAGAGAGAATTTTTTTTAAAGGAGAGTGGTGAAACACTGGAAGAGGCTGCCCAGAAAGATTAGAAATATTCATGGCCAGTTGGGACAGGACTCTGAGCAACCTTGAGTGGCAGCCAACTTGCATAGAAGACTCTGAAGCTTAACTCAGTAAGCTACAGTGCTAAATGTAGGCGTCTGAATTCACAACATATTTGTTATTTTGCTTTAATTCTCAGTGTAGGCAGCCTTATTGCATACTAAGTAAGGATACACATTTGGAAATAGGCAAAACTATCAACTGTACTGAAAATTCTTACCTTGCTGACTGCAAATTTACTTCCTTACAGGTACACCCTTATTTCCATCAGCAGGAGTGTTGCTGTTCTTTTCCCTAACCATCACTTCAGATTTCATATAGAAATCTAATTATTATGAGTGCCCAAATCATATAACAGTATCCCAATCTACAATTTACAATATTTTTAATATAGCATTTGAACATAATTATGCATTGGGGCAGGAGCTCTTCTAAAAGAAAATGTTAAACTGCTTTGAACAGCAAGAACTGATTCAAATGACTGCTTTTGTCTCATGCTAAAAAATGAGAAAATTTATCATGTGAATTCTTTGATACCATGAAAGTTTAATTTAATTTTGTGGTCTAAACAACTCATTTTCCCAGTCACTGGGGTTGAGAGCTCAAACAGAAAATGTCACAATGACCCAAGTTTCTGCAACAGCTTCTGAGGATTAGCTAGTAGCAGCCATAAATCAGAGAAAGCCCAACCAGAAATGCTAGGAGAATGTAACTCAACCCTTTCAAGTACCCCACTGCAAACCCATTTGGAGTCCAGAATGTGTGTCAGGCAGGATGTGTTCTCTTCTTCAGGCAGCCTGAGAACAGAAGATTATAATCTTATCTGAGATTTAAATTTTTCATAGAAATATGTAAGATCCTAAAAAAGTTGAAGGATGATTCCTATTCTTATTGATGAAAACAGTCCATGGGAGTGCAGCAGACAAAACAACTGATATGTTATAATGGTGCAAATCAGGGAAATCGAAACATTGAACAAAGTTGGTAGGGAAGGCACTAAAGACAATGTACTAAGTAACACTCTGAAAATGGCGAAAATTATTTGTTCTTTCCTACAGCATGCAGTAAGTCTTACTGGTAGAAGGCAGTACAAATTTACATAAATTTTGCATTTATGCTATGTTAGAGCTATGCAACAATTTTTCAATAGAGTATGATCAGTTGCTTAATATAAAATACATATTAAAAATTAATGTTTTTTAAAATTTGGGTTGCAGACAATATGACAGTTTATTCTCATTCTCTTTCCTGAATTTAATTCCAGATCTGAAGTTACACCTACAGACTACAGACTATGGCAACTTCTTGGCTAATGAAACTGGCCCTCTCACTGTTTCCACCATCGATGATAAACTGAAAGCAAAACTACTCACAGAATTTCATTACTTTAGAAACCATGCTTTTGAACCACTTGCCACTTTTCTGAATTTTGTCACGTAAGTAATATTACTAAATACCTTACCACACAGTGATAAAAAAGCAGTTAAAATAGTGTAAATGCAACATATTGGAAATTTTATTAAGTTTTAAAACCAGCAAAATTACTTTGATACTGCTACATTTGCATACTTTATTTGCTAATATAAGTTCTGAAACTGTATGTGTATATGAAGATCTGTTGTCTTTGCCACTAATTATTTTAAAGAACAGAATCAGATTCTTTTATGTGAACAATGACAGAAGAAGTGGTAGAGATTGAGAAAAATGATTGAAATTTTTAAACACTATTTAAGTTAGAGAACTTGAAAAATTGACATTTTGGTGGGGGGGGTGTGGGGTGTGGCTCATGCAAGATTAACAATTTCATGATGTACAGGGAAGTGATTTAATTCCTAGGCATGTGGCAGGTTGTAGACCTTTTTTAAAAGGGGGAAAGACAACACATCCCACACCTAATATACTTTTTATGTTATTTGAACCAAATAAATAAAAATAGGGAGAACTTTATGTGGCATATTGCAAGATATTTAGATCCAAGTAGCTTTCTTTGAAAGTTCAGCTGTTGTTTGATGCTGGATGAAGAGAAATATCTGATCTCAGTACCATCATAAATAGATTAAACTTGCAAATGAATGGTTTAAACAACTTCAAGAATAGGGATTTGCTTTATAGCAGTATAACAACATGAATTAGCAAAATAACAGCAGTATATTTTACCTAACTATTTACTCCCCTTGATCTTATCCTTTTAATATATTTTAACAAGAACAATTAACTGTCCAACTAACTTTCAAGGAGTAATTTTATTATAACAGTAAAAAAGACAGTTTAATTTTGTTTTTCTGGTCATATGTAGTTGACCACTTTTATTTGGGTTAATATATTAATAGGACCTGTATTCATACAATGTTTACATTTTGTTTCAGGAAATGAAAATGAAAACATAAAAGTTATGGCAGCTCTTTTCTCACAGTCATTGATGTGAATGTATGCATGTGTATGCACAACCTTTGTACACTGTTGTTTTTCTAAATAATGTATATGCTAGTTAAACATATTTCACACAAATCACTGAACTACATTCCACCAGATCCTCCACCCCTCTTCACAAATATTGAGTGGGAACATATTAATCCCTGTATGTTTCTAGCGGTGTTCTTAGTCAAAAATGTAAGCTGAAGACTAGCATTCAAGGGAATAGTGTTCCCATTTCCAAGTCACTGGCAAAACCCTTATCAGCCTCTTCAACAGTGAAACTAGTATGAAGCAAAGCTTTTAGTAATAAAGAAACCTGTAAGAGCCTGTTCTTAGTTCCCTTATGCGAGGATGTTTAAAGCTGAATAAGAAGAAAACCCCAAGGTTGGACCATCTGGGTGAACTCTGCAGTTTTAGTGCTGAGATTCCCATGTACTTCTCTGTCCAGATGGTACACAGGAAATAAGAAAATCCCAAACTAGAAAGTTGCTAGTTCAGGTGATTTGCTTTGGATACCACTCATTTTCACTTGTTGTAGTGAATCTACATCTCCCAGCTGTTATGCTTATTATAGACTTATGTCAGCACCACCTTCTTTAAAAGTGTCCATTTTCAGAATCAGTCATATGGTTTAAAACTAGTTCTGTGTTATCTGCTTGCTATTTAAAACCTTCTGTTGATATTTAATGAGATATTGATACAGAATGAACATACGTTCTGATAATACTTTGGTATTATGGCTAATTTTCAAAAATTTGGGAGTTGTATTTTTTCAACAGAAAATTATAAAAATAATTTATTTTTACTTTTTCTTTGCAATACAGATACAGCTATATGATTGACAATGTAATTCTTTTAATAACTGGCACATTACATGAACGACCCATAGCTGAACTTGTTCCCAAGTGCCATCCATTGGGAAGCTTTGAGCAAATGGAAGCAGTCAGCATTGCCTCAAATCCCACTGAGCTCTTCAATGCAATTTTGGTTGACACACCATTAGGTAAAAACACTAAATTATTTCTTATCTTCTTCTCAAAACTACTATTAGTCAGTGATTTAAAACATCTAGATTTTTATTTCATCACCTACATCTATATTAAAAAATATATCTTTATTAAGGACCAAGCAGAAAACTACTAATAAATATTACATGTCATGGTAGAATCTACATTCCCTCTTGAAATTTGGGCGTGGCTCAAATATAAATAAAAGTCCTATTTTGAAGAACTAAATCTAAGAGCAAAACAGGGTAAAGTTTGGCAATGTCACATTATGAAATTAAGATGAAACTCTGCTCAGTGTGGTGCAGCAGCCAACACAAACAAAACCTAATAGGCTGTGAACAGCACTGAGAATGAGATGGAACTGGATGGATTTCTATGTATGTGAAACAATTAAGTGCCCTCATCTTCAGTAATGTGAGAGGTTTGGGGTTCTGCTTCTCAAGAAGGCATGGTAGTTTGGCCCCAGACAGAAAAAAATTCCCACCCAGCCACTTGCTCACCCCTTACTCACAGCACAATGAGGGGGAGAGAAAAGGTAGAAAAAAGAGATTGTGTGTTGAGATCACCCACAAAATACTGTTGCAGGCAAACCAGACTAAATATGGGGGGAAATGAACTTTATTTATTACTGATTAATGTACGACATAATTAATTACTGATCTAGATATAAGGGAACAAACAGAAAATAATGAAACATCTAGACACTTGGGGAAAACACCTTTCCTCCAGTCTTTGCTGCTCCTTCATGGCAGGCTCCTCTTCTCTGCCCCCCGTTTCCCCCACAGGTAAAACTGCATCCCTCCAGAGAGGCAGTGTGTGTCACAAGGGGCAGGGGGAGTTTAGAGCCATAAAATCATAGAATGGTTTGGGTAAGAAGTGAGCAGAAAGATCATCCCATTCCTACCCTCCTGCCATGGGCAGGGACACCTTCCACAGGTCAGGTTGCTCAGAGCCCCATCCAACAGGGCCTTGGACCATTCCAGGGATGGGGCATCCAGAGCTTCCCTGGGCAACCTGTTCCAGTGCCTCATCATCTTCACAGTAAAGAATTTCTTCCTAATATCTAATCTAAACTTCCTCTCTTTTAGTTTAAAGCCATTATCCCTTGTCCTATCATTACATGCTTTGGAAAAAAAAAGTCCCAATCTGGTTTTCAGGTAGGCCTACTAGACTGAGAGGCTTGGCTGTGCCCTGTGGTGGGTCCCAGCTGGAGCTGGCTGTGTCCAGCATGGCACACTCCTGGCTTTCCCTCAGAGAGCAGCACACTCCCACCAGTGCCTGGACGCTGGCACAGTGAGATCTGAGTAGGGACAGAGCTGGACAGCTGAAATGAACAGTGCTGCCATGTGTAGACAGACTAAAAAGTCCAGAATGCAGTTCAGAGTGGACAATGCCGATGAGAGATAAGGACATGGTTTCCAGAATCCTGAAGGTAGTGGTTTGTTCACAGTGAGTTATGAACTTACTAAATCCTTCAGAAGAATAAAATCCCAGCAGAAAAATTGTTTTAAAAGGTAAACTAAACCACTGTTTTCGCACAGCTGATAGTAAATTTCTGTATTTTTTTTTGCAAAACTAGTTTGTAAAAGAACAGAGCTGTATCATTTTTTTAAAGTCATGGGGCGTATTTATGGGCAATAGATCTATGAGAAACTGAAGGGAACTTTCAGAGCCACACTTTGTGATACTCTTCATTTAAAATCTGGATGCTGGAAGAGTAGGAAGGGGTAAGACCACAAACCATGGCCAGACTCATATCCTCTTTGTAAATACCATCTTCCATTGCCAATGCTTGAGACAGCACTGTCATATAGTACTGCTCTGCCCCACTGGGATCGCTCAGGAACAGTGAGAGGCACACATTATTATGAATATCATATTTTTAAATGGTCCAGCTGCACAAGTGAAATTCATCCACTGCCTCCCTGCTCAAAAGCTTGCTCTTTAGTCAGTTCTGCCGAGGGCTCGTAGGCACAGATGGCCAAGGTCAAAGCATGTGCCCTTTATCAGCTGCAACCTGTTGCCTTTTCCACACTACATACGCAAAGAAGAAAAGGGAAAATATGAAAGAGGGTTCTCCTTAACAATTGCAGAATACCTGCATGATTTCAGACAAAAATTATTTTTCACTCACTAGAAAATCGCCATAACAACCAAACTATATACTTCAGAGAAGATTAGGGCTTTCATTAGCATTCCTATCTGATTTTCTCTGGAGATATGGACTCTGGCTGCAGCACTGATTGATTTCCCTCACTGCAGATTCTCATTAAAAAGGAGGGGATAGGAGGATAAGGGGAAAATCAAGTGGATTTTTCTTCCTCTCTGTTATATCACCCTTTCTTGTACAACAGAACCCTCAGATCTGGTGAGCAATAGACAGGAGATGCATATTACCAGCATGCAGATTTATACTGCTATGTTATGAACTCTGCTTTCAGCTGCTTTCTTTCAAGACTGCCTGTCTGAAAATGACCTGGATGAAATGAATATTGAAATAATGCGCAACAAACTGTACAAGGCAAGTTTTTGCAACATAATGATAATATTTGGGGTTTATCAAAGTGTCTCAGCAAAGCAGGTCAGTATCATTAACCCTGTTTTATGGATGGGGAAACAGAAGTATGGTGAGATAAAGCAAGCTGTCTGAGGTCATCTGGTTGATTTCAAGTCCAGAAATGAAACCCAGCTGCTTTCATTTCTACTCCACCCTTTGGGGAGTTTTCAAATTTTAGGTCTGCATCCAAACTCTAATTTAACTTCTCATTCATGAAAATGCTCTAGATGTCAGGCTAATATCCAGATCCAGATTTGTTTATGAATAACTCAGTCATCCACCAAACGCCACAGAACTCTTAGCTCCTAAGTGAGTCTAGACAGGCTTTTGGCTATCATTTATCTTTATATAAGGAAGATGTGGTTTGAAAGGGTCTAATGGTTTTGAGTCTAGCTAACATAATTTTTACTTGAGGATTTTGTATAATTTTCTTATTTTTAAAATAATTTTTAACATTGTTACAGCACAATGCTGCAAGGATATGCATCTAACTTGCCTTGCATTTTCTTTACAAATATTAGTAAACAGATCACTACTCTTATGATAGTCTTTTTAAAGGCTATACGTATTCCAATCCATTAACAGTTCCTCCTGGCACATTCTCTCCAAAATCTTTATTATCTTTCTTTCACAGTGGATGCCCCAGACTGCAGGAAGTATTTTTACAGTGATCTGATTGCAGTAGAGGGAAAGAAAAAAACTCCTCTCTTTGTCTTATAAATTATATTTAAAAATTCCCAAGCCAATTTTTAATTCTTAAAACTTTTACTAATTCTCTCATTCAATACAACATCAATTATGCCCAAGTATTTTAATTTTTTCATGTATTTTAATTCTTTCACAGTACCACTATAGTGGACACTTTTTCCAATTTGGTAACATACATATTTGATTATTATATCCTGTGTGGATGACCATATATTAACACTTATTAAATCCTTTCTTTTTTTCTTCTTGCTCATCTGTTAGGGGGACCATTCTGCAAACACTACTAAATTATTAATATATAATGTCCCCTTTGCTTCTGCCATCAATGTGATCAATTGTTTCTGCTCTACTATCAGATAGAACTATAGAGGACCTAATGCATAATTCTATGCAGTAGATCCCCCTTGAGATGTCTACTTAAAATTCACTTAATTGTGCAGTTAGTGACAGCTCCTAACAAGATTGTGTGAAGTTGTAGCAAATGCATTTTAACATAAATATTCCCTAAAAGAGTATTTTGTGGGATGGAGAGTCAGGAGGAGCAGAATCTCTGAGATATTTAGTGTTCTTCCTGCATAGGTATTTCCAAACGGGTGCAGATGCCAGAATCCTTAACAGACCAGAGAGCTCTGCAGACCAGTATTACAGAAGCTTTGTCTGCTGTTCTGTCCTAATCCAGGGTTTAGGTAGAGCAGCAGGGATTAGTTTGTGTATCCTCATACTGCTGGCCCAACAGCCGTGGCATAGGCCCAAATCCCCTCCTCCACACACTATAAATGAAGAGTTTCCTTCAGCCATCTGCTTATTATGCAGTGGAAGCTCAATGGAGCTCAAAACGTTCCTTCTTTAGAGAGCAAGTAAAACATAATATTTGTCTTATTACAGTTTTTGAAAATATTTGAACTCAAATTGTAGCAACCAGACATTTGCAGTAGAATATTTCAACTTTCAGTTGAGCTAAGTAATTAAGCACATACTTAAATTTAAATTCATAGGAGGAATTATAAAAGTTAATGGAAGTATTTAAAAATGAGGTTCATGGCTATGTGCAGTCCTGGTCCAAGTCTTAAGCAGAATTTAAAATATTTCTCTTCTTCTTTCATGTAGTCATACCTTGAGGCATTTTATAAGTTTTGTGAAAAACAAGGTGGTACTACAGCAGAAATAATGAAACCTATTCTTGAGGTAAGAAACATTCAGTCTTTATGCATTAAAGAACTCCACAATGTTGTCATAATTATCTCACTTTGTTTTTCCTGTTGAATCTCTCTCCATTTGCAAAATTATCTGTCAAATGTTTGCTTCTCCTCTAAATATACTTGTTTTTCTAAGATGTAAAGAATAGTGTATTCAAGGATGACTTTTGCCTTTTGACTAGAGAAGCAGAGAGACTATTACTAGGGAGGAGCCAGTCTCAGTTAATATTTTTCTTTAGCAGAGAGCAGGACAGAGTAAATGGTTCGCTAATCTCAAATTGTTGCCCTTTAGAATTTCTCTCCATTATGTAGAAAACCAAAAAATGTTGATCATTGATTTTGGGACAGCTAAAGCCTAGGACTACTGCCTATTTACTAATCAATAATCTTCAAGCTTCATGGCACTATTATGTTTGTTTACTCTCCTATTAACATTAGTGGTTGAGGTTAGAGTTGAGTGACCTTTGGAATAGGTGTCATAAAAAAGTCCAACATTCTGTGTTATATTGTCTTAACTCAGAAAATTTTAATATTTATTTTTTCCATGACATACAAAGTTCCTAATGTCCTCCTCCCAAAGCATATGTGATATTTTTGTCTCTGTTATTTTAATAAAAGATGCAGAAATTTCTAAACTTTAATTCTCAGCATTCAGGTTCCCACCCCCTTTTTCTTTTCCCTCACATGGTCTATCACAATTCTTTGCAGAGGTTGAGAGCCAGACCACCCATTCACCCATTTGCTTCCAGGAGTCTTTTTTTCTGGATAAGCAATTTTACTCCCTGGAAACCAAAAAAAAAAAAAAAAAATTCACTGAGGTCTGATGACATCACACTGAAAGTTTGCATTTAGAAGAGAGATAATAACCCTGGGAGCTCATCCCTGAAGGAAGAATGGGTCTGAATTACATTTTACAAAACAATGTCCTAAACAGGATTGCAATTTCCTATTTTAATTAAGCAGGTCACAATGTTTCAATTTATGCTCCAAACAAAATATTCCTAATCAAGTTAAATTGAATAGAAATTAAGTATTTTGAGTTTTCTTAAAAATAAAAATGAAAAGATTGGTTGGCAGACATAAAGGCATTTTCCACAGTTGATTCAGACTTTTCAGAAAGTTCATTTTTAAATAGAAATTCATGCTGAGAGCAGATTACTTACTAACATTAGTTTAAGCATGTTGTAAAACTCCCTTTATATCAGTGGCAAAAATTTAGCCTATCATAAGATTCTTTAAATCCCTATCTAATGTCAATCATCCAGAAGGATAAACTTTTCTATAGAATATTTTTTTTCTATAGCATTTTATTAATCTGAAGAGACACATAGAGCAGACTGCTAATAATTGCACTAAAAAACCTCCAAAGTTTAATTATTCAAAAGAATACTTGTTATTTATTTTGTAATCTTATATGTAAGACTACCAACCTGACCCTATCAGAATGAGGCTGAGGTATTTAGCTCCCCAACTCCTTGACCACTGCAAATGGTGCCAAACTTCCATATTAAGAGTACTGACGAGCTCCCTTCCACCGTGGACAACACATGCTGCATGTTCAGCCCTCAATCTGGCAAGACACTGCAGGACTGCCCTGCACTGAAGCTAGAGCTGAGTCTGTTAACATGGCCCCATGCTAAATTCTGAACTAGCATTCACTTAGGAAATTGTCATCCTCTGACTCCACCTCTGCCTGCAGCAATCAGATGGAATAAGTCCCCAGGTAACTTCCCCAAGGCCTTACTCTCTACAGAGAACCTCATGTGCCAATAATTTGATGAACTGAGTGGTCTGCCTGGATGGGAATGACCCTGCAAATTCTCTCTAACTGGAAGCCATCAGAAGCAGAACCTACATCTGCTACCATTAGTTGCAGTTGCCTCTAACATGTTTTTTTACCAACAAAATATTACACATCTAACAGCCAGATTCTACATCACCTTAACAGGTTAAAGAAAGAAAGCATTTTTCCTTCTAAAATGGTTTCAGTAGGTATAATATGCCTATTTTCATTAATAAGGGAAGTGAAATTTAGTGCTGTTATTCATTAGCTAGAAATCTTTTCGAGCACACTTATTTTCTTCTCATTACTTCTTTATTGTTTACTCCTTTTCCTCACTTCGAAGTCGGTGCCAGCGGGTGGTGGGTTCCTGTTATTGTGTGTTCCAGTACACAGGAGTAGATGTGAATATGGGTTTAATGGCTAAAGTGGCAGATTTGTGTTGCAAATGCAGCCTTATTATTCAACTGAACAGAGTAACTCTCTGCTTAAAATAGCTCAAATATTCACAGCATAAGAAATTTTGTAAGCTGCCTAAAATGTGCATGTTCTGCATACACTTCACTGGGAAGATTTTTCCTGCATAATCCCTGCAAATAGCAAGGGCTCTTGTGCTCTAAAACATGGAAGTAAGTAATAAAGGAAAGAATTAAAACCAGAGTCAATTTAGATCTCAAGGCAGAAGAAAAGATTACTTTATTTACTATTGCATTTTTAATTCATACTGTAAGAATGGTAGGTGAAATTTTGCCTTGCACAAAATAAGAACCCGAGATCTAGGCATTGGATTGCCTTTCAGTCTGCTGCTGCAGTGAAAATACTTTAGATACTAAAAACATCTAAACCTGACAGAAGAAAAATAGCCTTTGACTCTATGTATTAAAAAGTAACTGCTGTTTGAAAAACTTAAAACTTTAACTTGGCAAGTAAATGGCCCCCTCCTCCTTCCTGAAATATCTTTATAAATATGTCCATTGAGAAATTATTTTTTTAGGATTTTCATTCAACTTTTACTATCAAGAGCACTTTGAGCTACCCCAGAGCAGTACTATTGATTCTTGTTCCTTTCCTTCATTATCATTATTTATAGGATTACTATTTCATAATCTTACACGTGAGGGTGTGAGGATTTTTTTTGTTGTCAACATCTGGGTAACTAAGCAGGGAAATGAGGAAGCAGCAGAAACGATATTTTTAGGACAAAAATCACAGAATAAAAGCTGTGGTTGCAAAATATTGCTTGATTTTCCAGTTAAAATTTAAAGCATAGTTGCAAAGAAATTACAATTTCAAAAACAAGGTATGTTTCCAATGCTCTCAAGTTGACTTTTTTTTTTAAATTAAATTTCCATAGTTTGGCTTACTAAAAAACCCCAAAATATGCCCAGCCTAATTTAGAATGAGATTTCTAATAACATCTCTTTGTCTTTGTTTTGTGTATTAAGTTTGAGGCAGACAGACGAGCCTTTATCATCACCATTAATTCATTTGGCACTGAACTGAGTAAAGATGACCGAGAGAAGCTCTACCCAACCTGTGGAAAACTTTATCCAGAAGGCTTACACCTGCTGGCCAGTGCAGATGACTATGAGCAAGTGAAGCATGTTGCAGAATACTATGCAGTACGTAAACTAGTTTATTAAAACAAAAATATTTAACTTCTCCTGACATCACCAAAATTTTGAAGAGTATGCAAATAAGTTAAAGAATTTTTGAGAGAGAAAAAAAATCAGCAGAGGTACTGAAGTTCCCATAAAAATGTGTATGGGATCAAAGACCTTTGATATGAAGACATGAGACTAAGATAAGACATTATTACATTACATAAGACATTATTACATTATTACAAATTTCCTCTTACGAGGATGCTTAAGCAAGACCAAATCACATCCTAGTAAATAAACCCCTTCCTACTCCATTAACTCTCCCCAAATTGAGTTACACTTCATTGCTGCTGCCTCCAAGATTTTGGAGCATAGCCATACATTATTTTAAACTGAGCTGACCAAACAATTCATGTTGCAGATTAGTGCAAACCTGATTTATTGCCAGTATACTATAAAAATTCCATTCTGAAAAGTTTTCTCTAAATCACTAATTGACTCAAAGAAGCAGATGAAAATGTAAAGATTGATGCAAATAGTGCTGTTAAAGATTAGTTAATCTACAACACTTGATCTATGAATTAACTGTTGTACTCTGTCTATCCGTAATATTTAAGCTATCTCTAAGTAGGTACACAAAACAAAATGTTTTCTGGTCTATTGTTTTTTCCACAAAAAGATGCTGTGCATCTGCTCCTGCATGTAAACAGAACATTTTAATCATGAGTTACCATGTCAATGGGGTATGGAGCAGGACTGTTCATGAGATGGTGGGTTACTTAGATCAATTTGGGAACCATTGCAGTAGACCTACACTACACTCCTGCTTGAAGGGAAAAATAAACCAAACACACAGAGAAGGAAATTCCACAGTAACCTAACACCTAAGAAATCAAGTCAAATATATCTGCACAGGATATTCCAGGATGAAAAATCAGACTAATGGTATTGAATACAGTATTAATGCAGGTAAAGCAAATCCAGTTGACAACTGGAAATAAAAGGAGCAGCCATGTGAGGATCAGAGTTCAGCGTTTTGGCTCCATTTAGAGCTCTGGCTCTGATGAATACTATTTGTACAAGAAGTTCAGTGCTCCCTGTCCAAAGGAGTGAAAGGTCACGTGCCATTCTACAATAAATGTCTTTTAGTGCCTTCAGTAAATTACTTTAAATTGTTGGAAATTATAAGAAATACAAGAAAAAATGTGATTTCTCTTTCTTTTGCTGACTGTATGCTTTTAACTTTTGATTTATGTAGAATTGTAATCTATATATGAGATCTTCTATACAGAAAGATTACTTAATGTAGATTAATTTACCAAGTAATGTAAAATGTCTGTGCTGCACAGAATGCAAAAGTGCCTTATTTCCATGGAGTTGTTGTCTATGCTTTTAGGAATACAAGGCTGTGTTTGAAGGTGTAGGGAGTGGCACTGGAGAAAAGACACTGGAAGACGCATTTTTTGAATATGAGGTAAAAGCTTCTGACCTTAAATATAAAAATGAATGTTACTCACATGGAATAATAATTAAAACAAGAATGGGATATGAGCCTGCTGGTTCTACTGTATTGCTTTGTATTCAAGAACGTGGATTTTTCTATGGCTATCAACATTTGGCTGAATTAAAACAGAAGGATTTACCTTTTAAAGTAAAATTAATCCTATAACATTCTTCTGACAACTCTTTAAAGAACTGTCAATTCTGATAGCCTATCCAAAAGCCATCTCATAAACACCACTTAATGAAATTTGTTTTGAGTAGTCTAGTAGAGAAGGTATTTCACCACTGTCCTTTATTTCCTGCAATATTACTGTAGTCTATTACCAAAATTAATCCACAGATGACATTTCAATTACATTGATACTCAAGAGACTGCTAAATATAGTCATGGTTGCAAAGCTGCAAGAAATCTTGATCATGAAAGCTACCACATAAAAATCCCATTCACCTTCCTTGATATTTTATCATAGCATTTGTTTCATCTTTTCTACAGGTAAAGCTGAATGTGCTTGCGTTCAACAACCAGTTTCATTTTGGAGTATTTTATGCCTACGTGAAGTTAAAGGAACAAGAATGCAGGAATATTGTATGGATTGCTGAATGCATTTCTCAGAGACACAGAACCAAAATTAACAACTACATTCCAATTTTTTAAATCTGAGAATCTATAATGCTTGAAAAGATGCATCATTTCATAGAAAATAAGAAAAATCTTATTTCAAAAATTAACTCTTATCAGATATTTTAAATTGTATTAATGAGCCTCCTTACATACATTAGTATAGGAAAAAAAGTAATGCAATTAGAGATATGAGTACTTCATAAGGAAACAGTAATGGATTTATTCCCAGTTTTGTTGGTAGATTTGCTCCCCACTGTGCCTATTTTAATTTAATTGATCAATAAAAACCTCCTGCAAGGTCTTACATAGATAATTTTTCTCTTTTGTGGAAGCAAGATTTGTATCAATGACATTTGAAAAGCTCTTTAATGGCTATTTTACAATTAATGTTTTTTTCAAAGGGCCAATTAAACCACTACTTCTGTCTCACAGGGTCTTTCTCATGGCACACAGATTGTATGAAGGAGTTAATACACAAATAAAAGGGAAACACTGAGATTTCCCTAAACAAATCTGAAGGGGGGAGTTTCCTGAACTTAACTGTGACTCCTCTCTGCAACTAAATGTAAATAAGTAACTTCAGTGTCACTAAAATGTTTTTGTTTCTTCCTCTATGGTCGAATGAGGTGGCAAACAATGGGGGCATGATCTAGTCCACAGCAATACAAATACCCCCTCCCAGCACACCAAAGAATTGTCTTTATGCACCTACTAGGGATGATTATGAAACATGAATGAAAGTGCCAACCAAGTCTGTATCAGTTATACATCAGACACAAACAACACCAGCTCTGAGCTATTTAAGGACCTGGCTAGGATCAGTAACTAAAAATAGAGGGAACAGTTGAAGCCAGCTTGTAGCAGGACAAGATTAATTCTGCTGAGGAAAAAAGGAAGGATTTTGAAAGCCTTATCAACATTTTGCTTTCCTACTCTATTCCAAGAATTTGCCCTTTTATCTTTCAAGCAGGCCATACCTTGATTTTGTGCATGAGTTCTAGTCTCAGGCTGCACAACAGCAAATCTCACTCTTTAGCTGACTGTTCCTCCAGTCAATCTGATACAGAAATACAATCCATTTCCTGCTGAATTGACAAAAAAATAAAATATATCTGATGTCAACACCTCAGAATTATGGAAAATATTCAGGCATCATGGTTTTAAAAACAGATATAATGCAGCTCTCTCTATAATATGCAAATGTGCAGATGCATTAATACATAAAAAGTAAGAAATTTTGGTGTGTTTTTATAAAACCACACTTCTTGAACTGCAAATAACACCCAAGGGCCATACCCCAGAACATCCTATACTCATTTAATGCAGAATGGAGAAGATTTTAATATTTTGCTTTATTGTGAAAACCAGACAACCTTATATTATTACTTTAAAAAATACTTTCACAATTTAGTTTAGAAATAATTTGGTAGGAATTTAGAAAAATTGACTAAAAATTTATAACTGTATAAGCAAAGAATAGAACTTTTATATATAAGATATAGATATATCTTTAGTAGAACCAGCAACTCAGAAAAAAATTAAAAAACCCCAAAAAATAGGAACTGAAGATTTGTGGATTGCAGTTTCACTTTGGCATGTGTAGTTTCCTCCTTGAAACTTTTATTATCTTGGATTTCTTAATTTGTATTTTCCAGTCTAATCTGTGATCAATGCTTTCCTAGATCACAAATTTCATCAAAATCTATTTCACAAACAGCAATGGAGAAAGCAATAGAAAAGATTGCCATAAATTTGTAGATTTGTAGATTTTTCTATACTTGCATTAAAATTACATGAAATTGTATAATTGCATTAAAAAATGTTGGGAGCAGAAGAATAACAAAGTCAACGGGTCTGGGACACAGAAACTTAATTAATACAATTCAGCATAGTGCATGAATACTTTTTCTGTACTGATAAATCAGGCCTCCCTACTTGAACAAAACAAATGAGCTGACTTTCTGCCAAGAATTTTCTGAAGTGATTTGAAGGGGAAAGAATCTGCTCTCCACCCTAAATCATTCTGTGCCAGGGAAGATACGCAGCTGCTGTTGCTGCAGTCTGGATACTGTTGGCTCAGAAAGAAGTGAGCGGGAATTGCAGCTTTCATGACTGTGTTGTCAGCATAACTGGTCTTTAGACTATGGGAAGGACAGCATCAGTTTTGATTGATGCTTTTTTCAAAAAAAAAGTCTAGATGTTTGCTAAATGAGGACAGGATGTTATAGATGTCAATTATATTCAATTCAAGGACAAGCAAGCTACGACTTTTAAGTCCTCAAAACCTATCTTTTTCTACAAATAATATAATTTACATGACTCCTTTGTTAGTAAAATAGTCTTCATGCTGCTGCACATATAAATATAAATCTACAGATCTATAAATCTATAAATCTATAAATCTGCATATAAAATAGAATCATAGAATTTGTTGAGTTGGAAAGGGTTGGAAAGGACCCATCAGGACATATATATATATATATATATATATATATATATATATATATATATAATTATATAAATTAAATATATGTAAAGGCCATGTATCATCTCTAACAAGATCTTATAGTGGAAGTTCAGAATCACTACCAACGTCATCATTAACTCCTTAATGGTAATGTCAACCTATAACATAGGGGAACAGGAAGTAACCAATTTTCAACTTCTTCCTTTTACTTCTCAAACAATAGGAACTTTTGTTCCCACTCTTTAATGACCAAGCCTATGCAGAGAAATTCAATAAGATTATGTTGACTGTGCCTCTTGGGCTGCATCTTTAATGAGAGATGGAGAGCAGGACCAGGAAAGAATTTCTGGTGAGCTTTGAGAGCTGTGAACCTTTCTTTCCCATCTTTGCCTGAGCTGTAACTCAGGCTTGATGTGCTTGCCATCTGCTCAAAAACTGCTGGGCAGCACACAACTGTGGATGGACTGGGCTGCAGTGCTCAAAGCATTTCCCATGCCTGATCCCTCCTTCCTGCATGAATTACTGTGTTAGGTGTGTTTGTTAAGAACTGAATATTTAGAGGAAGAATTATAGCAGCATGTGGTCATAAAACTATCCTGGACTCACAGTCAGCGGACAATACTAAACTCTCATTCTGGTTTGGTCAATTCCAGCATGGCTTTCAGGAAACACCAAAACCCATCCAGTATCACATCTGGGTTAGGCTACCCATTTATGAATGTTAGAGAAGCTAATATTGTACAACTCAATTTTCTTTCATGAATGACAATATGTTGCTTTCTGGTCTAAGTTAGAGCATATATAACTTCTCAAAAATGCAACAGCAAAACAGTACATCCAAAGTGTATGAATGTAGAGATAGCTGGCCAGTGCTTGGATTTGCGTAAAATTTATAAAGCTGTTAGGATTAATATTACCATAATAGTTTAAACAAGAAACAAGACAAAATCCACTGTTGTGCTAGACAACTAGATTGATTTACCGAGGAATTGGGAGAAATAATGTAAAATAAATCACTGAAAAAAAGAAGTTATAAATGACAATAATATCTACCAGGCTGTTAAAACAGTTTACATGACACAAAAAGTCTTCTCAAACAAACAGAAAATGATTCAATACATTGGAATGTCTCCCAAATGACAAAGAAAGGATAAAAAATGTGATTCAAGAAATAAGAAAAAGCTCTCAAGGGGAAAAATTTTTATATTGATGATACACTGTAAGAAATATTTTGCTATTTGGAATCCATATTCCACAATTCTTTTAAGCATTATTTAAGAAAAATGTATTCTGTGGAAGTTAATTACTTGTTCTAACTTGCTACTTATTACATGTAACAGCAAATCAGACCAACTGAAAAGGAACAGGCAGTACTTGAAAGGTCCTTGATAAGATAATGGCCATATTTTTTTTTCCAATCCAGGAAAATATACACGTTCTTATGCAACTAATATTATATTGAAAATGTATATGCTCCTTTTCCTTTGTGTCTCTTTGTTTTCTGAATCTTCTGCTTTGCTATATAATCATGCATGTACCCACACACAGACACATGTGTGTCAACTACAGAATTTTCTACTGAGCCACATACCTGCTGGAAATTGAGTGAGCAACCATCGGGTAAATTTATCTTGAACAATTTCAAAGTCTTTCCTTCACAACAGATTTTTTTTACCAGTGAAAATGTAAAGAAAAATTAAAATATTTGAAAGAGTTTTAATAAATTCATTGAAGTCAGATAAAGCAAAGGAAACTCTTCTTGCATTTTCAACTAAACTGATTTAAACCATTTTCTTCATACCACACAGAACAAGAGGTAAATGAGAGCACTCAAATAACTACAAACCTGATCTAAGGTCATAAAAATTTTTTATACCTACAACAATGCTTCAGCCAAGTTCAATTGAACCCCATACCAGTGTTGCTTACAACCTCTGACTATTAGCCAAAAAATCCAAACAAGCTTGAGAATGGTAGAGTTTGAGGACAAAAGCTGTCCCTTATCTGGACAAACCAAGAAACAAAAACAAGGAGGTCACATATTTTCTGCCCTTAATAGGGAAAATAAAAAAAAAAATTCAAAAGGCTGAAATCTTACTTTTAAAAATCTTCCCCCTCAACCAGACCTTTGACATAAATGGCTTCACGAAGTATATATATATATATATATATACCCAAAAGAGAGGATGGAACCAACATAACTGTTACAAAAACAAAACCAGAGCATTTTACCTATTACCTGTTACATGAAGAGGGAGTACTAACACTGTTAGAAATGTGCAGAAGCAAATAAATAAATAAAACAAATAAAACAGATGAAGTTAATTAATAGCAAATATTAGGGCTTCCATGGATGTACAAAAAAACACAAACAAGTTCCAAATTGCTCTAAATAATATGTTTTAAAACATATAAAAAATTAAATATAATTGTTCTATATCTCAAAAAAAATAGCAAAGGACTTAACAAAAGCATATAACACATACTTCAAAGCTACTAGAAGTAATCATCCACTAATCTGCTCCTATGGGAATAAATGACAATGCTCCAACTGAATTCAGTGGAAGAAGATTTAGAGCCTCTGGGTGAGTAAATGATGTGTTTGTGAGAGCTGTATTTACAGGGTTTTTGTGACAAATCAGAATCTGTCCTTCAAACTGCTCAGTGTGCTGGCCAGAGTCCCGCAGCAGCCAGGATGCTCAGACAAATATTGTGACAGGTAGTAACCAGCATGGTCTCTGTGCCCAGCACAGGTCACAGCACACGGAGCAGCTGACTGCAAAAGATAACATTTTCTTAGAACTCTTAGAGATGAATTAATGTTGATGACTTCTCGTTGGCAGAAGACAATAGCTGAGAAGTTTTGCCAACATTATTATCACCACTTCCCTCTCTGGTGTCCATGGTCTACAATAGAGAGGTTCTGAGTGGGTGCACCTCAGTTCAGATCCAGAGGTTTGACCACCTATTTAAACAGACCTATTTAATTTAATATATGGAATCCAGCTGCATGTACAGTCCTTGTTTTCCTCAAATAAACATGCAGAAACCAAACAGGGAAAGCCAGGGAAATCACTGCTTCTGAAGAGCTACTAAAAGTGACTGCCTAAAATAATGTCACGACTTCCATATCAAAGTCTTATTTCTGTCATTCCAAAGCAAAGAGCCTGTCATTTAAAGGTGTGAGTTTCAATATTTTTCTCTTAAAACCAGCAGTAACAGTTTACAACCTCCACTACAGCAGCAAGGCTGTCACTCTGAATGTCATCATAGCCATGTAACTTTTTTCTTTTATGGTTTTTAGATCAGTCCTTGCTATTGAATCATGACAAATGATATCGTTTGTAATTTCATCTCTCAGGATTTTACCCTTACCAAAGCACAAGCTAAGTCTTGCATTAAAACAAACCCTTGCCAAAAGTATTGACTCACAAATCATAATGCCAGACTTTCCAATCAGTCCTACTCCTTCTAATCCCATGTGTCCTTCATGGTATTTAATCTAAGTGTTTTGCAAATCAAGTGTTTCATTGCACAAAGCTTCAAGAAGTGTGGGCCAGACCTTGAACAAACATTCCATCTCGATGTCCAGTCTTATTTTTGAAGTGGGCAGTGCAATGTTTCTTGGAATTAACAAAAAAAAAGTTACTGAACTGGATCATAGATATTAAAAATTGTACTGTGAGTTCGCATACTGTAAACTCTACAACTCTGAACTCTCTTGTACATTTGAGATCTAGCAGGAAAACAGGAAAATGAACAGGAAATCAAGAAACTAGAAAGTTCTTTCTTATAAGTATTGCTTAGGATGCAATTTGCTGTATTTCATATTCACTGGAACTACTTTACGGATGGCATAAGCATTTTTAGGGGTGGGATACTTATAGGTCTGCTACCTTCTTAAGGACTGCATACAGGATTAATCTCAGAAGTTCCTTTAGAATTCCCCCGGACTTTCAACTCCAAAAGAAAATCACTGCTATGAGAAATTCCACTTTGTTCCTAAATAACACCCGATGAATGGAATCAGACATTGGCTCCTCCAGGAGACATACACAGCACACATCACCTGGTGATCTATGTTTCTATGGCAGTACAGACACTGAATTGCCTTTTTATGAAAAGTAACAGACTGCTTTTTTAATGGCACCTCAGAAAAATGCAGCTGCCTCATTTTTCAGCATGAAATACACAGATTTGACTTAATATCCCAAAGTATTTTTAAGCAAAGCCCCTAATGATGAAGAGTTAACTGCAATTAGTTGTAACTATGGCTGTACACTCTGGAAATGGTGGTAACAGGAGTTTAGTACAGCAACCACAGAGGTACAAGATTGATGCACGCACAATCTTAATCAGCATTACTTTAATCATGGTTAGATTAGTTTTATCTGGCTGCTGCTTTTGTTCAAATGTTGAGATTGATAATATGGGGAACGTACCATTTGAGCAGAATGATACAGGACAAAGTCGACACAGATCTCTGCCCTCTTCTGAAGGACTTAACAAAAGCATATAACTATTTGCAACATTTTTTCTTCTACTTAGCTTTGAGCTTTTAGGGAATAAAAGCTATAATCCCGTTGCTCAGGAACAATGAGCCTCTGAAATACTGCAGACTAAATTTATTTACCAAACAACACTCACTTGTATTCAAATGAAGCGATAGCAGTTGGAATGTAGGCACTTTCACATATATTCTACTCTTCTATTTCACCTACAAAATAGCTTAGATAAGTAAGTATGTAGGTATGCTTTAATTTCTATCACAATGCCTACAGGCCAAAATCAAGATAAGAGTCCCTTCACCCACTATCAGAGCCCACAAAGAACTAAAGCCTGTCAGGTACATGGCCACTTCACAGGGTGCCAACACATTAATAGATACTGTCTGGACAGCTTAAGCAAATCAAAACGTGCCCTGCACTCAACTGAGCAAAAACACATCTATCACTGATCAACAGCAAAAGCTAAGCTCAGAGCACAGCCATACTTCTCAGGAGCATAAGTGGCCTATCCAGTTTGGAAACAGGAGGCTGCTCCTACGTGTACATGCCAACAACTACATTAACTTATCAATTAAATCCTTCGGCAGGGAGATCTTGAGATTGGTCTGTGCTGCCAGAACCACTTATCTATAGCCAGCAGTGAAAGAGCTGGAATAGTTTTGGCTGTCTGATGAACAGCCCAAGCTCAATGAAATGTCCTAACCAGCATGACTTAAAGACATGAACTTGCTAGCCTGAGACATTGGAAGCCAGATGAAAGCAAGCCCTGAAACCAAGGGAGTTTAAGTCTCTAGGCTTTTTGCAAATGTACACAGTGACTCTACATGACAGGAAACAACTTGATGTTGCACCAGTTCCTGCTTCTAAGCGAGTTTAAGCAACTTAGTCACTAAGTTGTTCACACTGAGACAGTATTAGGCAAAAGACAGGAAGAAATCCTGCAAGCCAATTGGAAAATTTTAAAGTTAAGTGACAGGTGAGTTTGGATATTTTGAAAAGTCAGAGGCTGAATGAGGCTTGTTTGGAGCAATTTTAAATTCAAATGCTCCAAGCATGACGGAGTTATATTTTCAGTGCCAAAGTCTTAATTGGTTTAAGCCCTATAAACAAAACAGAGTGGAAAAATATTAACACATTAGTGCTGGTGCATCAAAGAACAGAGAGATTTCCCAAGGCCACTTGGGAAGAGACAAGAACTGAGAGTGCAATTATTAAGCTTTATCTCAGCATTTCCATCATAAGGTTCTTTTTAAAAGATTTATTTCCCAACAAATCTTACCAATAATGCATAGTCCAACCTCCTCCCCTCCCACCCACTAAGAGCAGGTCAAATTAACATCAAAGATAACTATCCTGAACAGACTCTGTTTTCTCTTTTGTTGTGCTCAACTACCTAAACAAGCTCAGTCTCTCCTTGTAGATCACATTTTCTAGATGTCTGATACAATCTGTTTGTTTGCTCTGGACTCTTTCCACTTAGTACACATCTACTGAAGTGCACCAATTAAGATTAGTTTTGGGCACAGCACCAGGCACATTAATGAGAATGATGATTATTAAAAACTCTCTCAAAACATTCCAGTTTGTGCACTTACAATGTACACAAATAAGCAGAAGAAAAAAATAAATAAAACCTTCTGGAAATTTAATTCTCCCAAAAGAGTTCTATCACCTACTCAAGGTCAGATCATTACTCAGACAGTATTTAAGTCACAGAAAAAACAAGTAACTAACATATTCTGGCAAAATCCCACAGCATCCAGAATGGGGACAATGATCTAATTCCACTGTAAGAAAAATAGTTAGACAATAGGTCTCTACAGAATTAGAAATTCAGAAATATATAGACCAATACCAAAATCTGTCATAAACCTGAAAAATTAAAATTACCTACTCTAATGGTACTGTGACACCAATTCCAAAGTTATAAAGCCTAACTTTATAGAAATATTGCTAGAAGAAATTTACTGTCTGGAGTAAACTAAATTACATCTGAATTTGAGTGAGAAGAAGAAGCCATTTTTCAGGAGGAATCTGCTACCACCTACAAGGGTAATACTAGCAGCAATAGGATGATTTTTGCAAGATAAGGAGTAGTGAAGACTGAGTCATATTTTACCCAAATATGTTTGGGTGCAGTTTGTCCTTGGCTAAGAAAAACGATGCTCACACTCAGACCAAGGATTCTCTATCTCTAACACAGCAGTTTATGAATCCTAACATAACTAATGCCAAACTATAAGAAAAATGATCTGTAGGCTCCCTTTTAATAGGATCCACCAACTTAATCCAAGTTTTGACAGTTTGAAATGGTCATGTATATCTATTTACATTCATGGTGCATGATACAGTTGCACTCTTGCCTTGCACAGTCAGGCATGGTCTTCTATTCTTAAGAAAATACTCAACAGTGAAGGGATTGTATGTCAGAAACAAGACAAGACATCAACAAAGTTGTTGCTAAGATGGAAAATACCTTGTTCTGTGGCAAACAAAATCTTTTGTCAAGATAAAACTTGTGAAGCAAAAACTGAAACACTTTTTTGTCTTCTCAAAGCAATAGAAAAGTTTACCTCTTCCTCTGATTAAGATATCCAGATATTCATGGCCTACACAGAGACATGAGATATCATTATCAATAAGAACAAATACAGTTGAGGTTGTTTTTTGTCACACTAATATAATAATGTTTCCCTACTGTCTTTCAGGCTGCAAGAATTAGTTAATTAATTAATTAATTAATGACCTGCTCCCAAGCTGTAAGTGGAAAAACAATAAAAAATTCAATTTATTGTAATTTGTGCCCTTCCTGTCTCAAAGAGACCACTGGGTAAAAGTAAACTTAAAAAAGTATGCAAATCAAGGAAGGTATAATACTTGATGTAGTAAAACTTAATTAATCTCTCTGGCTTTTGAAAGCCTTGTTGGCTTTTGAAAGCTAGATGCTCAGGAATTATACTACCTTGTCGGAGAGAACTACATCAGCAGTTAGAAAAAGCACTCTGGCAAAAGCACAGAATAATAAAAGAAAGGAATAAACTAATTTTGCATAATTAAAAAAGAACTGAAGACACTATTGCTGCACATCTTGATAATTCCTTATAGAAGCCTCCATAAAATTGTCAACATTTCATGCCATCAAGTGGATTACATATATCAGAGAAACTACAATCAGTCAGTTTACTGGCCAGGTCTTAGTCAGTTCTTTTGCTCACTGACTGAACTCAGTGGAAAAACTCCCTACACAGTGACTGTGCCCGATCCAATTTACACTTGTATTGCAGTCTCCTAACAGTAATTTTCAGAAGTTGGTGGTTTGTTTCATTTTGCTTTGATTTGTTTTTAATTATGAGAGAAAAACAACAGCAATTTTAGAATTTTATAAGGCAGATTTTGCTTTAAACCACACAGAGAAACAATGTTTTAAACTCAAGCAGACATTTCAGGCCAGCTATACAGGAAAACAACCCTTCCATAATCAAAATACTGACAATGCCAAAGGCCAGAAAAGATTTTAATAACTGACCATCATGGGACAAAGAGTCAACTCCACTTTCTAATTATTAAAAAATTAAGCTCCTTCACAAAGGTCATTTGATTTGAGTCTTTTGATTGAAGCCTGTCCAGCTTTGTCAGTTATGCTAGTTGCAATAAAAAAAACCCCAAAAAACAAAACAAAAAAAAAACAAACAAAAAAAAACCCCAAAACAAACAAAAAAAAACACCAAAAAAAAAAAAAAACACAACACAAAAAACCCACATTGGCTGCAACTCAATTTTGTTATCAATTATTTGTTTGCAAGTATTTCAGTATATTAAAAACGAAAGTGAAACTTTAGAATCCACATATATATATATATATATATATAATACACACTAGACCTCTATGTTCAAGCTTTGCTTTTTGAAAGAAAATGTCTTCTCATCTCATTAGAATGTAATTCAGGTTGACTGAAAATGCAATTGCAGCATCTTAACTGCTGTCCAAGCCTTGTGCTTGCTGTTTGGCCAATGTCAGTGCAGCAGGCACAGCTTCTGAAAAATAAAAGCAGTACCTTGGAAACAGCAAAGGCTAAGTATGTGGATCAGTTTTATGCATAGCATTTTGGGAAAGAAATTCAATCCAGTTGCTACCCAGAGGATAATGTAATGGAACAAGGAGAGATTTCTGTATCTTTGCAGAAAGCCCAAACAGTTGTTTGGTATGAGTGAACTCTGAATTATCACTGCCTCAGAAGGGATCTTATTTATACAGAAATATATACACTTTATTCTGCTTTTTTTACCATTTCTCTTTTTAACAATGACTGATTTCAAACCTTCTGGAGTGTATAAAATCATTTAGATTCAAGCTGACTTACCATTAAAAAATTACATGTTCAAAATCATATGAGTTCTCACTTCGTTATTACCTTAGTATTTTATCCCTCCCATTTCATTGAATTCCACTTTTATTAGCTTTTGTTTACTAACTTTCTTTGCATTTTCTTTCACAAAATAAATAAGAAAATAAACTCATATATCAAGAAAAATCAACAAAATTGGTCTGGGATTTGCTCAATATGACAAGACTAGCATGCTCCTGAACAAACTTAATGTGCTGCATCTTGGGAAAGAGAGGAGAAAATAAAATACTTATATTTGAGAAAGGCAAGTTAAGTCTCTCCTTCCAAATGTATTTTTTAATTAAATTAATAATAAAATCTTTATCATTAGGGAATTTGCTAACTGACATTTTTATATTATTCTAGATATTCAGAGAAAGTTAAAATGTTTCAGCACTTTCAAATAATTTTTTTTTTTACCTAAAGTAAGTATCCAGAATATTCATCGGATATTGCTGAAAAATCCTTTTTTACTATTGTGCTGACTTCCATAGAGTAATCAGCCATGTGAAAAAAACTGCATCAGTCAATATACCTTTTTTTCCTAGTAATTTTTTTTGAAACAGGGATGAAAATGAGTCACCTTTTTGGGGTTACAACATTTTACTTTTCGTAGGTAAATCTGTTTTTAAATTTAACAAATTCCATGTAAACACTACTTCATCTAGTTAATCATTCCTTCATTAATACCAAAGTAGTATTATCTTTAAATTCTAGAGAGGAAACATAACAGGCCTGAAAAAGAATTATGCTGGTGTATATTTCATTGTTGCTACATATTGCTTGTCACTCAGGAATAGCTAGAGTTGTCAACAGGAATAATAATAACAATGATAATGACAATGGTAATAATAAGAATTTATAATACATTAATATTCTGATTTCTGTTATTCCAAAAAGCCATCTTGCATCCCCTTTCTCCTTTCAACCTTGCTTTCATTTTTCTCTCACAATCCACTGAAAGTAAGAAAACTGATTGGTAGTACTATTTTCAGAAAATAGGAACCATCCCTGGGGCCATATTCATAAAGGAGATGTTTTGTGCACAGTATCTCACGTCAGTTCTGTAATTCACTCAGAACTTGGTAGAAAGCCAAAGGAGATTCCTAAGATCACCCACAGAGGTGTGTAAGATAGGACTCACCTTTTAAAAACACAACTGATATATTTGAGCATATCTTCCACATACATCGTCCACATACCTTTGCCTGGAAGAATGACTGCACTTGGAAATTCAGAACTAAGCCTCTTCTTCAAGGTCTTACATCAGACAGAGAAATATCTATGGAAAACCCTGTTTTCTAAACTAAAATTATTGGGCTTTTACTCTTGAAGCTCATTTCCCTCTGCTATACCTCAAACAACTGAGCAGGAAATACAGACTTAGTTGCATTACTTGTGATATTGTCAATGTTTTAGTGACCATGTCACAAACTGGCCCACTAAAGCAACAGATGTCATCTAACTGAAGGCGGAAGACAAAAGAAAGCACAAAAGCAGCTCTGTTTCAAACATGTCTTTTGTCATTCCATCAGATTTGTGCTAAAAATTTTACACATTAAGGTGAATGTGCAGGATGTGGAAGAAGAAGTGCAATGCATTTTTAAAGGCTTTTAAAGAGCAGCAGTACACTGAATTCTACAGTAAACATTGAAATGTTCTGTATTAATATTTAATTGGTTAAAACATTCTTGTATAAGTCATAAGAAAAATGAAGTTTTAAAACCAGCAATTTAAAAATAGCATTACTCCCATCTATGCCTAAACGACTTTAAATAGCAAATTACATTTATGTAAGTATAAATTTTATATCTCATTTTAAAATACACAATGCACACAAATTGCTAGTGAAATTTTAATAACGATCTGGGGACAATGGGTCGTAGCTGCATTAAAACAGATAATAATAATAAAATCAAAAGAAGCAAAGTTAAACATTTCCTAGTTTATTCCTATAACCAGTTTAAACAGACATGGAAGGAATGGTTCACCAAGATTCCCATGTTCTACCAAGGAGGTGCATTGTCTTAAAACTAAAATGCATTTAACTACATTAAACATTGGGATTATTCATAAAGAAACAAACAGTACTGTACCGTACTTGGCAAAAAAAGAACTTTCCCAAGTGGTTAAAACACATGTGTGGATTTATGTCTATTTTATTACTAGTATACATACAATTCCGTGGTCTAATACTTTTGTCCAGTTGAGAAAAAGAAGGGAGGATTTTCAGAGACAAAAACAGTTCTAGGGCTTGAGGAAAAGAAGAGGGGATTTTCAGAGATGAAAGAAGTACTAGGGCTTGAGAAAAAAAAGGCCTGCAGGTAAGAATCGAAGGAAGATCAGAGATGCAGGTCAGGAGAAAGCTGAGATTCAAGATTTTTGTTTTTCCTTAGAATAAAAGAAAGTCATGGCAAGAGTTCTGCACAGAAATGCAATAAGCACATAATCTATGTTAAAGGAAGAGAGAGCTCCCAACTCTTAATTAAACATGAGCGCCAGACGAACCACTGTAATGTTAAGAGAAAGGGTATATGGTTAAGTCTCAGAAAATATAAATGTTAACATTTCAGTTTCTTAGTTTTTCTGATTGACGCTCAGAGAAGGTTCAACAAAAGACCAAAACAATCTGCAGCCAAACTGATGGCTGACTCTGGTTCACTTAGGCTATGCTCTGACAAAGGACAAACACAAATTACACTCACTTGATCATTTTCAGTCATGCAGCTTAAACAGGGAAATAAAGGAAAAAGAACATGGGGTTTCTTACAACAACCAAAACCTTGATTCTCTGACCGTGGTCTCTAGACCACTTCATTTCTCAACATTTTCAAGTGAAGGAGCACTTAACCTCTGGAAGCAAAACAAATTCAAAAGCCCTCTTGTGCTTACTGTGTCAAAGTATTCACAATGGCCTTCTTTTAGAGACAAATAAAAATAAAGGTAAAAAATTCAGCCTAATTTTTATTCGCCTCTTCCATTCTGCTTATATGTATGGGAGAATGTGGCTGTGCAGGAATGTCTGGTTTTGACTTGCTTTTTGAGCTCCCTTTTGATTTTTATTGACCATCAATTACCCACAGACTATGGGCTGCATAGCATTGCTTTAGGTAGTGCTGCAATTAAATCACATCACTCAGTGAGCACTGGAACTAATGAAGCTTGGTCTCTTAAAGATTTGTTTTTCATGGTTGATTGACTTTGGTGCCTAAGAATGCAAACTCCAACTGAAGCCTTCTCTTATGGTAGGCATTTATAAGGGCTGGCTGGTTTATTGTTTACTCTTTCCCTGCTCCCCATTCTCCAGTGGTTAATAGTGTGCAATTTAATGATGTAGCTTTTCTTTTGTCTGCAGCCCTTCCAGGGAACATTTACAGAAGCTTTCTACTATACTCTGCCATCTATTTTCTCAAGGAAAAAGAATTTACCAGATTTGCTAGACATGTTTGAAGTTGGCCTGTGAACTCAAAAAAGTTATTATGGAGATTTAAGGGTAATTGCAGACTTGGTAAACATGTGTCTTCCTTCCATGGGAAGTGAGGATAAAATGACTTGCCATAATTTGATTTTTTTTCCAAAACCCATTGGCCATTTATTGGTGAGAAAAAGTACAAAATATTGCCACTAGAATATGAACAGAATAAAGCAGAGTCTTTCCCTTCCCTTATTTAAATGTCCTCCCCACACCTCACGCCTTCTAAACAACCCTATTCTCTTTCATTCTCCACCCCAAAGTGAGCTTCTATGCTTCCACACTCTTCTGTGATTTACCACTTCTGCTGGAACTGGAGCCCCTTATTCTCCTTTACCTGCCTCTACTCACCTCAGGCACCTAAGCCACATTCAGCTTACTCAGTATTTGTGCTCAACCTCAGCCCTGCTTCCAAGCCAGGAGGGCAGGAATGCTTCAAAAAAGTAATCCAGTACATAACAAGAGACTTCCAACTGTGGCTCAACATTTATCTGCTACAATTTCAAGACAGAAGTGAATTTACATTAATACATTTCATGCTATTGTCAGTGGGAAAAGAGTACTTGATTGAAAGATAATTATATTTTAGCAGTCTTTTAAATACATGATGATATGTTGACATAAAATCTGAGGTCTCCGATTTTAGAGAAGGCCTTACAGCACCAGACTTAAAGGAAATTACAACACAATCTCATTACAATATGAGATGAGAAGTACTGGTTTGTATTTTTTTTCCCCCCACAAAATAACTCTAACACTCCATGCTGCTAAGAGATAGCACAGAAACAACGGCACTTTGACAAGTTGTTTTCATAGTTTTCTAGGATTTGGCACACAAACCTCTGGACTTACAAGAAAAAAAGCAATAAATTGCTGATTCACTAATGTCTCAATGATGATTAACAGATATGAAAAGTTGACAATGTCAAGTTATTGAAATAACTGTATTCATGAAAGACAGAGACATTTTGGAAGATGTTTGCACACAAAAAATACATTTTTTGGAACTGTAGATGAAAATCAATGAGTTTTAACCCCTCAGTAATTCATTCATTCCTTACAAATTTAAAACTTTTGAATTAACAATTTTTGGTCCTGGAAAAAGGTGTAGGAAGAAGAATCTTCTTATAATTCCAAATTTGTAGACAAAGAATCTAATATTCTCTACATCCAGAGGCAAGCAATTTTATTGATTTATACTAACTGGAGTCAAGTCTTTGCAATTTTTCATATTTCAATTTCTCTACCTTACTGCTTTAAAAACCTATTCATTCTAATGCAATCAGACACCAAATTTTTGTGAGGAATCAAGTTAAATTAATTGTACCCAAGGTGATTACTGTTATGTATTATTTACACTACTACATATGCAAAAAAACCCCTTATATTACAAACTAGAATATGATTGTGTCAAAAATTGCACACATAATAGTAGAATCCATATCTCACACCTTAAATGAGATGCAACATATGCATACCTCTGACAGATTGAAGGACATAAACAAATAGGAGTAAATAGGATGTAATAGGATGGTACAGTACTCAAGTTCCCTAACCACTGTGAAACTAGAGACTTTTAATTATATGCAGTAAAAAGTGACTAAAGTAAGATTGTACTGTAAGTGAAACCTCAAAAACCCCACATAACAACATAGAGACAAATATTTATCTGTTACTTACCATACAAATAAGATATTTGGTAAGGACAATATATGTTTAAGGTATAACTTTACAAACAAGCATGTAAGTTAAATATATACATAACTGTACTCATTCTGCTTTCAGAACATAACAACCGTGGAATCTGAGAGAGAAATATGAGAAGACTGACTGAATGCCAGAAGTGCAGACATTCAGTTGTTACAGGGAGTGTTTATTGTCCTGGAACAGGAGCCAATATTGTGCATTGAAAAGCCATTGATTAAAATGTCTGAACACTGTTGGGAAACAGGACCAGAAACTAAAACTTCCCAGCTGTTCCCTGGCTGCTGAGTTGTCCAGCACTACTTAGTGCTGCACTTCAGTGTGCCTCTGTAAAGCTCCATAGAGCTGGCACAGGAAGGATAATCCTGGTCCCAAATCAGACATCACTAATTGGTCACAGTCTGTCTTGAAAAGAGAGATTGGTTTGAGTTTTGGAGGGCACAAAACACAGCTTTTTTAGGTCCTGAGTTCTCCAGTCATGACACTGTAATGCCTGGTGATCACTGCTACCATGTTTCTCCCTGTTTCTGTCCTCTCTGTAACTTCGGTACTTTGTATGGATTTCAGATCTTTTCTGTACTGGGTACACCTTCAATCATGCTTCCCTGATTCACCCTTCCATGGATTTTAGGTGTCATATTACCCATCGCCTGGACCCCAAACAAACCAGGCATAAGCCAAGCAGTAATTTTTTTACTGCTATCATCATTTTTTTACTACTACATCAGGTGCCTGCTGCCAATGCCTATGGACACTGAGTACCTCCACTGGCAGAACTGGGTGACTATATCTACAGGGTTTTGTGATTTGTGCTCTTGAAGGCAAAACTTAAGTTTTATCTAAACTACAATTCAGATGCCGAAATGCTTTTTTGAATATGGTCCAAAGAAACTTGTCCAAAATTTTTCTTTCTCTGCATGAGTTTTATAATTATAAATCTCCATGTAAAAAAAAAAATAACAGTTTCCAAGGGAATTTTCCTTCTACTCTCATTAGATACTGTTTTTATTAGTATTATTATTATTTTTCACATTTAAAATATTAGGGCTGAATAACCACCTAACCACTTGCATTTAAGACTTGTGTCATAAAACTTCACTCTTTTCAAACAGAAACTACACAGATTAGTTTTGCATGCCTTTGCTCAGGTGAAATCAGCTTGCATTGGAGCCTATTAATGGCAGAAAGACTTGGTTTCAGCTTCATCTTTTACTAATGCATTAGCGTTAGAGAAGTTGAATTATTACACTTCACTTCCACTTTTCTACAGAAATTTGTAAACTATTCTGTAGCATAAACCCTTAGTTTTACAGTTTAACATAAGGCTTTTGTAAGATGTTAGAGAAATAAAGACAAACAGAAATGGAAATAGATGGTATTATACAGTAATTTTATGGGCTACAAAAGACATTAATTTGCAATTGTACTGGTTTACTTCCTATTGAGGTCTACAATAGTTCTCCAGAAATATAAATTAAATGAAAGTACTGTCACTCAGACTTTCCAATTGAAGGCTAGCAGAGCTCACTGCCACTCCTGTGTGTGCAGTTACAACAGAGAAACATTTACCGAAAAGGTAAGATACAATTCCAGCCAGGGGATACACTGTACTCCATTAAAACCTAGCTGTTGCAATAGCCTATTCTAAAATCAATGCTTATCAAATGTCCATTGTTCAAGCATGCCAGAAAAGATCTATTAAAATCTGAGGATAAACACAGTATATTCTGAAGTCTGTTTTATAGATACCTATTATGAACCCAAGTTCTCCAAAACTCTCCTTACTTTGCAAAGAAAAAAGGAAAAATGTCAGAAATACACACAAAGAGATGCCGTTAAAACCTTCCACGAGTATCATAAATTACTATCTCAGGAATGTTGTGCATAGAAGGTACCCTTACATTTATTTGAAAAACAAAAAAAAACCCAAAACCAAACCAAACCAAACCAAACCACCAACAACAAAAACACAAAAAACCCCCAAACAAACAACAATAACAAAAAAAAACCAAAAAACCCCAACCAACCAAAAAATACAAAAAAACCCAACCAACCAAAAAAAACCCCACAACAAAACAAAAAACCTTCATGCAGACCCTCTTGCAAAATTCCAACTTTGGTTGATTTTTTTTTGGTAAGTTTAGTGGTTTATCAGACCTTACCTGAGGTTAGCTTTCTAAAGGGATAACTAAGGGGTTAATAAACACTCTTTATTTTACCCTATAAAGAGCAAAGCTCTAAGGCAATAAGGACACCAGACCTGCACGAATTCCTGCTGGCCTTCAGCACTGCATGATAGAGTCTGTAATCTTTTCTGGCCAAAACACCAGAAGCAAGCAAACAAAGGTGTTTATCTGCAAAATGAAGGCAACTGTATTTGCACTTTCTCAGATGTAAGTATACAAATATAACTCCTAAGCATAACATAAATGTTTTCAGCAAGTTTTCAATGTATGGCTTTTAACTGTTAAGTATTTAATACCATCAGGGGACTGGAGGGTGAAGGGGCTCTTCTATGCAGACCGGCTAAGAGCGTTGGCATTGCTCAACCTGGAGAACAGAAGTCTCTTGGGAGACCTTGTAGCACCTTCCAGTACCTAAAAGGGCCTACAAAAAACCAGAGAGGGACTTTTTACCATGTAGATGTAGACATAGGACAATAGGGAATGGCTTTAAGCTGAAGGATGGTTTAGATTAGATATTAGAAAGAAATTTTTTATAGTGAGGGTGGTGAAACATTGGAACAGGCTGCCCAGAGAAGCTGTGGACATCCCGTCTCTGGAAGTGTTCAAGACCAGGTTGGATGGGGCTTTGGGTAAAACCTGGTCTAGTGGAAGGTGTCCCTGCTAATGACAGGGAGGGTTGGGAACTGGATGAACTTGAAGGTCCTTTTCAATCTAAACCATTCTATAATTCCATGTTTCCATTACCTACTGCTCTAAAAGTAGTCAGAAATATTAAATAATCTTGAGGTTTTATAAGACATTTAAAATCAAACTTGTGGCATTAACAAACTTGTGACATTTTGCATTCATTAGTGTGTCAAATGTCTTTTAAGATGGAAGAATACTTGGAATGTCACTGTTCCCCAGAGTGAGACAAATGTATGGCAAAATTTGTTTTGAAACAGGGAAGAGGCAAGCCAGAGAAGCCCGTAAGTCATGTACAGAGTACTGTTTTAAGTAACTACACACTTTTCGTACTTCATAAGGCAAGAACGAAGCACTTAGAAGTTTTACACATATACTAGGAAATAATGCTCATACTTTCAATGAAGTATCAGTATCAGATTACTGATACTAGTAGCAAGCAAAACTTTACAGAAGAGAAATTAATATCTTATGCAGAGACCAGAGATAGAATATTGCCATTTATACCTTCACCCACATTTTGCAGCTGTGAATATAATGCTACATCCATTTCAATTAGATTGCTTTTACAGCAGAAAACCAAACACCCAGGAAAGCAAGATGGAGCTTAGTACCAGACTCTAGAAGTGCTACCAAAATATTGTAAAAGTAGTTCCTTGTAGTAAGCAAACACCTAATTTTGGACAATCTCAGAACTAAAGAGGGGCTCTAATTTTCTTTAAATATTAGCTTTAGTTGTTGCAGAAAAAAATAGTATACGCTGAATTCTGTAAATCAGATGGATTAATTAAGTTGCTAACTGCAAACAGCTAGTCTTACTGCCCACGCCAGATTTTGTGAGTGTAGAACCCACATCTTCTGTTACATATGCTGTGTGCAAAAGCTCAAACTATCACAGTTTTCAGTCACTTGTACTAGTATTACCAGCCAGGAGAAGATCAGTATTTTTTTTTCTAGAATACTCTAAGATACTTTTAAAGCTGAATTGTAAATACCATTTCCTTTCCAAACACTGTTTGGAAAGTTTGTTTTCCTACAGATTTTCTAGGAAGAATGAATAGGTTGGAAATGATTACTTTTGAGAGCATTCCTTTTATTTCCTGAAGGATTTTGCATGCCCAAATCAAATTGCTGGCTCCTATATTGTTTTTTAAGAATAATGAAATACCAAACGTTGCTGAAAGTTGCTTCAGGGTCTCACACTGTAAGCTTTTGTTCCTTTCAATTAACAGTAGTGCTGGACTTTCTGGGACCAACCACTCAAAGGCCTTGTTTATGTCCAAAAGTTCGCGCTATCACTGCCTCCACAGCGTTATTTTGTACGGTAGGAAGACAAAGCTTCACTAGTCTTCAATGTAAAGCACAACTTCAGCCCCACATATTTGTGCATATAACTACTTTTGGGCTTGTAAATCCGCAGGGAAGGCCTGTGGCTCCTGCCAGGGGAAAGCCGACCCCGTGCCCGTGCCGGGGCTGTCGGAGGTGCCGCCGGAGGTGCCTCCGGGGCGGGCGGTGTCTCGCCCCTGCAGCGGGGCAGCTCTGCGGAGCTGCCTCTCCCCCGCCTACATCCGTCCGCCGGGAACGGCAAAGGCTGCGCTACTCAGAGAGGGAGAAGAGGTCCGGCGGCGGAGGACGGGGACCAGTCGAGGGGATCGCGGGCAGGGCTCCTATCACGGCGGCGACGGAGGTTCCCGGGCAGGGCGCAGGAGCCCGCCCTGCCTGCGCGGCCGGGGAGGGAGGGCGGGAGGCGGGTGGAGGAGACACCCCCAGCCTTTATCGCTCTCGCCGCACCGGGGTGTGCTGGCTCTCGACGCCGCAGAGGAGCCTCGTTGGGGGACAGCGACTCGCAGGAGCCCTCCTTATCCTGCCCCAGCAGGCTCCGTCCCGCGGACGGCGCTCCGGGTCTGCTGCCCGACCCCGCCTCCCCCGAGGTCGATTCCGTGCTCTCGGCCCTTCTCCCCGCCGCGGCGCCCGACTTGGTTCAGCCCGGGGCAGGCGCTAGGAATAAGCCCTGTCCCCTTTGAAGAGCCTCGGTTCAGGCTCGCCTCTTCCCTCCCACCGCCGCTGCGCACTGCTCGGTCCCGACTGGGCCCTCCCGCCCGGGCGGCGGCGGCTCCAGCGGCTCCGGCTGCAGCTCCACAAGTTCCTGCTGCCCGTGCCCGGGGCGCGCACGAGGCTGGCTCGGCCGTCGGGGGCGCCCGGCGGCAGCAGCGGGAGCAGTACCGGGAGGGGCGGCGGCGGGAGGAGGGCTGTTGTGCGGGAGCCGCTGATGCCGCTGTGAGATGGCATCATTCTGCGCGGCGGCGGCGGCGGAGCGCGGCGCGGAGGGGTGAGGAGCCGCCGCGGCGGCGAGGAAGCGAAGAAGAAGAAGAGAAAGGTGGGAGGAAGGAGAAGGAGGCGGCAGCAGTTGTGAGGCTGCGAGCCACGGTAAGGGCACAAAACAGACTGTGCCGCAGCCGCTTCGGTTCGCGGTCTGGCCCGACAGAAACACGGCTGCCGTCCTCGCTCCTCGCCGCCGCTCGGCCGTGGGCAGCCAAGGGGGTGGGCGGTGGATGGGTGCAGTCTGCCCCTGTCACCGAGGGGCGGGGAGGAGGGGAATGGGCGTGGGGGCTAAAATGGCGAAGGGAGCTGTAGTGAGGTCTCGGTCTTTCCGGCACTTCGACTCGTCGCACCCCTTGGGCTCTCCTGGTGGGGGGCGGCGGCTGTTGCTTCTCCCCTCCCGATGCCCCACATGGTGCTCGGAGAATTGCTGTGTTTCCCTGCCGTCTCCCACTCTGGCTCGCGTCTGGACAGGGCTGAGGGCCTCTGGGCCCGCACCTGGCGAGGGGAGGGAGGGTCGGGGCTGTGGTGAGCCTATGTCGCTATGGGGCGGGGGGAGAGGGAGGGGGAATGTCGCCGGTGTCCGGTGTCAGGCGAATAACCTGGTTTATTCCTGTCTACGGCCTTTGCGAGGGTGACTGAGGGCTGAGTCGTGACCTGTGTCAACGCTGAGTGGATTGCGAGAGGCTTTAGTGACCAGGAGTCAGTGAGGCAGCTCCACCGCCGGCCCTGGCTTGCTTATGTGAGGGGTGAAAGCAGAGGCGAAGGATATTGTCACGTTTAAGTTCACCTTCCTTTGGTGAAGGCGGGGAGGGAGGAGGTGAGGAGCCGTGTCCCCTCCCCGGTGCGCTGCTGTCGCCCCTCACGCTGCCCGGGCTCACGGGCAGGGGGCACGGCGGGCGGTTCCGGTCACCGCTGAGGTTGTAGGTGTCTGCTCGTCTCTCGAGGTCCCTGTCATGGGTGTTCGGCTGAGCAGGCTGTGTGAACTGAAGTCCTCAAAAGACCTGTTTGTGTCGTCTATCTTTGTTTATGTTGTTGCAAAATGTTACAACTCAGTGTGTTTATTTACTTGATTTTATTTGTAGTGGTCTTATTTTTGGAACGATACCAATTATCATCCCAGTTTAACTAGGATGATCTAGCTCTGCTTCCAGATCTATAAATGTTTAAACTGTACATCAAAGAGAGAAGAGGACTTAACACCATCTAATCACTTTAATAGGCGCTCTTCGATGTTTGGATGAAACTGGAAAAAGAGGTGTTTATATTTCAGTTGCATTTTCACAGGGCAGCTGTGTCATATAAAAAGTCATCAGGATGTTGTGCAGGGAAAAAACCTCAGGTTATGCAAGTTAAGTAAAACCGACTTACTAGGGGTTGCAATCACTGACTGCAGGTAGCTGGGTTAAATATGGTCATACACATGAAAGAGTACAGACTTCATAGTAATGAGATTCTTCTCTTAAAATTGGTATTCTGCTTTAATGTCTTTGCAGTATAGAAATAAAGAGACTGTTGTTGGCTGTGATAATGCTTTGCTAACTTGGAGTGGTTGTTTATTTTTAAAAAAATTTCTATGCTGCCTTATCTGAGTCCATGTTGGTTGAGGTGTAAGCTGAGTTAGTATTTCTGGTCGATTTTATTACTGATGAAGATTAAAAAAATCTAGGTAGAGAAAAAATCTGAAGGTCTTTCATCCTTTTGAGAAAAAATTTGCAGCCGCAAAAGCGCAGTTTACTTGGATTCATGACAAAGATGCTTTCAAGTGGGGCACCTAGAAATACTTTTGGTTGATGCTGCTTGTGAACTTGTGGGTTCAGAATCCCTTTGTCACCTCCTCAATGTGTATTTTGAACTATATTTTAAAGGTCTAGTCCTGTAAGTACTTCTAGCTTGAGCAACTTAGTACTATCCGTAGACTTTCCCCAATGATAATGTAGAATAATTCTCTTAAATACAATTGTACTTGAAAGCTTGAGAGCTTTGGGACTGATTTATTCTCTTGGTATGGGACACATTGTTACCAAAAGAATACGGATTATTTTTGTTTGTAAAATAGTTTACATTTGTTGCTAAACGTCAGTGAAAAAACCACTGTAAGTCAGTCAGTATGTTTTTATTAAAGGTTTTTCAATAAAGTTGAAATAATCACTTGCTTACAAGTGATTCTTAAATCACAGGAATACTGATGGAGTTCAGAGCCAACCCCTTTTCCTGAGTCTGTGGAAGCCTTGGAAGAAGGATAAATATTTGGTAGTTTTACTGCTTTTCATTTTCCTTTTTATCTTTCAGTATGAAGTTGGAAATTTTGATAAGTTGGAATTTCTACCCACTTCCCTGTTGTTTCTCATGAAAGAGTGTGTGTGGGGAACGAGATTCTTTCTGGGTTTTGGACAGAAAGTGTCAGGAGTAAGGATTTACCACAGGGACTTGGTATCGCATTCAGTTTCTTCATGCTTCCTATACCATTAAAACATTAGACTTTAAGACTAAGGTGCCATAGTCAAAACATCATGACCTAAGCCATGTCTATTAATTGGAAATGGCTACTCTTTATGCTCTTAAAGCAAACACTCATTGTTGGCTTAAAAAACCTGTACAACCTAAGTCCTCCCCCAAAAAATCCACAAATTCATTTTGGAATTGAGATAATGAAGTGTGAAGGCTAGATGAGGTAATGGATGGGAGTGATGAACAAAAATAAGTGCTTGCTGCAAGCTATCTTTAAGTGATTCTTGTAAGTTACTTTTAGCTGTGTTATTAAGACTCTTCATAAAGACTAAAAAGAAGGAGTGAAGCTACTGATAAAATTGTTAGATCTTTTAAGTGAGCTTAGTACTGCACTTGCCTGGTTCTGCACAATGTAACATTCACCTGAATTAATAAAAAAAGAAAAACCTTTTGTTTTCTGTGCCAGAAAATCAGTTGCATAGTGACTCAAAATCAGAAAAGCTGCTCCAGTGGGCCCGCATGAAAGTATGTAAACTGGGGCTGGATTCCCCAGTTTCTATAGTAGTGTCATATTAGGCAAAAAACCTGTTATATTTGCTGTCCTTGTGAAACTTGTAAACCAGAACTGCTGAACTCTTCCTTGAATTCTGAATTGTGCAATGCATAGTGACACTCTTTCTATATTCTTGGGTCTGTGTCCCAATGCAGACAGTAGGAGCTGGTTACATCCAGGCCCTTCTTTGAAAGTTTGTTGCTATTGCATCAGTAAGTCCCTTTCAGTGTAGGTGTTTGTTCAGACTTAGTGTAGTATCCTGGTGTTCTCCTGTGGTTACATGAAGTGGCCATTGGAAATATTGGAGATCTCACCTCTGTTTTCTTGAAGAAAAATAATATGACTGGAAAGAGAAACTGCCTCTTCTTATCAGCAGGTGTTGGGAGTGTCCAGAAGAGGCATTCCAAAGGCTTGTAAAAAAGAACAAGTCTTAGAGTGGTGCACCCTCTTTCCTGCCCTGCCCCTCTCCCCTATAGAACACTGACATGGCATAGGTTTACTAAAATTTGTTATGATGTTTTATGGAGAGTAAGAGTGAGTTTTTGTTTTAAATTACTTTTTTTTTAAAGTGAAAAGCTCTAATTACTGCTGCTTGGGGTATGTGTTTGCTATGTTTGAGGACCTGCTAGTTTAACCAGAAGTGTATTTAAGTTGAGCTCTGTTTTGCAAGTGTAGTGTTGCTTTACAGAGAAACACTAGAGATTCCAGGGGAGCAATCAGCAGTCAGAGTGGTTATAGATGTCAGAATTGTTTACAGGGGACTGTGCTAGGGTTTTTTTTTTCTTTTTTTTTTTTTAATTTCTTAGCATTACAGGGAAAGTAAGTCAGGAAAACCTTTAGGTTTCTGTTCATATAGGTCTTTCTAATTATTGTACATATAAGAAGAAGCAATTAATCATTGCAGGTTTGCATGACTGTACTGCTATAGTAGCCTACCTATGACAAAGAAACAATTATATTTTAATTCCTCTCCCCCCAGTCAGTGTTGAGGATTGTGTAAACTGTTAATCTAATGTACAGTTTGATGATTCAGTACTGTCAAAAAAAATCCCTTTTAAAATCCTGTTAAAAGAGAATATGGCTTTGGATTTAACTTATAAATTCTACTGATTTTGAAGAACCAACTGAGATTTACTGAAGTGGTTGTGTTACTTTGTAAAGGCTTTTGACTGAAATAAAGTTATCAATAAAATTGGAGTGAAGCATGTGTCTAACAAAGCAGACTAAATTCCTGGGTTTTTATTAATCACCATTTTTCTTCTCGTTGGAATATGTTAGATATGCTTATGTTCTGGTTTAAGTGGCTAGCGTCTGAGTGTACTTAAATGTAACCAGTTCAGAACATAAAGACTTTTTTTCCAAATAAAATTATCTATTACACAGTAGGACAATCTCTTGATTTGTCTTATGTGTAAATGACATTGAGAATGCAAATGCCTGTTAGTAACTGACCACTCAAGTAGTTCAAACACCATGGAATTACCCCCATCTACTTTTATTCCATTAGAATTTTAGTCTTATTTTACAGGAAATTGTTTTGAAGATAGAAGAAAGCAATTTAAAAACTGATGGGAAGAGGAAGTCAGATTCTAAAGATAAGCAGCAAAATAATTCTGGTTTATGAATTTAAGTATCTTCACCTTGCAGCCTGAAGTGGGCAGAGGAGAGCTCTCATCTGTGCTTCTGTGAGCATAGATAGCAGTAAACAGGATACTCTGCACACATTTCTCATTACTGGGTTTTTAACCCAAATCTTTTGCTGTAAGCTCTTAAATGGAGCAGGAGATTAGCAGAAGAATCCTTTAAAAAAGGAGGCAACTAAAAACTTTTTATCTGTTCCTCGTATAGGTGGGTGAAAAATAGAAGAGAACTTTGAATTGTATGTGCATTTCAAGGTAGCCAGCAATTTCTTAGTATAAATCAAAACAAATGATTTGTACTTCTAGAATGGGGTAAAGTAAACAGGAAAGTTAAAGTTGATAATCTGTAAAATTGCACAATATGTTTTGGCATCAGAACTGAAAAAATAACACATGTCCAGTTTTGAAACACAGTGCTCTGTTAGTTCTTGAGAATTTTGGAAAATTTTTTTTTGTTTGTTGTTTGTAAGGATGTACTAAAACTGCTGAACAGATACCTTAGTCTTGAAAGCTGGCCTTGTTTTTACTAACTAGTGTACCAAATTGCATATACAATACTCCCTTGCATTTCCTAGCATCTATGATGACATAAAATTATTTTGCTTTTTAACTGTTATGTTTACAAATATAAAATGTAAGAGGAAGGCTCAATAGAAGATGGAGAGTAATAGGATTGGCAAACTTCTCTTTTCCCCTCAGGTTAGACGTGTGGAAGCTGCTGCTTCTTAAATTTCAGTTCCTTTTTTTCCTCCATTCTTGGCACAATTTATTTTCCACTTCCAGCTATCTTTGTAGAGTGTTATCTTTTTAAAAAATGATCGCTTTTCTTACTTAGTAGCTGAAAAGATTTTTGGCTTAAAAAAGAAAAAAAGATGTATTTTGCCTTCAAGATGCCAGTTACAAGGACAGGAAAAATTCAGTTAGTGTGGAAAATCTGGTGGAAGACTGATATCTGTGTGTCATTCCAAAATAAAATAAATCCCTGGCTGAATGTCTTGTAAGAGGTTGCTGATAAAATGTTTTCATGGGATGGTGAAATAAACAGTATTGTCAGGGAATAGCTATGGGAAAGAAAACTAGTTGGAATCTTAGTTTGTAATATGATAAAAAGTGTTCTGCTAATGAACTGGCAAAATCTTTAGGTGGTGAAATTATTTATTGAGTAATGAAAGTTGAACCTTCATATGGCAATAACAGTGGCTAGTGTAATATTTAGTGATAGGTACATTTTTTGTGTTCCCATAGGAGACCTAACGTTTGTTGGAAAGAGCAGCTGCAACTATTCCTCAAAATGAGGTGTAATGAAGTATTTGTTAACAGGTACCAAACATGGTTAAGAATTGTTTTACGAAAATGTCCCATCAGGAATGGAGTAAAAAACTAAATGTTGGAATGTATTCAGAATATAACATATATGAGCTTACATGCTATTTTTATATTGCTTACATAAGCATATTTGTTACTATTCTATGGTAAATGGTTTTGGGAATCTCCTAAGTTTAGCTCTTTTAGAAATGGACTGTTGGGTTTCTTTCTTGTTTGTATTCAGTTTGTATTCAGTTTGTGATCAGGAAAAAATAACTGATTGAGGAGAAAACTCTCAGAGTGGTGCAGCTTCTGTGCTAATGAAATGAAAAATGTTGTTAATTTTTAGCATTAAAAAAAAAAAAGTGAAGAGAGGCCTTTAGCAGAGGCCCACAGAACCTTAAATATTAAATATATTAAATATAAATTCTAGCCTATGCTTTTAAGCCTGTGTCATACAACTGAACAAGGAGATGTTAGACCACACTTTGAAAAGCTGAGGAGAGTAGTCTATGAAGATGTAATTCTTACACGATTCAATTGAGATTGACTGATATATGATTCAAAATAAGGAATAAATTATTATATGGACAAGGAAAAAATCCATTGCTAAGAAATAGGGATGTTAATAAAAAGATCATACAGACTGTACTTTAGTGCATAAACTAAATGCATTTTAAAATACTTTCTAAGGGCAAGTTAGTCTAGACTACCCACTGTAGCCTTTCTTGTTTATAGTTTGTTTATGTTTTGGTTTTGTGTTTTTTTTTTAATAGAACTATCAGGGACAGCCTCCTTTCAGAGCTGGTTGCTGTTCTTGTCTCTTGTATAAATCTGTTATGCTGCTGGCTTCAATTGCAAAGCTTTAAAGGCCCTAAGAATTCAAAATTTATTAAATAAATCTGTATTAGCAGTGACATTCACTTTGGGCTTATTTTCCTGTGTAGTTGGACATTTTGTGTTTCAATCCCTCCCTGATAATAGGGGAAATAAGAACATTTTTCTAGATGTTTATTGACACTACACAGCTTAAAAACTGGTGGTTTCAAAGGTTAATGTAGAAGATGTAGGAATAGACTAAAGAATAAAACAGACAATGTCATCATGCCACTGTTTATGTGCACAGTGCATTCCTTGCTTGAATGAATGCTTTGTGTATTTTTTCAGCTTCTCCATGTTCTGCCCTGTCTTAAAAGCTGGACAGTATAACTGGAGAAGGTACAAAAAAGGACAGCAAGTGGAGGAGAGATTCACATGGAAGGAGACTTAGAGAATGACTAAGGGTTTTTTATACTCTTCAGGCTGAAGGCCTGTGTGTTGACCATACCATGCAGGTGTATTTTTTGTGGGTAAAGGATGCTGGAGATGCTTTTCTCTTGCTTCTCTTTCCTCTAATATCTACCCTCACAAGTCCTTCGAAAATCAACCTGAATTAGGGAATAACTTTCACATCCTTCGGTAGGAAGCTGGATGGTCTTTTCTGTGCACTTTTTGTAATCTCCTGATTTCAAGGCAGTGTTGCTCCCAAGAATAAGCTGTTAATCATTTTAAGTTTTATAACTTAGTCTTTAGCTTTTCACTAGAAACCTTAGTGAGAATGTGTTTTCTTTCGCTACTGCTTTTGTAATGATGTGTTAAACTTAATATAAAAAGTATTATTTTGGCTCTTGAGAAGTCAATCTTTGGGCCCTTCTGGTAAGACTCATGTTTTATTAATTTTCATGTTCTCAACTTGTGATTTTTTTGGTAGTTAAATTTTGGAATCAGATTAACTCAGATTAAAATTGGATTGGAAAATAATTAGCGGAAACAGGTAACTCTTTGTTTGAAGAAGTAAGAATTATTCATCAGCTTGGAGCCTTAGTTAGGATCAGGCTGAATTCTCTAGCACTGAGGAGACTGAAGGGTTTTTTTTGAAAAAGCAAGCAACAATGAATGGGCTGAATGCTCTCAGGTAGCAGTAGGTAAGATTAGTGCAGTCTGTGACTGGAAGTAGGACAGACGTGTTTTAACACTGCTGAGATTGACAGCTGGAAAGAGCCTTGCATAGCACTTTTAAAAAATCAAATATTCAGAGAAAAGAGAGTGAGAACATGCAGTGAATTCTACTTATACCTCTTTGAGCTATTTTTTGAGATAAAGTTGCTGGTGAGAGGTGGATCACATCAAATGTCTTACTGGCAAAAATTGTGCAAAACCCTTTCTGCCTCTTTCTCATAACACTGAGTAGGCTTCTCTTCCCCTCTTTGAATTGTTTTTTATGACTTACCAAAACAGTGGGGAGGCTGGGAAACTATTTTGTGTGGCAGTATTAATGTATCTCCTGTTATTGGTATTCCTTAGTCACCTTTTTTGAAATCCCTTAAAACCAAAGCAAGGGGGATGTAACAGTAATAGCAGTACTCTTGGTTAACCAAATCTTTAAAGTTGTTGCATGTTTGCTAATTTTGCTGTGGCTGCAGTAGAGATGTGTTTACACCAGTCAAAGCTATTGTAACTAATAAGGTGGTAGTGACAGGCATAAATTCCTGCAAGTGGATTTTATAAGCTATCTGGGCACTCTTGGTATGTGCTCAGGCTCTCTGCCTGTTCGGAAGCTCATGCTTCTCCGTTTTCCATGTTGTTAAAATAGGTTACCTATATGGTTTAATGTGGAGGTGCCTGTATGTAACTAGGGTAAAGTTTCCTGTTTGCAGTGTAGGCACATTAAAATCTGCCTATATTCTAACAGTCTATCTTAATATATTGCTTTACATTGCTCTTGATGCAAGTCTGATGAACAATAATTTTTACCAAGTGTCAGGATTATCCATAACAGAAGACAACCCAGAAGGACTTGTGTAATTAGCATATTACATGTTCTAGCCGATACGAGAACTATTCAGCTAAATATTAGCTTTAAGGAGAAAATATTCTTCCCTGATTTCTTGACATGTGCGTTGGCCTTTAACTGCCATTGTTCTCTTCAAGAAACCTGGAGGTTGTTTACTCTGTTTGTTTCACTGTGTGTTTTTATCTGTAATACACAGAGGAGGCATTGTGATATTTTTCATTATTTGACATTGTGCTAGGACCTAGAAGCATTACTGTGATTAAGATTCGCAAGCAATGCGTACTGTAAATATTTTGCTGTAGGTTGCTCTGTAGCAGTGGGAATAGACTCCATACAGACTCTTCTTACAATTCTTTGCTTCATGTGCTGTTCTAGACCTTTCTTACGTGTAGTAGAAAAGGCACTGTGCACTGCTGCAGCTCAGACTGATTCAGAGCTTTCTGTGGTGTTTGTGTAGCTTCTGAGTCAGGCAGTGTAGGGAGCTTGAGCTCACACTGCAGCCCTTTGCTTAGCAAGCACATGAAATTGTGTCCCTTTCCTCTGCTATGCTGTTGAACTTTGTGAAACTGATGGGAACTTAGTGTTTCAGGGGATATTACTTCTCAGTTTATTTTAACTGAATCTGGTGGTGAATAGATTCACTTAGAGGAGTGGAGATGAAAGGAAGAGGGGAAAGAGGCAGGTGGACAGTATGAGTCATGCATGTGATTTTTGCTTGGGAAAACAAGGCTAAAAAGGTCCAAGTATAAGGCAGAACAGAACAGGCAGATGTGTGCAGTGGAACCATAGTCATTTGTCTGGGCCTCTTGCATAACACTCAGAAATACAGTTTTTTGTAAACTTCTGTAATGGTACTATATTTTTTTCTTATACCCTAATATGAGGCTGGCAATATGTTATGGATAATGCACAGATCAATTCTGCAGCATTTGTAACAGTGGTCAGTGAATGTGCTTGAAAAAACACAGAAAATATTTTTTGTATATAGCTTGCTCCTATATCAATAGGAGTAGATGATTTGGTTTCTGAGGTGGAGGGGTGGAAAATGCATATAGAGTGGCTTAAAAAAATTAAATACAGTAGTATTTATATCAGACCTGATGTGAATGTTAGAATTTGTCGAAAGGAGGAGTAGAGAGCATGACTTAGGAGGACCAGATCAGGATACTACATTTGTTCGGCTCCGAGAAGATGAAATGGAGATGTGACGTCATTGCTGTCTACAACTTCCATATGATAGGGAACAGATAAGGAGGTGCTGATCTTCTGGTGTCCAGTGATAGGGAATTGCTTAAAACTGTTTTGGGAAAGTCCAGGTCGGTTAATAAGAAGAAGTTCTCCACTGAATAATGGAATGGTGTATGTTGGAAAGGATCTCAAAAGTTGGGTCAAGCACTGGAACAAGCTCCCCCAGGAAGTGGTCATGGCCCCAAGCTGTCTGTCTTCAAGAATAAAATAGGGTACAACATTTCAGTTGGCAGGGACCTACAGTGATGATTTAGTCCACATGCCTGAGCAGTTCAGAGCTGACAGCAAGGTAAACTATGTTGTTAAGAGCATTGTCTGAATGTCTCTTAAACACTGACAGGCCTGGGGCATGGACCACCTCTCTAAGAAACCTGATACAGTGCTTGACCCCCTTCTCAGTGAAGAATTAATCAATGTCAGGTCTGAACTTTCCCTGACTCAGTGTTGAACCATTCCTACACGTCCTGTCGCTGAATACTCTGGAGAGGTGATCAGTGCTTCCCTCCCTGGTTTCCAGTCAGCAGACTTGCTACTGGAGCATTCAACTCCAGTATCCAGGTCAGTGGTAAAAACATTAAACAGGATGGGCCCTGGAATTGCACCTTGAGGAGCACCACTAGGACAGGTCATCAGTCAGATGTAGTCTTATTTGGTACAACCCTTTGAGCTCTGCTCTTCAGACAGTACTTCACTGAGCATACCATGAACCTGCTTACCCCATAGTTGGACAACTTGTCTGGAAGGATGTTGTGAGGAACAGTATCAAAAGCATTGCTAAAATCCAGAACTGTATCTGCCACCTTCCCTTCATCCACAAGGTCAGTGGCCTTATCCTAGAAAGATGTAAAATTGAACAGAATCACTTCATGATCACACTAGCCAAGACAGCAACCTACCATCACATCCCCCACGAGTCCTTCTTTATTCACAAATAGCAAGATGGGGAGGGCATCTTTTCTAGTTGGCTCACTGAGTATGTGTGACAAGAAGTTCTCTCCTATGGACTCCAAGAATTTCCAAGACTTCCTTATCACAATGGTATGGTGCTCCTGGTTGATATTAATTGAAATCTTTCATAAGGGCAAGGGTTACAAATTCAGGGATTTCCCCTAAATTGCCTATAGAATAATTAATCAATGATTATATGCTGGTTGGAGTATCAGTAGTAGACACCCACTGCAACAACTCCTTTTTTTTTCCATTTTGACTGCACAGCCCTAACATCATCACTAACTATAAGGGCTGTGCAGTCAAACCCTCCCTCACACAGAGTGCAATTCCTCCGCCTTACCTGTTCTGCCTATTCCTCCTGAACAGCCTGTGGCTTTCCATCCCAGTGCTCCAGCCATGGGACTAATTCCGCCAAGTCTTATCAACACCAGTGATACCATAACCCCGGGAATTGACCAATCCATCCTATTCAGGAGGCGTTCAGGCAGTGCTCGTAGATACATTGTTTAACTTTTATGTTGCGCTATGTGGAGTCAGGAGATGGATGAGATGATCCTTGGGGGTCTCTTCCATCTCAGGATGTCCTGTGTTTTAAGAAGTGTTACAGTTTGCTTTCCAGTTCAAGTCTCTGTTGGTCTGCTGTAGGGCTGGCAACGTGGAACTTAGTAACAAAATATTTACAATCTATCAGGGACATTGAAGTATGTCTGGAGAAGCTGTTGGTTTACTGTCAAGGAGAACAAATGCCTTGTCTTATTGGCAAGGCCCCATAACCTTGGAAGAGGAGAGTGCTGAAGCTGGAATTCTACTTGTGTGAAAGCAGGTGGTCCTGAGGAAGCCACTACTATATCTATATGCAACAATATGTACTGTGGGCTTGGCAAAAAGATGAGAAATTTAATGCTCTTATATCACTGACTGTTTAGGCTGGTCTGAAGATTCACTCCCAAAAGTATGTTGATGAAAACCGAAAATATGAGGATATTCTCATAGCTTTCTTCTCCTTTGTTTTGTTGGAGTACTAATTAACAAATTTGGGTCCTTTTCCAGTCCTCTCAGCCTCAAGTAATTATTTTTTTTTTGGGAATACTTGTAAGCTGCTCTTAGATAAAGGAGTGAGGGATATTGTCAGTTGAAGATGGTTTTTGTAGTACTTTTGAGTTTTAAAAGGAAAAGCAAAACATTCTGCTGGTAGAAAATGATCTAGGGGTCCTGGTGGACATGAGGCTGAAAATGATGCAGCAATAGGCCATGGGGGCAAGGATGGTGACTGGTTCCTGGGCTGCATTAGACAAGGAATCTCCATCAGGTTGAGGGAGGTGGTCCTTCCCTTTTATTCAGCACTGGTGATGAGGTCACACCTGGAGTGCTGTGCTCAGTACTGGGCTCCTCAGTAGAAGGGAGACATGGATGTACTGCAGAGAGTTTAATTAAGGGCCATCAAGATGATTTAGGCACTGGAGCATCTCTGACTTAAAAAAAAAGCTTCCAATATTCACTATTAGCATAGAATATACCCTACAGTTACAAATGTTTTGAAAAGTACATATTACTGTCCTTTCAGGTTTTTCAGATCTGTTTGCATTGGTACTATTTATGTGCCTGATGGAATAGTTATTTTTTTTAACATACCTATTTTGAGCTCATCAATACCTAAGGAATTGGAGAAACTATTAGTAAGAAGTAAGTTCTAAAGGGATCTGAAGGAATCTTATGGTCTTGGTAAGTAGCTAACTACTCTGTTAAAGTTTCAAGTTGTTAGCTTTGCATTTTTATAAACCATTTTTTTTAAGGTAGAGGCCTGCATTTCAGTTTCATCAGTATTTGTCTGACTCAAGTTTAACAGTAGTGCCACAGAAAATAATTTGTTGCTCAAAAAATGATGGTCTTTATTACAATCCTGTCCTAGAATTACTGTCATCATGTGTTTCCATTGTGTGGTGACAAGTAAAATCAGTGCTCTTAGCATTATTTTAAGTGATCAGTGAAAAACTGATTTCCATTTCTAATATTTTCTAAGCTATTAAACGATGACTTAAGCTACTATTTATAATACCTTTGCAAATGGTACTTCCTAGGTGAGGAGACTGTTCAGTACTACTCACTGCATCTTACAAATTTACCAGCTAATTGTTAAACTTATTCTGTGGTTTAGGATTCTGAATACATTTTGTACCATCTTTTGCCTTCCGTTTGAGCATAGGACTTAAATTGTTTTCACAGGGATTCTAAAATTGAATAGTCTTTCCTTCATTGAGCATACTATCACAGAAGTTAGGATTTGTAATATTTCAGGTTCTTTAGTTTCATGCATAATTTTAAGACATAATTAGAAAACTTGATGGTAATCATGCATGCTGCTTTGTTCCATTCTTAAATCTTTTTTATTTTGTAACATAGGGCTTTCATGTGTAGTTCTGTGTTGAATAATTAAAATATCTCCCAGAAAAATTTTAAATTACATATGTAGAAAATGCAAAAAGTAAAATACTCATAGGACTGAAATTTAAAGGTAATAAAGGTCAAAACAACAAAAAATAGGGGATTTGAAAACCAGGAAGTATTTGAATTCATACCAATAAAAAAATGTGTTTGGGAATTGGCTGCTTGGGGCAAAAGCCAGAATACCAGAAGACATGGAACTTGGTTTAATGTGTGAAAAAAACCCCCACATTTCAGTGTCATATAAACAGACCTATTAAGTTAAATTGAAAGACTCCAAGACTTTCAGTGGAAGACATCCAGATTAGAAATCAAAGGTTAGAGCTGTGTGTATAACTTGGACTTTGCTTTTCTTGTATGTTTGTAGCAGAAGTCACACGTTGAAGCCCTACTTGCTGGGCTTTGCCACTGAACCATTTCTTTCAGTACATGTGTAAGAGAGACAAAACCCCCCACCTGCTGCTTAATGGTGCTTCATTACTCCATAGTTCTTGTTCAATTCAATTACTTAATTTCAATTAACTAAAGAATGTCAGTGATTTTATTTGACATTAAAAAAAAAAATCTCTTCAGTGTTTTTCCAACTTTGAGTGGGACTTATTGCTGGCTTAACTGTTACAATATGTTCATTTACAGCTATATATAACCCTTTTTAAAGTCCTAGCCAGCTAGAAAGATGTGTAATGTGAAATGATTAAAACAATAGAAAGCTAGACAATATTTTCCTTTTCTCAAAGTTTGTTCTTATGTTCAAACAATTTGGTTCCTTAAGAGTGACTGTAACAGAGTACATATGTGACAGAATTCTTCTAAGTGGCTGAAGCATGTCAAGGTACCATTTTGCCAGCTTTATGAGTAGTTTAAATTCTAGCATTCTGTTGAAAGAAATCAAACCAGAAAATATTTTCATTGAGTATGTTAGATATCCATGAATATAGCTTTTTAATGGAAACTAATATTCACAGGAGTAGGGTTGTTTCCTCTTCCCCTGCCCTTGCCCCTTACACCAATTAACTGCTGGTTAATTAAAGCTAATACCTTGGTTTACATGATGTCTTGTCTGTATCCCTAGTCCATTGCACCTAAACCAAACTTTGTACTGGGCTTCACTGAATATTCCTGGTTACCATATATTTGTTCAGAAAAGAGAGTGAAACTGTGGACATTCTGACTTGGCCTGTAATAGTAAATCTTAGAGAGGAAGAGGACATCTGAGATAGAGGAGGAGAGATGAAATTTTTGTGAAGGACAAAGTTTTGTCTTCAATATGAAGCAAAAAATTCAGTTCTTAGGAGGCTGTGCTGGTGTTTGTGGAAGTCATCTCTTACTGATAAGTCTTTCCATTGCTCTTTAAAGTGGCATTTGGTTTGTAGTAAGGTTTGTGTCAATCAAAGAAATAAACCTTTAAGTCTTATATTTCCCTTTGTGTAAATATTACTGTAATTTCACCTTTTGATGATCAAAGCTATCCATTTAGGGAATACCAAGTCTTAGATTTTTTTTTTGTTTTGGTTTTTTTTTTTTTTTTTTTTTTTTGGTTAGTTTTTTTTTTTGGCAGTGGGCAAGAGGAATTGTAAAAATGATTCTACTATCCTGCTTATTGTAAGAAAGGCCAATGCATTTTTGGGTCTGCAGATACTTCTGCAGTTCTGTTTCAGATCTCATTTCTGTTTGTGCATTTCGAATTACTGAGCTTAAAGTTTCCCAATGGCAAAGGGAGAAACCATTCCTTTTTTTAAATACAGTTACTGGTTCTCTGTGGAAGGAATACAGTTTTGGGCTTTTCTTAAAAGCCCCAGTTAATCTGACATATGTTCAATTAGCTGTGACAAAATCATCACCATTTTTATTGTTGATAAATAGTGAAATGGACTTTTCAATCAGAATTGTGTTGAATAAAAATTCAGGATTTTGAAAGTTTTAATGGGAAGAAATCGATTAAGAAACTTACTTGCATCTGACATAAGAAAAGGCATTTTTTCCTTTTTTTTTTCTTATTTTTACATTAAAGAACTTGCTTCCAACCCTATAGTTGCTGACTTTCATCAGTGTCGTAACTTCCTTCCCCCCACCCCAGCCTTGTTTCTTTGGTAGAAGAAGATGGCCTGGAGGCAGGACTGGAAGTGTGGATTCCCCAACATAGTGGAACAAATGTCTTTTCCTGAAAGATGCTCTCACAGGGTTGCTTTGTCACCCTGTACTGCCAGCTCCACCATGGGCAGCGTTTCCTGAGAATCTTTCCTTCCCATACCTCACACTCAGAAGATCAGAACAGCTACAGTACAGGCATTCTGACCCCTGCAGCCTCCTGAAATCACTTCACTTCTCCAACCTTTAGCATTAATTGACCTTTTTTACATTAATGAACTAAAATACAAGAAAAAAAAGAGAAAAAAATTAACTGTTTTCTTTGATGGGATTTTCCATACTTTATAAAATGATATCACAGGCAAATAGTCCATACTATTCTGGTTCTTCTTTTTTGCTTGTTTTGTTCCTAACTTGAGTTTTGTGGTATCATATGAGTAAGGAAATGGTTTACAGCTGAAGTAATAGTAAAATGTCAGCTGTAGGAGTTAATAACTAGATTATACTCTTTCAGTTCATGTGACAGTTATGTATGATGAGGATGGTTTAGACAGAAGTGTTCTGATCACTATGGTCTTCATGGGGCTCTCCAGAGTCTCTTTGAGAATTTTTGTTGTCCAGAAATTTTGAGGCTGGGGGTGGTACTTGTATGTGTGTTGATGAAACAGTTCTGAAAGTAAAGCCTCACATACTTTAGACCAATGAAGTTTGACCTAGAGCTTGAATAAAGAGGTGTAACAAGTTCATATTTGGGAATATGTGGTGATTTTAGCTGTGTCAGAATTAATCCCCTGATTTTCGGGAAGATTATAACTACAAGGATGGTCACTCTTACATTGATGTATGTAATCCTCTTTTTAAGATTATGTAAAGATAACCTCAAAGATTTTAACCCTTAATTAACATGTTCAGGAGCCAAACTGTGTGTTTATTTTGGGGATGAGGAAAAAAAATTCTCCATGATGCAGGAAAACAGTAATTACTGCCCCTAATGGTCCCTTTTCCATTAGTGGTAAGGGCTTGCATTACTTGAAATATAACTTTTAAAATTGTTGAGTTAAAAAAAATCCTTATCTTTTGGTGTTTCTTTGCCATCTGTTTTCATTTCTTATGGAGACTTTTTTGCAAATTAGATCAAGAAAGTACAGATATTTTGCTTTTGTCATTACTCTGGATGTGAAAACTACTCAGTCCTCCTAATGAATATTTTCATTTCACTTGGTCTAATTGCCATCCCATGCATTCCTTCAGATGATGTTAAGGTAAAATTTTGGGGTTTTTTAAAATATTAACATTAGAGTAGCTTTTTGGATCTTGAATGAAATGATGAACATCATCGTATGATCAGGCTGTCTCCCAGAAGAACCAACCTGCATCTCAGCTGATTAGGCAATAACCTGCTAATTTAAAAATGTCAGTGGCTGAGTTTGGATAGTTAATGATGAAAATAACTGATGTCTGAAGTATTATATAAATTTAATGTTTCCTTTCTCCTTAATTCCTAACCAGTTCTTGATTTCTAATCAGTTAGGCAAGAATGAGTGGGATGCAGTGTTAGAATCTTTGGAACATGAGGAAAACACAATCAGTCAGTTCAACTAATTTGATCTGTTCAGTAAAGCCCTTTTCAGTATAAACTATGACATAAAACTTTATGTATCATTGATAAAGACCTATGTTTATTTGTAAAGGTCTAATTTTTTTTTTTGAACCTCCATATATTTTACTTTGTTTTTCTAAATAGTATTTGACATGAATGTCAGTATTTCATTTACAGCATACTAAAAACGTGGAACTGTAATCATTGCTGGGTAAATGGGCCTAAGTGTACCATATTGCCAAGAATATAAAATAGATTTCTATTACAGAAGGATATTAATTCAGCAGGGGCAGAACAGAACATCAGGGGAGTGTTGTTGTGGGTTGCAGTCTTGTAAATAAATACAACCCCTCAGCCAACCCCAAGCCTAACTCTGTTTCATCTCCATCAGCTGTTGAGATATCCCTCATGCTGTAATTTCTCCCAGGCATCATGGTCATTTTTTCCTTCAAGAGGAAAGATGCAAAGCTAAGTGTAGTGAATTCTGCTTCCCTGGCATCAGAAGATTGGCAAACGTGTTTGCCAAATGCAGTTAGCAGCTTAGTAGCTAGCAGAGCCAGAAACTCAGGTTTGGGCAGGTGGTATTGCTTGCAGATAAATCAACACCTGAAGTCTGAGGAGATTACACAATGAGCTGTCTACCTGAAGACTCTGGCACTATTTATTTATTTATTTAGTTTTGTATTTATTTTGCTTTGTGCATCCTTGATGTAAAGTTAAAAAAAACACAAAGCCCATCCATCCAACCAAATAAAAACCAAAATGCCCCTAGCATTTTAGATCTATGCAGGTTAAACAGTTAGAGGAAAGAAATGATCATAATTTGTCAATTACAAAAGTATGCCTAAACTCGTTTTTTAGTGTATGCTTAGATCTAGATTGCAGATCTTGGTTTCTTGTGAAGAATTTGAATTTATTTGCCTCAGAGTTGTTTGAAAGTGTTGCTTTTAGGATGTTTTCCATGTCAGTGGCCTCCAAAGTCGGGGTGGAAGACCATCCATTGAAATGTAGGAAGAAAATCTAGGACTTATAATTTGCCTGAAAAACAAGAAAGGAATTAAGCTTTATTTAGTATACATATTGAGACTGGCACCCTCTGTAGGTCAGTTTGTTGGATGGTCCTGTGTCACATTTGGTTTGTGAGGTGTCCAGAAGACAGATGTGCAGTATGATGGGGCACAGTAGCACCTTCATTTGTTCATTCACTTTCAGTGTATTGTAATGGACGCAGTTTACTTGTGCACGGTTAGGAGGATTTGTGGATTATAATACCTAGTTTTTACTAAACAAACCCTCACAAAATGGGCAACTGGCTTAAAAAAATTCTTGCAAACAGACCATGGATTGAAGATAATAATGTGAATAATAAGAACATGGCAGAGCTGATGCTCCCTCTACTCCTAGTGTGAGCTCTTGGTTTGGATGTATTATGAGATAAAACCATTGGCAATTAGATCTGACAAGAAGTCAGCCAAAACAATTTGCTTTATCAATAAGGATATTTACAATATGGATATACATCCACTATTGGAAATGATGAACATTTTTTCTTGAGATATCAGCTAATGATAATATGAAGCCATCACAATTAGCAAGGCATTTAAAATCTAAGCACCCAGAACATGAAAACAAACATCTACAACTTTTTTCTGCAATGTTGAAGTCATGCTATACTCAATCCAAGACTTTACATGATTTCACTGAACTTAGTGCTAAATCATTAGAAGCCTCTTTTGAGATTTCTCAGTAGCAGAAGACACAGATGCTGTTGGGGAAACACTTAATCTTCCTCCTGTAGTAAAAATGTCTGAAATGATGCATGGTAAACAGTTTGGTGACAGACTAAAACACATTCTTTTGTCAGCAGATACTGTTGGAAGATATCTGGAAAACATTGCCAAAGTTCTGAAGAATCAAGTATTAGACAAAATTACACAGTGGCTTGCTGTACAGACAGTTGGATGAGAGTATAGGTGTTTGTGCTGTGGCTCAACTTACAGTAATTGCTAGGTCTGTGTCCCTAATGAAATTCACAAAGAACTAAGTCACTAGGGAAAGATGTACTAGACAAGAGACATTCTTAACTATAAATTCTAAGCAGGATCTTCTTTAATAACAGCAAGTTTTTTAAATGGAAAAAATGGTACAAAAGTAACCACAGATGGAGTGGCTGATTTGACCGAAGCAAAAAAAGGTTCTAGGCTAAGGTTACAAGGTGAGCATCACATGCAGAATTCATTCATTGCTTTATGCATAGGCAAGCAACAAGGAAGTTGGAGCCATAAGGGCACGAAGGACTGCGGGATTTCATCATTGTGGTTCATTGTATGAAAACAAAACCTTTAAATAGTATTTAAAATAATCAGTAGTGATACCGGGTGTGACCCGGAAGATCTTTTGTACTGTGCAGAGGTTGGCTAGTTATCACAGCAAAGTGCTTAGAAGAGCTGTAAAACTCGAAGATTAATTACATGTTCTATCTCACAAAAAGATGTTAGGAATTCCCTGACCTGTTTGCTGATAACAGTCAGCAGTATGCTGACTATCAGTTTTTAAAAGTGAAGACACATAAGACACCTCCCCTTGAAGGTGAAGATGTTATTTTATCAAGCAAGACACCTACTGCTTTTTAAAATAAACTGATGCTATGGAGAGAGCATTTTCAAAATGGAAGTTTCAAAATGTTTCCCTGTGTGATTTTTCTTACCAGAAAAGTTGTGTGTCATCTGTAAAACCTCTCATCTTTATACGCTTAGACTTGGAAGCAGAATTTTCTGCTTAAAAGTCCTCCCAATTAAGAGTTTCAGAATCTGAAAAATTGTTGAAAGTATGAAAATGCAACACTTTCCATTACCTTTTAATACCAAGTAATTAAAGTCAGGAAAAATGGAAATTTACTGGCCGCATTTCAAGAAAAACCTTTTTGTGAGTAGTGGATGGAGATGCAAAATGAGTGTCATGATTTAGAAAGTGGAGCCAGTGATGCACTTTGATTTGGGTGTACATATCTTTGTAAATTGTGTTTTTCAGCTATGACAGCCAATAAACTGAATTTAAAACTAGACCTTCAAATCACTGTATTCCAAAGTGTTAAGCCAACATTTTAGAAAATGCTGCAGCATATTCAATCACATGACTCTCACAAAAACAAACAAAAAATAGTAAGAACAAAAGGGTCTTTTATCATTAAAGATTCTTTAAAAATACTGTTTATTCCATCTTCATCTTAATCCTTTTTAATTTCTGGTTTTCTATGTTGTAATATATACATAACGTATTTGTGGGGTGGTACATATATAATTTATAAATAAATACAAAATATTGGGGGTATTTTTTTACTTGTAGAGGTGCATGATCAAAAACACTTGGTGACGGCTTTTCCCATATTATTATTGAAATCAATTGTGTTCATCAAGGTGAAGGAATATATATATTCAGTTATATATTCTTTTCTCATGAAAAGTAGTTGTCTGGTAAAAACAGAATATTTTACTTCTAGATGTGTTTCTGGTGTAGTAATTCAGGGGGACAGGAGTGATGCTGTCTAAGTGCTGGGATGCCCCAGCTGGGATCTGGCACACATAGTTCTAGTTGCTGAGTGGTAAGGGGGGGGGTGGTCCTTGTAAAGTGCTTACAGTCTCACTAGATGAGGGAAGTGATTTGTGGATGGACAGCAGTGGGGCAGAAAGCTGGTGGCAAATTTAGGGAGAGAATGCAAACATTTGTTTGAATCGCTCTTGTTAAACTGCTTGAGTATATTGTTCTGGTGACGGCATGATTTTCAAACATGTAAATATTTCAAATGTTTTGTTCATTTGAAGTTGCTGATGCTCAGCTTGTCTGAACTCAGACCATGAGTGTGTCTTCTAGAGAGAGAATTATTGATATATCACAGCTGAATTTCTATTCTTGCCCTACACACAGTTGTTCTAAACTACATAAGTGTCTTGGCATCCTTAGAGGTGTAACATGGGACAAATTTCCAAAGTGATTCCTTTTTTTGTGGGAAATCAGCACTTCTGTTCATTGAATCAATGTGATTACACAGAAGCTTCTTATTGTTTAAAATATACATCACCTCTTTGGGCATCATGCAGGAACTCTCACATCTTCTAATTTGTATAGAAATAGCTACTTATCACCTCTTTCGTGTATTATGCTTACTTATCTTATACATTATACTACTTTTACATATTTATACATCAGCTATAGACTTCACTTACTTATATTTCCTTACACAGTACTCATACCTAACACAGTACTTATACATTTACTAACTTATCTATAATACAGTACATACACATTGTGCAACTGCTGTGCATGAGATTACACATTACTTGATTGGTCCCTTTACTTTGTCCAAGAGCTCCACACACACTTTTCAGATAATGCAAGTGGTTCCTAATTCACTACAGCACAGTGTTCTTTATCTATTCCTTCCTGTCTTGGTATTTAGCCTTTCAGCTTCTCTTTTCCCAGTTCCAGTTAAGCACAGTTTATCTTTCAGTCCTTGATGCTCCAGATCCAGGCAAGCAGAGTCAACGTGATGGCAGCAACAAAACCCCTCAAGTAGCAAGCACCCAAGTTAGCCTAGAAAATCCAAACAACCAGACAGCAAAAGACAGGGAGCAGCTACAAACCTGTACCACCTCTTTTCCCTTCTCCTTCCCCTCCACTGACCTTTCTGACTGGGCCTAAAAACCCTCCAGGAGCTGACCTGCTACACCTGAAGGTGGATGGCCAGGTGAAGCTGGTGAGGGTAATTCCAGCCTGGTCTTTCTCTGAGGGCTCCAGTAGGAATAACTTAATATGGTTTGGCTGGGGCACACTATCATGATTGAGAACACCTTACAACACTTTTTATAACTGCTGTTATGAAATAATATGTTCTGCTGTACCTAAATAATATTTGGTAACTTCTTGATTATTTGAACATTTTATTTAATAGCTGTAGCTAACATGCAGAGATAAGTAGTTTTTAATAAGCTACCTGTTTGCTTTTTTTAGGCTGAAGCCTAAACCTCTGACATGGCCACAGCCTCACCAAGATCTGATACAAGTAACAACCGTAATGGAAGATTACAGATGCAAGTAACAGGCAAGTAGTGATTTGTCTCATAGTGATTTTTACAGGAAAACGTATGTATTCTACAAAAACAATCCTAGAAGTGAGTTTAAAAATAAACTAGTGTAGTTAATATTTTAATTACCAATATGAATGTTATATTTAATAATGTGACTATAATACATGTAGATGATTTGAAGCTAATTAGAGATTCTCTGGTGAGTTGCATGACAAGGTTTAATATATCTTCAAAATAAAAATAGAAGATATTCTCTATAACAGTACAGACAATTGCAATAAATTTTCTTTGGAAACAAACGGTTAATGATGTGTTCTGAAGAGGGAACACATATTACTGAAATTCTAGGAAAAAGATTGGTGGTTGTAGTGAACCCCAAGCTGAAAATGAGTACAATGTTTTAGTGAAGGTGGAGAGCTGGAAAGGATCACAAAATTTGCTAGCCCTTCAAAAGATGAAGTTCTTTCATTACATACCAGATAAATATTTGTTGAATATAATATCCTTAGGGCCACAGACATATAGAATAATTTAGGTTGGAAGGGACCTTTGGTGATTCCCTGTTCACTCTTCTGGTGAAGGCAGGGCTACCTTTGAAGTTGGATCAGGTTGTTCATGGTATTGTCCAGTTGAATTTTCAGTATCTCAAAGGCTGTAGAGTGCTAGCTTTCCTTGTGGTAAACCACATCACTGTGATTGATTTTCCTTCTATCCAGTTGGAATTTACTGTGTTGTCTTTTGTGACTGGTTACTTTTTTTTTCCTTTTGCTTTGTTAGTTCTCATAGTTTGAGGCAGAATTCAGCCATCCTGGAATCCATGGAAGGGAAACACAGTAGACTACAAACAGGCCTGGAAATTTCTGATTGTGCTGGGGACACTTTTTCAATAGATGTTGAACAGGCCAAGTAGATTATGCATTTTACTACTGATAGACAAGAACTGGTCAAAGATGTGACAATTGGTGTCAATCTTAGCTACTTTCTCTGTGGGATTACAGAGCAGAACTGAGACTTTTTTGTAGTCTGAAGATAAGCAAAATACATCTAGGTAAACAGTTTGATAGCTAATTGTGACAGTGTTACAGCAGTTAAAAGTGAAAGATGTTACAGCACATAGTTAAAATACAGTGCATAAATACATCTACTGTAATTATTTATGTGTATAAGTATTATTTTACTACTGATAACTCACTTGACCTTTCCAGGGATTTTGAGAAATCTGGGAATGCTGAAGTAAAAATGAATGCATGGCCAAGAATATATTAAGGCTATCCTGAAAAAAATTTGGAAAAAACATGAGTAAGACACCATGTCTTAATAAAGGCTGCATCCAAAGGAAGATGCATCTTGTTGGATGATCCAAAGATGGCCAGGTTATCTGAGAAAAAAGTATAATGTTGAAGAGTGCCCCAAATGGATATATTATGAAATTAGATAAGAGTAGAACCTTAAAACTGATTACCTTATGTAAGGAGCACATTTGTCAATAATGTGATAAATCATTAAATCTGGCAACAGCTAACAGCAGAGATGGAGCCACCTGTAGATAAAATGTAAATACATAATTGTCAACTGGCTTTGCACAAATGACCCTTAACTTCAGATCTGTGTCCACAGAAATGGTAATTTTGTATCCTGTGCCGAGCTGCTCCTTATGTAAATAGTCTTGTATTTTTCTGGTACTGGGACTTCTTTTGACTCCAAGAAATCTGGGTCAGGCTCAAATGGGAAGAAGTCTTTATAACGTTTAGGATTAGTTTTCTGAAGGTTTGTTTCTCTAACCAGTTTTTATTGCAAAATCACAGGAATGCCAGTGCCACTACAGAGAAAGTAGTGGGAGACAGAGGAGTGTGGGACTGTAGTATTGCTTGACCTACACTGCATATTTATGCACAATTTTGTTTATGCTGCTGTAGAAGCTAGACTTATAGTTCAAGAACTATACTTAAAAAGCACTTTTATAAAGGCAGCAAGTCTCATAGACTCATTTTGCAGACAAGGATTTCATATGGAGTGGTGACTTGTTTGAGTTTGGACAGATGCAGCATGTTGCAGGCATGCTTTGCCATCAGTGTTTGTTCAAATATTTTTGGTCAGATCTTGCCTTGTTAGTTCTTTTGGAAGGGTTGCTGGTATTATTACTTATTCATAGTTTTTTTTAGAAGATGCCCTAACCAAAAGATGACAGTGATCTCCTTTTATGTTTGGGCACTCAAAATTTACTAACTTAAAACATAATCAGATACAAGAGGGGAAATTAAAAGGAAGCTTGAATGTCATTGCTAAATACCTGTGTTTTAATAAATCTTGTCTTTTCCTTTGAAAAGCAAATTGTGGAGGAAAAATGTGGAAGAAGTAGAGGTTGTCAAAGCTTAAAAATGTATCATGATTTCAGATGAAAAAATATGACTCATGTGGAATTACAGTTTTAGTTTTCTGCGTTCAAGCTTTCATCATTTTCTGGGCTGCAGTACCCTTTTATGACCCATGGAGCATTACTAAGACTGGACTCCCCAAGTATGAGAGAGTTAATTTTGCACCTTTTGTTTGAATCTAAGTAAAATCCCATGGCTAGTGGCTTTAGAATCTTGGATGTCTGCATCCCACTCACTTTTAAATAACTGGCATATGTGTCTCAGAATACTGAAATCCAGAAACATCCCTCCCTTTCAGTTTAGCAAACTTAAACATTGAGTTAGCAAGTGCCATAAAGGTAGTTTATGGAAAGGAACAGGGAAGGATTATTCCAAATGGCTGAAAATACTCAGCCTTGTTTTAGTTTGCAAGTGGAGAGAACAAGAATCACACTGAAGCAAGAGAGAAGGCATAGCCAGCAGGTAAGTATAGTTGAGAGTTCATTCTTGTGGTCTTTTCAAGACACCATCTGCCTGAAATAGAATTTAAAATCTTGGCAATTAGGCTGCTGTTGGTTTTTATAGCGATTTCCTCAGCTGGGCATGGAAGAGGGAGAAGAGATTTATATTCAGGAGTGCAGAGGAACTCACCAGTGATTTGGAGGTGAAAAATAGCTTCTTTGATCATGTGATGTTTCTTAATTTTTAAATATTTACCTGAAACCTTTGAGTTCATCTGCAAAGCTGTTTAAATAGGGGAAATCTAAGAGCAGGTTTCTTAATTTTGACAAATGGATGTGCAAAACCGCAATTCAGCCATACAGTAATACAGGCAAAGAAATGAAGCTCTGTATATAGGCTTTGCTATACAGGGACATTTTGAAATAGGCATGAACTGCATCAACTTTCATAACAATATATAACTAAAAAATAAAGTCTGTCTGATAATCTCTCAGATGCATCATAAGATGTATCATACTTAGGTCATTTTTCAATTAAGAGAAAAATAGGAAGAACAATGAGAAAATAACCTATGTTATTTCCAGTGTTTATCCCTAAATTAATTATGCTGTCTCTAAAACCAGTCCTTCCAGTATGTTGGGAAAAGTGTATGTGCTTGGTTTCAACTATCTGACAAAGTAGCTTTTGAAAATAAAAGCTACCATTCTTGCATTGTCTTCTTTCTGTTCAGCAGAAGTATAGAAGGAAAAACATTGCCATGCAATGTATTTCATACGGTGTGTAGGCAGTGCATTTTCTGTTTTTCAGCAACAGTGTGCTGTTATAGATAAAGCAATGTATTTTATTAGTTTCTAGTGCCAAACTGAAACGGAAAAAGAATTGGTTTGGAACAACTTTCTACACGGAATTAACTGCAGATGGAGAAATTAAGAAAACAGCAAAATCAAGTAGTTCTTCAAATCCCAAATGGGATGAGCAGCTGACAGTGTAAGTAGATTTTTTGGTTGTTTGATACTATTTATTAGACAGACATTGCAGGCAAATATTTAGTAAGCTTGGCTGCCTACATAGTTTGCTCTGGCTGTTGATGTCTAAATGCAGACATAAGTTGGTATTTATCTCAAATGATTTTATTTCTGAATCCTTACAATATTTTGAGAATATTTTTTTCCTACTGAGTGTATTACTTTCATACAGTGGCTGTACATTGTATAGTCTTGGTATTTGTTAGCACTGTTTTTAGCACACCTTCCTAGAAAGTTACTAATTGTAACCATGTAATTCTCCACTTTAAAAAGTCTCAGCTGGATAAGTAATAGTTACGAGGAAGGTCATGTCTTCCTTTGAATTTCCCAGTGAAGGGGTGTGCACGCAAAAACTGCAAAGTGACCCTGCAACTTAGCCTGATATTTGACCATTTTAATCTTCTTGTAGTTTAGTTTGGTTTAACTGTGCTAGGGGTGTAGATGTACCTGGATAGGACTCCATGAAGAACCAGCAATCTTGCACTTGGTTAGAATGCTTTATTCACAAGCAAGATTATATTGGTTCAGACTTGGGTCTGGAAACAGCATAGCTCCTATCAAATGGCATTGAGCCTGGGCCAGTCCATTTCATGGCATCTGATGTGTGTGTGAGCAATAGCTGGCTTTGGAAGTAGCAGGAACCATGCTAGATTCCAGTAACTAACAGTGCTGGAGAGTGGGGAGTGGTACGTCTTGGGGGAGCTCTGCTTAGGAACACTTATTTATTCCAGACCTGGTCTGAAGCAAGTAGGGTATCCCTGTGCCTCATTTCATGGTGTTTCAGGTTTAGTGAACTTACTAGCCCTTTGCAATGTTGCAGAAGAGAATAACATAGTCTTGGACCTGAGGATGATTTCCAGGATCAAGAGCTAGAACAAGTACAGAGCTATCAGTATATTCACAGAGACTCGAGTTTCTGTTGTGGAGGCGGGTTTGATTTTGCAGGATTTGGTGATCTGATAGAAATGGGGTAATTTGCAATGCATAGTAAAGGCAGACTCATTTCATAATGAGTATTGCTAACTTAGGGTCTTACCCTTATAAATGTGTTTAAGGTATTCTGGTCTCCTCTTCCTCTGGCTATTGGAATGGTGTTTGACATGAGGTGATCTCTCTGGCTTACCAAATTCCCTTTACTTCCTTGGGTCAGCAATGTATTTTGTGTGTGTATTTGCTGGGGATTTTTTCCTTTACTTTGTTGTTCTTCTGCTAAGACCTCCCTTAGAAGGCAGCCTATTCAAAATGCAAAAATCTGTTTGCTTCTGTTTCAGCAAAAATGGTCCTCCTTGTCCAACATGTTCAAGTGACTGTAGAGCTCTAGTCCTGTTGTTGGGAGGGTGGAGGTTGTTTTTATTGTTATTTTCATCATTGCTGACATAACTTTCTGTATATATTAGGTCAGTACTGATTGAGTTTTTGCAATAAAGTACTTCTACTCCCATTTTTCATAGCCAAGAGCACCCTTGCAGTACTAGACACTGTACTACAAAACTTACTCTCCCAGACCTAGCATAGCTTTAGCAGGGGAAAGATCAGTGCCAAAGCATGTCATAATATTACTGCAGTTGGGTCCTTAACCTTTCTGCTTGCCTCCAATTTTTACTTGAGCTTCATCATTTGATTTTTTTCCCCTTTCTTTTCTGTGAGTATGCCTTATGGTTTTATATATATTTGTGGGTTCACAAAAAATGTTTACCGACACTTTCCTGGCAAGCTGACACCTCTTAAGTGGGTTCTTCCTGCTTGCAAATAGATGGTTTGTTGGTTTTTCCTTTTTAAAAAATATTTAGTATTTTTCTTTTTAGTGACAGGCAAATATACTTCCCACTTTCTCCACATTTAGTAATGTGAGCTTTTAGGTAGAACTCTGGAGGAATAGGGGAAATATGCCTTTCATAAATAAAGATATGTTTTATATAACTGAGATTTGAGCTTAGTGTGGGTTATTCTGATACTTCTCAAATTCCTTATGCTATCATAGTAATTCACTTTAAGTTTGATCCCAAGTGTAATTATCATAGTGTTCACAGCTCTTAGTTAAAAATTTCCTCTTGCAATACAGAATTTCACTTCATTAGTATCAAGAAATACAATGAGAAAGTGAATGAAGTTCAAGTACTCCTAATAACAAGAACAAATTCTTTAAAATCTATCTATATATATATTTTTAAAATGTATTTTATATGCAGGAATGTGACTCCACAGACTACGCTGGAATTTAGAGTGTGGAGCCATCACACTTTAAAAGCAGATGCTTTATTAGGAAGAGCCACTGTAGACTTGAAACAAGCTTTGGAAGTACACAATAGAAAATGTAAGTTGTCATGAAGGATATTTTGAATAAAGCAGAATTATTATTACTTATCTGTGTATAAAACTGGCAACCAGACTACTAACTATACATGTAATTACAACTGGCTTTTAGTTGATGTCTTTACTTTTCTCTTCTAGAGATTTCTGTGCTATTGAGAGCAATTTAAATGTAACAATGGGATATAATACTTTTGAAACAAACAGTAGAGTATGAGTTGCTGAAAATTAAGTAAAAGCAGAAGTGATTAAATACAATGTTTTGTAGCAAGCTAGTAACTAATTTGGTAGAAGATCTGTTTTAGATTTGATAACCAAAAAAAAAAGTTAAACTTTCAGAAAAGCCATGTACTTTTTCATGTTTTCCTTCTCTGGAGTCACTAATAGAAAGGCTGGATATTTGTCCCTCATAATTTAGCTGCCCAGAGAGCAATAGAAAACATTGATTAATGAAAAAATTATGATCTTCCCTTTAGTACATTAGAGATTGTTTGCTCTATGTAGCTTCTAGTATTAAATATTTTCAATAGAATATATCTAATTTGCTTTACAATTTTTTTTTTCTTTAGTACAAGAAGATGGTGAATTCACACTTTAAATTCCATTCCAGAGTGGCAATAGAATTCCAGCTAAACCAATCTTAACCTTTCTCACAAGTTATATAAAACCTGAGGTGTCTGTTTAAAAGTGTGGGGGGTGGGGAAAGGAGAGAAAAAACAAAAAAGCTAAATTTTTCTGAGTCTTACAGAAAAGTGAAACAGAATCCAAAATTAAGTGGGGCTTCTTCAGTAGTATGACAATAATTCAGCAGTAAGTTTCATAGTTAAGCAGAAAATTTTCTTCTTAAATAAGCAAACTGTATCAGAAGGAACTGATAATGTTAGCCCCCCCAAAATTTAATTATTATTTTAGCTATTTCTAACAAAATAGTTAATATTTTATTACTGTAGATCCAGGGGAGGTGGGACCTAACTACTTGACAGATTCTTTCAGGGAATGGTTGACTGAGTTTGCTGTACATTGCACCAAAAATAATTTATGTGCAATGTTTCTTATTTGGGCAGGTCAGTAGTTTGACACTTACTGGATTATCTAAGAATTCACTGGTAGAATAATCTGATTGGTATCCTTCATGCATTTAGTTATTGATACCTGTTCTAAAATACAGCACTTGAAAGGCTCTTTGCTGATGAATATGGAAGGGGAAGTCCTCTAAATGCAGAAACTTTAGAATTAATGAGGTTACTTTTTCTGCTAAACACCACCAGTATTAAATTGCTGCCCACACACCTCACAGTTTTCTTGCAAGCTCAGTCGAACTGCAGCCAACAATTGATCTGGTTTAGGAAGATAACGTGTTAAAATAGCAGAAGGTAAACCAACCACCCTTTACAAAAATTATGAATGTGCTAATTAAACAATTCAGTGGTAGGTTAGTTTCTTCTCTTCTTTGAGGTAGTACTCTTTTGCAAAATGAAAATTGCTAAATCAGTAATCCTGTAGATTTAGGAGCTTTTTGCTTGCTCCAGAGATTTAAAGTCCTTTAAAATGCATTGTAGTACAGCATGGTGTGTCTGCTGCCCAATTATGCTGTCAAACCTGCTCTTTCAAGTAATAGCTTGGGTGTATCTGGCAATAGTTTATGGTAGCCTCCCCTGTTTTCTCATTTATTTTTGAATTTATGATACATGTTAAGAATGGAGAAAATATGGAAATGCTAGTGTAATGCATAGAAGTGCCCAGTTTAAATTTAACTTGGGATGCTATCATATGGAGGGAAATATGATGGCATATCTTAAAAAACTAATCTTTTAATCTGAGATCACAAACACTAAAAGGTCTTAGCCATTTTAACCAGATTAATATGAACTCCTAGCTTACTGTGTCTGGATTTATGACATGTAGCTTTAACTGTTGTACTGGTAATAGTTGGTTTAGAGAGAATTACGTAGCATCCCCAGCATATTTTACCTCTGGATTATGTATGTCTCTCTACAAATGTATGTACTGCTTGTCAGTCAGATTGAATACTTTTACTGCACCATCAATCTCAAATTTTCTTTCAGTGAAAATAGTTTCTGATTTAACTTTCAGTTACCTGAGGCATGCTCTCTTACTGTTTAATCCTTGGAGATGAAATCTATGAAAATGCTAGTAAGGATTTACTAAAAATAGTTTTAAAATTGAGGGACTACTCTATGTAGTCTTTGCATTTACTTCTTCCTCAAAGAGATTTTTTTCTGTGGTCTTCTAGAATTAGTTTTGGAAGGTGCTGTGAGAAATGAATATAAGCTCTGGTTGTAAAATAAGGTTCCCAGTGACTAATAATATTTGGATGTGTGGTTCAGAAGTTATTTGACTTTTAAGCCATCACATGTTACGTAAGTAGTGCGTAATTTCCAAAGGGCTTAATGGAAATGACAGACCTGGGAAATCATTAATGACAAAGTACTGAATCCGCATGGATTCTTTAGCATACCTATAGAGTATACTATGTAAACAGACAGTTCATTTTTAAAACAAAGCGTGCATTTACCCACAGCAGGTGTAAATATACACAGCTCCGTAGTGATTTCTGCATTTGAGTATCTTGCATGTTCAGTTTTGTAGAACTAAATGCATATCTCACATTTGTGTGTTGAAGGTCTCTTTTAATATTGTTTAGAAATTAATCTTTCCTTTACTCCTTCTTTCCTTCTCTTCCCCTACCCACCCCAACTCCATTTTTAGTGGAGAAGGTAAAAGAACAGTTGAAACTCTCTTTGGAAAACAAGAGTGGCATGGTGCAAACAGGTGAACTGACAGTTGTGCTAGATGGTTTGGTTGTTGAACAAGAATCACTTACAAATCTCAGTTCATCAGCAACTAGTAAGTTAAAATAATAAAGTCAATGATTATAATTGGATTGAGATTTCAAACAGATATAATAGAATATTCCTGTTGAATTTATTTCTTACTGTTCAGTAGAAGTTCAGCAGAATGGCGGGGCTGTACATGAAAGCAGCGATGCTTCAGCAAGAAGTTCATCCAGGTTGGAATTTTTTTGTGTTTTATGCCATATGAAGTATATTAGCAAATTTATCAGTTGAAATGTTTGGGTTGTTTGTGTTTTGGTGTGGTTTTTTTTCCGTTGTTTTTTTTTAATGGTTTTGAAGGTGAGAGATTTCAGTTTCTAAGGTCTAAATTGTGTCACCACAGGTTTTAGAAACATCATTTGTTTGATAATTACATAATTTAGTTCAACTGATTGGAAATCTATTAAGTGCTGCAGCAGAAATTAGGGGAGCAGTGGCTCAGTATATTTTTACTTACTTATTCAATTTATTTCCTTTTCCTGCTTAAGAACCATTTCTATTAATGTCTACCAGCTTTTTGCAATGCAGCACCTGTACAGAAGGAAAAGGAAAAGAAAGCCTGAATTACTTCCGCCTCAGCTTTTTTAAGGTGGTGATAAGGAACTTAAGAGACTTGTATAGAATTTCACAAGTAGTATTTGTAACACTGAGGCCAAGGCCTGTTTCCTCCTGAAGTGGCAAGAAAAAGACATTGGGACCAATGTAGAGCTTTGTTTTTGGCTTCTCTAGCATTATACCTGCTCAGGGACTGGCTGGAGAGAAGTAGGAATAGATTTTTTGCCCCCTCATCACTAGTAAGACAAACAGGTCAATGCAGATCAATTTGATGTTATTGGTCTGCTCAGTTACCTTGTGTGAACCCATTTCTGTTTAAGTTGTTGACACTCACTGGAGTGAAAAAAAATCCAGTTCCTGTGTGTTTGAGTGACAGGGACACATTTGTCCTTGAATGCTTGACTTGATTTTTTTTTGAATACATGGATGTTTGTCTGTCTTCCCTGATGGGTGCTCAAGATGAGGGAGTGAGAATTAAAAGTTGCTTCTGCTTTTTTTTTTTTCCTTAGAAAGGTTTGGGACTGCTAAAAGTGATTTGAAACATATCTGCATACCATTTTCAAACAGTAGTAACAATAATTTGTTTCCATTCAGCTATTGTTGCTGGAGATAATGTCTCTTACTGAGATCCTGCTTTTGATGTTGATATTTTAATTTACTGCAGTTTTCCACAAAACTATCCAGCGGTTTTGATGTACAGTTTTAAAACTAAGAGATGAAGAAAAGTTTTAAGGTAGCTTCTGTGCATGCCTTTTGGAGGCAAATTGAGTTTGTAGTCCAGAGTTGAAAAGGTATAATACTTCAATTCTCTGTTTATACTGCTCCTTTGGAGTTGGATAAGGTAGGATGGAAATGCTGCTTCTTCCTTTCTTGCTCCACAAAGTTGAACTTCTAACCTCACATTTTTTGCCATCTGTTTAACTTCAATATTTAGCCTCTACTCCTTGAGAGGATAAGGAGTTGGTATTGATTGTAATTATCAAAATTTTTGTGTCTGCTGGATGGTTTTAAGCATTCTGAAAGAGATTCAAGTAAAAAACCAGTGTACTACTGTAACTGAACAAAACTTTCCATTCACAAGCCCTTAAACTGCATTTATTTCCATGTGGCCTTGTAAACACAGAGCTGCCTCTGTGTATTTCTCCTCACAATATCCCATCCTGCCAGTGCATAGAGAAGCTCATTTTATTTTCCTTTTACTGAGGGAGAATTTTATTGCTGTCTTATGTTATGAGTATTTTTAGTGATATGACTAACAAAACCAGTTCTTCCTCTTGTTTAATGAGAGAAAAAGCTTTCCTGCTCATAGCTGCACTTTGGAAGGGTCCCTAAGGCCATTTTGGAAGATGCAGCAGGTGCATAAGTCTGTTCAATTTTAATATGTCATTAAAAGTAAAGAGGAAGTGAAAATAGAAACTCTTTCCTGTTTTAAGTATCTGAAATCCTCAGAACCAATTCTTTTCTTTTTCCTAACAGTCACGTGCAGGACCAAGACAATTATCTAGGCTGCAAACACCATGCTATAAACAGTTGTTAATTTCTCACCATTTCTTTATTTGTTTCTATAGCATGGTTTAGTGTGGGATTTAGTTTAGTTGCATAACTGTTTAACATGTTGCTTGTAGTAACCTAAAATCATCTTTTATTTTTACCAAGATCTCCTTGTGACATTTCTAATGGGATAGACAATCAAGTACCTTCCAACTCTGTGATACAGAATACATTCTGTGTAGAAGCTGTTAATGGAGACAGCACACCATCTCCTAATCATGTTGCAGCCAGACCCAAAAATACACCAGTACCAAAACCACTTGAAGCTCAGCCTGTCAACAGCACTGGTAAGAATGGGAGAGTTATGGGCACGTGTTCCATAAGCCTTTTTTATCTAGTTATATCTGAAGTTGAGGTACTTTTTCTATACAGTCTTTGTTGGAATTCAGCAATACTTAAAGGATGTTTCTAGGCTTGAATTTATAATCTTGTGTGTCCCCTCTTGCAAATTTTTCTGCAGTAGACCCATTCTTAAATATACTGAGTTTCACACTTTATCATCAGTTCTTTTCTCTGATGAAGAAAGATTAAAGTGTCTAAAATCTTCCATTTTTCTGTACAAGGTGATGAAACTGTATTCCTGGTTGTCTGGAGGAAAAATCAGATTTCTTTCACAATTAATTTGAGTAACTGTGGTTAAGTTTTTCCTGACATTACATAAATCTGATTTAGGCAGGGAACTGCTGTGCTCTGAGTCAAGATGTGTTGCCGACTCTCCATGCCTTCAGTTTTTCCAAAAATTCTATTTAAAAACGGGTAGTGGCAGATACTGAAATTCATTTTCCTCTTAAACACAGAAACATTGATTCTGACTACAGTTCACTTTGGTACAGTGAAACTAGTGAGGAAGAAAGTGGGTTTTGATTTTTGTTCCTCTGGCATCTAATAATGACTTTGCTTTCTAAGCACTTTGTCTTTTCTCAGCTGTTTGAGAGAGATTACATTGATAGCAGAGAGAAAAGACAACTGTAAATAGAAATAGGCAAGTGGTTACTAAGTAGTAGAACAGAGATTGTCAAACTTTCTGTAATAGAGTGGAAAATGTTGGTATGGTTGGAAGATAAGAGAAACAATTATGAACTTTAAAAGGTAATAATTAAATCAGGCCTTCTCTTCATCTTTTCTCTATTTGGAGAACATTTATTTGATTCCCCTCTTCAGCTCAAGGCTAGAGGGCATATATATTATTAAGACATTGCTCCCTTTTTAGTCAAGAGCAGAGAGATCCATTTGAAATCTGTATTATAATAGAGGAATAGAAAAATAATTGATTTGTTCAAATGGTAATATTGATGAAATCATCACTGAGCTTGCACTGAGGCATTGATATAGCAGAGTCAGGTACTCTACGAGTTGGTGAAGATGTTTTTACAGCAAGGCATAAAACAGGTGTCCGGCATTTTTTGATGATGCTTTTTCTTTCCCACTGTTGTGCTTAGCAGGATTTTAATTTTTTGTGATGTTGCCAGATTTGCTGTTTTTAGCATAACAGGTGAAGTAATCATCTGTTGTAATGTTTTATAGATCTCTTTGGAGATGAAATTACTAACAGAGCAGATGATTTGTTCATTATTTTGCTTCTAACTTTATTATGTAATCCTATTCACTCTTTCATGTGGAATTTTTTTAATGGAAGTTGAAATTTCAGTTGGCTTTTTTCCTGTGTAAGTTAAGTTGTTGCTAGTTTAAGCAGAAATTTGAGGAAACTTGATCAAAATGTTGGTAGTTTTCATGTCATGCTGAAACAATATAAAATCTTGATATGTCTTAATGTAGTTAATTTCTTTTGTGCTATCTGGAAGCAGTGATGTGTTACCCTGGAAAAGTTGTGTTGAAACAGTAGTGCCTTTACAAAACTTAAAAATCCGTTGCCTGTAAAGTCATGCTTATTATTATGCATATCAAGGAAATTCATATGTGCAGTGATAATTCCTTAAAGAAATTGACTTGCTAATTTTAATTCATTCCTGATGACAGAATTAAACAAATGACCTCTTTAAAATAATGAAGCAACATTTTATGGGCACTGGTGTAGGGTTAAATTTTGCAAATGTGTATCACTAAGGTTAAGAGTATAAAACTGTACTGGTTTCAGCCCTTACCATGGTAAAGTGGTAATATGCTGTATGGTAAGAAAATTGCTTGAAGCCTGTCTTGCATATCCTTAGTCCCGTAGAAAATCGTTCCAACTCTAAAACAGGTACAAGCTGCTAAGTATAAATAGAATTGTCACTGGATGATGTTGATTAGTGGTGCAGAAAATGAAAGTGCTGAATGATGTTGCACTGCTTTTCATAGGGCCTTGACTTTTAATGGGTGTCCTACAGACTGCTGTGCCTGATGTCTTGTCTTGCCTAAGACAAGATCCTGTCCTGCTGAGATACTGCTCTGTTAAGCATGGCAGATGATTGGTGTATTGTTGGCCAAGTGGGCTTGGGACTAATAAAGGCTTCTTAGCACCCTTTGCCTCCTAAATCCATGCCTGCTTTAAACTTTTTATGAGACTGTGCTTGCTTGAGTTTGATGACATTTATATTGTTTTTTAAAGTATGGAATTGATATGCTTTGTGATTCTGAAGTAATTTTCTTCATTCATTGAACTATGTAAGTTGTGTTAGCCAATAATAGCTTTTATATTTTTGGAGGGGGATTTTTTTTTCCAAGTCACACACAGGTACCGAGTTAACAGGTCTTGTACCTCAGCTCTGAAAAAGGAAAGAACTTACCTGTGAGAAATGCCTCTTAGTTTTCCAAATCTCAAAGAGTAATCTCTTTTTTTTTCCATTTCTCAGTTAATGGCGAGTCATCTGCCTCTGCACCTGAAGCTGGTAATTCTTCTGTCTCTGAGGCTCCGACAGGTTCACTCGAAGCTCCTGTGTCTTCAGCAGATTGCACTAATGATACAGCAGAACCTCAGTCAGCAACAGAAACAACTAGTTCTGAAAGCCACACTTCTGCATTACCTGTTGTGTCTGCTGGACTAGAACCTGCAGCTGCAACAGACTGTGCTCAGCCTAGTGCTCGGAACAGTATAGCAGCAGATGCAGCAAAGCCAAGGGAATCCTCCTCCACGCCAAGTGCATCTGTGGAACCTGTAAGACAGCAGCCTGGTAGTGCCAGTACAGAACCTTTGCCACCAGGGTATGTTGCTTTGATTTTTATGTTATCATTTTGTGTCATCTAAATGTGCATATAAAGAAACAGAAACTTAATTCTATACAGGGATTGTCAAATGAAGGTCAACTGCCTGAGATGGGGTTGTTTGATCTAAAATGGGATTTATACTGCTGCTATAACTGGCTACTCTTGTCCCAGAAAGTAACAACTGATAATTGATTTGCTGAGATGGTGTTGTGATCTTAACAGACAAACTCTTGGGCATTATGATGTGAAGACTTTTCATTTGATATTTTCAAACTTACTTGGGCTGTAATTTGTTTCTCTTTTGTTTCTTATACTATGAGAATGTAGTAGGGACCAAAGCACAGAGAAGTGAAAATTATTAGTAAATAAATGCTTGGATGTGCTTGCTGCATAAGAATAAATTCAATAATGTTATAGTTAAAAATAAGATTTGATGAATATGCTAAGAATAGCTAGAATATTTTAATTTTGCTAGATTGTTAGAAACTGCTTTAGTAGTCTTAAATACAAAATTAAAAATCTGCTTAGACATTAAAGGAAAATGCAGTACATGCTCAAATATATATACATAAGATAGATCTTAACATTTTTTATACATGCTTTCATGTTGGGGTGAAAAGATACTTTCAGTCCAAATTAGAAATACTGACATTTCCATAATATTGCAAATATTAACTATTTTGGCATTTTCTCATCACAGAAACTGTTTCTTAACCCAAAGTGTATATACCCTGTGTCATTGTAGCTCATCTTTCAGAGAGCCTGTCTTATACCTGCTCCCTGTGAAGAAGGTTCAGTAAGTTATTAGTGATACTTCACTAGAGTTTCTGCAGTTAGATAAACATGAAAACAAACATTTTAAAAGATAGAAGTATTGTATATAAATTGTGGAAGAGTTACTTTGTATTTAATTTTTAGTTGCTCTGTCCTTATAGGTGGGAATTCTTTCCACACATTCTTTTTTTAATTAATTACATGCTTTCCCGCTGAGGACAGGGTCATGAGTTCCAGGCATAGTGCACACTATGGCCAACTGCATTTCATCATCATTCCCTGATCATGTTTCTGTGGAGTTTCTATTTGGTGGTTACCCACCCCTCTCTCCCCTTCCTCTTATCACCCCCCAGCCTAACTGAGTCTCCATTATGTTGAGACCTAAGAACTCTGTAAAATACTGCTGCTCCTCTCTTCTCATATGGAAATCTTAACATATAACCTATTTAATTGCAGAAAAATGTTTGTAGTTTTATACAAAGCTCCACCATAGTGAGGAAATGCACATCCAATCCTATGAGTAGCAGACCAGGTGTTCTGCTTACATTTTTAGGAGCTAATTAAATGTTTTGTAAGAAAAACAAATACATATCAACTGCAGACAAGCACTTCAGCTTTTCACCTAATGTTTATCCTGGTTTCCTCTCCATTTTTAAGTACTTTTATTGCATTATGGTAGTTCTCAGCATCATGAAACTTCAGCTGTTGATAATGTTTGGTCTTGGCTCCATTTTCAATGTAAGATTGTTTTGCGAAAAGAAGTAATCCCCAGGGATATTCGATACAACATTTACTAGGAAATAGAAACACAGGAAAGCCATCTGATAGCACACACTTCAGGTTCACTCTGAAAGATGCTGTTTGTTGGAAATAGGGAACAGAGCTTCAAAATGTAAACACTCTCATTTTTTCAGAGGCATGAACTTGGAAATCCAAAGAATGCATCTCTAAGTACTTTTGGAGTGAGATTGTTTTAGTGTCCAAGCATTGAGCAGATAATTAATTGATTTTGTTCTCATCTTAAATATAATAGGAAAATGCTTGTGAATATTGATGTATGCTCATTATGTGCTAAGTCCTTTAGAGAAGTCTTTATGGTGGTATCAGTTCAAGAGGAAGCAACTTATCTGTATTCTGGGTGTGAATTTTCTTTGCTGTCCTAGAATGGGTTTTGGACCATGGTATTTTCATTCAATGCCAAGGTACTTTTTTGTCTTAGTGGGAAGTCCCTAGGAAGTATTTTCACCTTGACTTAGGTGCAAGTCTCTTTGTCTTGAAGGTGGGAGCAAAGAAAGGATCCTCATGGTAGAACCTATTATGTTGATCACAACACACGAACTACAACGTGGGAAAGACCACAGCCCTTACCTCCTGGGTAATGTAGATTTTTTGAATTAAATATGATAAATGTACTATATTTTTGTTTGTTTGTTGCTGGAAACAAACAGCAGCTCATCAAAACTGTATTCTGCATCATATATTAAGAAATTCCAGCTTTCCTTTAATTATATTAATTGCAGCTATTTTTACAGGAATGTTGATACTGGAGATGTCACTAGTTTTGATCACTTGTTCAAGTACAGCTACTAAAGTATTTTGTTCTTCCTTTAAAACTTAAGCATGAAATAATGCATGTTTGATCACCTTTATTTAGGTGGCACCACTAAGTGTAGTGCACCCTCAGATTTCCCAGCAAAGTGTGTTCTATGTGAAATCTACCAACATTACTTGCAGTCACAGGAGTTACAAAGTTAAGAATGAGGCAACAGAGAGCTGAGCAGGCAATTGCTTGAAGTCTGTTTGCTCATTGTGGTTGTTCTTCTACCAATTAAGTTGTGCTTTTGTGTCCTTTAGAAATTAAAATCATGCCTGTGACTTCAGTAGTTCATTCAAGTACCACCTAGGAATTTAGCATAAGGAGAAAATTCGTTAGTAACCCTACTGAAAGAATTAGCTGTTAGCATTTGTGTTTCTTGAAAGCTGGGAAAGAAGAGTTGATGATCGTGGGAGAGTTTACTATGTGGACCACAACACCAGAACGACAACGTGGCAGCGGCCAACAATGGAGTCAGTGAGGAACTTTGAGCAATGGCAATCTCAACGGAATCAACTGCAGGGAGCTATGCAACAATTCAACCAACGATACCTCTATTCGGTAAAGTGTACAAAATTTAGAAATTAGTACAGAGGCATAGGTATACTTTTTGGTTTTTAACTTTAGAAAAAGTGATTTTATAACTGTTCAATCATTTATGTTAGAAGACGTTTTGCATCAGTAATTTGGATTCTGATTATTTTGAAAAAAAAGTTAAAAATCATCCTTGGAAGTAGAAAGTACTCCCTTCTGAGTTTCTGAGTTTGTTCCCCAACTGGAGCTTTGTGTACTGCATTTTTGTAAGACTTTTAATGCCAGTAGTAAGAGGTGAAACTAAATCAGTCCCTTAAAATGAAAAGGAATGTAAACACTTTTGAACATTAAATAGCCTTCAAAACTGTTTACCTAATTAGGAGTCCTTCACTAATACAAGTGGCAATTCTTCTACTTTGAGCTTACTTGGAAGGTTGTACATCTGGTTCAGCTTTGGAATTTCCTACATGGTTTTCCGTTTCCCTCAGATAGTTGCTTACCTCTGTCTGAAGAAAATAGCTTCAAAGAGGATGTTTCTTGAGTCAGATTTTCACATCTGTGGCAGGGTAAATAGGCTAGTTGTTTCTAAAGTGTTGACAACGATGTTGCCTGTGCATCCATGGTGCCTGTGTGTCACTGTCACTCTAAACAGTGTACTTTAAGAATTGTGCTTAGCTTCTTAAAAAAAGTATCTGATCCCAGAGACTTTGTAACTGATCTATAGCAAAGCTGGAGTGTTTTAAAGAGGAAACCATAGAAGTAGAAGTCTCAAACAGCTTCATGGGAATAGGACTCTATGCATGTGCAGACCTAATTTGAATTTGATGGATGGACTTTATTCACACACCCCTCTGAAGTAAAGGATGCTGCAGCATTACATTTAAAAGTTCTCAGCCTCTCTTTATTGAATTAGACATTGTATCTTGTCACTTGCAATAGCAAAAACATGCATCACCACTAATTTTCTGAGCTCTCAGAGCTGTGCATCAAATTCAATTTGTTTTATGCAATTAGAGAAAAGTAGAATGGCCAAGGCTGGAAGGGACCTCTGAAGGTTATTTGATCCAATGTCCCTCCTCAGACAAGGCTCCTGCAGCCAGCCATCCAGAACTTGTAGATCAAGGATGGAGACTCCACAACCCCTCTGGGAAACCTGTGCCAGTGCTTGGTCACCCTCCCAGTAAAAAGTGTTTGCCGATGTTTAGAGGGAACCCTCCTATGCTTCAGTGTGTTCCCATTGCCTCTGGTTTTGCCACTGTGAACCAGTGAAAACACCCTGGCTCCATCCTTCTTGCACCCTCCTTGAGGTACTTACACACACTGGTAACTCCTAATGCAAATCCAAGAATCACAGCTGAAGCACATTGAGCCAAAAACTCTTGCTGACCAACTTTGTGTACTTGTGTACTTCTTTGATCAGTTGCATAAAACATCTGAGAAAACTCTCTCTTTTCTGATGCCATTTTTTTTTTTGAGCTAGATTTATTCTTTAAGGAACAATGTATTTTTACAATTAAATTATGTTGATTCCTTCATTAAATGATAACCCTTACTGAAAACCACAGACCCATTTCTTAAAATGTCTTATCTGACCTTAGAATCATTAAATGAGGATTTATTAGTGAGACAGAATATACCTGAAGGAAGAGAAAACTTGACTGTTTGCATCTCTTTAGAATTCTGTTTTCTAAGTATTATATCTGTTGCACAGGTAGAATTCACAGTTTATTGAGGGGGGAAAATTGTAATTATCTTGAAGAAAGAGTATTTGGTTTTTACTTAAGTGTGCTTTTGTATACTTTTCTTCTAGAATAGATAAGGTCAAACTATAGCTAGCTTTTCATGCTCTGGTGACATACCAGAACTCTGCCTATATAGCAGTTTGAGTGAGATTGTATTTTATTTTTTGGGAAAAAGTAGATGAATACTTTCAGTTAGAGAAAGTTTCAATTATCTTTTATGGTCAAAGCTAAATTATGTAAAGGAAGAAAAGTAGATGGGGTATAGTTATAATTACTTTCATTTTACCTGGATTAATTTATTGTAGTCATTTTGGAAGTGAATCTGCCTGGACTTTCAGTGTGTTCTGTTAAATATACAGCTCTGTGTGGCCAGCAGCCACAGAGAGATCCTTGAACCCATTAGGAAGGTTGGAAGTATCTGAATTGTGCCACCATTCAGTTCTCTGGCAGACAGCATTTTGCTTTTTTGCACTATTCTTTTTTTTACACTCACCACAGAGAAGTCTTTGGTTAGAGGGTCATTGTGATTGTGTAGTCTCCTAAAGCAGCAAAGACTTACTGCATTTGCTGCTGAAATAACTATAATTCTCTGTTCATGTGCAGTAGCTGGTGGCTGGAACAACTACGCAGCTCAGTTTTGAGTGTAACTTAGTGCATTTCCTTCTGATCCTTGATCTATTTCCCCTTCAGAGAAAAAAATATCATCGGTTTGTTTTGCCTGATTTTGCTGCTGTAAGCTCCTTAGTTCATTTGACATTTTTGTATTGCCAATACTATATAAACAGTATTAGTTCCTAAGACACTATTTGGAAAACATAACTTGGGCATAGCTTGGTTCCCCTATATCAGAATTCCATTCTGCGCCCACATACACTGAAAGTTAGTGTCCACAAATTTCAGGGGTGGTTGCTTTTAATTATAAATTACAGCATGAATCCTATAGTCTGTGAGATTTCTGCCTTTTGTTTGTATTTTTCTCCATGCTTTGTATTTCTGGGAGCTACTTGGGGACTTCTGCAAGGTTACAGTATATTATGAGCTTAGCATGCATTTACATAATAACATAATTCCTTTTTTTCCCCCCTTTTAGCCTTACTCTAAATTGGTATAATTTTGCCCATCCGCATATGAATGCAGCTGCATTTAAAAAAGAAAATTACAAAATTTGAAAATAGCCAAACATCCAGGGAAGTTATCATGTATTGAGGAAGTAAAACCCCCTGTGCTGGCAGTAGTCACTATGCTTGGAAATGTTTATTATGGTAAAATGTATACCTAAGCAAGAACTTTGTGCTTATCTGCTGATACATGCTTCCTCAAAACTTCTATGAACACTTTGTACAACTGCTCAAGTTTGCTGTAGGAAGGGAAAGAGAGATTACATTGGGTTGGAAACAAGTGTGCAAAGCATATTTTATTATCATATAATCTAATTTTCTTTGCAAAACCAGATTAAAAATGGCATGATGGGCTTTTTTGTTGTGTAATGAATAGCCTTCAGGACTAGAGGTAATCTTAAAACACACTGAGAAAATAATATGAATAGTGTTTGCCCTAACTGGAAGTCCTCTTGTTTTTAAATAGGCTTCGATGTTGTCAGCAGAAAATGATCCTCTTGGGCCTTTACCACCAGGCTGGGGTGAGTTAATTAGCTGTGGATTTCAGGTGGTGGCTGTTACTGAAATTTGGAATGCAGTTGTTGTATAGTGGATTTTTTTCTTTTTTTCCCTTAGAAAGGAGAGTGGATTCAAATGATAGGGTGTATTTTGTAAATCATAACACAAAGACAACACAGTGGGAAGACCCTCGAACTCAAGGGTAGGTGTGTATAATGACTGTGCAGATACAGAAGGTCTTACTTAATTATTTTATATCATGATATGGGGGAAAAGCACTGCCTGCAATTTCTTTTGCAGTTTACAAAATGAGGACCCTCTTCCAGAGGGCTGGGAAATCAGATATACCAGAGAAGGTGTCAGATACTTTGTTGATCATAATACAAGAACCACCACCTTCAATGATCCTCGTACTGGGAAATCTTCTGTGTAAGTGAGAAATTAAATATATTTTTGAATTTTTTACCTTGTTATAGTTTTAAAGTGAACTTTTCTCATACTATAAAATGATCTACACTTTTAGCTGGAATTGCTCACTAAATTATGAACAGGCTTTTGTAATATAAATTTAATATATTTTTAAATTTTAGTTGTGACTATATCTATGTCACGCTTTGCTGTACTGCTCTGATGTTCAATAGTTTTTATACATTTTTGAAATACCAAGATTGTAATAATTTTATTAATAGAGAGGAGAAGTGAGGTAAACCTGAATAATGAACTAATGTAACTAATAGTTATATTTTTTAAGAAACAGCAAATGATCATTATAAGTATTGCTTATAATGATACACACTGTAGCAACAGTAATGTCTAAACTAAGTACTACTAAATACTTCTGAAAAAATTTGCATGCAAATCTTCTTTTATATATTTTGTTTAGAAGTTTTGACCCAACCTATAGTAGCTTTCTTAATATCTTTTTTATGGGGTAGGGTTTACTTCTGACAACATGGTGATGACTTTTCATTCAATGAGCCTGTAGAGTGTTGCACTAGGAAGTCCTGTGCAGGTTCCAGAAGAAGCTGAATTTATAAAGGCTGACTTAGCAGTCTTTCTCTCAGTGAAGATGATAAATTAGGTCTCTTCTTTATATGACTTGTACTTTTTACAGGTTTCATAGGTATTTGATATCCTCTTGATCTTTCATCTTTCTATCAAGTTTGGTAAATTGACTTGCCAAAAAAAAGGGTGAGGGATGATGGAAAGGAAGACTGGTGCTCCAAACCACCAGCTGCATTTGATCCTATCTTACAATAACAATTTTTGTGTATTTTTGAAATCTTCATGCTGTTGTTTAGCATTGAAAGTATTATTTGATGTCTGCATGCTTAACGTATTTCAAATATGTTTCCTTACAGAAATAAAGGGCCACAGATTGCTTATGAACGTAGCTTTAGGTGGAAACTTGCTCATTTCCGTTACTTGTGTCAGGTACTGATTTAGTAATTATTTACTTACTGAAATGATTTGAGTTTTTACGTATGAATGTGCTGCCTGTTAATGTTATTGCCTTATGATTGCAGTCCAATGCCCTGCCAAGTCATGTGAAAATCAATGTATCCAGACAGACTTTGTTTGAGGATTCCTTCCAGCAAGTAAGCCTGCAAAAATGATTGTGTTTGTTTATCAAGACAAAGCAGAAGAACAAAAATGGCCATAGCCACTTCAGACTAAGGGTCCTTCAGGCACAGTAATCTTCCCCTGTTATTAGCTAGTGGGGGTTTCTTAGGGAAGACTGTAAGAACAGAAGAATTGTATATATTACTTTTATCATATGATCTTTCATTTTCCAGCTGTTTACAATTGAAATGCTTCTTGAGTTTCAAGTGGTTTCTGGGTATTTTAATAATCCTCAAGGGATTTCTCTTCTGTGAGCTTGTCTGTGTTCCTCTGGTGAACTTTTTGTATCTACAGCCTCCTGTGGTGAAGTTCCATAGCTTAACCTACTGTGGTATCAGCCACATTGGATTTGCTTTTCTGATTCCTGTGTGTGTTTAGATACATTACAACATGTTGTTTTCTCCAGTTAAAACTGGTGTCCTGCTTTGTCCTTCAAAGATTAAATCTGTGTGATTAAAGCTTACAGTCCTTGAGCTCTTAGAGTCTGCAGCCAGTGTATGATGAAAATTCTTGCTGCTGTCACCACATCAAGACCTCTTGGCAGGGATTCTCTATAAGTAAAAAGTATACTATAAATGAAAGTATATTGAATTTATTCTGGATTAAGGTATTTCTTTTAGTGATTTCCCTAAACCCAAAAATCATATATATCAGATGAAGTGCCTTTTTGCCTGTTTTCCTTTAATAATGACTGCCTTAGGAAGAGTGTAAGAACAGGGTACCCATACAGCAATACTTTTCAGATATTCCTTCCACTTACTAGCAGTCTGCTGCTCAAGGATTTTAAATTAAATCCAAGTTGGTATTTGTGTGTGTAGTTCATTGATTGCATGCTCCATGAGATGGTGTACTTGCTTTTCAAATCTGAGCAACATTTGACATATGTATCATTTCTGTATCAACACTAAATTAAATTTGAATGAATGATGTAGTGACAATGCATAATTTATAACTTATTAATTTATTTTTTTAATAGATTATGGCATTAAAACCCTATGATTTGAGGAGAAGATTATATGTTATATTTAGAGGAGAAGAAGGATTGGATTATGGTGGCTTGGCAAGGTAAAAGAAATTTGCTTTAGTTTAGTTTTGCTTTTAGTTTTTAGTTTTTTAATAGCACTCTAGCCTTGATTTCTCTTGCAGTCTGATCCTAGGTACCTTTTTAGTCCCCCTAAATGTATTAAGGAGGTGGAACTGGCAGCACTGGCTATTTTTACAGGTTATAACTTCACATTGGTAAAACTATGGTCTCAGTTGTTCAGTTCTTTGACAAAGAGTGATGTTTAAATTGGAATGAAATTAATTGCTCCAGACTGAGTTATTTCAGAAACTTTCTGTCAGAAAGTTCCATTTTCCTAGAAGTGGGGACTGTGGGAAAATAAAGTGTTCTGCTTATTTGGAAAAATGGCAAACAGCAGATTGGGGCTGATAAGAACGGAAAGGAATTAAACCGAAGGAGAGTAGTGCAGGCATGAAGGAACAGCAGACAGATCATGTCAGCTCCACTGGAATGTGAAACAGCTGGAGTATGAGTTTTTCTAGAATCTGAACTGGAACTCAGAGGGGAAAAATCTGATAACAAGAAAAACACGAAGTTTCATTTCTTGGCCACAGAGATTACAACCACTGACTACTGCTGCCAGTTACCTGAATGAAATGTTACTGCTAGGATAAAAAATTCAGTACTATTGTATATCCAGGGAACTGGGAGAGGTTATAGGTGATAGAATTTTTCTTGTCAGGTTGTTTTTTGGTTTTGGTTTGTTTTTTTAATGTAAAAATGTTCTGTTTTGGTTTTGTTCTGGTTTTATGTTGCTTCCTGTGTTAAAATAGAATTCAATGAACATGTGTACTATTTATAAGTAAGGAAGCTTGCCTCTGAAGGTTGAGCTTCTTTGGGTATGTGGTGTTTTGCTTCTGATTACATTATCACATAGACTTTTGGGGAGGGATTGCAGGAGGAATTCAATTTTTGCTTTGCAAGGGTTTTGTTTGGTCGATGTCCCTATTGTAAGAGCTGTAGGCATAGGATGGGAACCAGGACAGTTCACGTAGCCTTTTCTGTAGAAATTAAGTATTCCAAAGAAAAGATATTAGAATGATTTAACTGCAGTTTTTTAATCACAGAAAATAGGAGAATAAATAAATAAATAAAAAATAAATAAGTAGTGTAATTTCATAGTTTCATAGTTACTTAAGTCTTGCCCAAGATTTTGTATGTCACACTGAGAACCAGCCAGGATCTCATTGTAACTTGAGCTGAGAATTCTTAAGTGACGCTAAAGAAATGTTCATGTACTGACTAATGAAATACTGCATTAATACAAATACAGATCAGCTGTCTCTCAGCAGACTAAATTCAGTGTTCCCTTCAGATTTTTACCTTGCATGTAGCAGGACCAATCTGACATTATGCCCTGTGGCAAGTTTTAGCTGCTGATGTGAAAAATGCATTGCTCCCACAACTACTTGTTAATGACTGATTTAGTTAATTCCTCCCTTGTTATCTGACTTTGTTCTAATTTAAATGCCTATTAAATTTGATGTTTCTATGTAGTTAATGTAATTGTCTCACTGTGAAACTTGCCTAGATTGCTGTACAACATTCTTGTGCTTACTGGAAGATACATGGAACTCTGTTAGGGTTATTGGATCCTAGCTGCCTTTCTCTGTTCACTCTTCCTACTTGGCCTTTGAGTTGGAAGTGTATCATTGTGAATCATGACCCATGACTTGAGTTTCACAGCACTGGTAGGAGAAACATACTAGCAAACCTCATTTCTATTCCTTGATCTTGAGTAAATACAGGGATAGAAGAGATGCCTCTTAAATGTGACAGCTGAAAGGCAGTCAGAATAGAATTCAGTCCCTAAAGTTATCATGGGATAGACTTTTAGCTTTTTTATGTCACTCAGCCTGGTTACTTAGTACCAAACATTTAGTGCCTGATACAGAACCTCCTGAGTGTGTATGACTCTTCTGAGGTCTCTGCAAATACTGTAAAGCAAAAATATTATAAAAATCACCTATCTGAACACTGAAATACGAGATTCTGGTATTATTTCAGATCAGTTGAGTTGAAAACAATTGAAGTGGTGAAAAACATGTATTCATCTAACCCCAGCAAAAAGATACTTTTACACTGTCATGTCGTGTAGGCTTAACCAATGCATGGTAATTTGTTAAACTACAGTAACTCAGTGTGTGTTTTTCTGTCAGACTGGAAAAGCAAATAAGGTGTGCTGAGGTTTCAATTTATTTGTTTTGTTTTATCTAAGTTGTTTATAATAAGCATGGAATAATCTGTGTTTTTTTTGAGTAAAGATGTGAGTTGTAGACAGTAAAGTAGGCATGAGGAGGGTAAATGCTGTGTACTAGTTGAGGCAAGGACTGTATAAGAAAAAAATGTTACTGAGAGGCAGCTGAAACCTGTGCTGTGAGGGTGCTTTCAAGGTGAAAATTTTAACTACAATTTCTAAACTTTGGAAACCATGACTTTCTAACATTATTTGGTTTGATGATTAATTGTCTATATTTAAGAAGTGTATAATACCATATATTATTCTGTGATTCTAATACAACACTATTTATATTATTTTTCAAAGTTTGCATATATTTTGACCATTTTGCTAGTTACCTAAGGGGAATGGTGATAAACATCTGTATTTGATGTTTTTTATGTGTATACATGTTTTTTTTTCCTTAGAGAATGGTTTTTCTTGCTTTCCCATGAAGTACTGAACCCTATGTACTGCCTATTTGAATATGCTGGCAAGAGCAACTATTGCCTGCAGATAAATCCAGCATCAACAATCAATCCTGACCATCTTTCATATTTCTGTTTCATTGGGCGCTTTATTGCCATGGTAGGTTAGATTTTTAAGGTTTTATATTTGCTGTAGCTATACATTTACTCCTGAACAGTATTTGTTTGTACAGTTACTAAAGGTTATATTAATCTCATAGAAATGGAAGATTAAGGCATATAAGTTTATTGAGCCAATTCCCTGAGAGTTAAGTCTCTTACACATTCCTGTTTCCTGGGAGAGTGATGAAAGTTAATATGACATTCAATATAATATTTTATTTTCATCAATTGGATGTGTGTACTTCATGCAAATTGCGCTTTGAGTGTCTGAATACTGATGCTCTGAAAATTGTGACTTATATTTTGTGAAAACAGCTCCTCAGTTGGACTTGGTACACCTTAGTGCGTTTGAAAAAATGAGCTAGAATGTTTTGCAGAGTACACTGAGCCTTAATTTAAATGTAAATGCTTGGATACCAAAGTCAGATACTGTGGAGACCAAAAGCTGTCAGGAAGCTGATTCTCTGCCATCAGATTTCTCTTGAACTACAAGCTGATCAGTCATGTTGTATCATTTCTTCTGGTATTGCTGAGTTGGTCTTCTATGGTGACTCCTGTTCTGTCACATTTCTTTCCTTCCATGTAGTGATACAGTCATCTTTCCACATAATCATCATGTCTACAGGTAGTCCTCAGCAACACCCCTGAACATGGTGAATAGTGAAACCAAAAAGAGTTCATACTGAAGAAACAATTATTGCCTGATGTTGTTCAGGCTTTTTGTATGAAATTAGAACAAATACAAGCCAAGGGTAACATCAATGAAAAAATACTTTCAGACTTAAAATAAATTAAGTTTAGGTGGTTTCTTAGTTCTGCTTTTCTTATAGATGTTTCTTGAGAAATTATTCAGTTATGACGATAACATCTCTGATTTCAAGAGTTTATGGCCGAGTTCACAATTTTTATGCCATCATGAAAATTTATCTCATTGTGTTAACACTTTCAATAGGCTGCCAACTTTTTTCTTTATTTTAGAGTCCTCAGCAAGTTACAATGCCACTTAGAAGGAAGACATGATAAAGCCAATTATGTGCTAGAGCTGTTGTTTCTTTTAGTTGGTGATTTTTAATCTTGTGTCTAAGAAATAGTAACTTTAGGACAGCTATTTCATAACAGTAGAGATCATAGTAAAAAATCTTAATTAAAGTAATTATTGTAATTAAAAGACAGACTTTTATTTCCTGAGGTATATATGTGTTAATATTTTAAATTCTCTAAGTGGGGCGAGAGAGACCTGTGTAACAGTGCCTGATGTGCAAGGTTTCAGTGTATTCATGGTTTATACTGGATGGGATTTTCTGCAGTGCTTCCTGGGATACCCTCTAGTGGCTTAAGATAGCTCAGGTAATAATGTAACTGCAAAATGCAGTTGCAGTTTCTGTTCTTCTCACAGTTCTAAAATAGTAGTGAGTTTTTTAGTTTTAAGTACTGAAGTAACCACAAATGTTTTCAACTGAAACAGGATTAAACATAAAGAATACACATCTTGCTTCGTAATGAAAACCTGTCAAATGAAGTTGGCTGAGGCAACTTTTATATTTTGCTCTAAGATTACCGTACACATTAAATAAGGTGATTTTAAGAACTTAATTTTGCAAAAGCAGAAAATCATATGCCCAGATGCTGTACTTGACATTGAATTTCTATCAGGTCACCCTCCCATGAGAAGAGTAGACTAGCTTAAAAGTAAATAAATGTAGAAATAAAAAAATAAAGGCCTCTAAGAGAACCTCTTTAAGTTCTCCTTAAGCAGAAAAAAATGCATGCTAGACTAAGCCTAAAAGGGGGAAATTAAGTGGGGAAAAAAGATGGAGCCTAGAGGAAATGGGCTGTTAATTGGCTCTTCATCTCACAAAATTTCAGATGTGAAGAAAGAAGCAATGAATGCCATACATGGCCTATGTTTAGGATGATTTTTTTAAAGAAATATTTTAGTGAAGAAAGTGGACTTGAAAAAGCTGAGGGGGAAAAAAGGGTTTCAGGGTTATGGTTGTGCTCTGCGAGCTCTCAGATGCACTGAGTGCAGAGGTTAACACTGTGTGTGTGTGTAACGCTATGCTTCAGCACTAGAAATCAGCTTTCTAATTCTATAAATCAGTGTGGTGACAAGTGTGAACAAGTTTTGGGTTTGTTTTTTTTTTTCAGTTTCGTGGAGAACTCAGTTCCTCAGTTCTGTTACTCACCTATAAAAAAATGTGATTCCCAAAGCTCTTTCTTACAAGCTGCAGTAGCATTCTGTAATGGATGATGTTGCTGGATGTATGTATGTAGTAAAAAATGGCAATAGTACTCAAGTAGGATCAAATATTATGATCAAGTAGGATAAAATAGCACAATTATGCCTATTATTATGCCTATTCACATAATGAAGTGAAGAAAGGATGAAGTGCTTTTATAAGAAGTTTTTTTAATCAAAGAATTTCTAAGTTGTAATAACGTATGTTTGTATAAATTCTGTCAATTTTTTTTTTTTTTTGCTTCCCATTTAATTTAATGTTTTGTTCTTTATAAATACGGCTTTATAAAGCTGGTTACTACTGTTTGGTGCTTTTTTATTATTTGAAGGAGGAAACGCAAAAAAACCACTTCAAGTCCAGAAACACTTCAATAATTCAGTAGTTCAATAACAACTAAACATATTCTTCTGTTTAACAGGCATTGTTTCATGGGAAATTTATTGACACTGGTTTTTCTCTGCCTTTCTACAAACGAATGCTGAGCAAAAAGCTTACTATTAAGGACCTAGAATCTATTGATACTGAATTTTACAACTCTTTAATTTGGATAAGGTTTGTAGTTCATTTTTTTGTGTGTGTCTTTGATATTTTATAGATTTTTTTGTTTATATAGAATTCATTACAATATTTTTTTTATTTTCATCCAGGGATAATAACATTGAGGAGTGTAACTTGGAAATGTACTTCTGTGTGGATATGGAGCTCTTAGGAAAAGTAACCTCACATGAACTAAAATCAGGAGGTTCTAATATCTTGGTAACTGAGGAGAACAAAGAAGAATATATTGGGTAGGAATGTGTAAATGCTGAAGAAAGTGTTCCATATTTCTTCTGTTGCTCTAATCTTTTTTTGACATGATAGTTTTACTTGGTTTGTTTTTGTTTTGTTTTTTTTTTTCTTCCCATGTTACTAATTCTTGTGGTTGTTACTGAAATGGTATCTTGGTACATGTTGCTATCTTGATACACAATCGCTTGATACAAAAAGAGACCATGTGGGGAGATGACCTGTCAAGCTCTTACATGTACAGTGAGAGAACAGGTGAAACTGAAATGAGTAAGCCTATTTTCAGTAACTTCAGGTAACAAATCCAGCTAGAGGGAAGATACCTATTTAACAGAAGATTCTAAAATTGTTTAGAACTTTGCTCTAAATGTGGAAATGGAAATTCAGAATGGTGTGTAACATGCTGTGACTTCAGCTGTTGTTTTTAAACTCTTTCTGCTGCTCTTTTCTACTTATTTCCTAATTTTATCACTGCCCTTTTTTTCTGAACCTCTGTTTCTGATCTGTCTATTCAGTGATCTCAAAAGCAGATGTTCACAGACCCTTTTCTGTGATACAGTGTATGTCCAGTGCTGCAAATAAAGTTTCCATTTAAATTCTTGGTCTTCAGTTTCTGAGAGAAATGTAGTGTATATATACATATATGTATATACACACATGTATAATATATATATATTCTATTGTATATAGATAAATTAAGGTTAATAATAATATTTATTTTTAACTGGAATGGTAATCTAAGTTACATCTTGCTACTTTAGTATTACTTGAGTTTGAAGATTTGTGATAATATAGTATGGTAGGTTCCTTATAGTTTATGGAATCGAACAGTGTAAGAAGTAAATCTTGAGGGATTCTTACCTGATAGGAACACACACACAATCCTGTGTTTGAACTTCTTCATGTTGAATGCATAATTGATATTTAATTCGTTTGGTTTTGTTCTACCCCAGGCTAATGGCAGAGTGGCGATTTTCTCGGGGAGTTAGAGAACAAACCAAAGCTTTTCTTGATGGTTTTAATGAAGTAGTTCCTCTACAATGGCTACATTATTTTGATGAAAAGGAACTGGAGGTGAGGTTTTTTATCCAACATTTTTACCTTTTGCAAAGGTAATACATATGGCGAGATTAAATGGATAGGTCAGCTTGAATCTCTTGTCTGTGCATGCTGCATTTGATAGCTTCTGGAACATGGAGAATTTATTAGGAGCAGTGAGATTAAATCATGATAAAATTGAATCAGTATTTTGAATCAGTGTTATGTGGTGTTCAGCATTAAAATGTGGTTTTGAAAGTATCTGTGAAAGTATGTCAGATCACTGATGGGTCTCTGAGACACAGACTTTTTTCCCTCTCTGGTAGATGGGTAAAATTATCATGTAACAGATGACACAGAAGCTGATTGTAGTGTATAGTGATTGCTTGGTATCCCATACACAAAGGTTCTAGGGTTCTTACATTTAAAGACAGAAAGCTGGAGCAACCAACTGTTTGAAACTGATCTTTGCAGATCCTCAGTATGTAACCCAAAGGCTGGTAACAGGCACTGCTTGCATGCTCCATGTTTACTGAACAATCAGCCTGCCCTGTGTTCTCTCTTGGGGTCATGACTTGGGAGTAGGGACAACAGGCTCTGTAGTGTTGTGCTCATTTATTTCTGTGTGACTTGCCAAGGTTCCCTGTATGTAATGAGCAGTTTTCTGAAACCTTCTTAAGTTAAATGGGAGGGTTTTTTCTAAGAAAAGGCTTTGCTCAATCTTACTCAGTGTTCAGTTTTGTAGAAGGCTTTGCCTTTAGAACCTTAGACTTTCATTGCCTCTTGTAATGAATACTTTTCAGACTTACACTTTGCAGTATGTTTTATCTTTATTAGTAGTAGCAGTAGCAGCAATGTAATCATCATCATTTTGGAATATGAGGCGAGGGTTTAATGGAAAGAGTAATCTCCTCCTTAATATAAAAATTTCTCTTATGGGAAAAGTAGTATCTTTTACTATTGAGCTATTAGTTGGAAGATATCAAGTTTCTGGTATTCAGTCTTTCAGACCACTTAAATACATACACAAATTTTGGAGTAGCTCTGTAAACTTTGGATAAAGGGAAATCTAATTGTGTAGTAAAATGAAAAAAATACCAGTTCTTTTTTTGGAGCAAAAACTTTCATTTTTGTTACTGTATCTCATACAAAAGAGAAAAGACTTCTAATTTATGTGTTTAATGTGAAGAAATCATTCTCTTTTCTAGGTTATGCTCTGTGGTATGCAAGAAGTTGATTTAGCAGACTGGCAGAGGAACACTGTTTATCGTCATTACACAAGGAATAGCAAGCAGATCATATGGTTCTGGCAGGTATGTTAATCACAGTTCTGACCTCTTTAGGTTTTGTTTTGGTCTGTAGCACAAATGACATGTGGAGTGAAGGGCCATCCAAATGAAGGTTCTTACAGCTCCTTTTCTTTTTTCTTTTCAGAGAAGGAAAGGAGGATTACTGGTCTTTAGGGAGGATCCTTTAGGGTGAGAAATGGCAGACAGATACACACATTACATTTGGGTGCCAGCTTACAAATATTTTCTTCTGTATGTTGTCCTTACTGATTATTTAATGAGGCCTTTTTTAATCTGAGCAGTGATTTACCTTCTTAATGTTCTCATATGTAGTATACTTGTACATCTTCACTTTCCAGTACCTGAAGGGAGCCTACAAGAAAGATGGAGAGGGACTTTTTACAAGAGCATGTAGCGACAGGACAAGGGGAAATGGATTAAAAAAGAGGGTAGCTTTAGATAAGATACTAGGAGAAGTTCTTTGCTGTGAGGGTGGTGAGGCACTGGAACAAATTGTCCAGAGAAGTTGTGGATGCCCCATCCCTGGAGGTGTTTGAGGCCAGGCTGCTTGGAGCACAGAGCAACCTGGTCTAGTGGAAAGTGTTTTTGCCATGGCAGAGGGCTGAAACTAGATGATCTTTAAGGTTTTTTCAACCCAAAGCATTCTGATTCTGTGATCTAAAAATGCCACATAGTACTTTTGATTATTGTCATATTAACTGTTCTAGTGTAGCACTGAATAATCTTCACACCCATTTCAATGAATTTGGCTAAGAAAAATCCTGAAATACTATTCAGGCTCACAGTTTCTATGAATTTTCCTAAAGAGAAGTCAGACCTAGGGTCTTCCTATCTTATGAAAAAATCACCATTTAGAGATGCTTAGACTAAGTTTCTCTGGGAAAGTGATGCAAATCAATTATTTCCTATTTATATTGTAAAATGTGATGATACTCCTTTTTAAGATGCTTTGTACTGAAAGAATCTAAAGAAGTTTAAGTATCAACATTTATATGCAATTTTTCCGAGTCAAAATTCTAGGTATATTAATGCCCCGTCTCTTACGGAGATGTTCTCCATCTCTGCTCTGTTTTCTTCCTCTTCCTTTCCCAGTGAATTTCCTGACAAAGTGATGCAGCTGTTATGGATGGGTTTTCTCTCACTGAGACTTGCACATACATGGAATATTTAGTCTTGAAATAGCAAGAGTCTGTGGCTAGACTAGTGCTGTGTCTAATAACAATGGCAGTAGTCTTCATAAAAAGCACTGGCATGATTTATATTTTAGTGTAGCATAAAATAGGTAAGGATTCTTATTTGCTTTTCCCAGCCTTCACATTGTCATGGATGACAGGGCAAATAATCTGAAATCACTGTTCTCCCTCCACCCAATTTTGCTAAAGTCAAGAAATGCAAACTCGTAGCAAGGTGGTGTATTTTTAAATGGAATTAGACTTTTTCAGCCATCTCATGGGGTTTTTGTTTTTGTCCAGCTGTGTTAAAACTTTTTATTAAGTAATTTCAATTTCTTTGCCTAGTTTGTAAAAGAAACAGACAACGAGGTTCGCATGCGACTTCTGCAGTTTGTCACTGGCACTTGCAGATTACCTCTGGGTGGATTTGCTGAACTTATGGGTAAGTAAAAGGTGACCAGAACAGTTCTTACATTGTCACTGATTCATTTGCAAATGAACCGTGCTGCAAGCTTACAGATAAGAGGAACTTCATGTTCATCACCTTGTATCTAGAAGGGCTTTTGATATCATAAATCTCATGAATACATTTATAAACTATTTGGAAATTAGCTTGTTTCTGTGAGAAGCATGTTCGTGTAACTGATGAACTCTGCTGTGTCTGAGCTGTGTCTTAGGTCATGTATTTATCGTGTATGCTGCTTAAAAGGAACAGATTACACTTTTCAAATTCCTCTTTTCTAGGAAGCAATGGTCCTCAGAAATTCTGCATTGAAAAAGTTGGTAAAGAAACCTGGTTACCAAGAAGTCACACTTGGTGAGTTTTTACATATAAATTTTCTGTACTTTTAGTGGTTTATCTCTTCCAGGCTTGCATTGGCCAAATAAAATGAAATCTAATTTGAATCAATTTTCTATCTCCAACTTCAGCTTTGTGTGATTGCCCTGATATGACAGTACCGAAAACTTTTCTAGCTGCCCTCTTCTTAAATTTTGCTACTGTGCGGAACAGTTTGTCAGTGCCAGCTCTATCAAAAGTATGAGAACATCTGAGTGTAGAACTGAGAGGTGTTTTCCTAATTATGTTAGAGAATATTAAATAACTGAACAAGTCACGTTAGTAGGAGGCACATACAGTTATTAGATACAGTTATTATGCAGTAACCTTATAAAAGATAAAACATATAATCATGAGAAGAAATCACAGTGAACACTCAAAACAAGGATGCTTAGCCAAGAATGCTGATACTATTTCCCTTCAGGCTTTGATGGGCCATTACTGGCTTGGCATTCCTGACCTTACTGAACTGGTGCAACAGGTACACACATCAGTTTTTTGTATAAACTGTGCAAGATGGACACACTGTCCTTTGGCACCATGTGACAATAATATTCATCATACTTTTAAACTACTTTCTCTGGTGGATTTTTGTTTAAGTGATGTTTGCAAGAGTTACACGTCTTGTCTAGGATAATTTTGGGGAAGACATGGAATGAAATGTTTTGGCAGAAGCCTTTAGGGGCAAAGTTTGGAGGGAAAAAACACCCACCTATATCCAAGCATGTCTAGGAAGGAGAAAAGTTCAGCTTTTTCATGCTGTTGTTGAAATTTGAAGATGCATCAAACTGGGATTATACTAAAGTTTATGCTGAAAATGTCCTTTTCTAACTATTACAAGAAATAGTAATTATTATTGTAAGTATCATGTTTTTATACGATAGTTTTTCTAAGTATTGTAGTTCCCTGTGTCTTGGGCTGTCTTTAGTCTCTAATAATTCTGGTTTTTTTATCTGATAATAGTCTTTTGTTTCTTAAAATATTCCTCTGAAAATTTGTTTTTACTTCTTGTAGAAATGTCAAGGCAGTGAGATTGTGCTGATTTTTATTTCTTTTTCCAATTGTTAGATTGGAACATTTATTACTTCTGCTATAATAGTTGAGTTCTGTAGAGTTCTACATGGGATTTAGATAAACTTAACAAAATTCTGTTTTCTTTTTGCTCAGTTTTAATCGTTTGGATTTGCCACCGTATAAAAGCTATGAACAACTAAAAGAGAAGTTGCTCTTTGCCATTGAAGAAACTGAGGGATTTGGACAAGAGTAGAAGTGGCTTCTAGTCAAAAAGGATCTCTTGCATAATAAAAGGCCCAGCCAACTAAAATTGCACACTTAATTGTATATAAGCTTTTTGTTCTGTACAGTGATCTTTCTGGAACTCTAAAAGTTTAATTGTTCTCCGTTCTTCCACAAATATATGCAAAACAGTTCAGCCTTTTCTACTTTTATTTATTGCCCTTTCAAAAGACCAGAAAAACCCCTCCATAAATTTTGAAAGCAGACAAGAGACTTATTTAAAATATATATATAAAAAAATATAAATATATATACTGATGGGCTCTAGTTTTATAGAGCTTTAAGTGTATGAAAAGTTGCAGCCATTTGAAAGGGCCTGGATTTGCTTTATCTTGGCTTTATCATTCAGAAAAATGTTTAAACTGCTCAGTGTTCTCTTAAGAAACATCTCCAAGTTTGTTTTACTGCATGGCTGTTCTAAAAGGTGTTAAAGGCTTAGGCCAAACGTATCCTAAATATGTAGAAAGATGCTGCTGGTATTTGAGACGACAGAATCTGTTGTTCTGTCAGTTTAATTTTTTTAAATACATAAATAGCTGATATATCCCTCCCTACTGATGTAGCCAAGGTCATGAATAAAGCCTTTACTACTTGCACAAGAGTCATGTACAATGAGATGAATGTGATTTAATGTTGAAAGGAATTGGTGCCACTGTTCTGACTTACTGCAGGAGCTGAACAGAGTATTTTAATTCATTTGAGCAGCATTGAAATTTGTTTACATAGTACCTTGGGTTATTACCACAAGGATGTTAGGTAATCTGCAAAGAAAAAATAATAAAAGAGAAAATACTACCCATTATCTTCTTGGTCTGGTGTCTTGCAGGCTTTTTTTTTTTTTTTTTTCTTTTTTTTTGGTTTTGTTTTGTTTATTTGGTTTCCCTTTTCAATCCATGATGTCCTTTTTATAACGTTATAAAGTTACATTAATGTAAACTGAGCTATAGGGGTATACAAAAAGTAATGTGAATTTTGCTGCTTTCTGTGTTCATGTTCAGTTTCAGATACTGGATCTAGTAAACTCAAATAAAATGAAAGTTACTTAAGCTTTGCACAGATAAAAATATTTAGTATTAAATACTCTCATTTCTCTAAAGTTCATACAGAAATTTAGATGCACTTGAATGAAGTACATCTAGAACTTGTCATCCTTTTATGCAGGTCAGGTTTGTCCTAAGTGCACAAGAATATAAAAGCATTTTAAAATTAAGTTTTATTGGCATTTTATTGGCATATATTTGCTGAACTGCAAAGATGTGGTTAAAAAAGTACTAAAATTTAACACCTTATTCATGTGAATTATATTAAATGCTACTTTTGGCAAATTATGCTTCCTTATTTTAGAGTAAAAACGTTTTAAATCACCATTTGTAATATGCTTTAAATATTATCTGTAAATTCCATTACATTTAAATTACACAGAATTTTGTACACACATTAAAATGATTTTAGAAAACGATTCAACACACTTGTGTTAACATATCATATTGCACTGTTAAAAGTGTACACGCGGAAAAAATTGCTGTATCTGCTCATGTATCTTTCCAATACAGCAGCTGAATAATGCCAGAAATTTATTTTTCTACATATTGGATTGTCTCGAGGCTTTGTATTCAATATGCACAGCTTACACTGGAGCTGTACCTGGACAGAGCTCTGGTCACAGCAGTGGTGCAGCGGGCCCAAGAGACTGCTGTCTTACATGAACTTTCCTGTAAGAGCTTCAAAAATTTCCACCACTTTGAGGGTTTTTCATAAACCACCATCTTCTGCAAAACCATTTTTATATAGCACTGAATTAATCTGAAGTGCAAATCCACTTAAATTATCACTTTTGCTGATTAGGATGGAGGAAATTTAAGAAAACAAACCAAGAAGGTCAAAGGCCAGGCACCAGGAGTGTTTGTCACTTGCCTAAAAGACAAGGAGGGCTAAATGTCACAGTTAATGAATTTGCACTAATGAGTGACTTGGTGACCCACTACCAACTGCTGAATTTTGTGAATCTGTGAGTAACTGAACAAAATAATAAAAAAGACAGCACATCACAAGAATGTAGTTGTTTCATTGTTTTGGTAACTCTAGCTGTCTCGTAACTGCTCTAGTTTTTTCCTGGGGGTAAGGATTGGTAAGCAAGAAAAAAACAAACCCCGTAGCTTTCTGTACATGTGGATGACTAACATGAATTGGACTAACTGAAACCTCCTGGCTACAGAGGAAAAAAAAAAGCAAGATTAATATACCTGTGTGCATGTATGTACTGTACTTGAACTTTCTGGGAATTTCAGTAAGACTGTGTTTCCCATATGAATTCTTCATATTTCACCTATATTTGGGGGGAGTGAGTAAAACAGGAAAAAGAGGGAAGGCAGCAAGAGCTGGAGATCCGACCAAGGAACCAGTGAGCTAATACTACTTGTAGGAGCTGGTGTGTAGTTCATGGGTATTGTTGGTTCCTTTCTTCCTGCAACTCAGTTGCTTTTCACTACACACTCCACAGTTGTTACTCAGTACCTGGATATTCTTCCTTTTTCTGCCTGCTGCACAAGGCACCTGAGTAAAGGTGCCTCTGTCACAAAGCTATCAGAAGCAACTCTGTATGGCAGATGTTTCTGTAGAATATGAATACAGAAAATTATCTCTCAAACACTGTATCATCCACCCCGAGACACTGCGACATAGGGGACTTCATTTTGAAGCTTTACTAATAGAAAAATAATAATAACTTTATTGTAGTTGAGAAAACCCTGTTTTAACTGTAGTTTTGTGACATCAGGCTTTAATTCAAACCCCAGATTCTCTCTCAACCATGAATTTTTAGTACTGACTTAGCTCAGGCTTGGTTTGTTAGTCTAAGCAATTTATGTTGTTCTTCATCTTCCTCCTATAGATTGCAATATGATTCCTAGTAAAGCAAACATAAGGTATTTCTCATCAATTTTTTTCTAGACTGTTGTACTGACAATACCACATGAAATTGATTGCCTACCATTTTGTCATTATTTGGTCTTCTTCTCTTGGGTAATTGGAATGTATTGTTTGGCTGGACACCTAACTTAGGTTACTTTGTATTTCTGGTGAAAATTCATACCAGTATAGTAGAAAGACCAAGAAAGTTTTATGTCTACAAACAGAAGTCCATACACTTCCACACAGTAGTTCCTTTCTAATGTACTGGGAGTGTGTTTTCTTCCTGTGGTCACAGTCTAGGGTAAAGGGTGTGTGTCCAGACAACATTTACAGCCACTAAATCATCAGAAAGCTTCTCACTGCACAGGCTGATATCACCCATAAAGGGATTTTCTTAAATGTTCCCTACTGTTTTTTTTCTTCATTTTTTATTTTAAACCACAACACTTTCTGCAAAGTCAAACACTTAGCATTTAAGAATATTGAAACTAAGATGGTGCAGCCTTAATGATAAATCTGTAGGAGCATCTATTACTCTTGAAGGCCATTGAACCTCACAGGAAAACAATGTAGAAAAAAATTTGGGATTATAATTATGTCATGACCCTGTCCTTCCTTTCTTTAAATTCATACTAGTCATGTTTCTTATTATTCCTCATAAATAACTTGTAGTTTAAAAGTGTAAAAAACTTAATTAAAAATCCATGCAATCACTCTCCCAGCCTTTTCTGTCTAACTATAGACCCTGCTTGTGAGTGAAGCCCCTTTCATTCCCCTGTGAATTAACAGACAGGATCACATAATGAAACAGAACTTCCAGTTCAGAGTTTAATAGAAATTAGAGGGAGATAGAAGGTCTGGGCTATACTTTGATTAACAGCTTCAATAAACCAAAGTTGTATTTGGAGCCTTTTCCTATGCTGCTCAAACCTGAGGCACTGAATTCCCATTATCTTGTTTCTTCTTATATAGAATTAAGCAGCTCCAAAGCTTCTTTCTGGACCTGAAAGAGATAAATGTAACAGTGCCAGATAGTTACAGGCTCTTCCAGCAAAACTTCCCTCACAAGCACCCAAATGTTTCACTGCAGTTGTGTAAATACAGAACACTCTTAGGAGTAGTCCTTTTTCTTTGGCAGTTCAAGATACTCGATACTTGAAACATGAATAGGAATAAAACACTTAAGCCAGTGTAATTCACTTACTATATAAATGAAGTTTATTTGTGTTGAATACAGATACTAGCTCTTGATTTGCTGCAGTCCAATAGCAGTATGCAGGAAGCTGTCCTACCTCTGACCATACCCGAACAACTTAGGGTTTTCAACACTTTGGATAGCGACTAAGAAGTGCAAGACCATTTCTGAGGCTCTGTTTGCCTAAGGTTTCTGGTTAAAACCTAATAAAATTTTAATACGATCTCTACAATTCATATTAAAACACCCCCCAACAACAAACCAAACAAAACAGCAAAAAATTCTCAGCACCCTCTCCTGCCTCCTCAAACCACATAAAAACCTCCAACCCAACAAGCTTCTGCTACTGACATAGCAAGCCATGCAGACAAAGTAGGCCTGATACCTCTGAGTTATCTGCAGTAACAAATGTTCAGAAAACCTAGTTATGCTGAGACAAGAATTCAAATGTCTTTGCACAGGCCATTTTCCTTCATAGTGGACTAACAAGTCTAGCTCCCAATGAATTTCGCCTTTTACACGTTCACCCAGAGAATGAGGAGAATACCACCTTTCTCTGTCAGCAGTTCTGCACCCTTCTAAGATAGCAGGAAATAGAGGTTTGTACCAGGAGGTCGCAAGTAGCTGAAGCAGATCAGTGGTTTAATAACTTGGCTACTGCACAGAATTCACTCCTCACTATACTTTTTGTATGGTTCCTGAAGAAAGACAAGTTTTTGGAATCACTGATTTCACGTGTGCCTCCAGCTACAAGTAACTGTCAGAAGAACTGACCAATTTCACACACATCAGAGACCACTACTCCTATAGGCTATTAAATTCCTAAACATTTTGCAAGGAGCTGGAGGAATGTAGCACTCATCTTTCCACTGAAAGATGTTACTAAAGGAACTCACTTTTGGAACAGTTTGAGGCTGACTAGAGAATTTACAGAGGAATTCTGAAACACTACCTCAGTAGTGTTTTTTCCGAGGTGTAAAATTCAAAATCCTACCAAAAGTATTTCTTACTATTAGGACATTCAGAGTGTTGTATGGACATTCAGAATGTGCATCTGAACTCCAGCTTACTGCTAAATGAAATAGAGGTCAATGAATTGGAAATGAGGCTTTGTTAGTCCTGATGTTAACAGGCTTATTTATGAAAGTTAACTGAATCTACTTTGGTTTATACTGAATGCATTACCAGGTATGAACAAACCTAATAGATTACCTCTCCAGGAAGTACCTTGAATGTTTATGTAGGAAGCAGATGCCTACCCTCCAAACCAGAATCCTTCTATGCAGTTTCAAAGGGTTATTAAGTGACTCATGTCATCTAGCATTTGCTAGATTTGCTGTCCAAGGTACAATACCTAATTTATTTGTTTTATTCAGATTGTCTGAATCTCACCCAAGGAGCTTAGGAAGGAACTGCAATGTTAAGGTTTTGGTACATCTGCGGTTTTTTCTTCCTAGTGTGTTCACACAACTGTTAGCTATTCCAAATTGAGATTCCTGCCTTACCCATTTCAGACATATGACAGATGAATCCGTATTCACATAGGAATCAGCTAGTGCAGGTGCCTGACTGAACTTCAGCAACACAGCCAAGGCTGGGTGTTGTTAGCAATATGAAACTACCATGAAGAAGAAAGGATAACAGTTCTCTACTATGAATAAAACAGAATTATTTCCAACCACTGTTTTCAGAGTGGCTGGTAACATACTAGAATTTTTGTTGTTGATGTGATTCTGAATTAGAGGTGCTAACTATAGTTTCCTCTGAGTTAATTTTATGAAACATTCCACTGCCATGATGTCATACACATTGGGTACAATATATGATTGTACTGTTACAGTTCTTCCTACCTGTTTGTCCTCCTCTGTCTGTGCAGGATACTCCTTTGCTTTGCTTAACCACAGAAGAGCCATCTTCTTATTGTTTAACTTCAAGTATGTTTTCCCCAAAAAGAGCAAATTTTTGCTGTAGAAATTTGGATCAGCTGCACAGAGACAGGTGAAAAGCTTTAGATGAGAATAACAGCATACTGTACTTTGATACTATATACTATACTTTGATACTTGTTTCAGAAAACAGAGTAGTTTGGCTTTGGATCAGAAGGAAGCCAGTGTAAAACTTTCACCTGCTAGATTTTGGTCTCATAAACAATTATACTTACTAGCAGATTATTAATTAATATACTAAATAACACTAGATTCCTCACAAAGAGCAAAGCAGTGAGTTTAATCCATAACAGCTTTGCATTGCAAGTTTTGGGCTTTTTTGGACCTAACAGGTACAACACGCAATGCAACCATCCTAGAAGGTACAAGGAAGGGAAAATAGGGCACATTTCCTAGCACATGCAGATACCAGCTTAGTTTTTGCTGCACAAAAGAAAACAAAGCACAAAACATTTTTTAAGGATTTAAAGCTTGCTTTTATAAATCATCATTCATTATTAAAGACTATTCTTGTCTACTGTCCCTACTTATAGCAAAGGCTCTCCCTGCTGCTGGATTTAAGATAAGGTTTCAAAACATATGGAACTGTTTTGGAGACAAATTTTGAGATGAAGTTCACTGTTCCAGTTCACAGCTGCATTACTTGACACCCAGGGGAAGACACACTATAAGCTTTTCCTTTAAACTTCACTGGTTTAACTATATACAATCTTCCATAGAGCACTGTCTTCCCTTGTCCTCTTTTATCTTTCAGCTAGTCAGTTTTGCTTATGGCTTTACTCCTGGAGAAATAACATGTTCATATTCTATTTTGTATCATGTGGACAGTTTAACTGTCAGGATGGCACTCTTGATCATAACACCTGAAATAATAAAATCTGCTTTTTCTGTTTTCTATTTAGAATACAGAGGACTTTTGAACTCTTAAGAAAATTCTGAAAAAGTAACACAGAATTCCCTTTTTTTGTTTCTTCTGCCCCTTGCACTCCAGTTGAATTCCTTGGGGAAGAGTAATTTATTCTCAGGAAGGTACAAATTTCATTTTAGTACTTACTCAGAGTGTAACCTTCATGTTACACTCTAAGTGGTGTATACAAGGTGTGTAACATACTTTTAAGTGTCTCTGATAAAATGTTCCAATGTAACAGCACAGTGTGCTGACTGGCCCACCACATTTATCAGCTGATCATATGCTACTGTTTTGGGTTTGGTGGCTACAGTAATTAAAGTGATATTGACAGCTAGAGCTTTACTGCAAGTCATCTGAAAGCAACAGTCATCAATCCTAAAAGATATTTTTCAGTCAAAACAAGCCACAAGTATTACCTTCTTCTGCCATGTGGAAGTAACGAAGAGCCTGTAAAACACAAAGTTGTGTTCTTTGAAGTGGAGAATAAACTCAACACAATAGTCAAATCAAAGCCTTATGCACATACCTGAAGAAGGAGTTCCTATGAAAATGTGTGGATCTATGATATCCACACATTTTCAACTAGTTTCTCATCCAGCACATAAGAAATTTCAGTCCATCTCTACCTTTTCCTAATGGTACTAGTTGGAGAGAAAAAGCTCTTAGAGAACTTCAAAGGGTGGGCATAGCTACAAAACAGTTTGTACTGAAACTGCAGAAGTCTCAGCAGTACAAGTTTGCTTCTTCAGCAACTCTTAAGTGCTACGGAACTGAATGCTGGGACCAGCATGATTCTGGCAGTATTTGAAATCCTGGCTGACACTTTGTATTCTTGCGAGAGTGGTTTTTCAGCAAAACTTACAAGCCTGCCATTCCATTAAAAAGTTTTATTTCTTTTTCAATCAGCTCTTAAATAGCCTTCTGTGTAACAGCAAGCAGCCTTCTACAATTACTTTCTAGTGACTCCTGCCTCCGTACTTTAAGAGAACAAAACAGTTATTGGTTGCTCTAAACAAACAAAGATTAAAACAGCTGAAGCAAACTTTTCTATTACCAATTGTATTGTCAAGTTTATATGTACGGGAGTTTAAAAAAGATGCACACTGGTATAGACAAACACTGTTTTAGACACACTATTTTAAAAGATAAACATCTGGATAGTATGTTTTAGGGTGTCTGACAGCAGAAATCTTCAGAGAAAAGATGAAGAAAAGTACTTTCAACTGAAAAAACCCCACACTAGATGTGGCCAGAGAATGAAAGGGTATTTGTTCATCTTAAGTTAGAAAGCAAGCTGTTGCACGTTGCATTTGATATAAGGGGAAAAATTCTATTAGAACTAGAAAACAAGTACATGGTGTAACACCACTGTATAAATCATCAGCGCTGGACTAGTACAGACAACTTATCTGCAATAGAGCACAACAGTAAATACAAACTAAGTTACATATAGTTTATTATTTTCTACTGCACTAACTACATGAAATAATTTTCCCTGTTCTGTGTGTGCTAATTGTTTCTTTGTTTGTTTTTTTTTCTGTGTAGCAATTTATAAATAATAGAAATCATCATCATAATAAAGCTGAAGAAAATTAAAGGGTTTTATGTTTTCAGATATCCCTCACTATCCTGTTACATTCTCATTTTATTACTGACAGTTGTAAACTCAGGATTCCATGCTTATTCCATAAGCAGAGGCCAGCTTTGTCAGGAAAATAAGTAAAAAGTGTATCATCAGCTTTGTGGGGGGGAATAATAAACTGTGAAACATTTCCATACTCTACCTCTTGAAACGTGGAGGTTGGTGGTGTGGCAAACAGCGTCGCAGCTATTTTTCTTTGGTACCATGGCATCTCAGCAAAGGAGTAACACCTGAAGCAAAATGAAAAGTTATATCTACCCTCCACATTTCTCTTGTTTTTGAGCAGCAGTCTCATAATTGTTTTTGGACTTAAAAACTGGATGTCCTAATTGTTGATTCCAAGAGTCAAAACTGCAGACACACTGCAAGTTCTGTAAGCACGTTCTTACATCTGTACAAGAAAGTAACAACATGTCTGAAGCTGCTACTAAAGAAGCTTTGGTGTGTGTTTTACTGGGAACTAACTGCATTAGCTAAAACTGGGACAACTACTAAGAATGAGACAGATTTTGAGCTTGAATGATTTTAATGATCTATGTGTATTTTGTTCTAATGTATTTGCAAAAAACAGCACAACTGAGTAATGTCATTGCCTTACCTCAACACTACTTTGCTTTTCTCAATTATTAATTTAAAGTAGATCTGCAGTACATTCCTGAGACTCTGATCTATAAGAATGAAAATAAATTCAAGAATCAAACCACTGTGTTCTAGGCTAAGCCATGCTATGCTCTTTTTCTATCTGATAAATAACACAGGTAATCAATCAGTCACCTATCTTATTGGTGCTGGATTAAACATTTTTGCTGAAGCACGTCAAGTGCACAGATCATTTTGGGTGTAAACATTAAAAAAATATTATTCACTTTAGTGCCTCCCACAATGAGATTACAATTATTATTCACTGTGTAAAATAGAGCATTCTAAAGGAGGTGAAAAATTAATAACTGTAAATGTTTGGAGGAGAGAGGGGGGCAAGACATGGAATACACAGTCTGAGTTGAAATTCTGTCATTAGATGTGCCTAATCAAAAAGAGATTCAGTCTAGGACAGATTAGAAAGAGAAAGGAAAAAAATCTCAAGAACTGGCTGATACTAAATGCCAGTTTCAGATCAAGATGGCTCTAGAGTTCAGTAATGAGTACATTTAAATATACAACATGGGAACATTTTAGAGCCAAAAAGCAGTATTAATCTCACGTTTCTGATAATCTTCTCTAATTTTCCCTAGAAACAATGTCTTAAGTACTTTTCAGAACAAGCTTCCTATCTCAGAATGGATCCTGAGGCTTAGTTGGGAGCATATGCTTAGAAATCTGGACTATAGCAATTCTTACATCATGTAGGAGTGAATGGTGGATGCCAAAAAAACAAACTTTCTAAACTAGTAAAAAGCTCTGGAGCAGTAGATTATCATTTTCTCTGACACTCAGGAGTCAAAAAAAATAAATGACAGAGAAATTGACTGTGTTTTTTAGTATATTTTTAAGCTGAAAACACATTGCCTTTCTTTATTTTCAATCTCTCAATCTTACAATAGAGATCTCCTCTAAAACAATGCAATACCTTTGGTCTTTTTCAAGCAAATAACCAAAAGTGCTGTCTGGAGTCTCTCACTAACACATAAACGATATTGCTTTCCACCACACCACTTGCACAGAATACCCTGTCTAATATGGAAAGTTTTATTTCCAGTCCATTTGCCTGCTATGTAACAGTAATTTTTAGTACCATTTTCACTGAGAAGTAAATTAAATTTCAACAATTTTTGGTTAGTACATAAGCTCCCTTTATTTAACATAACTTTTAAAACACTGTATCATGACAGATAATAACAGAAATATTTTAGGAATACATCTCACTTTTGATAGCTTTTCACAGATTGTATTAAGTTGCAGCTGAAACTGCAACTGAAATTCAATGTAAATTCAGTGTTGAGTTTTGACTTGATTCACATACTCCAGGAACAAAATGAGCACTACTTGCTATCACTGATGCCCACTTTGGATTCTATGTAGAAAATTTAATGACAGCAAAATGAGTTTTTAATAGTCCCATACAAATAAATTAAATGAACAATTATTTTTCATCTTTTTGAACTGCATAAGAATTAACAGCTAGACTGTTTCAAGGCATGATGTCTTATATCTGTTCAGTATGTTTTCATGCTTGTATCAATTATAAGCACGTCCTAAATTATTCCAAGCAGTTCTGCAATTCATGCAGGTTTCCTATACTCTTGCATTTTTGTTTGCCATTTGCTAACTGTAGTTCAAAAATACATCTTACCAAATCCCTATAAGATGAATTGTTGTAGCATCTTTTGGATTCAGTTCAATGGCTCTCTGGTGAGGGGAGAGAAAAGCAACACATGTACAGAAGTTGTTTTAATACATAGATTAAAATATATTTAAAAACAGACTTGTTATCCTACTGTTAATTAAACCAGACTGATAAGTGTGTAGAATTTCAAGACAATACACTATTTATTCAGTGTACAACTAAAGCAGCTCACCTCCAAAAATCTGATGACAGATGTCTAAGCACTTCTCTTTAGTAGGTTATTAAAAGTTGCATTTGAGACTTGGCATGTTCAGATTTTGATATAATCTCAGGTGATATAAAATTAGTAGTCCTTGATCTTCTCCAGTATTTGTCCTTTACTGTTACATAATCCAGTAAAAAGGACAGCCACACAGCCATTTCTCAATATCACAGTTACATTTGATCTAGTCCTAAGACGTGTCTAAAGCACTTCAGCTATTTCTAAAGCAACTTAGTTTAGTGCAGGAGAGAATTTGTGCTCCTTGTTTCTGAGGCATTTCTGGAGCATGTCACAGTAACCCAAAAAACAAAGTGCTACTAGGAAGTCTGAACAGAAGTACACTTTTGGTATTTCACCAAAAATTAGTTACCAGCTGTCACACAATCTACATATCGGACACATTAATCTTGTCATATGCAAAAAACTGCATTACCTGGAAATGCTCTTTGATGACAATAGCATTTCCAATTTTAGTCTTGATTCCTTCATAGTCTCCAACATCACTGAGGCAAATTCCATACCACTGTAATTCAAATAACAAAACCAAAACATTTAACACAGCACTATATCAATAGTACATTTTAAAAAACTTGCAACCAGAACAGCTGCCACCACCACAGATGACAACAAACAATAAGTATTTGTTGTGAACAGCTCAATCCATATCAGAGCAAGCTGCTGGTTTTCATGTGTACGGGAAAAATATATCCTCTTCTGATTCAAGATACCAAGGCAACATTTTGCTACCCGCCCCAAAAAAAGGGCAGAGTGAAGCCAGGGCCTGAAATATTTCCAGTGAAACTCTACAAAGCCCAGGAACAGCATGCTGAATGTGGGATGTCCAACATTTTTAAGGCTACATCAGGGCAGGAGGAGCTAATTAAATCAGCTGTAATCACCCTGATCAGTCACCTCTTTCCATGGTCCTGCACACACTGAATCAGTTTCTGTTTCCCTAGAGGAAGTTTACTTGAAAAAGTCTGAACTCAGATCTTCCAAAAACGTTAGGAAGAACTATGTGGAGGTCCCTCCCCCCAGGATTTCAGGGAGAGGTACCTCCACAATTGTTGTAAGGATTCCCCTCACTACAACAGAACTAGAAGTCTCATTCATTCTTAACTGAAAAGATAAATTATGCTGAAGTTTGCTAAAACAGCACAATGGCATTTGTTCCATTTTCTGTAAGCAGATCTCAACAAACAAGATTTCAGTTATTTTGCACGGCTCACCTTGTGTGCTGCAAAATTTGATTCATTTTTTTCAAGTGCCTTTTTTGCATACTCAAGGGAGTCATATGTCAGTTGTCTCTTCTCCTCTGCAGAAGTACTACCAAGCTGAGCCAGATCCCGTGATGCCCGTGCCAGCCGCCATAACAACTCTGCATCATCACTAAACAGAAACACTGGTGTGTTAAAGCAGTAAGAAACAAAGCAAAGGTCTTAAAAGAGTCTTTCAAAGTATATCTCAAGTGGGTGATAAGACAACAGTGAATTATCTGTCATGTTATGCTGTGTACAACCCCAAGGTACCAAACAGCAAACGAAAGCCCACCATTACAGACTGTCTGACAACACCTTTGTTCTGCCATTCTGCTCTGCAAAGCAAACACATCTGCAGGAAAAGTCCTTGTATTTTCAAAAAAAAGATACAAATTTAGAAACCCCAATGGTACCACTCAAAACACCCGAAGAAAAAGGAGGGCTACTCTGTTCTTAGCTAGATGCATTCTGCTGATTTGTATTGATGTTTACTTGGAATACTTAAAACATTATGCATCTTTTTTTCCTCTAATTGAACTTAAATTATTAAATACTTCCTAGAAAAACAGTGAAAAAACACAAGTGAGCCATACCACCAGCATATAAATCTGTGTATTTATGTATTTATCTATAGCACCATATAAATGGTGCATGGCAGTTATAGTCAAAGCTAAAGGATCTTAAGTTTTATTTTGTTAACATACTGTTATGTAACACTGCTTACACTTCATTATACTTTAGGTAACTGTGGAGATGCCTTCCCTGGGGGTCCACCACAACAGGTAACTACCATTTTAATTTTGGCTTACTAATTTAATAGAGACTTGGAAGTCTTTCAGAATTTTTGCAGTATATTTTAAGGGATTTTTAGAGTAAAAAAACAAACAAGCAGGACTGAAAAACTTGAGGGTTAACCCTCACTTTCTCTAACTACCAGCTCTTTCTTCATTCATTTTTCCATTAGGAGGAAAAAGATCACAAGTCCTTCTTTCCTGCTTCATAAGGATGAAAAATAGGTTCTCCAGCATTCCACAGTGAGAATATTAGTTGAAAAACTGATACAGAAGAGCACAGAAAAGAAGCCACAATAGTGTCACAAGGCAATGAAGTACCTATTTTTATGCTGAACCAACAACCGATACAGCTTCTCAGTTTCTCCACTTCCATACAGGTAGTCTGCTTGTTCTATCACATCTTCCACTTATGAAAGAATTAAATTTGTGGAAACAGAAGAACAAGTTAGAGTTAATTAGGACATTAGCACCAAAACCAAAACACTTTAGATCAGGACAACCTAGCTGAAAATTATGTAGCTCATTTTTAGGCCATCACTGCAAACAAATTACAAGCACAGCAGGATTGAGTAAGCTACATGTAAATGCACAACGAGGATGACAATCAGTGCCTCTCTACTGAAACTACAACAGCTTTCAGCAACACTGCTTTGGATGCTGAACAGATTTAACAGTCCAAGGTGTCTTTCTCAGTGCATCAGACTACTACAAATTAGTTATTTTTTAACTTGTGAAAATGGCAGAAAAGAAAAAAAAATGTATGGAATATGGAACAGGAGGGCAAGTACAATAGAGTTGAGAGTTACAAAACCCCTTCATTAGTATATGTAGAGAATTTAAATCTTACAATAACAATGAAAAAAACCCCAACTTTTAAAAACATTCTTCATTCTCAATATGGCTCCACAGTTTTGCCAGAGTGTTACTGCAGTTTGAGTAGGTCCCATTATTTACTCACAGGCCAAAGCAAAACATTGCTTAAAGGTTTTTGGACTGAAGTCTTTATGATTTTCCCAAATACACACCCAAAAAATACCATTAATATACTGAAACTCCCATGTGTTCAAGATACTAAAAGCAAAAATAATTTTGAAAATCAGAACTGGCTTTCTAGAGTATCAATTTATGACTAAGTACCATTATTTTTACAGTACTTTCTTTTTCTAGAAAATACTCTGAAACACAACAGTGGTGAGGGAATATAATTTCCACAACTGGATGAATATAATAACACATAAATTAATATAGTATTTGGAACAACATACAGGAAAGAGAACTATCAGGCACCACACTGTAGAAGATTACAGCATGAGAAAAGATGGAATTAGAAGGAAAAATACGCCAAAGGAAGCAGATAGGTAATTTTGTTGATGTATGTAACTGTACAGGAGAAGAACAAACTTCAAGTTTACTCTTCTGCCAACATTAAAGCATTAAAAAATTACCTTTTAAGTCAAAAACCTTGTCTAATTTTTTACACACCTTTTACCTGTGCTTATTGTCTCTTTGGTATTACACCTTGGTCCATGATCAAACTTAGAAGTCAAAACATAAGCTCTAACCCTTTTCAAAAAAATTAATCATGTTTATAAGATTTCCTTTTTCAAGATACCTACTAAATATAGTAGCCACATTTAAAGGCAGTACATTTTCTTTACAGAAGAAGCAAAACATTGAAGATTACTGAAAACAAAAACCTCCTCTTCAGCTCAAAAAGATTCTAAAATATAAGTCAGTGCATTCTGGATAATTTTTAACCTTGCTGTCTCTAAATATCTTCTTTCAAACCTTTCAAAGATAAGATAACAGTCTATGTGGACTTTGGATTTTGGTGTCCAAAATGAATTTTGTGGTACATCTTCAGTATAATCTTCACTGAACTGTTATGTTTGCTTGCTAACCTGAACACTACTAACACATCTAATGACTCAATGGTAAGAACTCAAAAGTTCTGAATGCATTTCCCATAAGCTGTTTTATGCAAATTATTATGTTTTTATTACTTTAAACTATTTTTCAGGTATTTCTATTTTACCCTTATTTTCACCATATTTATTACATGTCTTATATAGAAATCCCATTAGCATTGCTTTTTTTGGCAACGTAAATGTCAGATTCATCTGGGAGCACTGAAAAGACCAAAGGCAACTAAGCAGTGATATTTATGTTCCTCATGAGAAATGATGAATTCTTTATTCATTCCTTATTAAATGCATTCCTTATTAAATTCATTCATTCATTAAATTCATTCATTATTAAATGATGAATTCTTCATTATTATTATTTCTTATTTGTGTACTGAATAGCTATTTCAAATTTACTCACAGATGCTCCTTCTGCTATAGCACATGAAACAGCTCCTTATCCATTCAAAAATTTATCTGAATTTTTATTTCTGTCCACATAAATATCTAAGATGTTCCTCTTTTTAAGACACAGAGAACAGGTTACCTGAACTGGCTACTACCTTGACTACACAGTGAGCACACAGCCAGTTTCAGCTCATTCTCCATTCAGTCATACTGACTCTGAGAATACTTATTAAGACAGATAAGTTCTACGTCTGCAACAATATCCTCTTTTAAGATACTGTTACTGTCCTTCCCGCAGTGTGACTATCCTTATTGAAAGGATATGAAAAGATTTTACCACTTGTTCAATTATTTTCTGGTAAGTGAAGAAAGGCTTTGGTTCCTCCTTTTTACGGTTATAGAAATAGAAGACATTTCTCAATTGTGTAAGAAGCATTACCTCTGTGTTGCTCAACTAGATTAAACAGGAATCATAGTGTTCACACTGAAACCACAAACTAGTTAAAACTTCTAGAAATAGATTAAGTTTTGGTCTGCATTCCTAACAGACCCATATCTTTTCAATAAGAGTTATTTAAAGATTGGGCAGCAAATCAGTTATCACCCACCTTGTGCATGTGTTCTACCCCTGACAGGATGAGCTACTAGATCTGCTTTTGGTGACACCTGAAATAATCACTTGTTGAAATGCTACCAGACTATCCATACCCAATTCAAAAGCAACTTATCATGAAATGATACTGCATGCAGTCTTAATGGAAAAAATCAAAAGCATTTCACCATTTTCCACTATAATTCTGGCACTAAAAGTTAGGTTTCACATCAGAATAACCAACATATTTCAAAATCTGAAAATATTACCTTTAAAACTTGCATGAACCTCAGCAAAGCCAGAAATCAGCTTATGAGCTTCATAAACCAAAAAGGACCCTGTTGAAAGGACAAAGCCCCTCTGAAGGCCTTTTCTAAGCACCTGTGTAGGATCATAAGACAGGTATTAATGAACATTATCACTCCCGAGTTAAAAAAAGGTTTTTCTTGTCTGTAGCACCGGTCATATTTCAGATTTTGAGCAAAGAGAAGACTTAAAAAAGTTATAAAACCCTCATAAGACAAAACGCCACTTCAAGCAAGTACATTTGAACTACATTCAACAGAGGCTCACGAAGCCTGAAAACACGAACAGAGCACTAGACCTGAACATAAACCGTAAGTATGGAACAGACACAAGTTTAGAAGCTAAAATCAAACCCGTATTGCTCAAACGAGCCCAGGGCTGTTTTCGCACAAACAAACCAGTCCTTCGCTACGCCCCGCGATCCCGGAGCCTCCACCCGCCTCCCTCACGCCGGCGGAGCGGCCCCGCGGGGGCGAGTGGCGGCCACACCCCGTGGGAATCAAGGGTGAATTAGGTTGGAAAAGGCCTCTGAGATTACCGCGTTCAACCCTAAAACCGAACCCCACCAGGTCACACAGAGCATGGCACTAAATGCCATGTCCAGTCTTCCCTTCAACACCTCCAGGGTCGGCGATTCCCCAGCCTCCCCAGGCAGCGCACAAGTCCCCGGAAGCGGCCGCGCTGCCCCGCACCGGGCGGCACCCCGGCTACCTCGGTCCCCGGCCATCCCCGGCCGCAGGGGCCGCCCATCGCCTCTCGCCGGAGCGCTGTCCCCAGACCGGCGGAGCCGCGGCGGAGGAGCCGCGCCAGCGCCGCCATGAGCGCCGCCATCGCCGCCGCCAGCACCGCCCCCCGCCTGCGGAGCAGCCGCTCCGCCCCGCGGCCCTGCCTGGGCTCGGGGGCACCCAAGGGCAAGGGCCACCCGCTCGGCCGGCCAGCCCGTCGTACCGAGAGCCGGACATTACGCGGCCGGGCCCCGAGCATTAGTCCTACTTCAG
>JACBWW010000003.1:40667756-40681876 GCA_020086605.1 Lanius collurio
GCGCGGCCCCACTTCCTGCGCCAGGACGCGGAGCGCGCTGCCAGCTGCTGCTGCGGGGATCGAGGAATCGCTGCCCCATCCGCCGTCCTGCAGGTAGTGGAACTCGGTGAAGTTAGAGCTGTAGGCCGGAAGGTTTGAGCCCGCAGTGCCGATCTCTGTGGCGGTGTAAACGCCACTCTGAAAAGCACCCTCATCTCTGACAGAGGAGGCTGTCGAGAGTCAGCATCGTTCCTGAAAACTACATACTGTTCTTTCCGAGCTGCTGGTTGAGTGGGTGGTTGTTTTCTTTCTTCACTGTAGTTGCATAATATATGCAACACAAGCCTTAGATAGAGTTCATGTTGTCATAACTTACTCTTCCACTAGGGAAAAGTTTTGAAATGTGGAACCTCTTCACTTTTGTTTATATACTCCTGTCTTCAAAGTATATTAAGTATCCTCAAAGTAATGTGTATTGCCCCGCTTCCACCACTTAACATTTATTTTCCTGGAGGGTTATGTCCCTGAAGGTTTGAGTTGAAGATATATCTGTGGTGGTGCAGGAAGTTTGTTTACTAAACTTAAATATAGTCAAACTTAATCCCAGCTATTCTTATTTTCAGTTGGAGCTTCAAATTTTAACTTTATATGTGTATAATCACAGAAGTAAGATATTTCAAAGTGCATGCAGAACACCAACAAGCATTAGAAGAAAAAAGGCAGGAAAGATGTTCAAGGAGTAGGAGACAGAGGTCTTTTTGTTTATCTTTTGTGGTGTTAGGAAGCGTGCAGTTTTGCAACAAGTGTGTTTGTGCTAAATATCTTACAATTAGTCTATACTGGTTCAATATAGGTGACTGTTAGACTAATTTCAGTTCAGCTATCAGAAGCAAAAATCTATTTCTGGTAGGCTGAATAACTAAGGTATTGTTAAGTGTCATCTGCCAGAATTCCAAAGTAGCAGAATTGGTACCACAGTGTTGGTACAGCCTTCTTTTATGCTGAATGTTTCTCCAGAAGTGAATGCTAAAGGGAACCCATAGTGTTAGAGGTAATAAAACTAAAATCTTAACTCTACACATATCTAGGATGGAGTTTAATTGTTTTTTTTTATTTTTTTAACTTAATTTGATATAGGAACAAATCCTGTCATTACATGGTTTCCTAAAGGAGGTACCTTCAGGGACAAAGTTAAGGAGTAAGATACCTTCTCCTCCTTCCTATTTATTTCCTTTGAAAGTCAGAATGCTCTTCCAACATAAGTAACATATAATCTATGTAGTATTTGTAGATATTATTCCTGTTAAACCTAAGAAAATTACTTCTATTCTTAGATCAGTTAGGTGAAGATTAATACTGGCCCCTCCTAGCATGACATTTGAAGGTGTGGTGTGGCTTGTGCAAGCAAGTAGACAGGAAGTAGAATTGCGGTGTGTTTTTTATAACCTTAAAGGTCTTTTCCATCAACTCTGTGGTTCTGTTTGATTTCTTTGGTTTATCTTTAATATTGCTTTAGATGAAATACTGTTGCTCAGACATTTTTAAAGGGCATTATTAAGTGTTTGAAGGATTTATGAATAGAGGAATTTTGGGGCTTGGTTGCTGGATCCAGGCTTCCGTTTAAGGAATAGTCTTTAGTGGTTTGGATCACTTGCTTCGTACTTTGTCCTGTGGTTAAAAGAAGACTATCCTGTAGATCCATTCTATCTCATAGATGGATCAAGTGCACGTTCATACAGTGCTTTATCAAAGGCACAGTGAGCAGGAAGCTGAATTAGTTCTAGTTGCAGCAGTTTGCTTCTGGTACTTCCCCTATCCAGAAGGGTTGTTTTAAATTCCTCGTGGCAGGTGATTAGTATATGTGCAATTATCTGATGCTTCCAGGAATTAGCATGACTGCCGTGTGCCTGTGTTCAGAGCCACTGCCTGTGGATATGAAGAGCATGAGTGATGCCTCCAAGGCACAGGGAAGGCTGAGTTCGAGTAGGTGTTGTGATACAGAAGTGAAGGGCATCTGACTGGAGAGCTCTTGGTTTGCATATAGGAAGGTTTAAAATACCTCTGGGCTATAGTAAAGCGCAATTTTGTGATTGTTGATTTCAAGGTGTTGTTACTGCTTATACTGAGATATGCTATACCATTGTGGGATACTGATTTCATGGACTGTGTAAGAATGCACAGGTTTGCTGGAGCATAAATAACATTGGGAGCCACTGATTTTGATCTACTTACTCTAATCCACTGTTACCTTATTGAAAAAAAAGAATTTAATGAATAGCACAAATCCAGTAATTAGGTCTTTGTTCTTAAAATCTTAAAGGACTTGTATAATATTTAGTATATGGTATTGTCTAACAAAAACTCTGAGTATCCCTTGAGTAATCTTTACAGTGCTGCTGTCATGGACACATAAAACTGTTGGACAGGTTATTTATTTTAAGACGAACTGTAGTTTCTGAAACTACATTACTTCAAACCTCTTACTTTGATTGATCTATGGGAATAACAAGCCTTGGTTTTACTTTTCTTTCATTTCACATTTTAGTGCTACTGTTGGTTGAAGCTTTAGCCTTTTGCTGAGAGGCTTGGAGGCAGAGCTCTGAGGTAAGTTACTGTAACTCATTTTTAGGAATAGTATTTGTAACAGTGAAGTGTCGCAACATGCCTTGAAACGAACTGTAAAAAGTATTAGTTTAAAGCATGTGTTCCCCTGCATCTTGTTTCTGCAGTAAAGTACAGCAAGTTTTAGTGAGGGAAGTTTTTTCTTTCTTGTGGGTAATGTTAATTATGTAGTCAATCAGTCAGTGGCTCTACACAGAGAAATTGCAATGAAGAATACACAATTTAAGATACTATTCCCATTGCGTAGTTAATAGGTTGTTTTCCATGAAATAATTGATATAAAGAGATTCTGATAAATCCTATTAACATATATGCAAGAAACACATGTTCTTCTGGTTTGCTGCTGTGTGCTTAAAAGAATTGAATTTTGAACTCAGAAAATCTGTATTTCTTAGTTTTCTTGTTCAAGGCACAGTACTACCTTTTATAGTTTAGCTCACTTGAATCGAAATGTCTCCTAAAATAATTTGTGTGAGGAAGATGCTGGGAAGAACTAAGCATTAAAGATGTGCTTAAAGGGCAAACACATGTATACAGGATTAAAAAAAAAAAAAAAACAGCATAAGAATGTTTAGAAATAACTGTTTTGAAGTAATTTTGTGACGTCTAGGTGTCCTAGAAGTCAAATTAATACTTTCTTTGCAGTGTTGTTTTTGTTTTTTTTTTAATAGAATTCTAAACATGTTCTTTGGCAATGTAACTTAGAAATAGATTTCTGTATATGGAAACAAGCCTGACTTGTTATACCAGTGTCCTACCAATTCAATAGAGTATCATAAAGCTTGTATAAATAGATGATTCATTTCCCATGCAGAAAACTATGCTTCTGTTCTCATGTACACATATACCTCAGATTTCTTAAATATTAGCTTTTCTTTCTGATTGGCATAATCCCCAGTAAAATGAGTGGTATGGTCATTAGGGTTTTATCAGCATAATCTTATTTGTTTAGTTCACAATGCTCTAATTCCTTCCTGCATACAAAATAGTGAATGTGAGAATCATGGAGTCAATTTAGGCTGGAAAAGACCTCCAAGATCATCAAGTCCAATCTTTGACCTATCACCATCTTGTGAACTAGAACATAACATTAAGTGCCACAATGAGTCGTTTCTCAATCATCTCTGGGTTGGTGACTCCACCACCTCACTGGGTGTTCCATCCCAATGCTTATCAATATTTTCTGTGAAGAAATTCTGCCTGATGTCCAACCTGAACCTCCCCTGGCACAGCTTGAGGTTATGTCCTCTTGTCCTGCAACTTGTTGCTTGGGAGGAGGCCAACCCCCACCTGCCTACACCCTCCTTTTGGGGAGTTGTACAGAGCAATAAGATTGTCCTTGATGCTCCTTTTCTCCAGGCTAAGCACCCCCAGCTTCCTCAGCCATTTGTCCTATGACTTATTCTCTAGACTCTTCACCAGCTCTGCTGCCCTTCTCTGGACATACTCCAGCACCTCAATGTCCTTCCTGAATTGAGGGGGCCAGAAGTGGACATAGGATTCAAGGTGTGGCCTCGCCAGTGCCAAGTACAGTGGGACAGTCACTGCCCTTGTCCTGCTGGCCACTCTTGTTTTGCTGCAAGCCAGGGTTTGAGTTTCTTGGCCACCTGGACACACCCTGGCTCATGTTCAGCCACTGTTGACCAGCGCTTCCAACTCCTTTTCCACAGGGCAGATTTTCAGCCAGTCTTTCCCAAGCCTGTAGTGCTGAATGAGGTTATTGTGAACCAAGTGCAGGACACAATACTTGGCCCTAGTGAACCTCATACAGCTGGCCTTGGCCCATTGATCCAGCCTGACCCCTCTGCAAAGCCTTCCTATCCTCCAAGATAGGTACAGCTATCGCTCAAGAAGTGATAGCTGTATCTGTACTGTTAGAAGATAAAGCTTACACTCAGCGTTTTGTGTGATTCTTCAAATACAGAGCAACTCAAGCTGCTTCTGGTACTTAGCTTGTCATCACATCAGCTGGACAATTTTTCCAGCTGTATTGCCTGTAAACAAACTGAAAAGAGGAGCCAGAATTCAGATTTAGAGGTAGAATTAATTTTTAGAGGAGCTGTTTTGTTTGTTTGTTTGTTTTTTCAAATGCAGTGATGAAATTAGGTTGTGGAACTGTCTTAGCTTTTTTAACTTTATTTGAAATGTCTTTTTCCTATGAGGTGGCCTATTTCCTTGAGACCTGAAGGGTTACCTTGAGATTTTAAAAAATATATATTCATATGCATGTGGCCCAAGATCCCTATCAGTTGTGTTGCTAACAGCCCTATCAGTGAGAAGAAGCATCCATTTGTCATAATTTCATTGTCAGCTTCTTGTAGCAAACATGGCATTGTCTGGCACACAGTTGACATAAAATGCTTAAGTGTAGTAAGAAGATGGCAATAAAATTAGCTGATCAGGAGTAGATTTTATTTACAAGTGCCTTTCTGTGATTCATTTGGGCCCTGAGATATCTAAAATTATGGATTTTTGGTCTGTTGCCATTAGCAGTTCACAGGAACTAGGAAATGTTCTATGACAGTAAATAATTTCTATCAGAACAGGTTTGAGACTTGTGACTAAAGACAGTGATGGCAAACCCACTTTATTAGTCTTTTTGTCTTCTAATTAGGTACTTCTGCTTGTCAGACTGGATGCACCTGTAGTTGAGAATATGCATTGTAATACAGCTCTGCAAGGTTCTCTGGGCAAGCCAACTGACATTGCAGCACAGAGAGGACTGCTACAGTCTAGCAGTTCCCAACTGCCCTGTTAGATCATTCTGATAATAGATCTGTTCCTTTCCAGGTAGAATGCCATGTTTGCAATTTCTGTTGAAAAACAGACAATGACTCTGTTGTTCGATGTGTACCACTTATCTTCACCATAATCATCACTGGAGTTCAAAGAACATTCTGATCTATAAAACTGCAAAACAAGACTAGTCCTTGACTTAGATTTTTGCTTTGATAATTATACCTCAAGCAGAAAGACTTGTCATATTCTTAGTTGACCTAATCATGCTCTTGAGCAGCCTAGACATGGCAGAGGATCCCTTGTGACTGTACATCACTGCAGTTCAGATGTACGTTATATACAGTAATTTTCAGTCTTTTCCTGTCCAGATTTTTTTTTTTTTTTTAAGCCTGATATGCTCTTGCAATCATAAAAGCTATTTCATGAAAAAGGACAACCGAGCTGTCACCAACACATTCTGGTGTGCTTTGTCTCCCTTTGTGGTATATGCTACATGGAGGACAAACAGTTCATAGCTTGAGAAAAACAACGGTTTTAATTAAATTTGACCAATGTGGAGCACAGCTACTGTAATAACACTAGCTAATTAAATAAGTAAATCTCTTGTTATGTGTCATAACTTACTGGCAGTGGAGGCTCATCCTACCACAGCCTGAACAATATAATCTGTCCATGTAAAGTTATTCCACAATTCCAAATGTTTAAGTAATCTGGTCATGTATCCAGAATATTTTAATTTGGTTTGCCTACTTTGATGTGTTGTAGAATGGTATTTCAAGAGGTAATGCACTAGTGCAGCCATGATTTATTTTTGCCATCCTGGAGAGATGGCAATTTGCCAGACTCCGTGTTGCATCAAGTCCTCAAGAAGAAGTTGCTTGCTTACCTGGCAGTGACTGACCTTTGAGGATGTTTATCATCTTTAGAAACCCTACCATCCACCTCTCAAACCTTTGGAAATTTTCAGCTGACACGGGCTTTTAGAACTGAGGAGAATTGAGTGAAGCTGGAGTAATTCTTCCTTTAATGCATTTGGGATGATGAGGATTTGTGCAGCATGAGCAGAGTGCCAGCAGATAGTGTTGTTTGAAAGATTCCTGACTTCACACAGGTGAAGCATGTGTGCCCTCTGCAAATTCTGTAAGGTGCGCAATGTTGTAAGAGAAGTATCTCTTGTTTATTTACTAAGTTTCACTACCTTAAATACTGCTTTGGATTAATGAGACATGACTTTTTCTTTCTAATAAGTATTTTACTAACTTTGAACATTTATAATGTTACTGAAAATCAGGTTGTATATAACTGTTTGTGATAAAATATATCAGTCTTATGGAGAAACATTTTTTTAAGCAAAATAGCAACATTTTTTCTTGAAATGCATTACTATTACAGACATCTTTAACCTATAGTACAAATATAGAAAGGAAGGTGCCTTGCATTATTTTTCATCTTGGATTTTTCAAAACTGGAAATGGTAAATATTAAAGGATCATCTTGTGATTTGTGAAGTTTTGCTGTTTGTCTGGATTTTGGGTATCCTCCACTTAATAATAAATGCATATTCTTGTTACAAGTTGTCTTTTATCTAATATGGAACAGTCGTTGCATCTCAAAAGAGTATTTGCATTTCAGGGAAGGGAATCAGCTTTTTTATTCTTCCCTTCTCTACACTAAAGGATACTTTTTGCACAGCAGCTCTTCTGCTTAATGTCATGATTTGACGCTGTTCAAATGCCAGGCACCCACGAAGGCTGTTCACTCAGGAAAAAAAACTAACAAAGAGCTCGTGACTTGAGATGATGACTGGGAGGAAACACTCTAAGGGCAAAACAGGTTCAAATTTAAAGGCATAAAGTAAATTTATTATTCACAGAATGAGAGGAGGATAATGAGAAGTAAATTAAGCCTTTAAAACACCTTTTTTCCCCCAGCCCCTCCCTCTTTCCCACCAACAGTGCAGGGCAATAGGGCGTGGAGGGTTTTGGTCAGTTTGTTACTCAAGATCTTTTTCAGTTCGTTCAGGAAGAGAAGTAGGCGTCTTTCTTTTGTTATGCTGTGAGTCCTTCCCATGGGCAAAACAGCCCTCCCAAAATTTCCATGGTATGGGTCATTTGTCCACGGGGTGCAGTCTTTTAAGGATAGGCTGCTCTAGTTTGAAGCAAGGATTCTCTATCTTTGGAGGCAGGGGCCTTCTCTGTCTTTTCGGGTGTTCCACTGGATCACAGCTTCTTCTGGCATCCACCTGCTCCAGTGTGAGCACTTTTCCCACGGGCCATGAGTGGAGTTCTGCATCCCCTGTGGACTTCATGAATTACTGGGGGACAGTTTGTTTCACCATGGTCCTCACCACGGCTTGCCGAGAAATTTTGTCTCCGACGCTTGGAGCACGTCCTCCCCCACCTTCTCCACTGACCTTGGTGCCGCCATGTTGTTGTCTCTTACATGTCCTCACTTCCCTTCTCTATCTAGAAGAAAAACTTCTGCACGTAGGTACCATTGCCAGCAAGTTCCACTACATCAAAGATTTTTGCAGCATCCCACAGCACCGAGAAGTTGATTTTGGCTAGGTTCTGTGTTGTGGCTCACCATGTTTCTGCAGTTGGTCGCATGGCCCCACCGCCACCGCGTGGGCAGTGCCAGCTGCCGCGGTGCTGGCACTGTTTAACCCCTCTCTTCATGTGGGGTGCTGGGAAGGAGAAGCTGCTGCTGCTGCCTCTGCCCTTCTGCCCACGGTGTGGCTGGCTGAGGGCACCAGGCAGGCAAGGCTTGCCGCAGGCTGCACTGAGATGGCAGCGGCCACGGGGCATTGCCACCCCTGGAACAAACTGCACACCTGCTGTTTTGATTTCCTCCTTAAATGTGCCATCACAGAGGTGTTACCAGTTTCTCTAGTTGGGCCAGCACCATGTCCAAGTTCAGCTACAGGAGATTGGCTCTGCTGAACATGGTGGAGGCTTCCGGCATCTTCCCACAGAAGCCACTTCTCTGTGGCACCCCCCCACCGCCACCAAAAACCAGGCCATGCAAAACCAAAACACTTAATCTGCTCTTTTCCTGCATTAGGTGCATAGTGGGATAGTTGGTGACATGGAGGAGGGGAGGGAGTAACAGAATTGATGTGTTCATGTGAGAAAGTACTTGAGATGTACAAGAAGTGTGAGTACACAGACAAAAAGAAGAAAAAGCTGACCATATTTTTTAGGTTGACTGGATGCTATCTATCTGCCAGTGATTTTGGAAATACTACCTTAACAAAAGAAATGTGGCTATGAGTGCTTTCAAGGACTCTTAATAAGAAGGAGTTTTAGGGAAGTTGAAGCAAGAAAATTTTGACTGGTTTGAAATTCAAGTTTAAATTCTGTTGAGTTTCATGAAAACCCTTTTTACTTGCTGTTGCAGCATCAGTGGGAGGCAGAGTATCATTTTGTCAGCAGAAAGTTGTTTTTCTGGAAACTGTCGTTAAGGAGTCATGTACTGGTCTGCACTGGATTCTGTGGGAAAGGCGGTGACTGTTAATGAGCTTGGTCTGACAGCCAGGAAAGCAATAGGGAATGGAAAATACCAGTATAAAAAGAGAACCAGGAAAAAAGGGGCAGACTGATTTTAAGAGGTGTACAGGAAACCTCAAGAATATTCCCTTAAGACCCCACAATGTTTTCTTTCTCCTATTTTCAGCTTGTTCTTCATCTTTTCCATGTTCCTTGCTCTTTTGCCTCTAAAAAATCACAAATTTTCATGAGAAGTATTCAGAATATAGTGCAAGGAAGAGAGCTGAGTTGGGTTAAGTATAGCTTTATATTCAAGTACATTGCATGCATATGTTGCAAGTGAGCTGACTAGATAGAAGCAGATACCTTTCCTTCTGCCTTGGTCTGTTTGGTGTCTAATGTGCTTTTAACATAAATTAATCCAGATGGATACCTGGTCTAGACTGTGAATTTGCTGGAGAGAAGGCAAACCTGAAACTAAAGAGGACTGGGAGCTTCCAGGGTAGGCAGGGTAGGCTGCTTGTGGAAAGATTTGGAGGTTTTAGTCTCTGAGTCAAGGACAATTGCACTGTAGAGGTTTACTTCCCCAACAGTTGTTGGAAATTATCAACTCTATCCTTGAAGTGTATAATTACGGAGATTTTTTAAATATATATATATATATACATAAAAAGAATCTGGTGCTCAGACCTTCTTGGGCTTGCAAATGCATGTTATACCAGTGTGGGATTCATAAGTGATAATTGAGTTATTTCTGTGGGTTTGTAATATCTGCTCGTCTTAGTTCCAGTGGAGAATGATTGAGGTACTTAAAGAGAAAAATGTAAGAATGTGTTCAGTTTTTCTTTTTTCTTTTAAATGAATCTTCAGAAAGAACAGTTCCCCAAATTTGTTTGTTACTTGACTTCAAAGTGTTTATCCTTATTGTTAAAATTTTTAGTTGTTTTTGTAGATTTACTAAAGCAAGATCACCTGTTAACTGCTTAAACTCCTTTTCCAATTCTGCCCTGCTTATGGTTTCAGCATTTTGTTAAAAAATTTTGGTAGAGGAGTATATAATAAGTTTTTTCCTAAGTCAAGGAATTATTAATGATATCTACAATATAAGATACTGGCCTTCATGTGCGCTTTTGGATTTCATTTAAAGCTTGTGAAGTTTTATTGTTAGCAATTCAAAACACTGTGCTTTCTTTGAGGTATTTCCCATTTTTCATTTGGTTCCTCAACCTTCTAAGAAATCTAATCTTGTTTTTTAAGTGCAGATTTTGCAATTAATTTTTATACCTGTGTGATATAAAGAGTGTGACAGTAATAATGCTATAATGTTGGTACATCATAAAGTGTAAAATTTGCATTTGTAACCTCAAATCATCACTTCTGACAAGCTCACCCTTCTAGTGTCCAGTTGGAGAGTTAATGCATTGTGACAATCCTATTGTTTGCTTTTTAGTCCATTTTAATGATGATTTCTGTTGCTGCTTTCTAGTGTGACAGATGGCGGCACAGTGTGTGACAAAGGTAGAGCTGACTATTGCCTGCACCGATCTCTTGGATAAAGATGTTGGTTCCAAGTCAGACCCTCTGTGTGTGCTTCTGCAGAACACAAGTGGTCAGCAGTGGTATGAGGTACAGCTCGAGCTTCTCACAAATCTGCGAAAAACACATTCTGAATTGTTGGATGTTTTAAAACTCTGTAGCATATGATTTCATTGAAATATTTTAATTTTATACCAGCACTTCTGAATACTTTTTGTTAGATTGTGTCTCTGATAGTTATATGGGCAGCACACTTATAATCATTTGCAATTAAATAGAAACAATTGTCTGATTTTTAGCACTGTTCCCCAGCCATGTGTGGACCAACACCTTCTAAGTTTGTGGACCAACACCTTCTAAGTGCTTAAATATGCTTTTATAATTACAGTACTCCAAAACTAGGGTCTCATCCTGGATGTGACAATATGGGATTTTATGTTGGTCTTCCCTGTGCAGAAATAGGTCCCACCTTAGAGAGAGTGATGAAAAATAGGTCAAGTATCCCTAACTCAGAGCAGTGGGTTTTGCAATATAATGTGTATATGTAATATTTTGTAATATAATTTATTTTTAATGAAAGGTTTGTAGAAAGATACTCCTTTGAACTTTAAGAACTTTTGAATGCATTTAATAATACAATATTTGATTTGCTTGCTTGTTTAGTTTCTGAAATATCAGATAAAGTGGTGTCTTTCTAATTTCAGGTTGATCGCACAGAAAGAGTTAAGAATTCCTTGAACCCAAAGTTTGCCAAGAAATTCTTAATTGATTATTATTTTGAGCTTGTTCAGAAACTTAAGTTTGGAATATATGACATTGATAACAAAACCTACGATCTGAGTGATGATGACTTCTTAGGAGAATTGGAATGCACCCTGGGACAGGTAACTGCAAATGATTTCCCTTACAATTAAGTTACTAAAAATCATTAGCCACTTCTGCCTTAAATTTATCACTATGTTCTTGTGTAGTTGGAGTATTCTTAAGTTGAATAGGATTCCCTTCATTTGTTTTTTCAAGCCTCAGTTTGTTGCCCCCAGGCACCCAAACCACCCAATCAGGAACAGGTATGGGGCACATGTGACATGGGAGCAGGGACAGGGACGCACCTCCACATCAGTTCAGTGTATATACATTTTATATGCAGGTCTTGAGATGATGCCCTGAAATGTGCTCTAGCATGGTGGCTGTTGGATTGCTATCTCAAAATAAGTGGACTGTCAGTGAGCACAAAGTTGTAGTAATTGCTGTTTATTTATTCTAATACTCAATTTCATATTTTTGTGCTCCTGAAAAAGAGAGTGTAGAACAGCATATGAGTGTTCAAGGGCCATGTTATCCTTGTAATCTGCTTTCCACTCAATGCAAGCAGTGATCCTAGTTCTGCCAGATCTAGATTTACTTCTGTTTCCCAGTCATATTCTACTATTGATACTATCACAATTGGACAGCTTCTTTCTAATTTGTTCTTTTGAATAGATCCTTCAAAGTCACTTGAGATTTTTCCTGCCTTTTATCTTAAGTATTTTTAATTTAAGGACATTATAAAGTTAGAGGCATTGTGAATTGGAATTTAGTGTCAATTAAAAATTAATCATTCATTTTTAAAGTAAAGAAGGACCTGTAGAATGGACCCACTTCTGAGGAAGCATTTCCTGAATAGGGTAAAATAAAGTCAGCTGGAAACTGCAGGGGAAGGCTGATTTTTTTTTTGAGAGACAGATCTTATGTTTATAAATCTGTTTGCTGAATGCATTTATGAAATATGCCTTGCATGCATTTCAAAGGTATATATGGGAAACTTAAAGGTCAATTTGAAGTTGGAACCTAAGGTATTATCTTTGTCCAAGTATATGTATCATGTTACTAGAAGACATTTTATTTCTTATTACTCTTGAACCTCTGCATGTGTTCATCTGCATATGTATTTTTAGAATTTTGAAGTGTATCAAGTATTACCTATTTATTTATAGAAGATTATGGGAAGGAAATGTAGTACTGTCATCTTTACAATTAAGGAAAAATTCCTAAAATGAAATACCTCACTAACTCATTTAATTCCTTTGAAAATCTATTAATTTGTCTTAATAATGCTTGATACTCAAATTTTGTCTTGGCAGATAGTTTCTAGCAGGACTCTAACAAAACCATTAGTACTTAAAAATGGCAAACCTGCTGGGAGAGGAAGCATTACGGTAAGACAGTTAAGAAATAAATATTTTCAGAGTTCATCCTTAATTGTTTCTGGGTTTTAGTTATAGTTAGTGGCTTGAATGCACTGAGTCTGTTCTATAGTGCTGTAAAAAGCACTGTAAAGCATTTTTTTTTCTCCACTAATCCATCTCTGTAATCCAGTAGCAGCCCACCTTCTGTATTGTAAGTCCCATTGCATCCATCATTAGGGCATCCAGTGGGCTACTGTTTGGGGCATATCTTTGTCAGTGCCATCATTTATGGTTAATAGATGGAATGCAATCCCAATGTCAAATCAAGCTGTTCCTCTCTCTGCCCCCCCCCAATTTTTTAATGCTTCATTTGTGAGAAAACATGGGGGTTTTTTAATGGACCTGTCATAGGAATACTGTGAATATGAGAAAACTGTGGTTCTTGAAAAAAACTAAGTATTTTGTTTGCCTACTTAGATTACAGCAGAAGAAGTAAAGGATAACAGGGTTGTTGTATTGGAAATAGAAGCAAGGAAACTGGACAATAAGGTATTTAAGTGATTGCTGTTTCTTTGATAAAGTACTAAAATCAGAGTCTTGTCAGAGTAGGAAACATTTGAGTGTTCTTTCTCATTTTTGCTTAGAAAAATCCATTAAGGTTTTACTTACACTAGAAAAGAAACTGAATTTGAATTGCTACAGAGCAACTTCATTGACTGTTTTGAAATGAATTGTAATGTATTTCTAAGTAAGATAAATGCATTTCAGGGTAGTCCGTGAGCAACATGCTCCCATTTAACTGTAAATCCTTACATTTATTCATAAATATAAGGGAATTTTGGTATATCCATTGGTTTGAATGGCTGAATAAATGGTTGCCCATTACCTATTTGAAATAAAGGGCAAAGAGTGTACTTGGTGTTTATAAATGTGTTATGTTAACTATAGGGCTGGCTATAGACAGACTTTTGAAAACAAATTTAGAAAAATAATAGAAAAATGTTTTTATTTTTACCTTTTGATTTAATGATACTTTTTTTGAACTGGATTAAATCCTTAGTTTCCTGTCTATCCATTGTAGTACTTATTGGTGTAAGTATTCTCTTACTTGAACTGTCAGATATTTGATATATGGACATTTTTATCCCAAATTGAAGAACATTCCTGACTTTCTTTTTCTCTTTCACAGGTGGTAATATAATCAGACTTGCATTTCATCATCTAAAGCTTTTGTTCCCTGAATTTACTTTATGTTACTCTTAAGTGTGTGTGTTAACTAGAATTTAATGGTATTCAAGCTACAGGCTGTTCTGAGATAATTGCATGTTATTTAAATGCAGGATTTTTTTGGAAAGTCGGATCCTTATCTGGAATTCCACAAACAGACTGGAGATGGAAACTGGGTGATGGTTCACAGAACAGAGGTAGGATATTTTCAGTTAACAACAAAGAGGTTAAGCTTATTTAATTTCCAGTGTGTCACAGCACTAGAGATACATCATCTCTTCTGCTGAAATCTACCTTATTCTCCTTATATTGATTTTGATTTATGCCATTCTATTTGGAAGGAAAACACTTTTTGTTTTTCTTT
>JACBWW010000003.1:40681886-40841779 GCA_020086605.1 Lanius collurio
TTTTTTTTGCATACAAAAGTCATGGCATGAAGGTATGATTCATTATGGTGACTGCTTTCCACCGTTGTGAATAATGCTGTTCTGCCTTCTTTTTTTTTTTTTTTCAACAGGTTATTAAAAATAACCTGAATCCTGCTTGGAGGCCCTTTAAAATCTCTCTCAATTCTCTGTGTTACAGTGACATGGATAAGTCAATCAAGGTAATGTATATTAAATGTGTGTATAAATTAATGCATTAAAAATTAAAATATGTATTAAGGAGAAGAAGTGTTATTTTAGGTACTGCATTTTTTTTGTTTCAAAATGAATTGAAAGTATTAGGTTTCTTAATTGAAAGGCACAGATACCCATGTATGTTTTAGGGGAAAAAGGGAAAACACTGTACATTTGTGCTGCATTGTGTGGTAGAAGTTGGTCTTTGGAAGTCTGGGAAACCAGGTGAACAAAAGTATCTTATCTTTGAAATGTCCAGTGGAGTTTCTTATTTTGATTGTACAGTTCTAGCATGGGATAAGCCAACACTGGTGGTGTTAAAGATACTGTATAGTGAAAGATGCATGTTAAAGGCTAGAATATGCTTTGTTCTGTGCAATGGATCTTGTATTACTTTGTTACTGGTGCAACAGCTAACATTGATGAAATTTTTAATATACTGCCTGATAAAATAAATTACACTTAATGTACTAGCTAACAGATGTGGGTCAGATCCAACTTGTGAATACCAGTTTTAGCAAGTTTTTCTCTTTGTATAAACCTGAATTTTCTGTCAGAAAGTTAACCAAATCTGTGAAGTGATAGTTCTATCAGGGCTTTAATGTTTTTTATTTTCCCATTTTATCTTGAATGAATTGTGTTTAATTTCTGAATGTTTTTCTTCAGGAATTCCCTTTAGGGGTGGAATTGAAGCTGAACAGCCAATCAAAATGCCATTTATAAGCTATTATGATCATGCTAGAAACCTGATATTTTAGCATTTGAAAAAGAAACCCAAAAACCCAAATGCAAGAAACCACTATATTTGATGTTCATCCTCTGGGAAGGAAAACTTAAAGCATGGTTTGCATGTGATGGATATTAGTCATACGACTTGAGGCAGTCCTGGAAAATGCTTAACAGCCACAGGGGTCTGGGGGTTGCAAACACCTGGATGTATTTAAATACATATTTATAGAGGAGGCTAATAAGGAACTTTACAAGCCCAGAATGTTCTTCCCTTACTGCTTCTATGTTTTTTCCATCTTATTCCTTTCTGCTTCCGTTTTGCCCAAAACAGCTGTGACATTATTGTGACATATATTGGCTCTTACAGCTCCATATACTATAAATAAATTTATCATTTTCAGTAAACAGCCATACTGAAGCTATAGACCATTGGTCCAAATGTATCTATGAAGAGTTATTTTCAGATCTATCATTATTTTAATAAAGTCTATTCTTTGGAATCTTACTTCAGAAGTGTAGGTGTTTATCCAGTGGAAATAGACTTTACTTGGAATAGTTACGGACTTGCAGACAGGCAGTTTGATTATGCCTTAACTTATAAATGCAGGACCTGTTACTTCAAATGTTAACATGTAGGCAGAATTGTATTATGTAATGTTGTTGAAGGATTAAACAATTCCTGTAATACTTTTACATGCACACAGTTGCATGTGTAATGGGCTGTTTGTCATAGTAAGTAAAACCAGTCATTTTTCTATGAGTGGCTTTTCACCTCTTTAATAGCTTAGTTTGTGTATGCCCAGCAGTGCACAAACCAAGTTGATCCTTTATCTTCTGGATTCATGGTTATGTTCTGTGTGAGTGTGTTTGAAGTCAGTGATATTTTTTGTGTTGAAAATGTAAGCCTTTCATCCAGAGCAGGCATACCTACTTTACCTACTTCTGCTGGGAAAAATGTTAAATCACATTGCTCCCTACTGCTATTGCATGTCCAGGAGGGCATATAAAGAAAAAAAGGAAATGCTTCTCTCTTATCTGGAATAAATATTAAAAATTGACTTAAGTGGGTCAAACATGACAAGCAAGACAAATTTTGATGTCTTTGAAATAAAAAGGAAATACATCTACTAACTGTGCTAACAGGTATCAGAACTGTTGGATCCACTGCAACAATGAAATATCTTCAGTGTTTAAATTTCAGCTACTGAAGCACTTGGCTGAGTATTTGATTGGCATAATTTATGGCATTTAGAAGAATTTACATAGCATCTGCCATTAACATTAATTAGCCTGTTGCTTCTTTGGCTGCTTGCATGATTTAAGGTGCTGTTTAGTGCATGTGCATGCATTTTTTTATTAGTGAATTCAAAATGCTGTAGGAGTGCAAACTGCAAGATAAAGGTGTGTTCTGTTCAGTAGAGCTCCTAATCTACACGTCATGTTTTGTACTTCAACATTGCTGTTTGTTTTCAGAAACCTAATTTCGTTCAGAAGCTCAAGTGTATGTTGAAGTTGTTTGTTTTACTTTTTTATTTCTAACTGAAATGCTTGAGTAATCAGCTAAATTGCTTCTTGAATATAAGGTACAGTATTTTCAGACTTGAAGGATGGACATGCAAATAGCTGTTCAGTTTAAGCCATACATATTCTGAAAATTTTTCTTGAAGTTTGCATTTTGATTCGAAGTAATGTGGGATACCTACTTGACTCTTGATTTATTATTGTTACTATTTATCATCATAATTATTAAATTATTTTAGTATATTTTTCTGTGATTTGATTAAATTAGCTAGCATGTCTGTGTTGCTGAACTGAAATAAAATATCAGAGGTGGATGGAATTAATATAAGATTTTATAGATAAATAACTAGCTTTTTATATAGAAAGGCAGCTGGGTCACGTTTTCAAACAGAAATAAATAACTGTTTTGCACTCCTGCCTTCTTTGGTAAATTGGGCTGTTAAAAGGGTGCATTGATGAAATAATAAAGCTAAGCATTAAACTCTCACTATAGGAAAAAAAAATTTAGTTGACATTCAGATCCATGAAGTGTGGATCATAATTTAACAGATCCGCTGTTTAAATTTGCTACTCTTAAAAACCAAAAATTCAAATATTACTTCTAGCTTTAGGACCGAATCTTCATATACTTATAAATTCTGTGTAATTTTGGAGATTAATGGAATAATATAAAAATGTTGCTAAAACTCTTGTGATTGCTTACATAACTGATTTACTAAATCTTTAGCTGGATGCTCAGATTTGGGATGAATGTCAAAAACCCTACATTGTTTTTCTACTCTTCCCAACACTCCATCCCTCAAGAGATAGTTCAGTATAACTGATGTTACTTGCTCATTTAAGACCTGACACTACTTAGTATTCTCATCTCTCCTTCACTTGAGTGGAAGATTAGATTCGAAACTGAGTGTATTAGCTTCTACCCAATCTTAATCTGTTTAAGTGCAACCCTGTGCAGTTCTAAGACTTCAACATGAGAAAAACCTCTGTAATATAAAAGATACAGGAATATATGGGATGTTCAGGTTTGCCTTTGCAGTGTTTATTGGTTTTTGGGGCCATTTCTGTTACTAAGTTATGCTGCATTTTAGGTTGAGTGCTATGACTACGATAGTGATGGGTCTCACGATCTCATAGGAAGTTTTCAAACAACAATGTCAAAACTGAAGGAAGCATCTCGGTCATCACCTGTAAGTGTTACATAGTCTAAGCTGCCTCTGTGTTCTTGATGAGCTGTTTTCTCATATTGGAACAAAACTTAGGTCACTTGACTTGCAGGTATCCAAGCTGATAGGCTACACCTTAACACTGCTACTGTAGTTGAGGCTGAATCAGCATTTACATTGTACATTATTTTGCTAGGATTAATGTCTTGGTTACAGTTTTTATTATTAGGTGTCTAAATGCCCAAGCATGAGCACAAAGAAATTCCACTAATTGAAAAAATACACAAATAAAAAAAAAATTAGATTGTCAAAAGACAGAAAACAGCACAAATTTAACTACAGTTAAAAGACCAAAGCTTGTATTTTTTTTTCCAAGTATTACTTAATCCTTTATTTTAAATTGTGGCACTTATTAACTATTATATTTACTTTAGTGAGTATGAGAAAATTCAGTATTTTTGCCACTGCACAAAAATGCAGCTGTGTTACTTTTAAGTGGCTTTTCTCTAAACTGATATTACCTTTCCTGATCTAATGACCTATAACAATTTCCAAACCTTTAAATAGGCAGGGTTTACATGTAGAATACAAAAGTTGGCACAGCAAATGTGACATAAAATTATTTGTTTTATGGATATGTGTGTTATCATGATGTTTTACCATATTTTCTTGTATTTCTGTAAAACCTGCAGAACTATTTCTGCATTAAAGGTACTGGGATCTGTATACAAGTTCATGCTTGTTCTTTTCTAATATTTTGAGTGTTGTATTTTTGCTAAATAATAAAAATAATTCCAGCCACAGCCGCTGGAAACACTGATGCTGTGTTTGAATTGCCATATCTTTACCACGAAGAAAGTTGTTAGCATTATCTTCAGAGGAAGAATGGTAGAGAATTTCTTTATTTGTTTGAAATACAGTTGTCAAAACAAATGTATTTGTGACCTCTTGGGCAAGAGAGGATTTCTGTCTTGGGAATGTGTTTTTTTTTTCTTGCTGATATTGACCAGGCTGTGTTTAATTTTGCAGGATTATTAAATGAACTGCATTTTTAATATAAGCCCAAAGTATCAGTCCTGAAATAAAGGATTGTAAAACTTGTTGCATAAATTATACCATTTTTGTTGGATTTGTTTGCATTCATGCAGGTTGAATATGAGTGCATCAATGAAAAGAAAAGACAGAAGAAAAAGAACTATAAAAACTCTGGCATTGTGAGCGTTAAGCATTGTGAGGTCAGTAATATATTCTGGTATAATTCTGTGTTTAAGTGTTTAAGCATAACAACTCTCATTTAGTATATCTTCCATCTTCAAACTGTAAGAAACTTTAAAATGTCTGTAAGTTCCAGACCCAGTAAATATTTAAGGGACTCTGATTCATGTAAGGAGACAAATTGAGAGTTGGATCACATATCTGTCCTCCTGTCCCTTCACTTTCTCTTGAACAGAAAGGTTGATTACCACTTAGTAAAGTCATTCCTGAACCGCTGCATTTCCCAACTCACTGTTTTATGTCAAAGTAAAATTGTGCAACTCTGTCATAATGTGTTATTTTATAAAATGAAAGTCCTTTGGGAGCTGCTTTGGTGTCTGTCTGTAGTTTTGTTAAAGGCCTGATTCTGATGCACTGAGTGTATGGGGGACATGTTGCAAATATCCTCATTGCAGTGGATGGGTGGGATAGTGTAGGGCAAAACTAGAGCTTTTCATGGGTAAAGATAACAAATCTGGAACCTCAGAAGTTGCTACAATAATATTAACTGGTTTTTTTCCCATTGAATAAAACAAAATTTCTATCTTCTATTTTTAGATCATTGTAGAATGCACATTCCTTGATTACATCATGGGTGGGTGTCAGCTGAATTTCACAGTAAGTTAAATCATTTATATTAAGTACCTTTTGAGTTTTGGAACAAATTGAAGTATAGAATTGATTGGCTGTCTGCTTTATTTGATTATTGGGTTTTTTTGTTGTTGACTTCATTTTTGTTCTGCAGCATGGAGCAGGAAGGTATTTTGCCAGAGTGCTTCTAGTCTGTTTAGAAAAAAATAGTCTTTAGGCAAAAAGTTCTGAACCTCTGGCTAAATTCATTAGGAACTAGCTAAGTTGTGTGTATGGAGACCAAGGAGAAGTTTACAATTCTTTGACAGCAACATACAGAGGTCATCATATGGTTGAGGACCCTTAAGTTATGTAATTTGTGAACCAAATGCAACACAAATAACAGTAAGATGTCTTTACCTTAGTAATATGCTTCATCACTAAAGCAAAGAAGACCTGTTGAAATCAGAGAAGGAGCTCTGTAGCCTTCTGTGGAGCCTGACTAGTTGTGCTTCTGAGAAGAAAGGTGTGTGTGGCAAGATACAGAATGAAATGCATTTACCAGCTTTTGAAGAGCTGTTGTGAAAAGTAACTGAAAGTAAACACAGTGAAAACCTGACAGGATGCCCAGAGAAGCTGTAGATGTCCCATCTCTGGAAATGTTCAAGGCCAAGTTGGATGGGGCATTGAGCAACCTGGTCTTGTGAAAACTGTCCGTGCCCATGGCAGGGGGGTTGGAACTAGGGGATCATTAAGGCCTCTTCCAAGCCAAACCATTCTGTGATTCAGATGAAAGTAATTTCAACCCTTCTGGAGAGATGCAGAGCTTTTGAGGGTTTTGTAGAGGCATTGTTATTAAGAATGTTAATATTCCAAGAAACCTGTATTCAAGTACTGTGCCTTTTAGATTTGTAGATGTCCTTTATACTACTCTTCCATGATTTTCACTTTGGCTTTGCCAGAGATAAGAAGCATAATTTAACCTTTAAGACCAATCAGATATAAATATTGCATTTGACAGGTGGGGATAGATTTTACAGGCTCCAATGGAGACCCTCGCTCTCCAGACTCTCTGCATTACCTCAGCCCTAATGGAGTTAATGAGTACTTAACAGCCATTTGGTCTGTCGGGATGGTCATTCAGGATTATGATACGTAAGTGTCAGATTTTTATTGGATCATTTTTTTAGGTACATACAGACATTTGTTGTAATTTTTTAAACCAGCGTTGAAGATGCTTGCAGATGTACGGGAATGAAATTTCTGAGCTAAGCTATAGAACTAAAAAATAATAATCACTGTACCATCATATAATTGCAAGTATAAGCTTGTGTTTATTTCAGACAAGCTGAAGGGCTTTTCATATGTGATGAAAAGAGCAGCATTAATTTAAATAAATGCTTGCATTCTTGCCAGTTTGCTTGTTCAAGACTAGTTTTGGTCCTAGAAACAAATGCAGTGGGGAAGTTCCATTTAATTGTGCCTCATCAATAGCATTTTTAATGATGAAAAGCAGCACGGATAACTGAATTTATGGAACTATGGCAGCTTTTAATGGAAGCCACTGACTTTTGTTTTCTTTAAAATTGTTTTTTTAGAGATAAGATGTTTCCAGCCTTTGGATTTGGCGCACAAATTCCTCCTTCATTTCAGGTAAGGGAATGTGTAAATGCACTGCCTAAGACAGCTGAAAGCACTTACTTCAGGAGGAGATTGTATATGCAGTCCTGACTATGTCTTGTGTCTTCACAGGTGTCTCATGAGTTCCCAATAAATTTTAACCCATCAAACCCATTCTGTAATGGTAAGTCTGAGAAAGTCACATCAGACATAGAGAGTAAAATGCCTAAATGTGAAGGCATATAGACACTTGAAAAGTGAACGAAGCATGTTGTTCTAATTAAATAGTTTCAGTCCTGTAGCAGGAAACAATTTTATAACCAATTTCTTACTTATGAGAAATAGCATGGCATCTGTCTTCAGTAATGATTTGTGAAAGAAGTGGTTTGAGCAGCCAGGGCACAGGGCTGGGAACAGTTCTCTTGTGTTGTCAAGCCGCTTTATTCTACTTTGCTGCTGGTGTGGAGTTGTCTGGTTTGAGTGTGATGCTGCTGATGCCTGTTCAATGTGGCCTCTCTTACCACACTACCAGCCACCACAAGCTGCCAGGTGAAGGGAAGTGCTGTAATTCAGTTTCACACCCTTGAGCATACAGTATTTGGCCTTTCTATTCACACAAAGCCAGTCATGTTATGCATGTGCCTTAAGCATTGGTCAAGCTGAAAGCCTCCATTGCTCATGAATATATTTTTTTTTCCACCATGGTTAGTTTTAAATCTTGGCATCATCACTTCATGTACTGGTTTGTACAACTTTAGAAAAACCAAGTACTTCAAAATATCCTAATTCTAATATGAAAAAAAAGAGAAAGATTTATTTCTGTTCTCTAGGGATCCAAGGCATTGTTGATGCATATCGAGCCTGTCTTCCTCAAGTGAGGTTGTATGGACCAACAAATTTTTCTCCAATTATAAATCATGTGGCAAGATTTGCTGCTGCAGCTACTCAACAGCAAACAGCATCTGTAAGTTCTTTATGGTACTGTGTGTGTTTTTCTTACCTTTTCATTTTCCTTCTAGTTTCTAAATACTTCTTTTCTCTTTTAAATTTATAAGTGTGTTCATTTGACAGTTGGCCCTTTACCTTGTGAATAAGTGTTTGTTACCATTAAAACAAGATAAAAACTAATTTATTTTGCAGTTGTACATAACAGTTCTCCATCAATTAACTAAATAAGCTCTTCAGATTTGAAATAGACTCTTAAAAGTACAGAATACCTTTATGGTATCTTCTGTTCAAAGCTCTTGCAGTACTATACAGATATTGAAGTCTAGTTTAAGCCCTTATTTCTAAGAGAGTGATTTAACTTCAGCTGAGAAAAAAATCAACTAGACTTTGTTTCACATCAGATAGCTGCGAGAGAGGATTAACTAAGGTAGTGAAGAAGTGGATGGTATAGCTCCTGACATCTGGGTACCAGCAGAGATATTTAACTGTGCTGTAAAGGTTTAGGTGCTGTATGGGCTATGCTTTCCTCTGTATTAAAATTGTATGCATGAGTTGTTGACCATATTAAAAACAGAAAGTCTGAAAACCAAATCTTGAGTATTCAATGGTGTAGATAATAATGCATGGAAGTTTAGAAAATCCTAAAGCATTGATGACAGCAAATACTGGTGTATTTAATGCCATGTAAAATCAGAAAATAGCAGCCATTTTTACATGGAAAATTATCTGTGGAAACCAATTTGAAAAAGAGCTATGGATTTTCATATGCCATGAGGCTGGAAAGGTTTTGCCTTGGTAGTCTTTCATTAGCCTAGTAGCTGTCATACATATATATGTATGTATATACACATATAGATATATGTGTGTGTGTGTGTGTTTATATCTTAATAAAAGTAGCAAACTTCTTGTCAGTTTTGGTTTGTTTGGTTTGGTTTTTTTTAACTTTTACTCTGAGCATGTAGTATGCCTAGCAAGAGATTTATTTTCCTGCCTGAAAGGATGTATTGAAGACAATTTGCTACCTTGACGTTTAATACATATCATAGTCATTTTGGATTTGCTTTTGATCCTGATGCTGGTTTTTTTTCCAATATGGAGGAAGTATGAGAAGAGGGAAATAAATCCAATGTGTTGTACCATCCTGCTGCTGTTGCTTATAGCTTTCTGTGGTTATAACTGCTTTATAGGTGTTCTTACTGGAGTGGGGGAATGGACTAGCAGAAAGCAGGGATAAAAGGTGATACCTAAACAGACAAGATAAGGGAAGAACAATTATTTGGGGCAGATCAAGACCCAATTAGAAGGAAAGTACTGAAGAGAGACTTCTAAGAATACTGGGAGTATCTTTGGGACTTGAATTTGTGCTGGTCAGTAACTGTCTGAAACGGCCAAGTGAGGGAAGACTAGAAATTCAGAAAGCATTTGATAATTTTCAGACTTTCTACCTCTAGCTCATTTTTGGTGCTCCAATCCAGAACAGAAGCTAAGATGCCAGCTTCTGGAGGCCCCAACAGAATAGTGGAAGCAACTCAGGTGGTACTTAATTAAATTACTGATGTACTACAAAATAATCTCAGACACCTTGATAATTAACTTCATGAAGCAGCTAGAAAATGTGATTAAAGGAATTTGAAAATGGCTGTGTTTTTCAACACTAAAAGGTGTGATTTAGGACTTTTGGGATACAATGAGTGATGTAAAGGAAAGTGTTTCATAAAGGCATTTGATAGACCAGAAAGGAAACAAATACAAGTTTCAAAGGTGTTATCTTTCCAAAAGCTCAATAAACTGCCTTCTATCCCAGACCAAATAATGGGAAAATAGGTTAACTGTTGGTTTGTCTGGGGATTTTGGAGAAGAGGAAGGGTCATACCATTGGGTTTTTAGATGGTGGCTGTTTAATGATGATTTCTTTTAAAAGATTATGTTGTCCTTATGAGCTTCTTCAGACTACACAGATGAAGCCTGACTGCAAATTAGATGTTTGATTGTAAAATTCAGTGAGCACATTGAACATTCTAAATGACAACACTTTGTAGTCTGTATGTGGGTTTTTCTAAGTGTACATGCCTAAATGTTTGCTATTTCTTTGTCATAACACAGTGTTGATTGATTTGACAGCAATACTTTATACTTCTGATCATAACGGATGGTGTGATAACAGACCTTGATCAAACTCGAACTGCCATAGTTAATGCTTCAAAACTGCCCATGTCCATTATCATTGTTGGTGTTGGAGGAGCAGATTTTGGTGCTATGGAATTTCTTGATGGTGATGATGGAGTTCTTAGGTCCTCGTCAGGAGAACCAGCTGTCAGAGACATTGTCCAGTTTGTGCCATTCAGAAAGTTCCAAAATGTAAGTAATCTTACTGATGTGCTTAAGAAATATTTTAGAGGTATGCTGGGCTTGCTATGATGTCCTACATCTAGTCCTAAGCTTTTGTGGTGTGTCCAGCATGAACTCTGAGACAAGTCTTTATCAAATGCTAAAAAACCCCCAAATTCCCTTAGTTTCTGGTTCCAGCACTGTATTTCTGACTAGTTGCTGCAGCTGTGTGACCTTTGTAAAACTCTCTCAGACTTGATTAAACAAATGGAAGTGTTTTTCATTTGTGAGGAAAAACTTACTAAGGTTTTGTTTTTATGGTAATTTTTCCTTAATTGTGGATGCCCATTTTTGAATGTAGTTTAGTCTCACAATTTAGTGTAGTATTAAAATTCAAGGCTGAGTCATAATCAGTAGAAGCTCTGTGTGTCCACAGAAGTGGCGATAGTTTTCATTTTCATAAAAGTCAATATAAAAAAAAAGGTGGTGAAAGAATGAAGTTCCGATATTTTAAATTTCTATAAAACCCAGTAAAGTAGGCTAATAGGAGTGAACTTTTAAGCGTCATATTGTTGGAAAGATTTGACTTAAATAAAAATCACCAAAACTTCCTCAGGATGGGCAAGATAAGATCAATATTTTTATTTCCATCCTAATATATTCTAATTTTCATGTCTTAGTATTAACTTGTTAATAATACTCCTTATAACGTCTTTATTTTGCTTTTATATTTTTAATTTTGATACACATTCTTTGTTTAATCTCAGAGTAACTCAGGCACACTGAAATGAGAGAGCAAAACCAATACAGAATATGCTTATCAAGTAATGGACTTGGATATAGATTAACTGGGGTCAATATTCAGTATAATATTATATATTCAAATGCTTTCTGTTTCTAGGAAAAGAGATGTTTTTTTCTCATGGATACTTAGTCTTACAGTAAAAGCAGTATCTCCAGAGGAGCTGCTGCATAGAAATACAGTTCTTGTGGATGGTACTTGGTGCAAAAGACTGCAGATGATTTAGACAAGTCCCTGAAGGACCATCTTAAGCAGATAGTGCAAGTATGTTTACATGGCTGAAGTCTGATATCTGCACTCTGTATTTCATATGACAAAAGGTGTCTTCAGTGCAGCCTTTTGTGTGCTCAGCTCCTGTTACTTCAGAGATACAAGACAGCCACCTGATTAGTGGTAACAGAGTGAGAAGGTAAAGCTGACAGGGAAGCTTCCATCTTTCATGTCACACAAGGGCACTGTGTAAAGTCCTCTCTAAAATGTCAGACTTTAGGTTGGCCTTCTAGAGGAGGTGCTTATTACTTGCCTTAGAGTCTTCATTAGCAGTTGGTGGAAACTAAAGCTTCATGTTCTTTTCTTATAAGTCTCCCAAAGAAGCTCTGGCTCAGTGTGTCCTGGCAGAAGTCCCTCAGCAAGTGGTGAACTACTTCAGCACCTACAAACTTCAACCTCCTAAGAATCCTGCTGCAAAATGATTGGGCTGAGCAAAGGAGACACTTTGTGCTTGCTTTACTTGCTGTATCTACAGACTTTGGTTCTCGATATACTTCTGTATACATGTACATGTGCCTCTCTATTGTAATGTCTTAGCTTTTGCCTACAAATCACTTTGCCAAGGATGCCTTTTAAGGGCCAAAATTGTAATGGTGTTTAGATTTGATGTTGATTTGAGAGGCAGTGCTTGTATGGATGCATTTGATCTTGAAGAGTGGAAAAAAAATTCTATTAAGTCACCATAACAAAATTTTGACACAGGTGTTTCATATTTGGACAAGTGCCACAGAGTGTAAAGGCCCTCCTTGCACACCTGCTTCTTGTTTGCCACTTCAGTGCCTTTGGGCAATGCCTGGGATTCAGGGCTCTGTGAACTTAACCCAAAGAAGTAATTAAAATACATATTCTTTAATAGTATGCCTTCTCTTAAGTTAATATGGGAATAACTAGGATGAATCAAAGTAAACCTCTATCATCTCATCTCAGAAGGACATTACTGGCCTTTGAGGCTACTACTGTAAGGGCTGTAAGATGTGTTCCACTGTGCAGTGTGCTGGAAAATGGAAATTCCAGATTTTTTTTTTTTGTAGGGTTTTTGGTTTGGGGTTTTTCCTTCCCCCCCCCCCCCATAAAGCAGTCATGACTACTGATCTTTAAAGGGCTTTTTGTGCAGTAGGGATTCACTTTTTAGTTAAAAAGTTTTGTCTGATTTACGACTACATATTTTGAGGTAAAATCAGATCTTCAGAGTGCTACCTGTATTTACTTTTGCCATATTTTGAATCATGCTGCTTTTCCATGAGCCCACTAATGAAAAGTGCCTGCAAAAAACCCAATATTCCCTCTTTTGTGATCCAGAAGAGCAAAGAAAATTAAGTCTCTATATAAACTGGAAGGAACTTTGAAGGTTCAAAATATAGCCAAAAATGAGATTAAAACCAAATGAGGTTTGTTGGTGCCAGAAAATTGATATAGTTTATTTAATAGTAAAAGAGGCAAAGAGAAAGAAAGAGAAAAAAAATAAAGAAGTGTGCGTGGGGGAGGCAGGCAGAGAGTGACCGGGGTTAGGTGGAAGCATATCACCCATCCGAGGGTCGCGAGGGTGCCCCGTCGCTGCCATGGCCACTCAGTCACACGCTGAAGAGTACAGAATCCTATGGATCGATTAATGGGTGCTTTGGGCAGGTGGGAAGGCCCACGTGCCTCCCTTGCAGGGGCCAGTTTGACACCGTCTCTTTCAACACTGAAGATTTGTTGCATCATCTCTGGTGCAGGGTCTGGGGACCCCTTTGACGGGATATGTCACCCCTCTGTCCTTCATGTTGCTGCAGCTTCTCCCCCGTGAGGGGGCCCCCAGCTGGGCTCCCCTGCACAGTGGAGGGTGGCCATTCACTGCCTCTCACCAGAGGCTTTTCCAACACACACCCAAAGCCTCCTCCCTCCCTTAGGTGGGAGGGTTTGTGCGAGCCTGGCAGCTGGTAGCCCTGGGGCCGTGGTCGCTACTCCTGAGGTGTTGAGCCTGTGCTTTGTCAATGTCCCCAGCCCTGAGTTGTTACTTTTTCTTATCTGCATCAGCAAAGGGTCCAAGGCCTCTCAGAGCCCCTACACATTCAGGGTGTGGTAGTCTTCTCCGCAGCTTTTCTAATACAGTTTTAGAAGTCCTTCGTAAAAATGTTTAAGCCATAAACTGTAATATTTCAGTCTCTGACATCCTCTTTCTCTCCCTTTAGGAAGACATAAAGAAGTCAGGTCTCTCAAGCCCTAATCCTGTAATCATACTGCATTTCTCTAGGGCAAACAATTTCTGTTTTATTTACTTGGGTTGAGTTTTCCCCTCACCTTTTATACCAAGCGTAAATCATGTTGTCTTTGCTTAGTGGACAGACAGATGAAGGTTTCATGTGCCCCAGTTGCATACTACTTGCTGAGGATCTCTTCTGATCTTGCCACTGTGTGTAACATAAGTGGATGGAAAGGTCACATTTATCACTTCTCAAATGCCAATCTTGAACATTAATTTTACAGTTTCACATTTGACATGGTTTAGAGTTAGACATTCAGCATCTCATGTGGATGGTCTGGGTGTAGCATGCAAGAACAGAATGGGCTAATGCTAAATTTAGCACACTTGGACACTCAAGTTTTCACCAGGTCATAGTGTATTTGACTTTCAGTTGCTGAAGCTTCTTAGTGTGCTTTTGGTTTGTTTTTCTTTTACATGTATAATCCTGTCAAAAGTCTGAATTCACATGAACGTTGATGGATGAAAGATGTATTTATTGAGATTATCTTACACAAGATATACCAAATGCTTTGTAGACAGTCGACATTTATCAGTCAATCATGAATGGATATATTATCCATGTACTTCATTTTTCTTGGTGGAAGGAGATCCTAAATGCTATCAAGAAGTGGAATACTAAGGAAGAGAGTTTGTTTCATATTAAGCCAAACTGTTTCTTTTTTTTAAATGTAATTCATGTATTTATGTAAAAAAATCTGCAATCTTTTTATCAGAGTAGTGAAAATCTATTACTACTTTATGTATAAATTACAATGAAGTGTCATATCAGATATGCAACACAAAATATTGAGATCAACGAAGTTACTATAATAAACCTAAATCACGCTGCTGCAAATTGAGAGTGTATAATTTTGGAAGAGTAAGATGTTTCACAGCTACCTGCTCCATGTACAGAGAGGACTGGATGCAGTATTAATGCTTTGTCTACATCAATTGAAGTGGATGAGTACTACTGATAGGAGTACAGGATTCTGCTGAAGTTCCTCTGAGCTATCTGCCAAAAATATAATGCTGCACCAATGTTACCAATTCTGTTTCAAGTTGCCATAGAAGTGCATTTAAATGTATTATTATGTATTATTGTACTAAATATCTGCTGCACATAAAAGAAAATCTGTTGTTTTGTCTGTATTCTGTACATAAATTCTGAGTATCTACAGTAGAGGCTTTATCATCTCTTATTAGAGAATTGCTCCCATGTTCCTTAAGCTTAGGGAGTTAAATAGCATAATAGCAATGACACCTAGTTCTCAATGTGCCCTTTTCTTTGTAAATTAAGTGTTTCAGACAGGACCGTGGCAAGAACTGGTATGACTTAGAGGTGTACAGCTAATGCCTGTTGAAAACTTCCCGGGTAGGCTGAAGTGATATTCTGAGTGAAGAAATGCAACAGACAGATTGTGAATTCAGGGGAAGGGGAGTTACTGTGTTGTTTTGCTATTTTTCTTTGGTTTGTTTTTTTTTTTTTTTTTGGTTTTTTTTTTGGTTTTTTTTTTTTTTTTTTGTTTTTTTTTTTTACATGTAAGAAATGCATTAATAGCTTTGAGGGTGACAAAGCAAAATACTGTCCAGGTTTTGTAAAGTGAATGTGCTTGTAGGTCACTGGCACCACCTTGTGATAAAAGTGATGTATGGCAATCTTTGTCATCAAATGTTTTTTGCCATGTATTGGTCATAATATATACATATGTACAGCAGAGAGCTCACTTGTAACCAGAATTTTGTACTTTTATATGTATTTCAGTTCTGATGACATTACTGATTTATAATGCTTATGCATTAAAATGATCATTTTATGCTGTTCTGTGGTGCTTTTGTATTCAGCATGTCATGTGTCATGCTAAATGCTGCTTTTGTGATTCCTGTGGTGAGTATGCCACAGATTTATAGCAAGTAAAAAAGGGAGAGGAAAAATGCTTTTTCAATTAGTGGTTATGACTCTGCAGTTTATTCTTCATAAAGCATCTTATGCTGGCTTTGAGCAAGAAGATATTCTGAAGCTGGACAATTTTAACTGTGACTGTTGTATGCTCTGTTCTACCTTAGAGTTCTCCCATTTCATACAATTCTTATCAGGTTTTCCAATACTTCTTTCCCAGAAGAATGTCTACATTTTCGTTAGAGAGGCATAGAGAGATGGTTATTTGTAGTTTTCAAATACATTATTCTGCTCCACCCTTCAGTTTCTTTATATTCAAGTGTAGTCACTTGGAGGGACTCACTGGGACACTGAGGGAGACAGGAGACAATGTTGCAGTGGAATGTGATGCTGCACAGAGCCTGAGCCAGCTCTGATACTGGGAACTGCATCTTCTAAGAGCACCATAGTAATTCATTCTGCTTCTTCACCAGTCAGGAATCTATAGGGTAGAATTTCCTGAAAGAATTTATTACATCTTACATCTTGACCTTCATTGCACTGTTCATTCTCGTGAAAACCTTACAAATAGTTGCAACTTTAATTCATGGAGCCTTCTTGCACCTGCCAGCTCTAAGAATGGAGGAATTGTGGGAAGAGGAAAATACCCTGACAATAGAAAAGTTGGACATCAGAGAAAACCAGATGGAAGTTATTTATGTGTGGCCACTGTCTTCTGCACTGACGCTTCCCCTATTTTCTTTCGGGTCTAAGGAACTCAAGAGCTGTGCATAACTTAGTAATCTCACAGACAGAACTGTCAGACTTTTCTCCAATCCTGGGCTGCTCTGAGCTGTAGCAAAGCAGCAATTCATGGGAAGCTCTGTCACTGCAGTGAAGCACTTGCTGCTGCAGTCTCAGCCTTTACTTTTTAATTTATGTCAGTTTGTGATGGATGAACTTAAATATGCCCACAGGGAAAATGTTCAAAATTACCTAGTAGCATTTGTGTAGGCCGAAGGGAATCAGTTCTTTTCAATGAGAATGAGTTTTACTCATTCATATAAAAATTTTAAAATATGGGGAATATTTTCCTCCTTCCATAATGCTTTGACAACTCCCTCTCAAAAAAAACCAAAAAAAAAAAAAACCAAAAAAAACCAAAACAAAAACCAAAAAAAACCCCAAAAAAGTGTGAAACTGTATTTTGTAATGAATTAATCAATTATTATTATTCATAAAAGGCCTCATTCATGAAGCAGATTTCATTGAGACATTGATGTTCAATGGATGAAATAATTCTTTATGAAACAATTTAACATTTTCTCCCTCTGTTGTGATGTCCTTTTTTCTTACGTATTGAATAACACGTAGCATACAAATAAAGATGGTTCTCTCCACAAAGCAGCTGAACCTTCACCTCACTGCTAATGCAGCAGAACTTTCTTTTGATAGAGTTTAGGGTTTTGGTCAGAGCAGAGGATTGTGGAATATGCAACATATGGAATTCAGTCATCCACCTTTTCCTTGGGCAAACTTCCCACTGATTCTGGTTAGGCTTCCAGCTTTGCCTGTGATTACAGAAGTTGAAAGGCTTTAAAGCACGGGGCTACAGAATGCGTAGCCTGCAAGATCATACATAGCCTGCAAAGTGTTTCATTTTGGCCTGGTGCCGTCTTTGGTTGGCTGGTCAGCCAAGGAGCTGTGAAGCCTGCTCTTGCCAGCTCTTGGCTTGGCCTCTGCATAATGTTTTTAGTTAACAAAACTGTTCATGCAGTGGGGTCTGAAAGGGGATTGGGAGAGAGAGGAGATGCAAACCCATGGAAGTAAAGAAAGTAGTTGCGAGTTAAGCTTAAAACACAGCTTTAAGCTTTTGTGTAATACTGCATCTGAGACTGATGAGTCGATGCACAAGGTTGGCAGTGTGGGAGCTCCTAGATAGGGGGCTGAATTCCACAGCTGTGGTACTCATAAAGGATTTACTGTAGCTCACAAGTGTGATGTAGCTAAGACACAGGTTTCTCTTCACACCATTAGTCAAAGTCTATGATGTAGGTGAACAGTTGGAGCATTGGTTAAAACTTTACAATACAGAGCCAGAAAGGGTAAATCCTGTTTTTTATAAAATAGCTTTTATTTTTGAAGTGGCTGGTTTGGATACTAAGATATTTCAGACAACCATATCAAGTGCTTACTTTCCAGAGAGCATGCCCCAGCCCTTAACAAGATCAAGCAAGTAAATCTGCAGCCCAAAGTTACAGGTCACCTCTGGAGGGTCAACTATCTAAGTCTTTCCCATGTTAATTTGCCAGAGTCAAAGACAGCTGGAGCAGATGTTTATGCATTCAGAGGGCTGGTAATAATTCTGCAATCTGCTTCCCTCTTGCAGGTTTTGTGATTTATTTTTTGACAAGGGTTTTGTTATGTTGCCCTCTGTCCCAAGGTAAAACATGCCAAAACACAGCACCTGCTGTCTGCTCTGAGCCACGCTAGTCACAAGCGCAGGTCACTGATTGGAAGTATAAGGGGAGGAAAGAGAAGGATAGAAAGAAACATAAGGAACCTTAGCAAGAGTAGGGGAGTAGCAAGGAAAAGGGTAACTATGGGAAGACAAAGGAGAAAACAGAAAAGAATACATACAAAAGTTAAGAGCAAACTGAGCAACAGGAGCAACAGTAAGAAAGCAAAGATAAAGAGGAGAGGGAAGAGGAGGAGTAGGAACAAGACAGAGTAAGAGAAAAGGGAGAGCATGGATAAAACTAGAAACAAGTTGTTGTGAAATACAATCTGAGCCTTAATTTCTAATACACCAAAGGTTCACTCTTCGATGTCAAAGTTAAGAATATAAATAATTTGTGCAGTTGTGCCAGGAGAGGAGGGCAAGAAGAAGACCTGGAGTAGATTTTTCTCATGAGTAGTCTCTACTTTTATCTTGTGTACCCAAAGGCACAGTCCAGCCAGCCCTCTGAATGTAGCAAGACAATAGATGGGGCCACACCCCAAAGCACCATCTATTTATTTTCTTTCTCTTTAATTTCAACTTTAAGGATCTCTCCTTCTCCTGCTCTGGGGGATGGTGTCATACTAATGATCAGAGACTCCTTACTGGTTGTTCTCTGTGTAACTGCAGGTTTAGCATCTTCATTTGGCTTTTCCTTTTTAGCAGGGGGTGCAGAGGAGGCTGGGGGTTCCACAGGCTTCTTCTCTTCTTTAGGCTTGCTCTCTGTTTCAGCTTGAGTTTCCTAGAAAAAAAGAAGCTTAATGTTTTCCAATACTGCAGAAGAAATTCAGGAAGTAGTTCTATTCTGTACATGCCATAGAAAGGTACAGCATGGCAACTGTATTAATGGCATGCAACACATGTAAATTTCTATTCAGATGCTGAAAATCAGTTTCTAAATGAAAAATGCAATTTCAGAATCAGAATATTAGTATAAAACCTAGGAAATGCTTGTGAATATTCATGGCATCTGCTTCTTAACTAATTTAGAAGGATGAAGCAGGCCCATTTTGGGGCACAGAACCCTTCCTTAGGACTTGCCTTCCTTTATGTGCTTACATTAGTGGAGAAAGAAAGAGTGTCACGTAAATCTTGACATACTTCACACTGCCCCAATTCCTTGGCCAAACCTGTTTGCTACTAAGTTCACAAATACACACTGAATTGAGCAGTATTTCTGCTCCAATCGTAGTGTTGTAGTCATTTGTGTAAGTAAAGTGCAAAGCTCTTTATTAAACTTAAATATAACCACAGCTGTTTCAGCTATAAAGAAAAGAATTCTGCCACCTTTAGGTGAATATGTAGAAGTGAGCAGATTCTTATTAACATTAACGTTTCTCGGAACAGAGTATAATGTGGGAATTATTTTTCATCAGTTAAAACAGCAGTTTTCTCAGAAGTGTGAGATATTAGAGATTTAATCAGTTTTAGCTGTGTGGGGTACACTTTATATTTTGTCTTTAGGATTTTTAACAAACAGAGATCTGACACTGAATTGAAAAGTTCACCATGTGCCCAAGTCGGCTGGATCAGATTACTGTGTTTGGGTATTTCTGTATTTACTGTTGTTTACATAAAATTAGATCAGATGCCCTTGAGGCCTTTGTAAAATCCATTTATCCTTACTTTCTTAGAGGTTTTTTTTGTTTGCTTGCTTTTCTTCCCTTGCTTTTGGTCTGCATAAAGTCCAGGTTCAGAAAGATTGAGCCAAATTTTAGAATGAGTGTTTACAGAGATTAGGAAAAGTGATTATATTTCAGCTACTGGGAGGTTTTGCTGTTGATTGCAGCAAGGCTAAATTTTCATCTCTCTGTTTGCCCAAGCCCTCTCAGTACATTCTACTCTGTTTTCTGTGTCTTTACCGGAGTTGCTTCTTGTCTCTTCAGCTGCAGCAGCTTAGCAAGGCCCTCTTTTCCTCTTCCTCCAAGCATTGCTTTAAACAATTTCGGAGTTTCCTGTTTCTTCCCAAAGAGACTGGCCAAGCCCCGTGGTTCTTGTGCTGGTGGTCCTGGAGGAGGTTTCCCCTTCTGCTTCAGCAGCACCCTGGAGGCAGAAGGGAATAAGAACACACAGCAATGCTGTGAAATGAGCAAAGTTCCCTCAAAGCTGAAATGCCACATTTATGCATGAAAATCTGGTGGGTTTTATTTGGTTCCCAGGCCCAGTGACAAGAGCAAAATTGGAAACAATAAAGGTTTTGCCCTGGGCTCTGGTAAAGTTGGAGGCAGCTATTCAAATTTGGAGTTGCTTACCTATATCCAGGAATATAAACAAGGTCTGGCTCAAATTAAGGTGTCACAAAACAGATGAAAGAGTTTTACAAGGAAAGAAGAGGTGTGGAGGGGGATGGGTGCCCCATACCTGGGGTGGCAGTCTCATTTATCTGGCCTTCTGGATGCAGATTTAGAGAGCATTTAGTGCTCCACTGGGGGTCCAGTTGACACTTGTGTAGGAAATACTTCACCAAACTAACTTCCAGCATCTCTCATTGGTCAGGTTAGACAGTGGAACTTATTTTTGGACCTCTTCAGTAGAAGAAGACACCCTGATGATATAAACACTGCTGCCAATCTTGTGGCAACCTAGATTTTCACACCTTTCTGTAGCTGTACTGATTTGCAGCCATAGTGTCAAGAAGTGAGAATGAATAATGAGGGTAAAGATTAGATGAAAGATCTGAGATAGATGTGACCAGTGAAAAGCAGAGAGTTCCCATGCTTTCAGTTTCTGTTAGATTACTGCTCAGTTTTCAAGGCCACTTTTCTATCCTTGCAAAAGCCTTGACTTAAGGCTCTTTATGAGCAAGGACTGTACTCGCAGTCTGAAGTACAGTAAATCTCACAATACTGTCATTTTCTCCAGTATCTTGTACTGTGGGAATTTCAGAAGCGAAGGGTTTACTTTTTTTGTTTTTGTTTTTTTTTAATTTCATTGTCATAAATTTTAAAAGTGCACTTTAGCATCTTGCATTGCCTTATTATGTAAAAACCATACAGGGGTTATTGGCCAGGTGATAATAGAACAAATTTCTTGCTTGAATAAATTCTTTCAGTTTTTTTCAAGGAGCTCTTGAAGGGTGTCAGATGACCACAGAGAACTCTAATGTAACTGTCCAGGGCAGAGCAACTGGTATCTTAATTCCAAAACCAAACATAACCACAGTCTTTATGAAAACAGTGCACAAATTTCCTCTTGGTGCCTAGTTTTGGCAGAATTTGTGGATGGCAAGACAGGTGAGGAAAATCCATGCCCTTGTGCACAGGGCAGGTACTGCGTATCTTTAAAATTAAACAGGATATCCTGGTTTTAGTCTGATATTTAGAGAGGTCTTTTAGCTCAAATGGGAGTACATATACAAAAAGTGGATGATTAAGCTCCATGGTTGAGAAAGGCGGTGTGGAGGAAGCAGAATTTAATGGATGGGCAGAGTATGCCTAAGGGGGACAAGAAAGCAGAAGAGGCAGTGTGGGACAGAGAGACAGGATTAACAAGGAATGATGGTCATACTACTGTTTAGATAGAAGCTGGAGAAAAGTCAGGAATGATAGATGCTGGGGGTCACTGGACAGTGGATTTGTTCCACTTTTCTACCTGTTAACTCTGGTTTTGAAAATTGAGCAGTCAGCCCATTCTATGTCTGGGTTCCTTGTTCCTCAGGGGCCCCATGATTCTCAAGATACTGTTGTTTGACTACCAGGGCTATTACAACATGATGAATGCAGCCATTTTCTAGCCTTCTGAAAAACAAAATGTCTCTCCCATCCTATGTTGGGTCTTCTCTGGGGGAATTTCAAGTCTGGGACCAGCTTTCCAACCTTTGATAGCCATTCAAGGCAACGTTTGAGAACAATAGAGGTGCTGAAGTGTACCAATAATGACAAACTCTTTCAAATATTTGGACCTTTTAGAAGGTAGCAAGGTACTCATTTTAGGATAATTTTTTATGACAAAATCTGACAATACTTTGCCCTTTCAAAGCTGTGAAAATGGTAATTGTAGCAAGCTACAGACACAGGAAGGTGAAAAGCACTCTTGGTTTGAAATCCCATTTTGGAATGCTTTTGAACAAAATGCACAGATATCTAATCAGTGTAGTTCCATCTTGTCAGGCCTTACTTTAAATACATTCCTAACTCCTGCTTAAGGTTTTGGAAATGCATTCAAGTCTGTGGATGCATTGAAGCATATCTCTGTAGAATTAATTGCCAGCGTTTTGTTGCATCTTTGAAAACCTGTTCCTTAACTTACATCTGTCCTGCAGTTTCTTTCTTGACAATGTAAGGAGTTCTGATAAGTATCCTTATATCCTGGGGTTTCTTTGTTACCTTAACTACAATGCAGAAGGCAGCTACATTCAGGATTTCATTCTACTTACCACATTTCCACAGCCCTTGGGATTCTTTCCAAGATCCTGTTTTCTGCTAGAAACTACCAGGCAAATCTGACCTCTAACATCAAATGTGTTTACAACTGTTACTTTTCCAAGAAACGAATGCAAAACATCTATAAGTCGCAACTATCCATCTTGCTGCTAAATGCTATGATTTAAAAACTGTTACTAGGACATACTTTGCTTTTTTCATGAGAAGTTTTTCTGAGTCAGGATAGTTCACCAAGATTTCATTGAGTGTTTTCTTGTCCAGAATGAAAAGGTTGGCAAAACCATGAGCCACCACGTTGGCAGTCCTTCGATTTCCTCCACCGGCAGCTAATAGGCTGGAATGAAAATAAACCTCGTCAGTCACAGTGTTACTTGCCCTAGTGGGGAATCTCTGCTGGTGGTTCTCCATTAAATCATTGCAAAGCTCACTTACGGAGCTGGCTATTCTATCCAGTGCTCTGTAAAGGCCCTGTGCTGGTGGGATTAGAAATCCCATCTCAGGAATGCAAATTGTCACTGTTGGTCAGGCAGATGTAGATGCTAAGGACTGTGAAAAGTTTTGCTACATAGAGACATTTATGCTAAGAGATACCCACAGCTCGGACTGCACTTTAGTCCTCATGTGAACTTGTCATTTTCTCAATTTTATTGCTAAAAGTTATTTGCATCAGTAGTAGAGCAGCATTATTTGCAGTGAATGAATGATTCTCCCCCAAGGATTTTCATTTTCCTGAGTGAAAAACTTCTATGGGGCTCTAGTTTTCAGTTTTCTCACATACCACATCTCACATTTGAGTGTTGGCAAGTTGAATGATACATCTTAGGAAGGCCTTCCAGACTGACAGTTACAAATGTGTCTGCCAGAAAAAGAAGGCTATTTTGTTTTGAACGTAAGGCATTAGAGCAGTTTAGCCAGCAGCAGGTGGCCAGAGAGAGAATATTTAAAAAAAAAAAAAAAAATTAGATGTACAAATAAAAATGAATCGTTCAACTTGCACTAAGCAATTGAAGAGACTTCATTTCTCACTGTGCTGATAAGTAAGAGAATTTGCATTTTACTCTTAGTACTAAAATTGCTCTATCGCTGTATTCAAGATCTACCCTAAAATTTGTCCTTTAAAGATTTCCCAGTGAATGAATATTTTTGGAGAACCTTTAGTATTATCTAAATTTGAAAGTTATTAATAAAAGATATTCTGGGCCCCAGTAAACAGGAACTGATACCCATCTGAAGTAATAATCAAGGATGTATAAATATTTGTTTCAATATTAAAGATATTTTTAGAACATATTTCTAACTATTGAATCATATAGATAATATATTTAATTTATAAAGAATAGTAGGAGACCTCTGCAACTGTGTGTGCAAGGCTGTTTTTACATGCTCACAGAGTGTTTTTCTGCAACTCAAGACAGCAATCAGTACATGAACTGAAGCTGAAAATATAGTTTATTGTCTTATTTTTAAACAATTCTGTACAATTCCTCAGACAGAATAAAACTCTTTGCACAGTAGAAAAAGCTGCTAAAGAAAATTGCAAACACCTTTTGACCTCTGATGAATCACTTCTCAACAAGTCATTGCAAAATCATTTTTAGGCTTTCCTAATAGAAAGCTCATTTTATCAAGGTAGATGAGGACTAAAGAGATCAGGTTTTTCATTATGGTGATGATGTGAGGTGAATTTCACAAGTAAAGCAGTCTTTGCTCAAACAGGATTATCTTTGACTAAGGACTTATGTACTTCAGCATTCGATCTGGTTTGGTTAGTGTGTGAAGAGTTATGTGACCAAATTTTCAAAACAGATACATTTGCCTTGTAGTGGTTCTTGTTAATGTAATATCTATATTAATCACAAAATTTGCTTTTTTTACAGACCATTTTTTACTCTAGTTGTGAGCCTGAAATGTTGTAATATTAGTAGAAGTTGATAACCTTAGAATTCTTATACTAGCAAATTAAATTTCAAGCTATAAAGTTGTCAGAGTGATGACTCAGCTTATCTATTGTTTTTATGGATCTCTTTAGGAAGCTGCTGTTAATTGAAATTGGGGAATGGCTTTTGTTATCAGCTGAACATGCAGGGCTATGGGGGCCCAGTTGGGCACTCAACTGAGTGCATGGGAGGAGAACTGGTAAGTCAGGAAAAGGAAATCATTCTGGATCTTGCTTCTGAGAAGGATGTCAAACTCCAAAGGGCAGAGCCCACTGAAAAGCAGCTGCTGCCACTTTGAGGGAAATCCTGGACCAAAGTAATGGAAAATGTCATTGTTCACAAAACTAAACAGTCCCTGTAGTTTGGATTTTTTATATAAAATTTAAAATTACAAAACAGCTGAAAGCTGAAATCAAACATTTAGAGATCTTCCTGACAAAATTTTACATAAATGGAGAAATGTTTTAGTTTTTCCAAAAGTAACATTTTCTCATAGGAAATAGCTCTGGTGAAATACCAGTAAATAGATGAATGAGGATATGTGGCTTCAAGAGTAACTTTCTCTGGGCTAGTGAAATGTTATAACTGAATTTCTCTTGTTCAGAATTGTCTGTGCTGATGGGCTCTCATTAAGGCAACAATCTGTTTGCTTCTGCTTCTGAAATTATTTTACTTCTCCAAACTGATATTATCTATTCAGGAAAGTTGCAGTGAGGGTAAAATGTTAATTGGAATTCCTATTATTAATCCCTTTCTAATATAATTTTCAAGGATGAAATTGGCAAGGGACATTTTTGATTGTTTCTCTTGTGTTTGCCTTCTAGTATAATTTGGGGAAATTTTTGGAAATGAACAGTTTTTATTTTCTTTAATTCCTTTGCCCCAGAGACTTCTAAGCATCATTTACATGCATTTTGAACAGTGAGATTAAATAGCAAGCATCTTATAAATCATGTATCTAAACCACTCAGAAGGAATCTTTCATATTTCTCTAAACAAGTCTTGAATTGGAAATCAGGAGACAATCAGCCTGAGAGCAGGTTATAGTTGTTATGAAGCGAGAGGAAAACTTGGATGTCCTACAAGTAGTATGCAATCCATTAAAGAATATTTTTTTCCATTTTCTTGTGATATTCTGTATTCAAAAGACCTTGAAAAAATTTGTATAAAAAGGCTCAATACAAGCTCATTATTTTCTAGCACCTTGCCACAAGGAAGAGCATACCTCTGCTGATAGACTTAGTGCATCATGTCTGCCAATTGATATGGTTTTTCTCCTTGAGTTTATCCACTGCCTGACATTTTATATGCAAATTTCACGTGTCTGAATGGGTTTGCTGCTGCAGTAGGTCAGTCATGAATAAAACACGACTAGAAGTGTAGCGTTATAGCATAGGGTTTTCCTATCCATAATGGCAAATATGTAAAGAGGGACATGTACTGGGAAATGAATCTTTAAAGGTCATTGTGTGGTTTTCATGTGGAAACAAGCACTCACCTATGTTAGATCAAAAGTGTAAAAATCTCTTCCTTGTTTTAAAACCAGCAGTTAACATTTCTCACTTCAAATAACAGGCTAATAAATAATTGAAAAACCATGTGTGTGTTACATTTGAGGGCTGCTTTAGCTTTTTCTTCTGTCTTTTCATTATTCAGCCCTTATTAATGAGTCCATTCTCAGTCTTTCTGCATAACTTACAGTACAGCCTTTTGTTTGGATGCTTCACTCAGGTATTTCATTCGCACACAGATAAATACCTTCCAAATAACCTTCTCTCCGAGAGCTGATGTAATTTCACTTTCCCTCTTAATGAACAAGTTCTGTAACTGTGAGATTTATCAGATGTTTTCCACTTGAGGTCCACAAGTTCTGTACACACATCATTGGATAAACAGGAATGTTTCCTCTACTACAAAAGCAGACATGACTAGAAGACAAATGTAAACCTGGTACAGAGCTGATTATTGCTTTTCAGAAGGCAGATTAAAGCTACCAGGAAGAGGATTAACAATAACGGGAAGGCAGCTGGGAAAAAAACAAGGATCCAGTTTATTACATCCAGCAGCACATTTATTTTATTACTTTTCCTCAGGCCAACCTCAGCAGGGGGATGCAGTGCCTAAAAACTAGCACTTAATGGGCTAATTGGGGAACAGAGCATATAAGAGTTGATGGATTTTGCAGAGAAAGTACATGCAGAAGATAAAAACCATTTGTAGCCACCAGAAAAAAATTCTCATCCAGATAAAGTCAGACAAAAAAATCTGATCTAGCCACTTTTTTTCTTTTCTTGTATGCTCTTAAAGGAATAATTTTTCAAATTGGGATGTCTGATTTTTAGTAATTTAGTCTCTACTTCAGCTCCAACATAAACGAATTTTTGTTGCTATTTTAGATTTTTGTATCTGTTTTGTTGGAAATTAATTTTCATCTTTGCCATCTGCTGTTTAAGGGCACCTCATCTTATTATAAAACAATAAAATGCATTTGGTCCTCCTGTATTGCAGACGGCATAACAGGGATATGTGTTAAATCTTTAAAATGCTAAAGAAGAAATTTTTCTGTGTATCCCTGTGTACATCGAGCAAAACACTGGGCTCAGATCTTACCCTATTAATCACTGATGCTTCACTTAGATTTTCCTTCACTTACCTGCATCTCCTTCCTCAGTGTCCTCTTTGTTGATCCTATCCACTTCCTAGCCTCCCCACGATAGCTGTCATGCTTACCACAGAGAAGTTAAACAACCACTGATTATTTGACGAGTTTCAATAAAAGTATTAAAAATGGTGATGGACCTACCTGATCTCCCCAAATACAGCTCCTGCCCTTAGTGTAACCAGGACTTTGGTACCATCAGGGCCTCCAAGCACTTGGACTTCACCCTGTTTGATGATGTACATCTCTCTGCCAATCTCTCCCTGGGCATACAAACACAAAGAACCCATGTTTTAGCAGTGGTTTTTGTTGTTAGAATAATATGACAGAGTCTTCTTTAAATATCTCTCTATTCTCTTGTGAACAGAAGGTGTACCGCTATTATGAGGCAAAGCAGCAATTTAGTTTCAAAAGCAAAACAGCAGCAGCAACAAAGCCACGACTGAAAATGTAGGGACTTGCACTTGTTATATCTTCACATGGTCCTCCACGTGTGCATGCAGCATCTCCTTGGTGAAGCAGGGCAAGACCAACATACATCCAAGGGGAATGTGGTGCAAACATTCCCTACTACATGTTGCATCATTAGTAAGATTGCTATGGTTGTAGATTTATACAAGTAAAAGGCCTTTTAGCTCTGAATCAAGCTGTAGTAAGTTGATACTTCAATTTCTCATAGTCCATCTTTGTTAAGAACCATTTGCACTGGACTACAGTACCAAGGCATTGAATCTGTTGCTGTCCTTTATTGTCTCTGCTGTGTCAGAGTCCCAGCTGTAATATAAGACCCTTTCATGCTGTGCATTGTATAAGCAAACGCACCAAACTACTCTTCCACCCTTCTTAGCCAGCAGCAATTCTGGGATTGGTCTTTGAAGGGACGCACTTCATCCTTCAGTGTATTCACAAGTGTTTGACTTCTACACAGTGCAGTCAGTGGAGCTAACCCAGCATTCTGGAGGAGGATTGTATGCTTAACTCTTGGAGGGAACAGGACCTTAGTGAGCATGTTGGACCAGAACTGCTAAAGACATCTTAAGGGCTTCTGATGGTCACTTCTGCTTGTAGTGGGACCTGTGGGTCACTTGCCAGAACAGTGATAGCACAGATTATTATTCATCCCCCCAAGCCTTAATTGCATCTTACTTTGCCCTATGTTTACATGCCTTCTGGAAAGGGACTTGGGCTCACTGGTCAGAAGCTGAGCTGTTTGCCTGTGAGCCACCTCTCTGGCCAGGTTTAAGCCAAAATGCTGAGACAAAGTAGGCATCTTTGCTAAGAGACAGCGTGACATCATTCAGCTGGAAACCTGGAGATGGCTCAGAGCTATGAGTGAAGGTAGAGCAGATCCTGCTGGACGGAGCTTTATGGGATGCAGTATATTTTCTACATTCTCGGGTAATTCTACTTAAGAGAGTCTGAGTACACAAACAAAGCACAGCAAAGCCTCATAGACTGAGATCTGTAAGGCTGGGTTTGTACATACAGAAGTATAGAAACAGTAAGTTTGATCCATTTAAAATATTAAAATTTCATGAAGTATCATTACATAAGCCCTATTTACATTAAATGCTTTCCCATATTACTATAATTTCATGTTTGGTAATGTAAGTAATAAAATCCATATTGTCTTGTTCTAGGCTGAAATTTGAGAGCACATTTGTTGGTACTACACAGAGTAGCTTAATTAATTTTATGCTTTCTAATTCAGTCAGGATTAATTTTATTTAAAGGACATTGCTGACCGATATCTGAACTCTTTTTCTAAAATACAAAATATAATTCTTATTTGATCAAGACAAGAATGCTCACCTTTTTGCAGACAAAGTCACCAGGTAAATACACAATGGATTTCAGCCTTATCAGCATGTCATATATCATCTGTGTGTCACAGCCCTGTTAAAATAGAGTTGATCACTGCTAATTCAGTATTAAAAGTGACTATTAGTACCTCAAACATCAACAATACAGCAATGACCTGGGGATTCCATAAGTGGAATGCAAACACAAAACATCATAAAGCTCAGCTATTAGAGCTGAGAAAAGACTGGAAGAGTTGTTATTTCAAATGCCTCTAAGGTTCTCTATGGGTTGAATATATTTTCATTTTTTTACAAAGTTAGTTTCTGTACATCCAGATTTTCGGAGGAAGTTCATTTAGTGTTATGTTCAAAGCTTTATGTGTCTTTTATGGGAATTATATGGGATTTTTTTTTTTTTTAAACTGATCTGGGGGAAAAAACAGATCATGTCAAATGTTGGTCTGAATCTATGAATTCCATTTCTTCAGCAAGCATAGAAAAATTGTACAGCCATGTAATGTTTATATAGATATATCATGTGATTTCTTGCAAATGTAAACCAGGAAAATTTGCTGTGTGTACTTCTAAAAACTCAAGGTCTCCTTGCTTTTGTGCCAGAAATACAATTTTAAGTACGCATTTAAATTGTAGCTCTGGCAAACTACCATGATAAGTAGAGGGAAAGCTCCTTTGCACAAAAATTGACTTTGAAGCAGCTTTCTCTACACCAATGTTGCATTGCCAGAACACAGCATGGTGATCTCTCGGGCACAGCTGGATGGCTACAGCAAGGTGGACTGCATTAAAAACTGGCTTATTCTCTGTCTGACCCTTGAGATTAGTTATACTCTGAGCTCACTCACAGTCTGACCATACCATCAGCTACAGTATTTTGTCATAACAGGATTTTGTCTTAGTCTCATTTCCTTTCTTTAAAGATCACTGCCTTGACACAAAAGAAATCCAAATGCAGGCAATTGGGTTTGTTCTGATGTCTCCATTCACTGAGACATTTCTTAGACTTATTTTGCCTTGCATGCTAACAAACATGTAGTTAAAGTGTTGCAAGATGCACAAGACAAGGTTTCTGTATGGAATACCACATATTTCTGCATTCTCCTCTAAAACTACTTGCTTTGAATAAGTCCACTTTATTGACAATGGCAAAGTTCACATCAATTGCAATGGCTAAATGCATTTTGACTGGCATCTGCTCCAGTAATTCTGACTCATCTGAAAAAAAGAAAAAAAAAAGACAAATGAGGAATGTCTGCAAAAATGAGCAAAAATAACTTAATGGAGTTATTCTAACATTTATGAGTTCAAGTGAGGAAGGAGCTAATGTGCTTTTACTAAGATGCTTAATATAGCTTGTCTAAAAATTATTACCAAAACATGGTATTAATGAATAGAATTTGTGAAGTAGTAAGAATTGTATTGCTTTGTAGTTTCTTTCTTTTCCAAAGTAAGTTGAGCAGCTTCCTCTCACTTCCCACATGTAATTCAGAAAAGGAGAAATGTGAATTTCACCCTATATCTATACAACCTCTCTCCCTCACACATGCTAAGTAACTGGAATTGAAAATCCTCACCCAGCATTCCTTGAGAGTCCCATGTGTATTCATACCAAGTTCGAACACGATTTTGCACCACCTTTGGAATAGAGTAAGTGTTCATATAGGAGACTGTGTTGTCCACACAGGAACGAAAGTAGTTCTGCCCTGCTGTTGCTGCTCCAATAACGTCTCTCATCTGCAAACATCAATTGTTGTTACTACACATTTCTGCAAAAATAGTCTTGATTTTAATATCTTGTCAGCAACATAAAAAAATAATATAATACTTTTTTGCAAAAGCACTGACTAATTATGCATTTGGCTGCATGTTTTGAATAGGTTCCTCATCTGCTTTTTGAGAAACATTACAGATTTAATCTGTTTGTCTTGGAAAGGGTAACATTCTGATTTTAGAGGAATTATTTCTGGGTTTTAGCTTATTCTTCGGTCTTATATTTCTGGACATGGATGAAAATTGTAGGTAATACTTTTCTTAAAAATCTGTAGTAAAGCTATTCTGCATTTGGCATGCAATGCAAGTCAGAAGTGAAGCAAACTGGGCTGAATTTCTTTAATAACATCATCTGACACCACTAGGACTAAGATTGTGCCACTGTTTAAGTAGTTAAGAGATTAGTCCTAAGCTCTGAAAGCTAAAAGGTGACCCTTAAGCTTCTAGTGCAGTAACATGATTTAACATTTCAACTCAAATGGAATTCAGTTTTTAGAAAGTGGGTGAGTTAATGTTCATTGCCTTTAAATCAAATTGTGTACAAGAGAGCTACAAAACAGGGAACTGATTAAACATGTGTATTTATCAGAAGACTAAGTATGTTTGACATTAAAATAGAGGATGGAAACTAAACTTTTTCCCAGAAATAAACTCCATTAAAATGGATATATTAACACTACATTACAGTAATTTGAATATAACTTGTTACTGATTATTTTACGTACCTGACCAATTAAACTGGAGAAGACAAAGACGCCCATGAAATAATTCAGCAGTTGAAAAACTATCTCAAACAGTGTTTGTGGTTCTGGAAGGCCACCAATGGTGATTAAACTACGAACGGCCCAGTAGTAACACCTCAGGTACCTGTGGATACAAGCAGCATTTCTGTTAGACTGTAGCTACTTATGTGTTTGAAGTTAAGCATACGCCCCCCTGAGTTGGGCCTTTCAGTCATGCTTTTCAGTCCAAAAGACTTTCAGCATTTTATGAAGGGTTATGAATTTATAAATGATACAGTTACATAGGTCAGGTTGAGCTGAATGTTCTCAGAGCAAAATAAGAATGTATGGGAAATGCAGCTCTAATTTAGTGTTCTCTAGTAACTCTAGGTAGCATTACAGAAGACTTGTGTACAAAATTGCCAAGATTACAGTGCTAGAATGCTCCCAGTGAAGATGGTCAAAAGCAGTGTAAAAGTGTTAGAGACTTCCCAGAGTGTCTGTGTAGCAGCACACTGGATGCTCAAACACCTGAAGGTCCCTTTCATGGCTTTCACTTGATGACACCAGTGCGAAGCCTTATGTTGGGAATGACAAATGCAATATTGTTCTTCTTGTGTCCATTTCTTCCATGCCCTTTAACCATGTTGACCTTCCTCCCAGTCTGCCTCTGAGCACTCTTCATTGGCTCTACCTCCTGGGTTATGTCAAACAACAAGTTAACATTTCCACAAGCTCTGTGTTAATCCAGCTTCTCCAAACCACCTCACTAACTCAGCACTGAAAGGTTAACTCCTCTATTAACATCTCCTAGCTGCTGGTCTCCACAACTGCTGTCACCTTAACAAATTCTTTCTTGCCTTCTTTTCTACAGCACCTTTTGCCATGGGGTTGTGTATTTCTACTAGTATGGTAACACAAGTTTATGAAAGCAACAAGTGACCTGGACAAAATGCTTTTAAAAAGTGCCTTGGCATCTCTAAAACCCTGGTTTAAATTTAATTCAAGAACATGGTACCACAAGCAATGCAGCATTGCAGGGGGGAATAACTAGTTCAAATTATTGTTGTGAGAATGCTATAATTTCCTGAGCAAACAAGTAATTGGTTTAGATACATTTTTAAAAGTCTGCTATTAATTAGAATTTGATTTCCTAAGTTTCTGTACAATCAAACTTCAGCTTTGCTGATGATTAGGAGTGGAACTTCATTTTCCTTAATTGTAAAGCAGGATTTTCTATTATTTCAGCTTTGACTACTGCTTCTGAAGAAATGATGACATCTTATGTTTGTTGAATTTTATTAAGTTCTAAATAATAACTAATAAAACTTAACTCTCCCCAAACACTAAGGCAGAGAAGAAATACTTTTAGAGATAGTTTTGTTTTGAAATAGAAAGTTTCACATGCCTGCTCTGAACCTGGTCTGCTCACAGACCTTCGGTGTATATTTTATTTAATAGTCTCCACTTTCAGACTCCTCTCTTTTTAAGACATGAACTCCACTATAATGGGATGTTTATGTAATAATACAAATGTAGGGTTGGTTTTGTGCAAGTATGAGAAAATAAAATCACAATAACAACCAATTCTGATGAGGTTTGTTTTTTCTTAAAACACTTGAAAGTATTTTCCAGTTTTTCACCTAAAATGTAAGGCTTTACCAAGCAATTTATTCTGCTTTTCATTACAAAGTCACTTTTTTCTTGGTTGCAGATTAATAAAATGTATTCACAATGACCATTTTTATCATAATTTTCTAGTTTTAGATATTAACAGAACTGGCCATTTTCATCCAGAGTCCTTAAATAAAAAATTCTTTGTATATTTTCCATCTTATCATTATTCCTTGTTATGGATACAAAATGAGCCACTGAATTATGCCACAACAATATTTTCAATATTTTAGGATAAAAAAAGAGAATCACATGTGCATGTTTCCAGCAAAATATGCATAAGTGGCAGTTTTTATTAGACTTCTGTAGTATAAACAAATAATAAGAAAAAGACTCAAGTCCATTTTGGAAGAATTACAGATTTAAGCACAGAATTATGCTTCTAGCTTGGCTGAAGGGAATTATCATGTAAAACATATTAATATCATATTGATTTTCCGTAACTGAGAATGCTGTGGTGCTTGAAACATGTATAATTTGTTAATATAAAAGTAAAGAAATTAACATTACTTCTGTGCTAGTAACTTTAAGAAACAAAAGTAATTAAGCAATTCCCTCACCCACAATGGCTCTGCATGCCAAGTTTGCAAACCCCGCCACGATAGACAATATAATCTTTATTCTCGAATATCTACAAAGCATGAAAGCAGCTCCTCAGAGGAATTTAGGGGTCACAATCTTCTTTGTGGTTTTGTATGTCCAAAATGTGAGATTTTTTTTTATATCTGCCTGCCCCTTTCTTAAAATGTAGTTAATACACTGTATTCTTCTGTAATTTTACTTCAAAAGAAACTTTCTATTGGCAAAGGCACATGATATTCTCTATCTCTTAGGCACAGTTTTTCTCCATTTATGTATTTTTATTTTAATCTGAAATGGAAGTTGCACAGTTGAAATACAGAGCAGCTTTTTTCTCCCCTAAGAAGGGGAGAAATGAGATTGTAAATTTTGTTTAAGGAAAGCCAGAAAAAACAAACTCCTATTTTAGCAGTATTAGCAGCTCTGCTTGCTACCAGCATGTGTCTGGAAACCATCACTGTTCAATATACAGCTTAGCAGCCTGCTATAAAATTACTGTTGAAGTAAACAACAGTCATGAGACAAGAAAGGGATTTTTCCCGCTGCGCATCATAGAGAACATGTTTATCCTTCAGGCAGTCAATCTACTAGATTTTCCCTTAAAAAAAACCAAAGAAAACCTAGGTAAGAAAACATTCAGAAACACTACAAATAAGATACCTTGTAATATTATGCCAATAGAAATATCTTTTTCAGAAAAGTCCACTTCAGAATACACTATACTTCCTTCACGTTGTTGGTTAGTGCATGTAAATCAAGTCTATGTGTCTCTCAGCTTTTGAGGTGGTATTCATACATTCATTTCAGCCCAGGGAGGCATTTTTTCAGGGCTATCATTTTTGACTCCTCTCAGGCTACAGCCAGGTTGGGTTTAAGCAGAGTAAAGAAGCAGCCTTTATAAACGAATGAATTCCCTCTTGGTACCTCTTCTAGAGCAATGTATTCATCAGGTGCCTTTGGGTCTGATGATCTCAGACACATTGAGCAAACTGTAAAGTTTTTACCTAACAAGTATGGCTGTGGGTAGCAGGTCTGAAAGTCTGACATGTGAGTTTGGCTGTGCATTCACAGCTTGTCTAGAGGAACAAAACTGTCTTTGCACAGCAAGCACTGGCACATCAGACCTACTGCAAGAGCAATGCACAGCTGATACCCACAAGACACACTTCAAGATTTGTCAGTCTCACCGTGCATTGGGCAATTCATACCAAAGGAGAATTGTTCTAGACATGCACAGTGACCATTTTCTGGAACTTACAGACATCCACTAAGTTTGTGCCCAGAACAGGAAGGCAGCAAGCTACAGAGAAACATAATTGGGATGCAAATATATGCCTTAAATTTGCCAAACAATTTTGCATACTGCTTGTGGATGACTTGCAAACAGCAGAAGTATAACATGAGCAGAGTGGAACGATTTGCTTTGCCTAAATTTACTGCTGACCTGGAGGGTTTGTATGAGAATTTCAGCTCTCTAGTTTCAGTTTCTCTCTCCGTGAACAGTGATGAGAGAGATATACTTCCTTGGGACATTTCAGAACAATGACATTACGTTGAATCCCTTAAAAAGGATTTGTCCATTTTCCTTGGGAATTGGTGAGATTGATCTTTTGCTTAGGTAGTTAAATTAGATTATGAATAAACACCTATAGTTGAAGTTGTCCCCTTAAAGAGACCTTTTCAATATGCTGCTACTGTCCTTGCACAGGCCCTACACTCTGGTTTTGTATTACTGATGCTGTTCTTATGCATTAGGAGAGACTGAGGTCTTGCCTAACTCAAGCTCTCGAGTGCGCTTTTAATGCTGGAAACACTGGTGTGTGGCTAATTTGGGTGTATTGCAGGGAGGTAATGTTGACTGCCTTTTACACCTCAGTCAAAGGCTTTGACTGAAGGCTGCTGTGCAAAAGAACTTAAACCTTGGACTGGCACTAACACTTTAAGGTCTAGACAAGAATAAAGCTTGCAGAAGTATTACTTTGATAATTTTTTTTTGTGGTTTGAGTGTTGTGTATAGCTGTTAGTCATAGATTTAGTTCACCAGGTAGTGTACCTGCTCAGGAATACGTATGTAATCCAACTGATAACAGAAACTGTTGTCTGTTAATTCTTTTTAGCCTGGAAAAGGAAAAAAAAAATCCAAAGAGTGTTGACATTTTTAAGAACTGGTTTTGGCCATAACTATGAATGTTTTATGAACACAGCAGGGATGCCACATAAAGCATTAATACCACTAAATCAGTGCCAGATCATTTGCTGTGAGTTAGTGTAATCTGAGATGGCTAGAATTTTGATATACTTGTCAAAATGCTTACTGTCATTTTTTTTTAAAATTAGCTAAGTAGCTGTGTTTGCCTAATCTTCTTTCTGAATATGTTCTCATTCTTTGTGAGACTACTGGCATATTTTGCTTCAAATATTGTCAACCCTGAATGCGTCATGAAAGCAAATTATATGTTCACTGCTGTACCATAGTGTATGCTGGAGTACTAGTCACTTTTCCTGACATATTGTTTTTAAATCTGCTTTCCACATAGATGAATATACCTAGAAGTGTCTTGTCTGATAAGTTTAAATTTACATCGCATCTCCAATTATAAGCAATGTTCACACTATGCCTCCCTGTGTGAAAAAATCCTCAAACATTTGATGACTAGATTTTATGTCGTACCTAATTCTCCAAGGAAATGACTATCCCATACAATCAACATTTGCTGTTAGTGGGATACAAAGCTATACTTTATAAAACTCATCTCATTGTGGAATACTCTTTGGGGTTCCCTGTTCATAGCACTATATATTCCATTGAGTTAGATATAGGCAAAAGAATAAAGTCATACATTCACCAACCAGTTGTCAAGATGAAGTGGGTTAATGGCTTAATAAGGTTTACATGAATATTGTGGGAACTCAGCACTTCTGTACAACAAATCGTTATGATCACACAGAAGCTTTAAAACTCTCTAAAATATGCATCACCTCTTTGGGAATCATGCAGGAACTCCCACATCTTCCAATTTTTACATAACACCTACTTATCACCTCTTTTGTGTTTTAGCTTACTTACATATTTTACCAACTTATACATACCTATGCATAACCTATACAATTCACTTAATTATACATAACCTACAATTTATACATCTTACTTGCTTATGCTGCTTATACATGTTACTGTACTTAGACACTTTACTCTTTTTTACCTAACACAGTACATACATGTTTTACTTACTTAAGACACTACTTCTACCTAAGACAGTACTTATACATTTTACAACTTATCCAAAAGACAGCACATATACATTTTGCAACTGCTGTGCATGAGATCACACATTACTTGATTGGTCCCTCTATCTTGTCCAAGAGCTCCACACACACTTTTCAGATAAAAAGATTAGTCCCTAATCCAGCGCAGCGCAGTCCTCTTTATCTATTCCTTGCTGTCTTGGTATTTAGCATTTCAGCTTCTCCTTTCCCAATTTAGCACAGTTTATCTTTCAGTACTTTTCAGTCCTTGATGCTCCAGATCTAGGCAAGCACAGTCAACGTGATGGCAGCACCAAAACCCATCCAGTGATCAGCAGCCAAGCTAGTCCAGGAAATCCAAAAAAAAAAAAAACAACAAAAAAAAAACACCAAACAACCCAACAAAAAACCAAACAAAAAAAAAAAAAAACCAAAAAACCAAAAAAACCAGAGAGCAGATACAAGCCCACCCTACCTCTTTGTTCTCTGTTCTTCCTTACTGACCCTTCTGACTGGGCTTAAAAACCCTCCAGGAGCTGACCTGCTACAGCTGAAGGTGGATGGCCAGGTGAAGCTGGTGAGGGTAATTCTAGACTGGTCTCACTCTGAGGGCTCCAATAGGAATAACTACCGATGTCTTGTCTGGGGCACACTATCATGATCCAGAACACTTTACAATAGGATATATCATAGAATCATTGAATGGTTTGGGTTGGAAAGCACCTTAAAGATAATTCAGTTTCAACCCCCCTGCCATGGGGAGGAACACCTTCCACTAGACCAGGTTGCTCAGAGTCCCATCCAGCCTGGCCTTGGACACCGTCATGGATTGGGAGACCACAGCCTCTCTGGGAGACTTGTTTCAGTGCCTTACCACCCTTATAGTAAGGAACTTCTTCCTAATATTTAATTTAAATGTGTCCTCTTTCAGTTTAAAGCCATTCTCCCTTGTTTTATGTCTGCATGCCCTTGTAAAAATCCCCTGTACAGCCTTCATGTAGGCTCCCCTTTAGGCACTGGATGGTGCTATAAGGTCTCCCCAGTGCCTTTCTTCTCTAGGCTGAACAGTCCCAACTTTCCCAACCTGTCTTCAAAGGAGAGGTGCTCCAGACCTGTGATTAACTTAGTGGCCTCTGCTGGACTTGCTCCAACAGGTCAGTGTTTTTCTTGTATTTAGATATTTATATACCCAAACATGCATTTTATTTCAGAATCTCAGTTTAATGCAGAACTAGAATTGTCATTTGGTTATCATTGTTTCTAAACCAAATCTGCTCTAAATTCCATGTGATTGCAGTGTGACTTCATTTGAGGTTTTTTTTTTTGTCTCCTAATGGAAAAGGTATCACAAAATAATAAATAACCTAGCCATTGCGAGGGCACAACTGCATTGTCTGTGGTAAAGCCAGTAAATAATTTCTACCAGTTGTTTCTCTGAGCAAAATGTGAAATATTTTTCTCTGTGAAAAATGCATAATTCTTTTTTGCCTGTTCTCTAGACTGTTCTGAAGAAGCTTGAAGACTGAGTAAACTCTCTATTTTCAGTTTTCAGGTTTCTTACTCTCATGTACCTTATTTTTTTAATTATGAGGCAAGTATTCAATCACATTAACAAAAAATAGAATGGAAATTGCTTCTGCATTTTTCTTGTCAGATTTCTGCAAACCTCGATCCTGCAGATAAATACCCATCTATAACTTCACTCACATAAGTGCTCCCACTAAGCTCCATGACCTTGCCTGCACGTCTGACTGCAGTACTCAAGCTGTGTATTTTAGTGGTGCATTTTAGTAAAAATTTCAGACAAGTCATTTTTTTCGAGATAACCCTACTTATTAAAAATCAGTGCTGCTTTACACAAAGTGTGTTTTGCTCTCAAAGGCTATTTTCTAGTCCTTCAAGATAGTGACTTGACACCAAACTTGTGAAGTCTGACAAAACTACAAACAAGAGGCACACATCTCCAAGAGAAAGATGAAAAGTTGTTTAGAAGGTGATTTATGACAGCAGTAGGGTACCATATGTGGTTTTGCAAGGAATGTGATCAAAGAACAAATTGAGCTTCTGTGGCTTTAACTATATTATAGCCTTTGAAAGAAATGAATGTCCATACAACTGAACCTGCTAGATATATTTCTATAAAACTATGCACAGAATATGACTTTGCTGTTTTCTCTTGCTTCCTCTCCATCATTTTAATAAATCTTCCTTACTTGGCACCCAAACAGTGCTGTCACAAGGAGCTTGTGGAAAATTGTGCCAACATCCAGCTGTTTCCCCAGAAGACACTCTGCCACATGTTTAAGCATGACCTTCTCAAAAGATCAGAGAGAGCTGGTGAAATTTTGTCAGACCAATCACTGTGGTGTACAGGGACTAAAATGTTGCATTTTAATGACACAAAGCTGTGTGGCAGCAAAAGAACTCCCAATCTATCCCTGTGTTTCCTTTGAGGGATTGGTATACAATCCCTCTAACAGTTCCCATGTGCACGTGCAATCAGTAAGTTTAATTTATGACCTTTTTTGCTTTCTAAATGTTTAAGTTAATATTTAGCACTGACTCAGAAACCTATAAAAGCTGAAAGTGGTGAACTGATTATTCACTGCACCTGCCCTCCAAATATGTGTTAGTATTGAAAGCTGCTAATCAGCAGTCATGGTGATAACAGTTTGCTATCCAAGCACTTCTAAAGTAAGGGCATACCCTGCAAGCAGTGGCATGGGAGAAGGATGGGGAGGCAGGAAGGGGCAAAATCAACAAAATTCTCTTGCAAGAGAAAAGGACTTACATGCTTCCTTTGCCATCATACACCCATCTGGTGCTGCCAATTCCTTCATAGTCTGAAGCCCAATAATACAGGCATGCATTAATGTGCAAGATAAACAGCAAATACCCAGTTGTTCGAATGACCCTATAAAAGCCAACAGATTCCTGTAAAACAACTTATATTTTTCCTTTTTTTTTAATATAAACCCCCATTACTTTTTTGGATTAACAGTGTTAATGTTAAGCATCCACCTAAGTAGTTCCCCACCTGTATTGATTCAATGAAAAAAATGGTTGGCAGTTGCCCATCTCTCACATCTGTCCAAGGTCAAATAAATATCTTTCCTAGAATATTTGATATGGGGTAATTTTTAAATTATGGTTCCCTGAGGAGTTTATTGTCCACTTCTTTAAATGGCTATGAATATTTCCAGAAATTTGAAACTGTATTAATGAAGGTATAGGGTAAAAAATAATGTGTTTCCCAAACTCTGTCCAAGATAGGCTGTAAACTTGTGAACTAAAGCCAAGAAATGTCTGAGGTCAGAAATGAACTGCTTTACAAGACCTGTAGTAGAAATCCTGCAGTAGATTCTCTAAATAGTATGTTTTAGTCTCTACAGCAGGAGTTACATCATTCTTAATCCCAGTTCTTATGGTTATGGCCAGTTCTTTGAAGAGTACCAATGACGAACTACTTAAGCACCAAGCAGCTTTCTGTTTAATACAATAATGATGTCATTGTATATCCTCTGTTCAGTGCATGGGGATCAAAAGAAATATCTCCTGGATTTAGATCTCTATTGAAATACTCATACAACCAGGGGATAAATAAGCAGGAAAAGTACAGGACTTGTCTAAACACAGGCTGGTAGGTAATGAGATAACTGCTGCAGCTAGAACTCAATGCAGTATGCAGTGCAGAATAACTGAATAAGTGGTTTTATAAAAATTTAATAAGATCTAACTAAGTTGGGCCTATAAACAAAGTTAATGGGAGATAATCTTCTGTGGTTGCTTCATTAAGCACTCCTTTGCTGCTTCTTCAGCCTTTGCATGCCCTCCTTGGCCTCTCCATGCCATTAGGTAATCTACCTAAGTGTACACTTCTTCTTTATGATGCTCACAAATGAATACTATTTCTCTGTTTAAAAGTTGGCGTGCTTCCACGACAGCTCTGTTTAGGATTGCAAGCGGTAGAGAACAGCAGATAGCTGTTGTCATCTAGTAATGTTGTAGTATTGCCCATGCTAGGTCTTCTGTTCAAGTTTGAATCCATTAAATACTCCTGAGGTCTGAGTGAAGATTCCAGAAACTATTGCTATATTTCTCCAGACATATGTTGAATCTATCACAATGAGAAGATAAGATGTAAGTAACTCTTGCTAGCTCTATTCCTACAAACTCAAATGAATTAGTTTGAGGAGAGAATCCCTGTAGGTATATCCACTTGCTATGTAGAAGCTTTGTTTGATATTATCTAGTTAATTGGTGCCTTATTGCTCAAAGTGTGACTATACCAATCTCAGACCAAAGAAAGAATGCCACATTAAAATAAAATGCAGTAGTTTGCGACAAAAGACTGGTGTTTTTTAGATTTTTTTAGCTCCTTCTTGTGCTCTTCCTCTGTACAACTACCTGTGTTCTCTGTTTGTCAATGAGCAAAACTGGGAGTCAGTGTCTGAAGTATGAATTAGAAAATAGACTTCACTTTGTAATATTTAGATTCTGCAGTTTACATTTTGCAAGAGATTTAATATTGGAAATCTGAGTGGATCTTTGACCAGGAAGCAAAGACACAAGCAGCAACATACAGTTGTGGTTCTCAACTAATACCATGCTGAAAAACTCTCTGACAAGGCAGAAGTACTTTGCAGGGTAGCTGGCTTATTTCTGCAGCACCAACAGACAGGAACAATACATACTCCAAAACTAGGACAGGGAAAAGAATCTGCCAGTGTTGGTATTATACAAGATAAACTAGGCCTGATGATGTTGACATTAAAGATGACAAAGTAGATGGGTTCATTGGGTCTTAGCAGCATCACTGACAGCTGAGGGGCCTATGGAACTTGCCATAGCTATGTCCATGGACTACTTGAGTTGGATCCAAAATTCTTTCTGTCAGTGCAAAAGGTAAAAACACAGTTCAGCAGACTATGGTTATAATCACTATTTGAGAACTATGCTGAACTGATCCTCATTCCAACTGTAGTCAGTGCAGTGAAGGATCACGTTTCTGTATACGCCAGGTTCATGGGGAGAGCATGTTTGAAGAAAAATGTTGACACAGGCTCAGGTTCATAACTCCTATTAAGTACAAATAAACAGCTACTGAGGATTTGGAACTGCTATTAGCAACCTGAAAAAAGTGTTCTTTAGCTCTTTCACTAAAGAAACTTCTTTCTGATACTTCTGATCAATTAAATTTTGGCAGCAGCCTCAGTTTGGCGAAATTTTGCCTGAACTAGGCCAGCTGAACTGAGTTACATTTCATATGTAAGTGAAGCCTTATATATATTATTTTAATGATTACCATAAAGACAGATGTTTTAAAAAATGCTTTAAATTGAACAGTTAAAGATGTATCATATTCCACCCAGTGCTTAACCGACAACTCATGAAATCATATGAAATGCATTCTATGCCAAGCTTCGCATGCTACTTGAGTTTTATCAGCACATACCTGTAGATGTATGCTTTTTCCATAATAGCTTCCAAACGATCATTAAACTCAAAGAATGTGTTATGCTGCATGGAAAACAAATGAAAGTAATCCAATCAGTATTTTTCAGTAAACATCTTTTTTATAGTACTAGTGGCATTAATTCACATACACATTTTAAAAATGGATTTTTCAGTAATCAAACTTTCTGTAAATATAGTTCTGGTTCTGGCCAGGACAGGGTTAATTTTTGCAGTAGCTGGGAGGGGAAGGGAGGGGTAAGGCTAGGAGTCGATGTTGTTCTATACCACCTCAAATCATTGCTGGGAGTGGGATAAGGGGACTCTCTCTTCCAGGGAAGAAAGGTGTTCCTGTTGAGAACACCTGGCAGAGGGAGCTGTTTGATATTGTTTATTATGGGGGAGCTTTTCCATGTGAATAATTTCTTTTCTTTATCCTCTGTCAGTAGCAATGTTATTGTTAGTGTTAATTTTCTTGTCTGATTGTTGTTTCTAGTAAATTATTCTTATCTCCGCTGATGATCATTGCCTTTTGTTCCTCCAACTGGAGAGGGAGGGGGCGTAGCCTGTGGTTTTAGTGGAAGTATTAAATTGGAGAAAACTATTTCTAAACCCTGACAAACATTTAACAAAAATGGGGACTGAAAAGCAAAGATAAATTTGAGTTAAATGTCTTTTTGGGCATCCAGTGCTGCCTTAATCTAATTACAGAAATAACCTTGCTGTTTTGTTCAGAGTATGGCAGATGAACAGCTCCTACTTCCTCAAACATATATAATTCAAACATATATAATTGCTTGGGCAACACCATCACAGAGAATTACACATATTTTTTCTCTTCCTGAAATTCCAGTTATTCTCCAGCAAGTGATCATGTGTATCAACAACCAAGTACTAGAGGATACTCTGTGGTATCGCTGTAGCTGTCTCAAATTCTTCCCGTTTAGTATTTGCAGTTGATCTCTAGTGATCGCATGTATCTTTTTTCTTTGTATTTGTTCAGTACACAGCTGGTTGCCTAATACAAGGTACTATTTAACCAGTCATTCTTTCATATTATTTTTGTTCTGATTTAAGGAATTTTGAAGTTTTGTTGAATACTGAAGTGAAGAGCACCCTCATTTTATTGTCAGAGTTTTTGTGTCTCCCCCCCCCAACTTTAAATGAAAACCAATTATTTGTCAACATGTTGATTGTGTGCAGAGAAATGCATTTAGCCACAGAGTGGCCTGCTAGGTACTGCTCTAATCCCTTCTCAAACCTTTCATTAGACAACTCCAAGTGTCTTTGGACTTGATAACAAAAGTAGGTCTGTGCTTGATAGATATTCTCTGTATAGTTTATGTTGTACTTAAAATTACCCCCTTTTTTTTTAAACACCTGACACAAGCAGTAGAAGGGGAAAATACATTGGCATTAATTAGTGATTTTTTTAATCTTTGAAAAATAAGCAAGTAATTTGTGATTAATCTAATTTAAATAATGTGAAAAACCCAACTTTAATCAAAAAATTCTTTTTTGAAATTGAGAAATAATAAAGTCAGAAGAAAAATAAGAGAATAAGGGCTTAATTTGGCTAGACTATGACTTGTATTTTTTTTTTTTACTTATGTTGTACCTTAGCCTGAAGATATTTTACAATTTCTAAGTTTCATATTCCTAAATATTTTAAAAAACATCAACACATGGTTAGCCATCCCTCACTGACATAGATCTTACCTTTAGCATCCTATTTGCTCGAAGTGCTGGGTTAAATCCAAAGAAGAAGTATAAAATGTCAAATGGAAACACTGATAGCACATCAAGCTGTTGAAGAGTAGAGAGGTCAATTTAAACTTCATAGTAATCATAATGTATTTATTTGCTGTCAAAAATCTGCTTAGACTGAATCATGACTGCAATATTATTTGAAGAGTCAACATGCTAAGCATGTAGCTTCCTAAGTACTGGCAGGCAAGATTTATCTCTTTGAAAACACCAACAGCTTGGCTCTGCCCTGCTTTTGAGTCCCATGTGCCTGAGATTTTAATCTGTTTCATGTGGATTATTAACAGTATCTCATATACTTGATTATTAATACATCCTGTTCTTTCAGTTGTAGTTCTGACCAGACTAAAATGTTTGGCATGTGGCTGGTGAGTGCAGGTGGGGAGGCCACTACACAAGCACTTCTTAAAAAGCCTTCAGCTTTTAAAACAAGACTGCCTAAAGCAATTTGACAGAGTACAATGAATTAGATTTCTTGCTTGCAACCTGCAGAAGGCATGTGTTCCAAACAACAGACTCATCATAGGATGATAAATTTGGCTGGGTTTTTTGGTTGGTTGGTTTGAGCTTTTTCTAAATAGATTTTGTCTTCCATCATATTCGGATGCTGCTTCTTCCCATACCTCTAAGGTTTTCAACATCTCCCTGCAGTTCATCAGCTATGTGATTACTCTTCTTTTCTCCATGTTTTATTCTTTCCAAAGACAGAGAAGGAAAGCTGTGGCAAATTTATCTTTTTCTTTTAAAAGATCCTCAGATACCTTGCTTAGTTGCTGTTATTGCTTGTGAGGAAGAGAGGGATGTAGAACTCTGGGCTTCACCTCACTGAAATCAGAAATGCCTTTGCTCTGAGGGGTGTAAATCGTGTTGGCAGCAGCCAGCCTGCAGCACTGACCTTTTATTGCATGCAAGTAAGAGGCAGTTAGTACCTGAACGGTGTGCAAAGCAAACCAAACCAAAAAATTGGTTGAGGAGAAACAGCCTCTTATGGTCTCTCTCTCTCTCTCTCTCAGACATGTCTAAGAGGAGGCAAAATTTAGTCAAAAGGGCATTAATATCAGTAACTGTTAATTAGTGCTTAATCATATGACAAATTCGACATTATATCCATATCTTGCTTGTGATGAGAACACTCAACTCTCATTATTTTCCCCAGAAATCAAGAGCCCTAAACATACAGCAAGTGTGAACTTAAAATAAAACCATACAAATCCACTTAGGTGTCTTGCTTTAAGTTTGACTCTGTCAAACTCATTTGACTGTAGGGTGTATATCCTGCACTTTTGGATAGCTTAACCTCAAGTATTTAAGTAATGATACCACAGTCACTGAGAAAAACTTTAACTGTGAACAAGGCAGGTGCCAAAGTAGACAAGAAGAGGGGGCAATAACTGAGATGTGTGTTTATTGTCACAGAGCTGTATGTGCATCAGGAATTCAATAAACTACCTACCTTCTGTTGGCAAAAAAACCCCAAAATTTAGGAGCAACATGAAAAAATTTGGTAAATAAAATGCATCTTTGTTTTTAGAAAGTGCCATGAGCATCAAAAATCTTAGTTTGAATTTCTGACTGCTCCTGTGAGTGATGAGTGGTTCAGTACAATGAGGTACTTCGTAAGAGTTTAGAGAATGGAGTTCTCATCTCTCTTCAAGAGTTTTAATTTTGTTTAATGAATCTCTGGCAAATGGTGCTATTGTCTTTAGTGTGTGCTGGAAAGACCTAATAAAAACTAATAAAATTCTATTTTATTAATTTATGATAATTTCAAAATAATATTTAGAGTTACATTTATAAGTATTCTGTCTTCCAGTGAAACAGTTTATGAAGATGGCAGTCTTCAGCTGGTGAGCACTGATATGCCAATGAGCCAATGCTTTCTGGTGATATTCTTAAACCAACAGTGACTTTCAGTGAATGAAAAAAATCCTGTGAAATCCTACAGCCAGAACTTTATATTGATATCAGTAACACAGGGTCTACTTACCTGAAACTTCACCGTGCTGTGGTAGAATTTCTTTGTTTCCACTCTGTCTGACTACAGTGACAATTAAAGGAGAAAAAGTCATAGTCAAGAACAGAATGTCAAGGATGAGCCTCTGCTACTCTACAATAGTAGGGGTGATGACAGTTAAATTAATGATGGCCTAAAAGTATGAATGGAAAAACCTCTGTAGATATTTCTGAGAAGTAGTACTTTTATTAGTCTATCTTACATTAGATCAGATTTTATTAGGACTACTTGAAAAAATGAGGGATGGGGTTTGTCTGATTTTTTTCCAATCTGGATGTTGGTCTAGAAAAGTACATTACATTTTTTCCACAAAACTTCCCTCCTGAGACAACTGTACCACTTTGTGCTCAAGCCAACCTCCTTCAATTTCACAGCAAAAAAATGCATTTATCTGCAGTGATTCTGAGAAAAATGCAAAGAGTGTTTCTAATGGTGCTGTATAAAATTAGCTCTTTGAATGCTAGCATTAACATGCTAGCATTACTAGCATTATAATAATCAACACTGCATTCATTAGTAATGATTAGCTTTTTATTTTTAAATTGTTCTTCATGAGAACTGATGCTAATATAATATGAAAGGGTAATCACAAGAATATAAAGAAATTTATCTGGTGTACTTTTTGTATTTATATCAGGGAAACTTTAAAAATAGATTTAAAATCTTAATGATATTGCCATGCCAACTTTCACTATTATCAGTTTAAACACTAAACTAAATGCAGGAGATCAGGCAGCAGATAATTTCTGTGCACTAAAACCTATAAATTGTAGAGACAGTTTCAAGAGAAATACAAGCTGAGCTTCGTATGTTAGAGTTTTAACTTTGTTCATAAAAATTGAGTTTTGTGGTATTTAGGCAAGATCCAGTTACTGAATGTCTTGGTGTGGAAAAACTCATTCCACTGCACTGCATTTATTACTTATTGAAATGATATTTTCACAGTTTTGTCTGTAAAGGTATCAGTAATATTGTGTATGTACAATGTATAAATTTTTTTGTAAAAGCACTGAACTAAAGCTAGTTCCAGATTAGATTTGAGGATATATAATTATGAATTTTCTGTCTGTTGGGCACAGTAATGTCATGCTGAAGTTATCAAAACTCTTATTTTTTTTCTGAATTAAGTTCCTTTTTTCTAGAAGAAGTCAAAGAATCAAAAGCAGGGAAGACTTTAAAGAAAAGTTAATGTTTTAGATATCCTTTGGTAGGGTAAGGGCAAGCTTTCAGAAAGCTGATTAAAATTTTATTTTGCATTTTTCTATAAAAAGTAACACAAAAATAGTAGCAAGAATCAAAATTGAACATACATATTTTTCAAAAAGAAATTTTATCATGAGAATTATTATCAAAATATCCTAAAATTACAAGGATTTTCTCTGAGTTTGGAAAAAAATAAAACCACCATCTCACAATGCCCTGTCTTCAACTATGATTCTGGTATAAGGCAAATAGAGAGATGAAAGTTTCACACAAACATACAAACAGATGCATATATGCACAATTCATATGATATAATCCCTGATTCCAGTGAGGAGTCTGTTTAGAGCTATATGCCTGTTTCACCTGCTCTCATCTGTTGCTTTCAAATCTGGTTTTTTTTTTTTTTCAATTTTTAAGGATTTAGATAACGGATATGTTTCTTCCTACCTAAGAAAATGGAACATCAGCGTAAAATGGAAGGTCAGTGAAGAAGAATACGTGTATCCTTTGATAAATAAAAAAGTGACATAGATTTGACATAGTGATAAAAAAGGAGTGTCAAATTGGATGAATTTCTATAACACACAACTACTGCCCATGGAAGTCCCACTTCCAATACTTACTATGATATCTCCCCCTCTGATAAACCTCACTCGGGGCTGGAAAACTATTAAGTCGCAGAGGTAGCAGATGTCACACATGACATCGATGACAAACCAGTATATTGTGTTACTGGGAGTTTGGTACGGGAACACGTAGCGCAGCGGAATAAACCAGCAATTCCAGTTGTAGGCGATTGCCACAAGCATGAGCCATGCCACGTAACGGCGATCTGAAAGGGAAAACATGGAATGCAGAGGCGTGAACTTGGAGTCTGTTGTCATTCTTTTAGGCACACTCATCGTGCTGCAGTCTCTGGGAATGCTTCTGCCCAGAGCAATGTACCATTCTCCCTTTTGCAAGTGGAGATGCTTCTAAAGATATAGCTTGGAACTAGGAGTGACACGAGGCATGTGCAAAAATGAGAGCACACAGAATCCAGTGCATCTGAAGAGACTTATATGATCATTTTGCATGCTGCTTGTGTATATTATAATTGACAAAAGAATTATTTGGCTCTAATGAAGGGTACAAATTCCAGATCAAGAAACAGAAGACTTGGGTTCTGATTCTGGTCAATTTGCATAACATCTTTGTGCATGCCATCTTTACAGCAGTGTCACTTTTCCCTGTTTGTAATAAATGTTGTTTAGGACAGGACCTCTGTGTCCCTGGGAGCTGCAAACTGGAATGTGTATCTTATGGTGGCTCACAGGTGCCGTGTAATACCAGGTCACTTCAATATGACCTTACTCCAGTCTATTAAACAGCTTTTAATTTACCTGTGTATGAGTCAATGGTATCTGGTAGTTTCATATACTCCAGGTATTTTTTCAGTGGAGGTTTCTTGAATTTACAGCACAGCATATCACAGTAATGATCCTCCTCTGGCTTTGCTTCTGCTTCCTCTTTCTTTTCTTCTTTTTTTTCATCTTTTTTTTCTTCTTTTGGTGGGGGTGGAGGCTTCTTTGGTGCTAGACACATAGATTACCAAAAACACTGGCATTTTAATAATAGCTCAATTAATACACCCTGTTTTAACATGAGAAAAAGCTTCATTATGTTAAAATATCTTCTACAAACCCTGAGCAGTGACTAAAGTTACAATTCATTATATTAAATACCTAGAAAAACACTTGAAGAATAAAGTCACAACTGGTATAAACATGTGCATCTGCTATCATGAACAGGGCGCTTATGTTACGATCTCTATATTGGTGAATTTCCCTGGACAGTGCCCATAAGTTATGCCTAAGATTGACAAGAAAACTGTTAATTCATAATTCAGCATTAATTCAACTGATTAATTCATTAATGCAACTGAGCATTTATCTTCACTTGACTGCTGCGAAGAATGAATGCAGTGAGGCTGGAGATAAGAAAAGACACCTGTGCCAAGGGCTGATCTCTCCCCTTTCCTGATACCTGATATATGAGATGGAGCCAGTGAAACTAGTGGGAAGCCTATGGTTTTGTACATTTCTAGGATTATAGAAGTCTTTTAGCATTCCTTCAAACCCAGTTCTTCTGTTTTTGATCTGGATACTGTTGATTGCACATGTGTCCTATTAATTCTGGTGGCTTTACCTCTGATTAGGATACACAGTCTTAGCAGTAAACTGGCAAACTGCATCTATAATAAGTTAGGAAATAAAGGTCATTAGTTCTACAAAGAGAATAAAAGTGATAGATGAGCAAAGAAATATTTTTTTTAAAAAATAAATTTGCTTATCAGTTGGAATAGTTTATTATTCTTCAGGCACCATTTTTTACAGCATTTTAAAAAAACACATGAGCGATGAACAGCTTTTAAAAAGTGACAGAGCATAAAATCACTACACTCAATTCTTTATGGAAAGGAAAAGGAAAGTCAAACTTTCCCCTGAAGAGGAAAAGCACTGATTTGTTTTATGTTTCATATTTTGTCAAAAGTCAATGATTAATTAATTTCAGATGACTTTGCTCTATTTAAAGAATGGATTTAAAGTCCTCAGTGTGTGCAGATTTCTGTTAAAGTTTTTCTGTAAAATTTTATTTACTTTATTTATGTGGCAGATCTCATATCAAAGTGAGTAACATCCACTCATAAGATATATGTTTCTTCATATATTTCCAATTCATCTCCATGAATAAACATATCTGGGAGTTATTTCAAACTACAGAAAACTTCTTGACATGGAAGATTCTAGATACTGCCTCTGGTTTTTCCCCAGATTCTTCAGTGATGTCATTTAAAGAGACACTGTACCTAAGGACTCTGGCTTACTGTAGAGAAATAGGAATAAATTGACTTCAGTGGGCACAAAGTGATCCTTTCCAGTAGATAAACACACTATACTTACAAAATAATTAACACATTATTTTCTGTTGCCACAAAATTATTTTCAGTTTTAAACTGAACAAATGCACAGCTATTTCTAGAGTCACTTACAAGATGTAGGGCTTCCTTCAGGTGAAGATATCACTGGGTCATTCAGCTTTTCCTTATAGACATCTGCCCTTTCACGCAATCTTTTGACAATCACTTGAAGTTGGGCATCAGCCAACTCACTTGTTTGGAAACCTGGGTGTTTTGGGTTCTGTGTGCTAATTAAAACAAAAAGGAAAAAACAGTTAATGTAGTGGAAATCAATGGAAGGAAACAGTGGTAATTCTATTGCTGAGCCGAAGTCATACATTAAGATTGGACCTTTATTGAGCACAATGCTTATTCATATCACTTAATTCATGCTAAGTGGAAACCTAAGTTACCTCCTCTTGCCTCCTGCTCATGCCAACAGCAGTCTGTGTGTTATTTCAAGCAGAGAAGGTCACGGTATCCTGTTTATGCACTAATGGCTTCCCTCTGCTGCTTTTCACCAAGTTCTACTGTGGCTGTGTAAGGCCTAGAGCTTGCCTGATGCATTCACTAAGTTACGAGGCATTCTCTTCACATGTGTGTATAAAAATGTGCTCGTTGGTAATATGGCAATATCCTAATGATGACAGGAAAGGCAGATGTGGGAGGAGAGACTTATGCTTACTTTATAATTCCTAGTATTGGGAAAAGTGGTTTCATCTACGTTTGTTATGGCTAACATGAGGTAAAAAAAATTGCATCTGTTTTCAGTGGAAACAAAACACTGGTCTTCTTGCTGAGGTTTCCTCTTTTTCTGCTAAGAGCTTGCTCAGGGTCATAGTAACACCAAGCTGATATTCCAGCACTCACAGCCTTTTTTCTAACCTGAGGACTATGGATTTTCAAACACCTGAAAACTCATACTCTGCACTGAAACTAATGCTTTCATTAGGTTTTATGCATGCTGGACTGTCAAATAGAAAATCTTGGTGAAAGCGATTCTTGATCGACTGTTCTGTGCTTATTCTTACTTGAAATTTCATCCTCGATTACTTTCTACTTGTCTGATTATGCAGACTGGGGTTGTTTTTGAGTGCCACTCAGCTGTCAACTGGGGCAAACATTTGGACTTCCTCTGCGTAGAGACCAAGACATGGGATTATTTTCTATATCCTTGACTCAACCCTTCTCAGCTGATGTGACACACTGATGTCAGAGATGGCTGGAAATAGCTGTGACTGGCACAGGGCAGCTCAAGGGCTCCTCCTGGACTGGCCAAAATTGCCACCCCTGAAATCCTGAAAACAATGCCTGATACAGGGGCTACAGCAGGGAATCGTTCTTTGTTCCTTATAAGTTTTGCAGCTCTGTCCCAAGTACCTCAGAGATGTGGCTACAGCAAGAGCAGTGGCAGATCATGAGTGGCATGTGCTTGAAATGTCCGGATTCTGGAGAAAATCTTTCCAAATGTGAGTAGAGGGGAAAGTGGTATGACAGTAGGGAAGAAATGAAAACCACTGCAAAGTGATCTTTGAATAAACACCATGTCTCAAGACCCAAACCTACTTTGAAATTTCTAACAGAAGGAGCTGTAACTAAAAAAGGAGCATGTCAGAGTGGGATGTGTGTGGCTTTTTGAGAAGCAGTTTTCTGGAGACACAACACAAATCACAGTGCTCAAGGAAGTACAATTTAAGCATGTGAAAATCCTTCAGCAATAAAACCATTGGATAGAGATATGCTGTTAGAAGCAGCAGAAGAAGCAAAAGTTTGGAAGTATTTGTCATTCCTCTAATTTAAGTCTTGTATACTGTCTAATTCTTAAAACTCTCCAGACAGGACATTAATCAAAACAATTCTGATACATTTTGTAATCTCATCACAATTAATTTTGTGTCACATTGCCCCTTTGCCTAGGCCATCTGCAATGTAATGACATCCTTTCTTGTTTTGAGCTAACATCTCACAATTAATTTTTTTTTTGCTTCTGTGCAAAGAATTTAAAATAATTCTCAGTCTTTGCTGTTGCTGCATTTGGTCAGGTAGTTAGCTATCTTATAGTTAGATACCATGTACCATAAGTGTCATGCCAAAGGCTCCGTCTATCTTCTTTCTAGGAATGTGCTATAAATTTATTGAGATTTTCTTATTATTTCACAGACTTTCCAACAAAAGTTAAAGTCTCCTCTGCCATGAATTTGGTGCAATGTAGCACACAGGAACCAATGTTCCCATTTGGTACTGATTAGGATCTGTGTGACTTAGTTTAAAGTTATTTGCCCCACAGTTAATGAGAAATTGATTTTTCTTGCCCTACTTCTCATTTGGCTTGCATTACATCCTCTCCATTGTTTTCTTGTAACGAAATGCTTACTTTAAATTTTCTTTGGTTAATACAGATGGAAGAGGCTGCATGTTGAACACTACTTATTTGAGGATGTTTATTGTATATGTACTTTTTGTGGAGGTGCACTTTAAATTACCTGGGCTAATGAAGCCCATTTAAACTTCACTAAATCTCTTTTAATTAAACTTGACTCCTTCTCATGTATCATGTGGTGCTAGGATTTGGTTCTAAGCTGTTATTCTTTAAGATTTTTTTTTTCTTTAAACAATTTATCTTTGACCTTTGTGCAGTATGTTACAATAGGCCTAGGTCTATATTTACTCTCCATGTAGTCCTTTACAGTGGAAATGTTTATTCCCTGCACAAGTAATAATTTCATGTGGCCTAAGAAATGAAAATCAGGACTGCAACTCATGTACTAAGCACAAAGTCTTGCTACTACCTCAAACATATTTCTTTAATGATAACAATATATGTAACATGAGAAGTATAATAATAATATAGTTTTCTGCTATTTTTAATTTGTAGATTTTAGTTTTGTAACTTGTAGATTTAAACTTGTTTTTTTAGTGATAAAATTGCAGTGTTTTTATTCTCCCCAAGCCACAAGAGAAGATTTAGACACCTATAGAATATTTAAAGAATATCACCTTGAAATAGGCTATGGAAATACTGTGTTGAGTGTACTAATGTATGCAATAGCTGTTAAGTACTGTGGCTTGAAATTTTCTGTGTTAAGAGTTCAACCAAACAGTGATAATAAATACAAAACTTCTTTCAGAAGGTTTACCCTTTTCTAAGTTGCAATCTATGGTTTAATTCCTTCCTGTTTCTGGCCATAACACCAAATACTTGAGTTTGATTCCATCTTTTATCTACCAGATGAACCATGAGAAAATGTATTTCATAAATGTATGTTGCCTGGAAAATATCCATAACACTTTTTTCTGATTTCAGTTATACCCCTCTTTTTTTGCAGCACTTAAGATAACTTTCTGCTAATTACATAGAAATTGAATTCTTGATCTTGCAAGAGAGCTTTCAATGCTTTTATTGAGCTCTGATGCTGTGATTTATGATTGCATTTACAATCTGTGTCTTGAAAAAAATAATTTGTCTTTTCTGAATAAATTATGGGGAATCTCTAATTCAGATAATCAATTTTCAGAAGGATATGATAATACACAAAACATGATGGTATTGATGAGAAAAATTTCAATGAGACAGAAAAATGTAATTCCAGCCATCATGAAATGTACTGATTCAAAAACACATCCTCAGTTTTTGCTGACACTCCCAGTGTGAGTAGTGCCATAGAAGCCCTGAGTTCCAAGCCTAATATCACTTGTCCTAAATTACTAGGGAAACTAGTAATAGAAAAAACCCAACGTGTTAGTCACTTGCTTGGTACAGCAATAGAGGTATTCCGAAAAGCTAACTTTCACTATTTTTATTATGCTGTCTTTATAGTCCAAAGAAGGCTTCCCTGAGGAGAGGTTCAGAATGACTGAGATAGGTTTCTGCTCTGAATTGCCTGTGAAGAGAGACAATATTTCTCCTTTACCTGCACAGGATGCTGATGGGGGTTTAGGAGTGAGCTTTAATATTCTCTTTCATGATTTGGGTACAAAATGCAGTAGTGTACTAATGATGTTTAATAAGATATTGGATTTGGAAGATTAAAAAGTAGGAATGATTCCTATGCAGAAAAAATTGAATTATTTAGTCCAAGTAATAGAAATGAGGACAAATCTAATGCCCTATAATGCAGACATATACTTAGAATCAATTTGTAATTTCTTTTGTAATTGCTGGGATCATCAGTTGCAGGTGACAAAAGGATAAATATCCAAGTGTTTAGTCAAGGGGAAGGTGCCTATGAGCCATACATAGTCTGGCTTCTGGCTATGAAAAACACCGGTGCAGAGGTGACTGTGGGATGCATATGACATACTGCCAGGGAACTAGGCATTAGTATTGGGATATAAGCCCATGTGAGACTTGTTCTGACCAGCTATACTCAAAAGATGAATTCCCATAGGACACCCTAGAGAGACTCTTAGAATGGCCAAGGCTACTGGGAACATGACTTTGAAAAGGACAACAAAACAGATTGAGACATAATAAAATCATTGTCTATCAGTTCAAATTTTGATGGAGAACCGTGGGAAAAGAGGCATTTGAGCTGAGAAAAAGTATTGTGAGAAGAATAAGTGTGAATAGAAGAACAGTGAATTCTCATGAGTGAAATGTCTGAAGAAAGTTTTCAAGCCTTTTAATGACCAGAATTCTAGGCAGCCTTTTACTATGAGTGAGGAGAGGTTGAAACAAGTGTGACAGACTTCAAGAATATGTTAGCTAAGATCGTGAAGACTGTTGTAGGCTGCGATTCCCAGCAAAGCAAAAGAATATATGCAGCAGACAGGAAATCCTGTCAGCAAACAAACTTGAAATTTATAAAGGTTTGGGAAGTGGATAAGTGACTTAGCCTGTATATTTACCACCTACTTAGTCTACTTCCAAAAATCTTAAGAGCTCAAGTGCTAAGAAAGTAAATTTCTAAGACAACTATATTATCTTAAAGTCTTGGAACAAGCTGTTCACACATTAGATTCCATGGGATTTCAAAAGGCTCTTAAATAAATTTTAATTTTCCTTTAAAGTCTTGAAACAAGGGTCTTCCTGTGGAGGTGCCTTCCCCTGAAATCCCCGGGGGGAGGGACCCTGCAGGGTATGGGTCTGTCTCTGTCCCTGTCCCAATTACATGTGTGCCCCATACCTGTTCCTGATTGGGTGGTGTGTGTGTGTCTGGGGCCGAAGAAGAGAAGAGGGTCCCATGACTGGCGGCTGCCTGGGAACTCCAGCCATGCGGCTGGAGGAATTAATCATCCCTGAACATCTAAAGAAATATCGCTTCATCTTTCCTTCCAAGTCCATCGCTGACTTATACATGTTGTAAGGATTCCTCGTTACAACAAATGGTGGAGAAATGCTGGCAAACGATTCCTGGAGAAGAAACATCGTGAGTAACTCTCGATATCTCTTCTTGCTTTTGTTTTGATGTTCCATCTCTGAATGATGGAGGACTCATGGAAGGACTCATGGCTGTCTGAACCACAAAGAGACATTTACCTTAAACTTAAAAAGGTTTTTGAACAGCAATATGTAGATTTTAGCTTAATTCAAACTCAGAAAGAATTAAGACACTTTTTGGCATGGCTGTTTAAAAACTTCTTCTATGTTTCTTGGGATTTGATTCTTAGCAAGGACTTTTGGGAGAATGTTTGGACACAGTTAATTTCCAAATCAAAAAATGTGCCGACGCAGGACTATTTCTGTGAATATTACCTGATTTCAGAGACTGTTGAGCAATATCGGCTGTGTCCTGCTGCTGTTTCAGCAGCGACCATGTGGTCGAGCAGCGCGCGCATTGCAGGGGGCTCCTCCGCCACCCCAGAGACCGCGCGGCCCCGGCCGCAGGTGCCCAGTGCATTGAGGGCAGCAGCGAGGGAGCTCCCGCATGTGGGAGAGCCAGTGAGGCCAGGCATGGCAAGAGCAGAGCCGGTGGGGAGACCAGAGGTGGCGGGAGTGGAGCCAGGAGCAGCACGGCGGCGCAGGCCCGGCGGTGTTTGCCCTGAGGCAGCGGCGAGGGTGGTGGCAGCCGAGGCGCGTCCTGGCGATGGCCGCCCTGCGGCGCGTGGTGAGCAACGGTCCGAGCCCTGCACCGAGAAAGGCAGCGGCGATTGTGGCAGTCACTATGGCGACCGTGGTGAACCACGCCGAGCAGAGCCAGAGGGACGTGGGGGCGAGAAGGGAACTGTGCTCGCCCACTGCCACACAGCCGACGACAGCAGCAGCAGTGACAGTGCTGACGATACGAAGCCGCGCACATGCGAACGCCTCACAGGGCGCGGCCGTGCAGCCGTGCGAACGCCCGGAAAGCGTGGAGCAGTCACACGGAGCTCCAGAGTGGGAGCGAGCACAGCGCCAAGCGGTGGTGCAAAAGTGGTCGAAGGCGGAGCAGCCGGCGGTGGCAGCGTGCAGCAGCACGGCCAGACCGGACCCGTGCGGCCCCACACGCGATCCCAAGGAGTCCAGACTCCATGACAGGAACGCGCTGGCAGCCCCAGCCCTGGTGGTCCCAGCTGTGGCAGCTCCGACGTGAGAGCGAGAAAAACCAAAAGGGAAAGCAAGAACAAAGAAACTCAGAAAAATGAAAAGGTTATCGCAGCTAGGGGTTTTGGAACTGTGAAATGGTATAATGTAAAGAAAAGTTATGGTTTCTTATTGAAAAACGATACTGGAGAAAGTATTTTTGTCCATAAATCTGCTATTGTAAAAAAGAACCCCAAAAGTGATGTTCCAAGCTTAGAAGAAGGAGAAAGAGTAGAATTTAAAATTGTGCAAGAAAGGAAGGACCCACAGGCCTCCTGTGTTACAGGTCCTGAGGGTGCCCCTGTCAAAGGCAGTAGATATGCTGGACAATAGCCACATAATCCCTATCCTTTCCCCTATCCCACCTTCCCCTTTTATCCCATGTCCTTTTATCCCCCATATATGCCCAGCCCAAATTTCCCTTTCTGGTTCCCCTCACAAAACCAGGCTTTTCCATTCACCATGAATCCCTTTGCAACGCCAATGGCGGGGATGGAAAGGAGGAAGGGAAGAAATTAACCGTCATTTTCTAAGATTCCAACAGGTACAAAGAGAAAAATCCCTTCCTCAGTTTCCATCTGAAGCGTGCTCAAGTCCTGTCTCCCTTCTGATGCTCCAAGGAAAATCTGTTTGGACGTCTGGGGACTCAAGATAGTGGCTTCCTTTCCTTTGAAAATGTTTTGTTGTTTATCCAGCTGTATTTTCCAATATTTTATTTAATAAGAAAGGGTGAATTGTGGAGGTGCCTTCCCCTGAAATTCCTGGTGGAGGGACCCTGCAGGGTACGGGTCTGTCCCTGTCCCTGCTCCCATGTCGTGTGTGCCCCATACCTGTTCCTGATTGGGTGGTTTTGGGTGCCTGGGGCCCGGGAAGAGAGCAGGGTCCCATGACTGAGTCTGCCTGGGAACTCCATCCATGTGGCTGGAGGAATAAAATAATCCCTGAACATCTAAAGAAATATCACTTCATCTTTCCTTCCAAGTCCATTGCTGTCATATATTGTTGTAAGGATTCCGCACTACAACATCTTCCTCTGACCCATCGTCTTTTCCTTTAATCACAGAATTGTCAAATATGGAAGAGAACTTCAAGATCATCTATTCCAAGAGTCAACCCAGCACCATCATAATTAGTCTTAAACCAAGTGCCACATTCAGATGCGTGCCTGCACAATTTATTTTAATGCCTGACGAATCTTTCAGTGATAATTTTTTTTCTAATATCTAATCTGAACCACCCTTGGCAAGGGAAAGTGTCTGATAAAGACCCATCTTTACTGATACAGAAGATTATCTTTTTCTATTTGCTGCACTTTTGGAATACCAGCATTATATTAACTTTTCTTTGCAATAAAACAGAGCAAAACACATTTTTATTTTCATTTTGTTATAGGATTGAATTGTTCTTCACAACACAATTTTATTTTAAACTGATGTTCCTTTCCCTTACTATATATTTTATTACCTGTTTCATTAATTTAAACATAGTAATATTGTAATATTTGGGTTGGTTTTGGTTTTACATATATATAAGCAAGAATGGGCCATAAGCATTTATGAGCTTTATGCAGACAACATATAAATAAATCTTTCCATTGGAATTCATGACTTTCCCTTAGTTCTGAATCTTTGTGAAGAAATCATGCTTGTTTGAGCCCTAAGCAAGTGTTCTTGAAATAAAATGCAGAGATCATCCATTTCCCAGATCTCATGTTGTATTCATAAAGCAAGACAGATATGGAAGTAACAGTGTTCAAGGAAGGCACTATCTCTCAGACTTATCTATTCATATTAAACTCAGAACAAACTTCTTGATGCAAGGCAGACTGAAGTCTAATAATCTAGGCTGCAGAGATTCCTGCTTTTTAGCTCAATTTTTTACAGTAAGTTCTTTGACAATCCTCCTAGTTATTCAATCACAACAATCTGTGAATCCTCTAATCTTCTTTACAGTATTCTCTAAGGAGAAGTCAGTCTCAATGCTGAACACATGGAACTCTCACTGAGGTACTAGATTAAAATGTGAATAAGATTTTATTTTAATTAAAAATTCTGTTGTAGGAACTATAAAAGAAGCAGAAAGAAAACAGTATGAATGTTGAAAGCATCAATTAGCTATGAAAAAAATCATCTTTCCTTAAGGTAACTGGTGATATAAAATTTTTTAATTGCACTAGGTATTTACTATGATGTGTAAAATAAGGACAGCATAATTTCTACTACTAATTGATTTAGAACAAAGGTGTAATAGTCTAAGGAAGTAATTCTCATTTATTTCCTTATCTGGTGCTATTGTGTCATTGGGACTTTCTTATCTCTAAGTAGTTAACTCTGTCTGGGGCATCTGCCACTTACAGGAATCTTAAAAGATGTTTTTTTATCATGTACACATAATGTCGGTTACATTCAAACACATTTAAATGAAAACTCATAACTTATTTACATAAGACTATAATTTATGGCCATATAAAACATAATTTAATCAGAGTATGATCTGGTGCTGTGTAGAATTCAGAGCACAGCACAAACCCTTCTTCCTATTTTCTATCTTTCAGTTTGTCTTAATATGTAGGGAATTAAAAGCTAAAATGAAAATGCCATTAAATTTCCCATTATGAATGTTTTAAAAGGTTGGACAAAAGTCTCAAATTTGAAGAACTTAATTTGCCATAGATGCTTTCATTTCTCATCTGTTTGCATAGACTCCCTAAATAATCATACAACCATAAGGCTGTAGAGAATTTTGAGACATCCTGTCCCCACAGTTCAAAGCAGGATGAGGTACTCCTGACAGATTCTTATCTAGGCTTTTCTTAAATATGTCTAGTCATGGCTATTCCATAATCTTCCTAAAGAATGTATTTATGTACTTCATTTTACAATTTTTTTTCCTTAATGTAAATCGATTTTGGTACAATTTTTCCTATGCACTTTGAACACGGGGTAAAATGTATTATCCCTTCTCTTTCATCACAGTTTTTGGGTTTGTTTTTTGTTTTTTTTCTAAACAAAATAAGATTTAGTAAAAGGGTAATAATTGTATGATGACTAAAAATATTAGTTAATTCTATCATTTTCAGTGTATGTTCCTAAAAAAGAATTGTTTTGCTGATATTAGCTTCAGGAATCTATATTTAAACTAGCAAAATTAGAAATGAAAGAGGAAGAAGTTGTGGCATAGATTCAGCTTGCGTGGCAACTAAAGTTGCTCCAGTACTGAGAACCCTGACAGACTTTTGCTGTACATTGAGCTTCATGCCATGGCCATTGTTGCCTAGGCTAATTTTATAAAATTATCTTGGTGTGACCATCTTTGTTACAAATCTACCTTCATTAGGGTAAACTGTTATACAGCAACCTGTGTAGGAACTCACTGCATGTGCCTTTCCCAGGATCACAAAGAAACTTAGGGACAAAGAACCTATTTCTCTGAGATGACTTCTATTTACTGCTACTTAAGACCATCCTTGCCCCTTCTGCAAGATCCTGGCACATTCCATTCCAAATGCAGCAACAACGTAGGCATGTTCCCTGCAGACACTGGCCATCACAATTCTTCTCCTGAGTGTCATTTACCCAGGGCACTGAATAAAACTGGGCTGCCAGATGTGTTTGACTTCTCATCTGATCCTCCTATCTCCACCTGGCACTGTTTCCTCTGTTCTTCTCTGGGGCTGTACAACATGGAATGTTTTCATCCTGAATTGCTAAGATTTGGAAAAAGAGTAAATAACTGGAGACAGGGTGTTTTAACAAAATGTTGGACAAGGTTAAACATAGGCATGGATATTTACACTTGTCATGGAGTAATAATAAGTTTACTTTTACAAAATGATAATAAGCATTATGTCTTAGATTTATATGTCTTTTAGATTTATCAAGAAAGGCCTTGATATATTTGCAAATGTTTCGTGCAAACGTGATTTAAATACACATGCAATTTAAATATAAATGTTTTATATTGCTTATAGTAGTGTGCCTATCACAATGCTCATTGCTTTGCTTTTTTTCCCCCAAAATTACTCAACATCTAATAGCAGAGATAACATTTGGAATAAATTATAATTTCTTCCTTAAGAAAGATTTCTTCTCGGTTTGAAAAATATTGAGTAAATGGAGGATTTACACAAATTGCACAGAAATTGCTTCTAATTAAAGAAATCAATCAGTGGCAAAATATGACAAACTATACTCTTACTTTGTTACATATTCAAAAAACTCAATTTCTTCCATTGATACAGTTAGCAATAAATATATGTGAATATTATGAGCATATGATTTTAAATAATGCAAGGGGGAGAAAAGCAGAATTTCAATCTGTATAATGACATTCCTATACTTTCCTCGCTTCATTTAATCTTCAATGAAAGCCTTCTGAATCCACTACTTTTTAATTTCAGGCTACCTACTTGATTGCCATGCAAAGTGAGTGACATTAAATAGCAAGGGTAACTGCATCCTGCAGATTGGATAGAATTTAAAGGCTCTAGGAAAATACATCTCAGCAAAGATTACAGCAAGTTTAATCCATGTTGGTACAGGCAGTACACCATCACCTTTCTGTTTAATTTGCAGGTTCTCAATGTAGTGATTTCAGAAACTCAAGTCTGAGAACTAGAAGTAAAAGTTCTGAAAAAAAAAAGGCCTAAGCAGAGGGAATGTAAGTGCTAAGAAAAGTATTTTTATTTTTTAACACATTAATGTCTTTTCAGTCAGGCTTAAATGCCTTCCATGGATTCCATCTGTTTACAATTTCAAGTACTGTAGTGATTAGCTGGAAACACCTAAGGAAATGTATTAGCCTCTCCATTAACTATACTTGTAACTGTGTTTAATCTGGGATTTTTCGTAAGGCCCAGCACTGGCCTTGTTTTACTTCATCTAAATTTGGTTGGAGTTTATTGCCTTGAGTGTCATTTTCTTACATCCCCCTGTTCCTACAGTAATCAAGGATTTCTAGACACTCTGCAGAGGGTTGGTACTGGGTCTGTCTCACTAATGTGCTGAGATTTTGTTCTTGTGATAGGACATGGTTTCTCTAAGGTGCATCTACTTGGTGAATTGATGTGTTGTAACTAGTAGATGGCAAGCACTACTAAGCACAGTAATTTTCTTGGTCGAGGTTATTGAAGTAAATGAAGTGCATTACTCACTAAGAACATGCTAACAGCAGGAATTCTCTTTATTAACCTGGCTATGCACCACATAGCAAATTGCCTCTTCATCTCTGTTTTGTTTTCTTTTCTTGCTATTAGCCAAATTAAAGAGGGAAAAAAAAATCTTCTTTATAGAAGGACTGGTAGAGTCTATTAAGTAATAGGATGTGGATATGAGAAAGGCAAACCACAAGCATGAAGTTCAGTTTACCTGAACTACCCATGCTCATATGGAAGTTTGCAGTACTGGAGCTGCAACAGTTTTTGAAACTGTTGAAAGCTGTGTTTCTTTATTTGAAAAAGCAGAATCAGATGAGTATGCCTTCTGGGTGCGAATGATGATTTATTTTTTGTATAAATGTAATATTTTATTAAAATTTCTTTTGTGCATTTTATATTAACATATTTTGTTTGTGATAGCTAGATTCTGAAGGTGGCATATCAGATACAACTTTTTGTTCCTCTCTAAACATAACTGAACATATGTAAGATTTTGAGATAAAATCTAAAAGCATAGGAAGTCAGTTACCTACTACATTTCTTTTTCCTTTATGTGGTCTTGAATATTTAGCCTCCAAATATGGATTATTATTTTAGGCAGTATTTGGCGCAGTGGAGTTCATGATCTTTGACTGGGGTTTCAGTGTAGTGCCTTAGTATAAATAGTGCATTGTAATCTCTTTGGTAATCTGGGAAGATGAAGTACTTTTACAAATTCAACAGGGCTTAAAGGCTTTTAAAGACACAGAGGAGGGAAGAGGTCATAGAAGCTCTTTGTGTCCTTCCATTTTCTGTGATCTATGCTCTCAGATGCTTTGTTTACCTTCTTCCATACTCTACTTCTTCTAGGACTTGCTGCAACTTCTTTATCTCATACCTTGAAGCTTTGTGCTAGTTTCTTGTTAATAAGACTCCCCTGTCTTCTATTAGAGTGCAAATGAGGTGCTGAGTGTTCCTCTGCTCCCTCATTTCTTGCTGTGAGGAGACTGGGTAGTCTTAGCCCACCCTTCCAGAGATTATTATTGCTCAGCAAATAGCTATTAATGAAAATTACCTATTTTGCTGTTACATTATCAATAAACATAGAAGGGACAAAAAATATATTGGCAGACAGAGACAGTTTGTGTGCAATTCTATCCAAGCCATTAGGAAGCAGACATTAAATTTTTCAGTCACTAGGCTGTAATTCAGCACTTGGCACATCATCCATTCTTCTGGGTTTCTTCTTTCAGACATAATGTTCAGGTGGCTGAGACCAGTGCTCTGTCTCTCTACTCTTTATTAACGTCCATCACCGTGTACTGCAGTATTTTAGAAAATGAAGATGTGCTGAGAGGGAAAGATCCCCCCCATTTATTTATTTATTTATTTATTTCCCTTTTTAAAATTTTTTCACAGACAAACTGTCTACAGGAATTTTTAGGAGCAAATGCAGTCTTTGTCAATGTTGTCATTCACTTAGCAAGCGAAAAAAAAAATATTTGGTCTTTTTAGAGGAAATTAAAAAAATGTGCTGTTCCAAACAGAAAAACTGCCTTCTTCCCTCTTCCTTATTCTATGTGTCTGAGCCTGCACAGGTGCATTTTAAAAAATTAAATGTCATAGTAACAGCATGATGAAAACTTTTCTATTAACATTTCCATGAAAGTTTATGTGCACTGGATGTATATGATTTGTGAAAAAATATATACTCACAAACCTTATTTCATTGCGTATATTACTCAGACTCAATGAACATGCTGATGATTTCTTGCAGATCAAATAAATTTTATTAAGTTTGACTCTTGACAGATGATAAGAAAAGAGTCTATACAAATTGATTGTCCTAGGACTTCCAGCAGGAATTCCACCCACACTCTATTCCCCATGGGTCTTTGTTGTCCACTTCAGGTCAGGCCTTGGTCGCTGCCTGAGCTGCGTCTAGGTGTGTCTACCTCCACTTCTCTCTGGTCCTGTCTCCTAGACAGACTTTGGACCTGTTTTGTAGCCTTGTCTCCAGCCCTGTCTTTGACCCTGTCTTTTTTGCTCCTGACTGGACTCCCTGGATGGACTCTAAACCTGGTCCATCACTTTGCCTTTTTATGGAGCCTGTTGCTAGGATCTTACTCTGCTTGCTGTGTTCAGACCCTGTGAGGCTGAACTTTGCTGGTTAAGGACACTGCTTGTGCTAAGGTTATCCTTGGCTCCCATCTCCTCTCAGCAGGCCCTTGCTGCAACCTGAAACATATCTGGACAGAGTCTGAAATTTCAGTTAAGGAAATTCTACCTGTGATTTTGCCAATCTTGATTTCCATAACAACATCATAGAATCATAGAATTGTTCAATTTCCAAGAGACCTTTAAAGACCTTTTGTCTAGCCCATCTGCTTTGAGCAGGGACATTGTCCAATAGATCAAGTTGCTCAGATCCACATACAACCTGACCTTGAACACTTCCATAAATGAGGCATCCACAACTTCTCTGACAAACCAGGTGTCTCACCACTCTCATCACAAAAAAATTCATGCTTATATCTAGTCTAAATCTGCCCTCTTTAAAATCATTACCCCTTGTAGTATTGCAAGAACGATCACAATTCTCTTAGCCTTTCCTCATAGTAGAGGTGCTTCACCTCTCTGATTATTTTTATGGCTCTGTCTAGATCAGGTCAATGTCTTTCCTGTAAGGAGGACTCCAGAGCTGGATGCAGCACTTCTGGTGGAGTCTCAGCAGAGTGTAGAGGAGGGTAAATTGCCTCCCTCGACCTGCAGGCTGCACTGTTTTTGATGCAGTCCAGGAAACAGCTGGCTCTCTGAGTTCTGAGCACACACTGCCATCCCACGGCTAATTTTTCATTCATCAATATACCTCCAAGGCCTTCCCTGCAGGTCTGCTCTCAATCAGTTCATCTATGCATACTGTTGATTGCCTGACCCATGTGCAGAACATTACACTTGATTTTTTTTAACTTTAGGAGGTTTGTTCAGGCCTGCCTCTGAAGCCTCTTGAGGTCCCTCTGGATGGCACCCATTCCCTCCAGTGTGTCGACTGCACCCCACAGTTTGGTGTTGCCCAAGTGACAACATTACCTGTTACTAATCTCTGTTTGAGCAGTATCCAAATATGGAATAAACAGTGACAGAGAAAACTCCTGGAAAATGGAGCTCTTAGTTTACTATCCTGACTGTCCTAACAGTCCTTGATATGGCTTTGACTAATAAAATTAACATTTTTCCAAATAACTCCCAGGTATGGAAATACCTAGAAATTAGCAATGAGCAAACTCTTCAGGAGGCATTTTTATATTGTTGTAGTTGGCTTCAGTGTTTGACAGTGATTTGAGAATGTTATATTTGCTGCTTCTTTTGTAGATCATATGTTACTCTTTGACTCAAATTCTCAGCTTTTTTCACGTGATGAAGGCAGCTGATTTCCCTAAAAATATTCTAGTGACCAAATTTGAGCACATAGACACAATAAGGCAGTAACTGATCAGGAATGGTGTCTAAATAGACTTCCATAAAACTTAAGAGGCAAAGAATTAAGTTCTCTCAAAGGCACGTTTTAAAAAATCATTCTCCCTCCAGCACTGATAGTCATACAGTAGATTTGGTTAGTTTAGTTTCATGCAAGTGCAATGACACCAGGGCCATGCCTTCCAGCCTCTACTGCATAATTTAGTGGGTAACTGTTTTGTCTGTAAGTTTCCAAATATTTACTGTATTTTTAGAAGCTGTTGCTCAAATTGGACTGACTAGGTATATCTGGATACACACATGACACTGAGTCAGAACACCTCTGAAAAGGAAATGTTTAACATAGATATTTTAAATTTCCTTTTAACAGACAGATTTTGTTTCTACTAATAAACAATATACCCTTTTGTTTCATAAGCACATAGTAATCATGTTAACCATGGTTACAAGATTTACCAGTGGAACTGTAGGCATTGAACAACACATTGTACGATGACAAAAAAGGGAGAGTCTTATCTAGGTTTTCATTTTTTTACCCACTGATTCATATTGAAGTGACTAAGTTATTTATAACTTTTCCATTCTTTCTAGTCAGAGTTATTTTTAATTGCATCTATTATTTTATAGAGGTGTATGCAGTAGCATTTTGCTTGATTATTTCCAGACACAAAGTCTGTCTTAGTAAATGGAAGGAAATAGGTAATCATCTCTATAAATTACCTCCATGTCAGGGAAAGACTTTTTCTTTGTTTCATTAGGATAATCAAAATAATAGAACACAAAGACAAGCAGGAGGTGTTTCTACCCTGTTCTGTATTGAGTCTATCTATTTTTCTCCACTCAAAGTGATCTCAAAAGGCAGAAACTTCATGATGCATGGCAATAGGCCATGTGAGAGCAAAGACTTGGAGCTGACTAACTAGATAACAGCTTTGCATAAAAGGATCTGGGGGTCCTGGTGGACAACAAATTGAACACAAATCCACAGTGTGTTCTTGTAGCAGTGAAAGCTAGCTACACATTCTGATTTAGAAAGAGCACCAGAGGCACACAGCAAGAGAATGAGAGGCAAAAGAAGCAAGTCAAAGCAAAGGAAAATTTAATTCTATTTCATTTTTGTAGTAAGGGTGGTCAAAGGGTAGACCAGATTGCCCAGAGAAACTATGAAAACTCTATTCTTGATTATATAGACTCACAGTTATACTGAAAAGAGTTTTATGTGCCTTGATCTAACCTGGGAGTTGGGTCTAACCTCTAAATATTTTCAGCAGGAATTTGGACCTCATTCCTTCTGGAAGAACCTTCCACCTGAGCTGTTCTATGAAGACCTTGATTTTCCACAGTGACAGAGACAGTGACATCAAGTGCACACTCAACAAGTTTGCAGATGACACCAAGTTGAGTGGTGTGATTAACATGCCTGAAGGAGAGGCTGCCATCCAAAGTGAGGACCTGGACACACTTGAGAAGTATGTATGCAGGAATCTCATGAAGTTCAGCAAGGTCAACTACAAGGTCCTGCACCTGGCTCTGGGAAACCCCCAGGATAAATACAGGCTGGGCATGAAGGGATAGAGAATAGGCTTAGGGAGAGGGACTGGGGGGTGCTGGTGGATGGAAAGCTGGGTATGACTCAGCAATGTGCACTTGCAGCCAAGAAATGCAACTGTATCCTGGACTGCATCAAAAGAAGTGCCAGCAGGGAGAGGGAGGTGATTCTATCCCTCTCTGCTCTACATAGAGCACTGTATTCAGCTCTGAAGTCCTCAGCCTGCATAGACCTGTTGTCACAGGCCTAAAGGAGAGCCAAAAATATGAGGAAAAGCTGGAGCACCTTTCCTGTGAGGAAGGGCTAAGACACTTGAGGTTTTTCAGCCTGGAGAAGAGATGGCTCCAGGGAGACCTGATTGGTGGCCTTTTAGTATTTAAGGGGGCCCTATAAGAAAAATGGGGGCAAACATTTAAGCAGGGGTTGTGACATGACAAGGCTTAACCATTTTAAGCTTAGAGAGGGCAGATTTAGATTAGATATAAGGAAGAAATTTTTTACAATGCGAGTGGTGGAACACTGACACCTGTTACACAGAGAGGTGGGGGATGCCCCATCCCTGGAAACATTCAAGGTCAGCTGGGATGGGACTTTGAGCAACCTGATCCACTTATAGCTGTCCCTGCTCATTGCAGAGGGGTTGGACCCAATGACCTGTAAAGGTTCCTTCCAACCCAAAGAATTCTATGATTCCATGAATCTATGAATCTCTGCTTCTTAATTGATTGTGGACTATTCCAAGTTTATTGTTTTCTAGACTTCATATTTATTTCCATTTAGCAAAGCAGTCACCTCAGCTTTTTACAAAGGTTGAATGACCCTAGATTTTCCCCTGAAGGAATATTACTGTTTCATTTATTTGTCTCTTTTCAGAAAGAGATAGTACTAATCTTCTGATTGTGGAGGCTAATGCTGATTTAATGCTATAACTCAAAAAAAAAATAAATAAAAAGGTTCAGGGTAAAAAGTTTCAAGTCAGAATGATGTGACAACATTCTAGGTATTCAGGGCAGCATTCTGGGACTTTCTTCTTTGCCAAGAAATAGTAATAATTGAGCAGCAACACTGTTAAAATTAGCATATAACTGTAGTTGAGCAAATCTTTTTCCTCATTCCTGCAATTTAGGATGACGTATGCAACAAACAATCAAAATAATGAATGCCTCATATATACGCTACCTTGCAATTGAAATAAAACTCTTCAGATCCTTACAGGAGGGATTTTAAAAACACTGATATATGACACATAGAAATGCTAATTCAGGATGTCAAGTAGAAACTTGAAACTTTTTAATTGAAGTTACTCACTTAGCATCTTCTTTCCCATCTTTCAGTTGATGCTCTTCCTCTTGAGGTGTCTTAGCTGGTTCAGCTGAGTTTTCAGGTTTTGAAGACTCAGGTGCTTTTGCTGATCCTGTATCTAGAAAAAAGATTTTAGTTTTTGAAAATGAATTTTTAAAGAAATATAATAATACTTCTGAAGGAATCACAGTCTGTCTGACATTATTTCCTCAGTGGATATGCACTCAAAGACACTGCTTCTGCGATCTGACCTTCAAATAATTTCCTGCATAAATCTATTTCAGTGCTGACTGTACACAACCTGTTTATGATAAGAATACCTTTTAGCATATGTAATTTACTTGTGGTTTTAACTGGATTCACCAGTAGCCAGCTCAACAATGGTCAATTCAGAGCTTTTCTGAATTTATGAGGGACAAGAAGTCATGCAGCATTGTAGAAGACAGATAGATCTGTCCAGAAGTACCTTGTGAAATACAGGAAGAAAAATGAGGAGTAGCTTATTTGCTTATGAATAGAAATGCTAATAAAATTATTTATACTTCAGTGTTTGTACTGCATCCAAGATGTTGTTGCTTCAGCTGCCATGACAGTCCTGTTGATTGCTGAGTAATTGTGATTGAAATATATTATTAATGATGTGGGTATGTTGTACTTTATCTAGTCTATTTCTTCATTTCTGTTACAGGTAACTTTTTCAAAGGAGCCTAAGCAGGAAATCTGTAGAGTTTAAAACAAATGTTATGGTCTCTTGCCATTTAAGTGGGCTTAAGTGATGATTTCTTATAATAGTCCCACATCTTTGTTTTAAACTTTCATGTTGAAAAATAATTTGAGGGATCTTATCAGTCTTTGCATTTGTGTTTTCAAAAAGCATAACATTGGAAGAGCTGGAAAAGCTCTTTCAAGTTTCAGCCTGCTCGTGTAGGACCAACTCCAGTGTTGTAAAACTGAAGGCATTAGTGCTAGACCTTTCCCAGAGATGAAGCTGTTGTTACAGGCAGATTTGTCATTAACAGGAGACAACACAACACAAGAGTTGTCATTCTTGCAATAGTCATCTTGACTCTACTAAAGCTCTCAGTCCAGGGTATGCAGGGTTGGGTATATGTGAAAGTGGAACTTGTCATGGCTAGCAGTTACCTATATAAAAAGTAAAGGGTTTCCTGGGCTTCTTCTGTTGTCTGTTCAAAAGCACATTTTAGTTCAACTTAATCATCAACTGACATGATATTGATCAATTTTGAATCCACAATATATTGTTTTATAGAATGGTTCACAACATTGGCTCACTTTAATATTCTTTTTCTTTGGTGGAAGCAGTATTTCCATAAGAACACCCAGGCATAATGTCTGTTTCATATTAATTAAATGTATGGTCAAATTCTTTCTTCTACTGGTAACTTTTAAGTGACTTATAAAAATGTAGTCATTTTAAAATACCTTGATGCTTAAAACTACTGTATGATTGCACAATGATATTCTCGCACTAAATAGAGTTAATTGAGTTGCTATGTATGTAATACAGTTGTAAATGTTAACACTCAGTTCTGATGATTAATGTAGGCAATATTTATTTAAAGAAAATTTAATGTTCTTTTTTTTTTTTTTCCCTCCAGTAATGAAAAAAGATCCTGCACATCTGATTGGCCTGAACTATCTTTATCTGTTTTCCAATGCTTGGCAGGAACACAGAAGAGAATTAGTCACGGTAAACAAAAAGACAAAGGAATAATTTTTTTTCTTCTATTAAATATATATATTTGATGGTTGCTTGAAAACTTTACATAGCTTGATGTTTGTGCTCTGTGCTGGTTTCAGCTGGGGTAGAGTTAATTTTCTTCCCAGTGCCTGGTGTTAGTGCTGTGTTTGGATTTGTGCTTAACACAGGGCTGTTAATATGGAGATGTTTTTGTTATAGCTGAGCAGGGCTTGCATAGAGCTAAAGTCTTTTCTGCTTTTTGTACTGCCACACTGGTGGGAAGATTCTGGATGCATGGAAGGCTGGGAAAGATAGCTGGAACAGCTGACCTTAACTGACCAAAGGGATATTCCAGGCCATATGACTCTTTATATACTGACCATGCTCAGTGTATAAAGTGAGGGAAAGAAGTGGGAAGGAGCTGTTTGGACATGATTGGAGCCCTGCTTCCCTGGAGATGGCTGAATACCAGCTGTCAATGGGAAGTGAATTAATTCCTTGTTCTGCTTTACTTGTGTGCACGGCTCTTGCCTTCCCTAAAAAACTGATTAAATATCTCAACCCACAAGTTTTCTAGCTTTTACCCTTCTGACTCTCTTCCTGATTCTGCTGGTTGGGGAGTTAGTGAGAAGCTGTGTGGGGCTTGGTTGCTAGCTGGGGTTAAACTACAACATGCTCACATGGTAAAACTATTTTAGTTAATATACAAACAACAGTGGCAATTTTAATGGTGCATGGAAACACTTGAGGGTAGATAGCATTGTTTGAAGCAGGAAACATTGTATAAAGACATGGGGAGAGTCCACTAGTAGGAGGCAGAGTGACGAATATTTGAGTAATCTTTTCTTTTTAGCAGGGACATATATACTTTAGAAACATAATTTCAAGAACTTAAAATCAGTGATTTTTTTGGGGCCATTTCCTTTTTGCAAAGTATTAAACATTTCAAAATACTTTAGAAGTCTCAAATTGGTTTTTAAGTGGTGTTGCCTGCAAAGTAACATAGAGAGCAGGTTCTCTGGACTAACTGGAGTAAAGACTGACTTTTCATTTGGAGCAATGAAATAGGAATAAGAGAATTAGTCTTCAAACTCTCTGTGATGCTTCTGACAGAGTTAGTCATTTGCCTGATTGTTCTTTCCCCCCAGAGATGTTCTTGAGCCATCCAAAATATCTAAAAATGGCTATAAGGTCATGAAGATCTCAAGAGAATAAAAAACAAACACAGGAAACCTATGGATGAAGGAGAGAAAAGACATCAGCTCTGACATTACAGAGTACACATCTTTGTGACTTTACAAGCAACTTTCTTTGAACAAATGCTATGTGCAGGGTTAAAAAGTTCAGAAATTCAGCAGGGGTGAAATAAACCAATCAGTAAGTAGACCCATCTTAATTCAACCATCAATTTCAGTGGCTAACAAAAGTATTATTTATTTTCCATAAGAAAAGAAAGATTGTATGAAGAAGTTGAGTTTGTTTTCCTAGCATTTAGACCTGTCACTCATGTGAAAAATGAAGATCTGAGAGGAACTAAAAGATTTCACATCAGCAGGAGTGGAAGCAAGCTGATTAAACATATTCAAGTCCTTGGTAATCTTTAAAAAAAACATTTTTATGGGAATAATAGCTGCCTGTTTCTGAGTGCCAGTGACAAACGTAAAGGATAAGGCAACAAGAAATAAGATTATTTCAAAGTCTTTTTGGATTGGCAGGTTTAGTTCGTTGGACTGAAGCTTATAAAGTCACCTACTTAATTTGTATTTTTTGAAATAAAAAACATTTATTTAACTGCAGATTTTCTGGTGCTGAGGGACAGGTTTTGTAAATCTGCTTAAGTGCAGATTTAAGAGTCAAATTCATACTAGGCCAAAGGGAGGTTTGGACTGCAAAATTTCCCATTTAATTCAAATCACCCTTCTCGGAGGTTTAACTCAATTGTAGTCCATGTGGAGTTAGTTGGTACCTAATTAACCAGAATAAGCCAAGGTTTTACAGCATAGGACTTTGGTACTCTCAATAAATACATCTGCATTATTTCTATTTCCAGGAGGAGAGAGCGTCCATATTCTGTGTAACAGCTAGTGATCAAGACTCTCTTCTGAGAAGAGAGGATTTTGGCTCTGAGCCTTATTTACTTGCAATAGGGTCAAATACCTGTTGGGAGGATTCTTTTCCCCCTTTATAAAAGATTCAACAATGTTGTAATATAAATATCTACTGAAATCAAAGTCCTTCATTCTTCCTACATGGTTACTGTTTTAATTAACTTCTAGGTTCGTTCCATGCATCATGTTTAGGTTAGTTACATGCTCCATGTTGCATTCTAACTTCTTGGATTCCACAAGATTCTTTTCTGTGTGATGGCCCAGAGGCCTGGAAGGCCACAGAAATTCCTCCCACACCTCTCTAGTCTATGTTTTACACAGGTAGTTGGGGAACTCTACAGGAAAGTGAGAGAGTTCCAGCTCTCTTACTATGAAAGAGGGAAGGTGTAACAGGTAGGCTAATATATGAAAGCCTACTGCCTAGGGGCAGCTATCAGCAGCTTCTGTTTTGCATTTTTCTTAGTGGAAAAGTGACTGTTCCTCAAGTACCTAAGCAGAAGAGGGAGTCTGGAGTGGATTGAAGATCCTTTTGAGCAGCCCTTCCTCTGCAGTGCAGCACTGCTTACTTGAGATTCTTTCCGAAGCATCTAGGCTCTGAAAATATTAAGTACCATTGAATATTAACTTGGTAATCTCCCAGAAGTGAGGTTCTGTCTACCATATGATCTTGAGGTGCAACTGTAGCATGTGTAGAAATATCTATGGTAGTTTACCTTTCTCACCCAAGTCCTGCCAAGAACAAAGCAGTGTCCATATGCACTTTAGTAAAAGCTGAATAAATGTGACTGTGATTCTGGAAAACATCTTTGAGACACTTGTTGATTTAGAAAAAGCAGGAAGATCAAAACCCAGAATACTGGAAACAGACTAGTTACTAGTAAGGGAAAAGTGTAAAGATGAGGACAGATTTCAGAGAAGTACTAAAATGTAGCTGGAAACAGTCAGACTGGAATTATCTGTCAGGAGGATGAAAGAAGTTGTAAAACAGAGAATGGTGATGCAGATATCAGCTAGCAGGTGGAGGCTGGATGTGTCCTTCAAAAGAGCATAACCACCTACAGGGCTATTGTACAGCAGTGGGTAAAACAAGGGAAGTATTTGTATAGCCAGTCAGTTGGGGAGGTGATAAATATGCAAAGAAATTATAGCAATTGGATTCAATATCACGGAGAACCTGTAATTAGGTGAATCACACTTTGTTAAATACACAAAAAAATGCAGGGAATAAATTAAAAAAATGAATCCATTATGGAACAAACTGACAGCACAGAGAATTAATTGCAGAGTGAATTAATTATATGGAGGATTAATCACAAAGCAAGCTATTGAGAAAGGGGGCAACTGTGGAAGTGGAGATAGGGCAATGAGTAGCCAACAAAGAAGCCAAAAGTACCAGGAGTTGCTGACTGACCTAAGCAGGCAAGTTTTAATTAAACAGGCTCCAGTGGTACCTCCTGCTGGATTCTTATGTGTACTGGAAACATTGTGCTGCTTTGTGAGGTATGTGGAGAAAGGGAGAAGGTAAAGTCTGGTTTTAGCCATGTGAAAAGAAGGGGGGATGAAGATAAGCACTACTCAGTCTGTTGATTTGTATTTACCATTATGGAGCTGCAAACTGATATTAAGATTAAGGGTTTTACTGGTCTATTTTATTTTGATTATATCAGAGAAGGTAATGAGACACCTTGGGAAGATTTTAATACATTTGAAGTTCTCAGTTTAGCTGATCTGCCTTAACTAATGTTGTTTGGTGGCCGTGCTTTTAAAAGTTCTCTACAAATTTGTACATACAGCATAAAATGCTTTCTCTGGTCTCTTGTCCTCTGCTTACCCACACAAATTCTTATTTTCATCTTTCAGAAGATAACCATGTGATTTTAGGTCTGACACAAAGTTTATAAAATTTTGCAGAAGTTTTATCTAGACCTTCTTGTGAACTGCTTTAGACCAGCCTCCCTTTTCCCTCCTGAGATAAAGAAGTTTCTTATTTGGCTCAGGTGATAGGGATTTACAGTCAGAGGGGTGAAATTCATAAGCTTCTTCTGATGTGTCATCCCTGTGTAAATTCTCTGGCTTGTACAGCCATAGTCTATCTAAGTCATTAATACCCTCATGTCTTGTGGCTGTTTGAAAATGAGACTTGAAGTAACTTCCAAACAACTCTGGATTTAAAAATGCTGCCAAAAAGCATGGAGCCTAGCTATGTTATTATAATTTTCTGAAGTTATTAATGGTGTAGTTGCTGCTATACCACCACTTATATTTTAGAAGGAAAAAAAAAAGTAGTTTAGTATCTCAAAATATATCTTAATGAGTTATATTAATCTGTAAAATTAGATTAAGTTTTTAATGGAAACAAAAAGAATTTCTATAATCATATTCCATTCTGTGATGGGATATCATCTGTGACTTAGTGTTTCTAAAAAGCCAAGTATCAAGTTTGATTTTTTACATTGTTGCTACAGTTGATTCATGTCAGACTTAGTTTTTCCTTGATTTCACGCTACAGTCACTGTATAACAAGATAATTGCATTAAATGGACTTTGTTTAAAGTTCATTATATGAGGAAAGATATCGTGACACTTGCTATGATCACACAAGCACAAGTAAAGATTATGAAAGCTTTCATGTAATCTTTTTGCACTGACTCTGCTCTTCTTAGTTATTTTTTAATCACAGAAAGCTGGAAATTCCTCAGTCTTTGCTTTGCTGATTCAGTGTAATGAACATGAACTGCTCTCCTAAAGTAAAGCATGAGGTGACAGGAAAGCAGGACTCTGTTTTTCTCCAATACTGGAGGATGGAAAAGGAAAAGGCTGCACTCACCACTCATGCTGAGAGGGAAGGAGGAGGGGATATGGCCCAGCAGCAGTTGTTGCTTCACCCATCCTGAGCCTTTATTTTGGTAGCTGGTGTAAGCTGTCATTTAGGCTCTGGCTTGGGCAAAACAGGCTTGGCTACTGGAGGTGGGGGAAGAGTGGGACAGGATAGCCCTGAGCAGCTGCCTCTGTTTTCAGAAACCAGCTGCTTAGGCAAATAATTACCTTGTTTTACTGCCCTGAGTTTCATGTTCCCATGTACCAGTCCCCAGTAACTTTCAAATGGTGCTGGCAAATATTTTTAATGGCACTGGTTTTTCCTTTTTTTATTTTTTTTTTCAATTATTTGCTTGGGATGTTTTCTGTTTGTTTGTTGTTGGGGTTTTTTTTTTTTGTTTGTTTGTTTTTGTTTTTTTGGCTTTTTTTGTTTTTGTTTTTTTTAAGTTTTGAATTTCTGTTCAGTGAAATATTTGAATGTCAGATAGTCTAAAGTCTGTCTTTTCTGGTACATGTGAGAAAAATCGCTGAAAGAAACATTAAAAATTTTCTTTTTTTTTTTTTTCTTAGGCTACTAAGTACATTCATTTTAAGATTTCTAGAGAGTCAAATTGCAGTAAGAGTAAATAGAGTTTCCTAGACTAGCTGATTAGAGTGGGCAAGCTCATGAAAACAGTGTGTGCCTGAAAGATTTTTGTCTTTTGTTACTGTTGGATACTCCTCCTATACTTGTAACAAATCGTTGGTCTGGAGTCATCAACAATTCAGAGATCTTAATTTCTTCCACAAATGAAAAATAAGAGCTCCTGCCAGAGCACTAGGAGGAACAAGAGTTTTATTTAAAATGCTATACAGTATACATATATTGTGTCCAGATAATCTTTTAAAACTCATAAATAGCTTATTACTGACCTTGCTGCTTTGGTACAGGCTCTGCTTTTTTATTGGCCTCTTCTTTCTGTGGTTCATTTGTTGTTTTGTTTTCATCCTTAAAAAAATAAACAAGATTAGAAACTGTAGATGGTCAGTATTGTTGAGAACAATAAGGGTGGTTTGATGTCTGCACATTTCTGTAGGAATTTGATTAAGCTGCCACGCACTGACCATTGTCCCTGGGTATTCTGAGTGTTTCCAGATGGATTTGCAAAAGGACTTGTGATGGATGCTGGAAACAAAAATTGATATCTTCACATCCTCTGTGCAAACACAGTTGCTTAGCTTACAGTTCTGCTGCTGCCTGTTTGCAGAGCTGACTTGTCTGGTGCAGCCTCTCACCAGCCCATGTGCATCTCTGAGCTAGTTATGCTTCTGCCTGAGCCTTCTGTTGGGCCAACACACCTGGTATATTTTGAGCTACCTTACTACAACGACAGATCCCAATCTCTACAAAATACTGAGATGGTATCAGCTTTCACTGCAAAAAATTAGCTTCCTCCCACACTTACTGACTTAGGCCCATTAAATAAATTGCTGTGTACCTGTACCTTGGTTCATCTCAGCTTTAACACAGTGGCCTTTGGAAGAAAGAGTGAGGTGTGCATGGGGAGTCCTAGGTGTTCACAGTACTGTGTACCAGCATCATGTTAATCAAGCCTGTGAGCATTTGCTATCCCAGATAGAATGAATTTTCCCGGTGTGTAGCATGCTTATTAGTAGGGAAAGGTGTTAGGTTTTATCAGCATAAGAAAAAGCTATTTGATACTAGGAGCGTTTAGGTCTTTATGAATTTTTTTTCCCTTTCCTGTGTCAGTGACTTTATTTTTGTTTTTGTTTCTGAGAATAAATTGGGGGTTGTTTTTTTCTATGAAAATATTTGTGTTTTCCTGTTTGTTTCAATTCAGAGAACCAGGCACTGAAGTTCTAATACGCATACATAGAGAGAATTAAATTACAGTTTTTATGCATATAAATGTATACTAAAATTCCAGTCAATGTCTGTGCATACTCAAGGTTCTTGCATGATGTTTTGTTGTAAAGATTGTTTTCTTTGTTTCAGGCTCCCTCCTAATAGCATAAGTACATAAATTAGTGCATTAATTATTATATTAATCAGTTACCAGATATTATGCCCTTTCTTCTTTGCTCTTTAGATGGTAACTCCTTGCAGGCAGGAAATGTCTTAATCTCTGATTCTTTCATGTGCCTCCATCTTGGCAGTGTTTTGAAGAGTGGAGGCTGATGGTGATACGATCTGAGCATTGCACTCATGTATGAAATTATTCTCGCCAAAAGAGTAATCCATGTCTTCAGTGAAATCTAAATATATCTGTTTAGCTAGAGCGCTTTGCCTGTTGGAACCCTGAGTTCTGAGAATTTCAGCCTTTCAGTGCTGACAGACAGTGATCCTCAGAAGCACACTGCATTTGAGCTGAGGCCTTGGGAAAGGCTTCCCAAATTGTGTGATAGCACTGAGATTGTTGCTGTGGAATTAAAGTTTTATCACTGGGTGAAATATGTAGAGATGTAGAAAAATTAGGTTTATTTGATTTAGGAACAATATGGAGGATTTTGGCTGTGGGTTTGTTGTTCTTCTTTTCTCCTTCTTCTTTACAAATCTGGGTAGTTTGGTATTAGTTCAAACAACCCGCAGTGCGGGTCATGAATAGTTAGTTATTGCATTATAAGTAAAAATAAATTAGTTGGCATACCATAATTGAGTAATTCGGACCTTAAAAGACCTTGGAAGTTAGAACTCGGAGCCATTTTCACCTTGTCAGCTTAAAGGCACACTGTGCAGCTGTGCTATAGATAAGATATAATAAACATCTAAGTCCAAAGATAGACTCCCGGTCTCCTGTATTTTAATTCAAACTCTGAGTAAAAGAACTCATGAAACAGGGGCAAAGACGAAAAGAAACGAAATGGAGAAAATTAATATTTTCCAAGTGAGATGTCAGCCTGCAGAGAACTAGCCTGGTGATATGCAGCAGTTTTCTTCTTTTAAACCAGTATTTTATTGACACAAGAAAACTGAATTGTAAAAGAAGCATGAACAATCCCTGTAGATCTGCAGCATATAAAGGTCTTTGTACACAGACATTTTTGCCATTTTTTGTGGATGACAAAAAGAGATTATGGATATGCCTGCTCATCTTATTTGTAAGAGTGATAAATCAAATCTGAATTGTAGTTGGGCTGGATTAAACCACACCTCTTGAGGCTGTACAGACCTATGAGATTTAAAAAACATCAGTTCTAGGAATGGATTCTGTCTTACAAACATTTTTGCTTCTATCAATCTTACATAGGGCTGTAAAATTAATAGAACTCTTGTACATGTAAATCAATACTCCCAGAATTTATGTCAGAATTTTTGTATATGCTCAACTGTTGAGAATGTGTTAAAAGAAACCTCTTGCTTAAAACTGACTTTATGGTGGAGGACTTACGATTGTTTCAGTAAGCATGAATGATTAATAGCTCAGGCTGATACTAAAGAACCTTTTTCATTTTACTAATTATTTTGTGAAACCATAAATTGTTGCCATTTTGCCTTGTAAAGTTTTGATTATGTCAAGTTGAAAAAAACCAAAAATGCTTTCTGGGAAATTATTGGGAAAAGATAAAAATTCAAAGGCAACAAGAGAAAGAGTACTTATCTTTTTGCTTCATTATTTTTTATTATTATTAATTAAATTTAAAAGAATGAAATAACTTTTACAGCAAAGAAATACTAAATAAAAAATATAGGCGATTATAACTTTTTTTTTTCAAAGAAGATTTACGTTATTAAAAACAAGCTGAAAAAAAGATTTCTTTAAAAAGCTACTAAATTACTTCATCTTTCCAATGGTTATCAGGAAGTAGGCTGATATATTCCTGCATGACATTCTAATATTCAGAAAGGACACGCTGCCATTTCCTGCCAGAAGGAAACAAGATGCAGAAAAATCTATCATCATATGAAAAGCAGCAATGCTTGTCTCTCTAATTCTTCATTTGCAATGTTGATCATGACCTCTCATAAGCCTATACTATTTCAGGTGAGCCCTATTTGGAAAGCAGCTTTCAAATAGAGAAAATTATAGTTTCTTCATAAAGAAAAGATGGTAGGGTGGAAGATAATAAAGACATTTATTTCATTTTTCTAAATAAAGATTGATACAATATTCAGTAAATGTATTTGAAATTCTAACCTTTGGCATTTACTTACATAAATTCTAAAAAAGTATTAATGAGTCTATAATAGACAAGAAAAGCCATACCTGGCCAGCTGATGCCTTTGGTGGTGGAGGGGCACCTTCATTCTTGCAATCTGCTATCTCAGGTGCTAATTTTGGTCTAGAAAATACTGATTTTAGTTTTCGAAACATCTTCCCTCTCCAACTCCCCTGAAGCCTCTCTAACTCTTACCATGAACAAGTTTATAGCACACGTTTTCTTGCCATCAGTAATCAAGCCAATTAGACACTTAATCAGATTTAGATCTGATTAGTACCTTAAAGAAATTCCTTGACCAGTCTGTTTCAGTGACGTTTCTCTGTAATTATTAGTACCTTTATTTTTTATGTTGTAGACTACATTTTTTTTAAGTTTCTTTTAGTCATGACTGTTACACCATATACAGTTCCACTTTCCATGCAAAATGTCAGAGGAGAGTGACTCTTTTCTGTTTAGAATAAACCAGTGTATAATATTTTATGTATTGGATATTAAGCATTTAATTTATATTAAGAGATAAGGTTTTAAGTTGTTAGCATATTTGCAGTTTAACTAGGAAATGAAAATGTTTAATTAATAAATAATCAACAATACATACATGAGATCTCAAAAGGTTTATTTTTTTTGTAGTCTTGAACTTATTTTTTGAGTGAATGACAATAGAAGGTCTTCTCTTGGGGTTTGTTTTAGCAACTTTATACTTTGTTTTATTTCATTCTTTGTATTTTAAAATATGAAAAAAAGTTAATCTTTCATTTTCTAATGCATTTGCAGGCAATTCAACTTTATGTTGTGTGTGCTTAGAACCTCCCTTTTTTATTAGCTTCTATGACCTGAATCACTTTTAAAGGAATACAATTCTTGGTAATCTTTCTCACTGTTTTTAAAATTAGTGTTTGAATGAGTAAATTATGAATTAATATCTAAAGTATTTTCACTTACTTATGCAAGTCTGATATAGAGCTACAATAGGTAGCTTTTTTCTTCTGGGTGTGAATTTTTATATTTTCTCATAACAAAAGAATCTTAGAAAACAACTTAGTTTTTCTTTTACTATGTGAAATTTTAGTGGATTCAATTGACCAATTCAGGAAGCTTTAAACAATAGCCACGTACAAACCATGCTTGAAGACTGAGCCTTTTTGAGAGCAACTGTTTTATCCTAAAAAGAAATTCCTAATTATTAAAATTTTTTAGAACAGGTAGTTTTGGCTTATTAAAAATGGTCAAGTTCTGCCTAAAAAAAACATTTGCAATGTAAATATATAATATTTATTAAAGGAAAATATGTATCCCTCTTAAGAATTTCTGCAAAATTATGCCCATTCATCTTTTCAAAGATGTGAAGCAACATGTTTTAATGCTTTTTTTTAAATATAATGTTTATGCTGTGTTGTAAAGTGTTTTGAACCACTATAGTGTGCCCCAGCCAAACCATCTTCAGTTATTCCTACTGGAGCCCTCAGAGAGAGACCAGGCTGGAATTACCCTCACCAGCTTCACCTGGCCCTCCACCTTCAGCTGTAGCAGGTCAGCTCCTGGAGGGTTCTTATGGCCAGTCAGAAGGTTTGGTGGAGAAAGGAAGAGAGAGGGGTTTGTACCTGCTCTCTGTCCTGTGCTGTTGTGTTGTTTAGATTTCCTGGATTAACTTGGCTGCTGGTTACTGGATGGGTTTTGTTGCTGCCATCAATCTTAACTCTGCTTGCCTGGGTCTGGAGCTTCAAAGACTGAAAGATAAACTGTGCTAAATTGGAATTGGGGAAGGAGAAGCTGAAATGCTAAATACCAAGACAGCAAGGAATGGATAAAGAGGACTGTGCTGCACTGGATTAAGAACTAATCTTATTATCTGAAAAGTGTGTGTGGAGCTCTTGGACCAAGTAAAGGGACCAATCAAGTAATGTGTAATCTCATGCACAGCAGTTGCAAAATGTATATGTGCTGTATTATAGATAAGTTAGTAAATGTATAAGTACTGTGTTAAGTAAGTATAAATAAATGAACTGTATAGGTTGTGCATAAGTAAGTAAAATGTGTAAGCATAAGATAAGTAAGCATAATACACAGAAGAAATGATAAGTAGCCATTATTGTATAAATTAGAAAATGTGTGAGTTCCTACATGTTGCCCAAAGAGGTGATGCTTATTTTAAAGCTTCTGTGTAATCACATTGATTCATTGTACAGAAGTGCTGAGTTCCTGCAATGCTCCTACATAATTTATGATTAATAGGCATGCAAAAGGAATGTACCAGCCATTAAAAGGAAAGTGCCATTGGGAATAAGTTAATAACTATAGACATCCACAGTTAATGAATGTTATATTTTTGTAGGCTGTGACTAATTTAAAAAAAAATTTGAAACACCATCATATGATCTGATTTTGTAAATAATAAGCACATCACAACTGAACTTGTATTTTGATACCAATAGAGGTACAAGTTCATGTCCTGACCCTGGTAAAGTGATTAATCTGCTTCAATATTTCATTTTTCTTCTATGTACAATGGCTATTTAGGTATTTTTACTACACTGAAAGCACTTCAAGAAATTGAATACCATGATGCACTTTTAAGTAAGAAGATTAAGAGAGCAGCAGAAAAGAAGATAGCCTGTGTCCAGTTAGCTTCTTAGCTACATTGGCTTTGGCCAAGGCTTACTAGGTGCTGTATTTATGGTAAACCCCAGAGGGTACAGGGATTTCGAGCCCGTCTCATACGTTCTCTAGCTACAGGTGGAGTATTTCCTATTTTTATTATTGATTTACCCCCATCTCTCTTCAAGGAAATATTTGTCTTCCAGTAAAATATGTAACACATGCATTGGCTTGTCAATCTTTAGATAAAATCTTTTAAAGAAAAATCTTATTTTTAATCTTAAAGAGTGCAGTACTTAAATCATAAGAATATAAAAAAGGAAGCATGACTTCTTTTTCTGAGTAACTAGGAGAGTTGTTAATAGGAACAGATTCCCTTTTTCAGAACTATTCTCTGAGGTGGTTTTTGTTAGTCTTTTTTTTGACTGGAACTTATAATAAAATATTTGAATGCACTGTGAGTGCAGATTTAACTCCCAGTGTAGTTAATAGGCATAGAGTGAATTCCAAGGACTGTTTTTCATTCATCCAAAGGCAGTGTCAGTAGCTCCATTTGTTTGAATGTACAGATCAATAGATATCACCTGGAATTTTTTTGTATTAAATCATGTGTAACATTTTAAAAATATCAATGCCTGGGTTTCACTTCTGTTCATATATTCCCATGATGCAAAATGTAGCATGCAGATGTTTTTCACAGGTATCTTTCTTCTGTTTATATTTGTGATTCAAGGATCTTGAATGCTAAGAGTAGTACATCTTTAGATCTCTGTAACAGTAGTCAAACAAAAGCTGAATCTAACACTTTTCATAATTTGTCTCTTCACAGTGGAAGATTTGACAATTTTCAATATTTTTGTGGATCCTTGAAAGTTATAACAGTAATTTATCTGTCTTCCTAATGCTGAGGGTTTTTGTTAAAAGACTCTTTTTTTAATTTTTTCCTCTGAAAAAACTGGTTTTGGAGCTCAGATATTTCATATCTACTTATTGTCTTCTTTTTTTAAATGGAGGTGATACTATCTTCTAACTAACTCTGCCTTAACAAAGAAAATTAATTCATGCTTTCGATGGAAATGTCTCCTTAGTCATATTATCACAGTCATGGACAGATGTATGCATTATAACTTGAGCATTCAGTGAGGTGTCTCTAGAAATTGCAATGATTACTTCAAGAATGATTCCTCCACCATTTTACTATATCTAATTTTGCACTGATTTATAAGACTTTTCATATGTTGCAGTTTATATGCTGGCACAAATCCTCTGCATCCTAAGTTTGAGGCAGTGATAGGTCTTATGGTCTGGAGGAATCTGAAAATACACAATAATCTTGATTGTTTTGGCCTTCAAGGAATGCAGACTTACCTTTCAAATTCAGTTTTATTTGTAAAATCCAATCATAGGATTTATTCAGCTTACTACAAAAAAGAGGTCAGAACACTTCTTTGGCAATATGCTGGAAAAAGACAGAATGTTCTTATTTCCTATTCCTTTTCACATTCCTCTATATAAAATTGCTTAGTTAAGTTGGGAGCCATATCCTAAAGACTCATTTTCTAGAGCCTGCACCAGATCCTGGCTAACTTTGAATATGATCATAGAATCATGCTGTAATGTGATGTGTGGGTTGTAGGAGGTGACAAAATTGACTGTCAGCCTGCCAAAATGATAATGGCTGAAGCTGCTTTTTGCTAGTGACCTCTTTTGCTGAAAGTGACATATGAATCAAAGGAGTGGGATTTAAGACAGAAAAAAAATGCAAACCTCCTTATGTTAAGTTATGACATTCATCTGCAGGCATAATAAAAGCTGAGGAAAGGTTCTTGTCTACTAGTAGAAGGTACATTTCCCTAAGCATGTCTGGCTTTTTTCTTTTTCCTGTCTTTTTGGCATCTTTTTTTCTCCTCAGAGCAAAAATGAAGGCACCGCCAGTAGATATTTATTTCTTACATGTCCTTATGGGCAGAATTTCTTTAGTAACATCATTGTCACTGCCTAAAATGTGACTCATCCCATGAGAAAGCTTTATCTGCTAAGGTAGTGCTCAAAAGTATCCCTTTCACTTAAATGAGTATCCAGAATTAATCTCTGGACCTAGGGCCAAAAAGGAACAGACACTCCAGAATGGCGGCTGCAAGAACTGCTTGGATGATTCTCAGCTACATCACTGAAAGAATTAGCTGTCCTGCAGCCCCTTCAGGAAGAGCATATAGTCTCAAAGCAGCAAGTTATGGTTTCTTCAAGAATCTTCATGGGTAAGAAGTACTGGTTTGGAGTGTGTAAGGGGTCACTCTTGTGTCAGAAGCAAACAACATAAAAACCAGAGCTTTCATGGCTCATTCAGCCATTTAGTAACCTTGTACTGCTGAGGTCATAGTCCCCTTTCTTCTCCCATTTTTTTTTTTTCCATGAGGAAGAATAGATTGCTATGAAAGGGAATAAATTCTCTGCCACAACATCTGGATGGGCAATTGCCTGTATGTTCTCTACTTCATGTTTCCCAGGGGAAGCCCTCTGAGTGTAAGGCACTTCAAGGGAGACTGAAGTAGTTCAAAACATGAAGTTCAAGTGCTAGAGTTTCTCAAAATATTCTTGTGCTGGTTTAAAACCTATTTGGAACATTAGACCTACTCAAACTGCCCCCACTCCCCCCCCCCCTTCTAATAGTGGAGGAAACACTATAAGAGATTAGAAGATGGAATCACAATTTGCTGAAAAATTGCAATAACCACATCAATATGAATAAAAGAGTGTACAAAAGAGACAGTGTTTTACCCACAAGAGGGTATTTACCAGTGAACAAATAAAAATACTTCCTGAAGACAGTGCCTGGTGTGGCTTTCCCAAACAAAGGCAAAAATGAAGGCTGGCCCCTGCTGAAACCATGCCCCTGCCATGATGTTATTGGTATAGAATTAACAAGAGGCCCTTGTCTCTCTAACAGTGACAATGTGAGATGAGCTCAAACATCCTTCTGAAAAAATTCAATTCTGTTGCAGTTTTTTGGTGAACACATACTCCACCTGTTTACAGTAGGAAAGCTGACAAGGGCTCCTTTTCTGAATTTCTTCAGTAGGAAGCCCCAGGAGGAAAATAGGGAGGGGAGACAACCTTTTCCTTTGAAAGCTCTGACTCCTGGACTGGGGCCTGCATTTCAGTGTGAAGCTGCATGGACTGCCTTTGAACCAAATTGAAAAACCTTTACTGAAAACTACTGGACAAGTAGTTTTTTTCTGCCTGAAAGGTATTTACATCAAGATTTTGAAAACTAAGCCACTTTGGTGAAATTATTTTCCCTCAAATGCTAGTAGGAGCGGTAAGATTCCTGAACTGTGCAAGCATACACTAAAATAGTAGGCTGTCAAAAATTTCAGTAAAATGTCAAGACTCCCAAAAAAGATGTAATTCTGTTGCTTTGTTTTCTAGCCTTATAAAATAACGTTAAACTCAAATTCTTCCTCTTGTTAAAAAAATTGATATTATGATGTTAGTTTCAGAACCACTGCTTTACACGTATTTTTATACTCAAAAGAAAAATACTAGGGTTAATCTCCAATGACTATATTTATGTGATTTCACACCAGATTAGCTGGTTATCATTTACTTATTTAGCCACTAATCATTGCTTCTCTTATGTAGAATACCATAGAAAACAAGGATGATAAAGTGGTAGAAAATAATTTCATTCCCTTAAATAAAACTGTAAGAAAATATCAGATGAGTTTGTCTTTCACAAATATATCAGGAAAAGGAAGTTTCATTGTACAAGAGAAGAAGAGATTTTCTTGAACCACAACTGAATCTCAAATTTTTATAAGTCTAAACTAAATGCTTCATTTTGGAATTCAAAACCATCAACTGTGAGGTGAAAAGGAGCCCCCATAAAAAAAAAGGACTTTTTTCTTTAAAAACTCACAACACAAAAGTAAAAAAAAAAAAAACACAGCCAACCAACACCAAAAAACAAATCAAACAAATGAGATAAGTATCTTTTGTGCAGAATATTTGCAATCTCTTGATACCTGGTTTCTGACCAATGTCATCTCAACATTCCTCAATTATAGTCTCTTATAGGAGTAAAGTGAGGGTGGGGAGAAAGAGAGAAGGAAATAGTTTCTTACTCTGAAAAAAATCTGAAGTTGATCAGGATAGAATAGCATTTTCATGTTCGATATTTATGGGCTTTTGAAGATTCCCTTTCTAATAAAAATGAGAATTTTAAAAAACAGAAACAAATACGATAACTTAAGTGATGCAGTCCCCCTATATTTTTTTTTTTTTCTTAGGACTACTTTACTTCTGAATTACTTTACTTGTAAGAGCTTGACATACTTTCTTGAAAAGGGACTATGGAGCTGATGACATGGCTTAATTTAGATGAAAAAGGACCTAGAGGTGCCAGACAGATACCTGCGGGGAAGAGCAGAAATAAGTGTGGAGGAAAAACATCTGTGGCCACTGTACTCTCTTGCAAGCAAATGATCACTGTGGGGAGGGAAGGAAGAGAGGATTATACATTTAGGGTCTTTCATGCCTGTGATGTTAATGCTTGTATATGTTAACACTTCTAGGTGAGGGAAATGGAAAGAGAAATTTGGTTATAAATTGCGTCTCTTCTGGAAAATTGAAATTCATTGTGCTATCAAAAGAAGAAAAATTCTCAGAAGTGTGTAATGTATTCCTCTAAACACATCATATTTTCCATGTAACCTCAGAGAATCCTATTCCCACTGCAGTGGTGCTAAGCCTTATGTTTCTGCTAACATAAATATTTAAAGCATTCCACCAACACAAACTACCTCATCTAGTCAACAACATGGCAACAAATTGAGAACGGAGGACTGCAGAAACAGTGCCTTAGCAGAGAAAAAACCCAGCACTTTAAACATAGAGGGAGTTTGATATAATTGATAAAGTACTGAACTGGGACTTGCCCCAGTTTCAGCCAGTCCATCAAACCTTTACATTTTTCCTTTGTGTACTTTTCTCTCTGTAAAAGTAATTACTGTCTGAGGAGACTTTCCCCTGCTGTGCACAGATCAAGACCAATTTTTTTTTTTTTTTTTTCAATTCTAGCTTTTTTTTTTTGCAACTTTCAGAGTTGTTGTGATTGACAAATAAGTTGTTTGGTTGGAGAAATCTCTGGTGGAAGGAGTAGGAATTCTTACTATTTTTAATTCATTATTAATGGTACTTAACACTGCAGTTCCCTCTGACGAGATAGTGCGTTATGAAATCCTTCACATTGGGCAAACGTTAAGTCTTTGTGTAAGTAGCTTGGCTCAGAAAAGTAGTGTCTAACATAAGTAAACCCTTCCAAGTGCTGTACTGGCTTCTGCTTTCTCTTTTCATCTTTTGAAAGGGAGCACTGAAAATGTTTTAATGCAATAATCTAGTGAATTCTATCACAAGCTTAAATCCAGGACATGTCTTTGGTTCTGACCTCTGACAAAAAAGGATTCATATTCACAGTTTTCACTCTTCTGCAGTACTAGACTGACCTTTAGTAAAGATGTGAGGAACTATCCTCAACATCTCCTGTTGAATCAGTATAGCTGTATCTATTATAACTCAAAGATTAACACAAAATTAGAAGGAGACCCAGAGCAAGTGTTAAGTCCTGCACCTCCATCATTTGGGAAGGGCAGACCAGACTGATAGCTTCTCTTGTAAAGATGGGAAATTTAATGCAAATAATTTCATTCTACTTACTGGATAAAATATATAAAACTTCTAGGAGTGAAAATCAAATGGAAAATTCTTTGGATAAACCTTGACTGTACAGCAGTCATGACCTGACTGGCCTGCAATTCATGAGGGTCTGGTGTTAATGATGGACTTGATTTAGCAACTCATTTGATTCAGTAATAAAAAGCAGAAGAGTAATGATTCTTTAAGCAAGCCAGGCTCCGCTTCTAGTTTCTCCTGGACCTCTCTTTCACCAGTAGAGCATTGATTGTACTTCTGGTAAAATGTGATCAGCTCCAAGAAAAGCAGTAGAAGCTAGTGTTGCTAGAGTCACTCCTGTTAAACAGTGAGATAGATTTAAAGAGAAGGGTATTTCATGGGAAAAAAAAGTCCTTTATTTGCTTTGTTGAACTATTCACTCTATATTTGCAGGAAGGGGTTGACATACATTTAGGTAATGCTATGAAGAATTCATATTCCCATTTTATTACTATTTTTTGAGGGCAATATGAATGAAAAGGTATTCTTTATTTAAAAAATTTAAATTGATAAGTTGTTACTCAGACATTCTCTCCTAATGAAAAATAATTCCTCAAACTGTGACGTTTCTGTCCTACAGGTAAGAAAATCCTACAACATCCATTGGAGCCTGCTAACGACAATATTTTTAAACTTACCTGATAGAAACTTCTTTTTAGTTGATTATCTCTTTAACCTCAATATTCCCACCTTTCCATAAAAGAGCCTTTCATTACTTTTAAGGTTACTCCTATGGAGCTGTCACATATTTTAAGGAGAAGGGTAGTTTAACTTTCTTTAACTCAATGTGCTGAAGCAAGCTTGCACACATTTGAAAGAGCAGTCTGTCTTCCATGTCCCCCCATAACACTGGAATGGTTCTTGTAGGCATAGCACAGTTGTGAAAGACAATTATTTGTGCTAGTGATTTTTCTACTTGCTATCATGTTATGCTTTTTGATTCTGGTTTCCCGCGATATGCAAATTTGGGTAACTTTAAAAAAGGTGAATTCCTTCACTGAAATTGTAAATTAAAAAAAAAAAAGTGATGTAATTTCTGTTTAAAGTTCACTGTGTCTTTGAAAAACTGTGTCTTAAGTGTTAGGAGTTATACTTGAACATTCTTAGACTGCAGTAGTGTGTGCTGGCCAGAAACCCAGAGGAAGAGATTCTAAAGGTGATATAGAATGTTTGGTGGTAAAATGCAGTAAAATTTTCACTTTCCTAAGTCACTAGTGCTTCTTTTTAAGGAAGGGAAAAACTCCCTTAAAGAACACCTGAAGAATTTAAAGGAATGGTTAAAATAGAGCACTTCTTTCCCCCTTCCTGCGTTAAACTTTGCTAATGTGTTTGATATCAGGTTTAAGCTTGTTCTTGGAAAAATGAAAATTCTTGCAGCTTGGGAAAATAGATTTATTTAGTATTTAAAAGCTCAATCAGTGCTGTACAAGCTGGAAAGAAGCCATTTCCTTTCTGTTATAGATTTAGCTTGGTTATGGCTCTCACTGCTGCAAAACTGCCATTTCTTATTCAGATAAAATATGACTTTTTTTCTCTTCTCAGCCATTAATCAAAAGCACTAGTAAGTTCATGATTAAGCAGTTTATGAAGAGTGGTAAATTTTATCAGGGAGAGAGAAGATTTATATTTCTCTTTAAAATTATAGTTTTTCCAGATTTATAAAGCAGCAGACCAGTAGTTACTTTTCCTTTGGAAGAAATCCTGGAAAAGTTCTTAGTTATATCTTTTCTGTTTATTTATACATCTCTGTTTGGTCTTTAGCGAAGACCTTGAATTTTTAAGGTCATCTGACTGACAGAGGGGGACTGGAAACAATGAAGTCCAGGATAATCCCATTTTTCTACTTCCTTCTATGTGCATGTGTGAGAAGAGCACGAAGGATGGCATCTACTCATACCTCCAGTTACCCATGTCTTTTGCATCCTCAACCTCTTCGTATTGTGAGAAACATGTTTCTTCACTAGATTAACGAAATTTACCCTATTTTCACCCCCAACCTACTGTCAACCCAGAAAACCCACGAGTCTTGCTATCAGCCATAGAGTTATTAATTTTTACTTGCATAATGATCTGAAATTCCTTCCTTTCTCATTTACATTTTGCAAAATGTCGCTTAAATCTTCTAATTTCCCCATTCAGCTTGCTCTTATTATATTAAATGTTATGCTCTTCCTTGGGTACTTCATCTTGGTTCCTACCATGCCATTGCCAGAGAATCCTGAGATCCAGGATCACTGCTCCTCCTGTCAGAGTTCCAATGGTGAGCCCTGCTTGGAGGTCACAACAGCGATTACAGAAGGTCTCCTTCATCTGCTTCCTCACTCTAAATTGTTTTTTATTGATCTTCTATAATCTTTTTACTTTTGGTCTCTCAAATCTGTCAGAGAGAAAGCAGCCTGTACAAGCTGATAGTTGTGTTTTTTGGGATCTCAGTTTGTGCTCTATTAGCAAGAGCAGTGGTGAATTCTAACAGTAAGTGGAGCTTCTTGCACCACTAATGCACAAAGCAAATTACAGTCAGAGCTCTTCAGCTAGGTTTTTGGAAAAGAACTTTACTTAGACTAAGCAAGGGATGACAATGATCTTATGGATATGTTTTTTTCTGATAATTGAGCAAAATTTGTTTGCCGATCACAAGTTGAAAAGTTCTGCTATTTGACAATAAACACATTGAGGAGTTTTGAAGGTAATGGTACAGCCCTGGCAAAAGATTGTGTGCATTCTTTTCATGTCAGAAATTTAGACTGCTCTACTCTTTGACAAGAGCTAAGCATTACATCTGCAAAGAGGTTCCATTCCTTACCTCCCTTTTAAGTCAATAATTTTACTGAATGGTTATTACAGTATAAGGCACACAGAAATACCTTTTGTGGTTGTAATGCTTAGGGGCCAGGTTTGGTGAATTTACAACCAAATGCTATAGATTTAGAGCTTCCTACTGCAGTCTCTACTCTCCTGCTGGATACTACTTAGAACTCTTCATGTATTAATCTATTTTAGTAGATAATGCACCTCTTGTCATCAAGGTCTTGCTTCCTTATTGAAGTTTATTATGTATTGCAGTCTTCTGAAAATTAAACTTCATCTTAGGCACTAGTAAAACTTTAGGTTCCACTCTCCCATCTCAAGGTTGTTCTGGAAAGCTGTGTAACCTGTAGTGAAATTGCTGATTTGTCCTGCTGTTTTTTACAAATAACTAATCTCTGCTTTCAGCACTGCTCCTGCTTTAGTGGTGCCCTCCAGCAAAAATGTTGGGAAAATTGTCAGATAATTGCACCACTGTCAGCTGGACAAGAATGTACTTTTTTATATACTCTCAGCTGTCTATGTTTTGATAGACAAAAAGGTAAAAAAAACCCAACCAAACAAACAAATATTTTCTGTGTGGAAGTATGATCCTGGACTCAAGGGAGAAGCAGCCTGTTTGTTAAGATAATATCATGTCTTTACAGTTTCTTCTAACATAGACTGAAAATTACATTTTGCTGTTTCTAAGTGAAATAAGTAGCTCATACAGAATATGCAAGCTTTTCAATATAGTTGCTTCTAAAGTTTTTTTTTAGTAGAAGCAAGCAGGTTTTTCTGTACTGCTATGTAACACAAAAACATGAGATAAATACATCCTAGAGGATGAGCTACACAAGGGAGTTTATGCATTCCCATTAGATTCAGCAGCCTAATTGAATGAAAAGCTAAAAATGGCTTTGAGGTGCTTACTGCCCACAGAATCTGCCAAGAAACTCTTCTCCATTAATATAAAAATACAATAACCTCAGCCACCTACTATGGTTTAGCCTTTGATAAATATCAGGCTCCAAATAATCTGCCACTTTCTTGCCAAATCTTTTTGTTTTATTAATTATTTCTTAATCCTGTTTTATATTTTATTTGCTCTATTTATGTTTATTTACTCTTTGTCATGCATCTGTCCAATGAATTTAAAAATGAAAAAGTGGAAAGTAATTTTATTTGACAATAACCACTGTATTAAAAACTTTATATGGTTATCTAAATGTAACATGTTTATTCTCTTATCTCTGCTTTGTCTTAAAGCAGTACAGAGACTGAGATTCTTCCCAACTATCTGAAGGGGGAGCAGTAGGCCTCCTGAAGGGACATTAAGCTCCTTTATGCCTTTCTTCTCACAACATTATGAAGAGAACCAAAACAAATGAATTCTTGAGTTGGACAATACAGATGAGTGTCCAACATGATGTCTTAGAGGCCTTGTAGCAAAGCCACAAGAATGTAAATATAGAGATTTCTTCTCTAATGGACAAATTTTGTTCAGTGAGGCATATAAGTCATAATAAGTCATAGCAAAGAAGGCATAATACTGCAGTAGCATTCAGGGATGAGAGTGTCCTTCTCTAGTTCCTTCTCATCTTGGAAGATGCACAGCTTTTCTGCCTTCTAGACTGAGCCATCAAGTTCTGCTCTTAGCATAATCTGCAGTGTAGAGTTCTCCTGCACCATCTTTCTGTGCCTTTTCCTTTCTGTAAAATGAAAGACCACAGTTGCTCTTCAGTATTTTGCTGTCTTTGCAAAGGTAATTAAAAGTATAACTTCAGGGTGGTTAGGGTGAGGTGTCTGTGGTTTTTCCTGTACTTTCATTAGGGAAAAGACAGACAGTTAATCATAGAATCACAGAATGGCCTGGTTTGGAAAGAAACATAATGATCATATAGTTCCAATCCCATGCCATGGACAGGGACATCTTCCACTAGGCCAGCTTGTTCAAAGCCACCTCCAACCTGGTCTTAAACACTTCCAAGGATGGGGCTTCCAAAGCATCTCTGGTCAACTCGTTCCACTGTTCCATCCCTCTGACCATCTTCATGGCCTCATCTGGACTTCCTGCACTAAGTCCACATCCTGCTGGTAACATTTCCATTAGTGCAGGTTACAGCTGGCTTTCTGGGCTCAAACATGTGATGCCAAGGCATGTCAAGCTTGTATTCAACCAACATCTCCCAGTCCTTTTGTCCAAGTCTGATCTCAATCCATTCCTCATTCAGTCAGTGTTTGTGATTGGGATTGCCCCAACCCCGGTGCAAGATCTTGCATTTGGCCTGGTTGAACTTCATTGATTTCTCACTGGCCCACATCTTAAGCCTGTCAAGGTCCTTGGGATGCATCCCTTCCTTTGGGAGTGTTATCCTCACCCCTAAACTTGGTGTTTTTGACAAAATTGCTGAGGGTGTACTGTTGCAGTGGTTGAGTCCACCATGGGATTGGCCAGGGAGCCTCAGAACCCCAGAACAGTGGAGGTCTGCTGGTGGGCAGGCTCAGAGGCCTAAGACCACCCCCTGTTAACCTTTTAAAGTCCATGTTCTGAATAGTTCTCCTTTCCTTTATACCCCACTGGCTCTTGGTTCCCTTGTCCTACCCCTCGCCTTCCCCACTGGTCACTGCCTTGTCACCCCACGTCCTCTCCACCCCCTGCCCCCCACATGATAGGTTCCCAATGTTATGTCCACCCTAGATGCCGATCTGGAAAAAAACCTGGACCCCTCAGTGTTCTGGGTTCTTTCTTCCTGGATCCCTTCAAGCGGGGACCCCAATAAGCCCCTCGGAATTCCATACAAAGGGGCCCTCCCACCTCTCTGTCCTCAGTAGCACTGCAGAAGCTGTCTGTGGCTCTGTGTGTGTGAGTGGCTGTGAGTATCCATCAGCTCCAGTGTGTCAGAGTGTGTCTGAGCATGTTTGCGTGGCACCTCCTCCAACGGGGACACAATTGGGATGGACACGAGGCTCTTTCCAACTACCCACCCCCATCCCTTCAATCCCACTGGCCATGCCCCCAACAAAGATATTGCAGGTCCCAACACCAACCCCTGAGGAATGTCAGTCTTGGGATGAAAGGGTTAAAAGTGCAATAATGGTGAGGAGGATGGTAGATTTGTTTAAATGGCCTCGCAGCTGGGAATGCCAAGGCATGGAGAATAAGGGTGTGGGAAATCCCATATTTTATGCCTATTGCTGTTTATCCTCTATCTGGTTTTTGAGAAGTAGAATTTCTGCGTTGAGATAATGTTGGTGTTTTGAGAGACTTGGAGGCACTCTCATGGACATGCATGAGCTCCCTATTCTGGGAGAAAGAAGATCAAAGCTCAGAGATCATAAAAATTACAGGGCAGGTCCCAGCATGCTGGCAAATTACGTGTGCACAGGCCGTAGATAAACTGGTGCAAAGAGCAGGCCTGCCTTTTGCCAGGAAGGACTGAGACTGGTGGTGCCTGTGCTCCCCCTTGTGTGTCTCTGCCTGGGTGTTGCTTAGGGGATCCTCTGGTTAGTGAGGTGAGGAAATAAATGTAATCTTTACATTTCAGCCATGGTTTTGTGGTTGTTCTGGCTTCCCGCCTCTGTCAACTCACACAGCCACTCATCACTGCTCTCTACTTGGACATTGACCTGTTGACCACAACTCTTTGTCAGTGACTGTCCAGTCAGTTTCTTTTCCACCAACTGGTCAATCCATCAAATGTAAATTCACATTTCTCCGGTTTAGAGAAAAAAATATAATGTGGGACAGTGTCAAATTCCTTACACAAGTCCAGGCAGATGACATCCATTGCTTTTCCCTTATCCACCAAATCTACAACCCCATCATAAAAGGCCAGTAAATTTGTCAGTAACGATTTACCATTAGAGGAGTCACTGTGGCTGTTCCCCTTCACCTCCTTATTTCCCATGTGCTTTAGCATAGTTTCAAGGACAGTCTGATCCATAAACTTGCTGGGCGTGTGCCGCGGCTGGAAGCGGAGGGGAGCAATGACACCAACATGATGCATCTAACATACTCCGTTTATTGTTGTACATTACACACAGTTATACAGTTCTCCCGGTCCCGTCCAGGCGGTCGTGTCACTCCCCTATTGGCCCCAACTGTATACTTCATACTCTCTATTGGTTATAGGTGGAACGTGTACTTTCTCTATTGGTCTCACGTAGGCAAGCTGCGTGTCCCTTGTTCTAAGGCCTATGTACTGTTACAGGGCACTCAGGGCCTCCGAAGGCGTGGATGTGAGGCTGACCAGCCTGTAGTTCCCTGGGTCTTCTTTTCCTAATGTAGACAGAAAAAATCCTAAAATGGCTCCTAACTTTAGATGTTAGATTAACCTAAAGAATTATTATACTCTGGATACCAGGCATGGTTATTATGCAATAAAAATGGTGGGGGGAAATGTTGGATTATGATCAATCAGAAAAGTTGTTAAAATTAGATTTTAGTGCTTCAAGGAGGTGGATCTATTCCATGTTACCGCAGCAAGGGTGTGAGTTAGGGTGAGAGCATGCTAGATGATTGAGTTTGCAGGTCTTGCATTGTGGACATATGGAAGGATTGAGGGTATTGCTGGGAGATTCTCTTTCCTCGCTCCTAAAGACAGCTCAGTGGAGGAAGGGTAACTGACAGTGCCATGCCATCTTAAATGACTGCCTCTTGCTTATGTGGCTCTCAGTTGGCTGCCTGCCTTAGGCTCATAAATTATGATTATCTGTGACATGAGTTAAAACATCCCCAGAATATTCAGGCATGTTAAGTCACTTATCTTCTAATTTGACCAGGTATTCAAAAGTCACTGTATCTTTTAACAGACCCCACTTCTTAAAAACAATGTGCCAAATATGTACTGGAAAACACAAGAATACCTGGCATCTTTGTGATCAGAAAATGTAGAGCTCAGTTTATGATCCCACATTTATAAAGGACTTTGTGATTTTACGGGATGGACAAATATTTATTTAACTTCTGAATAGGCAAGTTAAACATGGTCTCTGCTAAAAAGAGTTAATAATATAAAAGGTAGTCAAAGAGGCAGAGTATTTTTATAAATTCAAGAAATATGAGCCTATGTAGAAAAATAATGAAGTGTTCTCACTTGAATTTACAGAAACTTGGTGGAATAGAATATGTTATGTTCCATGCATGAGTATGAATGATTAAAAGGGGAATAGAAGTAGCAATTAAGTAATTGAAAATGAGACTGCAAAGGCTGGAAGAGCCAAGAGGCTTGTTTGTATGTTCAGTATAAAAAAATCCAAAACGGGAGAGCAATTTCCGCAGAATTTTGAAGATAAAAATAATGAGATTTATATATTGGGAAGGGAGGGTTTTCTATAGAGAAATTTCTATAGACAACATGATGGTTATACATAGCTGCACTTTAGGACAAACAGCTAAACATGGCTTGATGGCAGAGTCATCATTGATCCAGATGCCACAAAATCTGCTGGTGAGAAAAGGAGGAATAAACTTTTTCATCCTCTCACTTGCTTCCAGTGATAATCCTGGAATATATCTTAAATTTAAAGACCATACCTCCTTTTCTGCTGTGGTTTAGAGTCATGGTGAGTGGGTACTCACACAGTTTTGGTGTTTAATTGTTCAGTAAATGTCTTCCTGGGAATAAAAACAAATTAAGCAAATAAAACACTTATTTTGCTGTGGATTGTTTCATTCTGTGAAGCCATAAACTCAGGAGTTGTGTCCTTTCTCTGTTCTATATAATTTCTTCTCTCAGTGTTTTTACTGACTAGAAGTATGACTGTGTGTATATATTTTTAATGCTTTGTAATAATCCCATAGGATTTGTGAATCACGGACTGTTCTGTGTCCGTGATGAGAATTTGTATTTGGATAGGAATATAAGTCTTGCAGTCCCTTGAGACAAGAATTTTTATAGCATTTCTTCATATAGGTTTGTTTATTCAAAAGAAAAAGTTTTAAATTACTTGAAAGACATTTTGAGAAGAAAATCATTAAACAAGATACATGGTTTTCTAGAGAAACTGACAATAAGCAGAGGGGAAAAAATTGCTGTGTTTTTAAATGCAAGATAGTGGAGCAGTTACTGAGCTATAAACAGAAGTAGGCTCAAATATATGAAGGTCTTAAAGCATATTTCAAAAATACTAAATTTGATTTTCAACCATGCAGCCGATCACTCAAATTATACCTATTGTGAAGGAAACAAAGTCCTTGCCTTCAAGTCCTTGCAAAGTGAAAATTTCCAAAGAACAAATCTCAGTGGATTTGTGTTTCTGCAACATTTATTTCACATTTTCACCATTTACTGGTTTAGAACATTTTCAATACTCTTCAGTTTAAAACAAATTCACAAGAGGTTAATAGTTCTTGCTAGAAGAACCCATTTAGGAATGGATGAATTCTTAACCATTGTCCTGAGACAGAAGAGTGGTTTGACTGAAGTGCCACATCATTAAGTCTGTCCTTGTCAAGTCCATTTTATTTATCATTAAGGTCACTGTCAGATAAATAAGCTTTCACATGGCATTGTATTGCATATACCATATATACTGAATCCTATATTTACAGTGGTTTACATCTCCCAGCTAAGCACATTGTTAGAATGCTGCTGATTGTATGCTGAATTTCTTTGCTTTTTGATTGCACGTGGATGGTGATATGTCTCAATTCAGTCTCACTGTAGACTTTTTTGGCTTTTTTTTTAATAAGAAACAATGAAAAGATATTAATTTGAACAAATATTTTGTAGAGCTCTTTCTTATAACTATGCCACAAATTTGAAGAGACAAGCCTAGTCATCTTCCATCTTTGGTGCACCTCTTGGGACTTTTACACTTCCTAGTTTATATAGGCAGCAGAAACCTTTTGGAGCTTGTGATAGAACAAAATCAGAATTAAGCTGCAATAAAGCAGTGTAGGAGGGAAAAAAGGCTCTGAAGGAAAAAACCCTCCATGTGTTTTAAGAGCACTGCCTTGCAGCAGCTTCTGCTCTAAGAATGCCTGCTTTTCAAGTAGGGAGAGGTGAGGAGGAATTCTTCACCTCTGTGACTTCTCCCAATGCCCTCGGATGGCTGAGCTAGCCAGGAAGAGGCACTGCAGCTGAGAACTGATAGCAACAATCTGTGCCTTGTCTGATCAGCCCCACTGGTGCTGCTCTGTAGTCTCAGGGCTGGGGAGAGCAGGGGGTGGCTGCTGGGAGACCCTGTGCAGCTCTGCACAGTTCTACATGTGCTGTGGGGCAGAAGGTGGCACGAAGGACATCTGAGAATTCTGAGTGCTTTAAAACTTCTGCCCATGTGTCTGGTGTTCTCATCAGCTTCAAGAACAGGCATTTTAATACAGGGAGGGTGAAAGCTTCAGCTTTGGCTTTTAGATGGGCAAAATACCTCTGGGGCAGCCATTTAAGGACTTCTAGGACAGCAGCGTGGCCAGTTTGAAATTATGGTGAAAGCACAGCAGGAAGGAATTTTGTTGGGACCTCGAGGAAGAGAATTGGATTAGAGTTCGTGGGGAATTTTCTACAGGAAAGGGTTTTTTTCATGAGAATGTGTTGCTTCAACAAAACAACTTTTCCTGAAAAAGCACATGCAGAATCTGACAGGAAATAGTATTTAATTGAGGGAAGATGTTTTTTTTAATAAAAAAAAATAGAAGAGAGACTTGAATGTCAAAGAGACTATGTTAGGATCAATTTATTATTTTCTTCCAGATGGGTTAATCTCCTTGAGTTATGATATAGAATTTTAAGAAAATTATCTTCAACCATAGAACTGAATTGACTAAGAGATGATGGAAGTTATTTCTGTGGGAAATATGCACCACCTGACCATCAGACATGATCATAGATAAGCTGGATAATACTTTATGTAGGAGTAGCTCTTTTTCAGTGCTCCTATCTCCACAGGCGTAAAAATTCATGTGTACTATTCTATTTTCTAATACTGAACAATGATGGTTGTTCTTCTGAAGTTATTGCTCACTGTGAAATTAATAATAGTCCTACATGCAATCTCTTATTTCTAAGTGCTCTAGTCCCTTCATTTTTGAGCCTCACTACTTTCTTGGAAAGTTGTTATTTATTCTGCTCATAAACGATTTTGTATTTGCCAGTGTAAGCATAAAAGAGTCCAAGTCTGAGCTAAGAAATAAAAATGAATTGAGTATCTCTACCTTTCAGGATATGTCCAAAGACAGTAAATTAGCTAATTGCTAAAAGCTTCTTTCAGAAGCAGCCACCAAACTTACAATAAACCCCAAGGCAATCTCAGGTTAAACAAATAATACTGCAAACATGGCATTTCCATTATTCTGCTTTAATTTAAAGTTTAAGTTACATGGACCATTGCATTAAGCTGTTAGAACACCATGAAAAGTTTTCTCAGAATCAGAAGGGGAAAGTACTTCAAGGGGATGATAAACAGTCTTATGTTGGGATTTACAGGATATACTCATTCAGAATTTCTGTTATTTTGCAATTTTTCAACTACCCAATACTAACAAGCTAAAGTGTAACAGAACAGCATTGGTTGCAATAACAAAGTGATAATGCTTTTAGCCTAACTTTTTAATAATATCAGGCTTATATGGACATGTTGACTGTCTTTACTTCACCATAGTAATTTTTTTTATGTTGGCCTGTTTAGGCAAATCTGACAAAACCTGAAAGGTATAACCCTCTCAGGATATTAGAGAGAGGTCTGAATTTGTATTCCTGCTGATGCTGCAGGTAGATGTTGGCTGTGAGCTGATCAAAGGGAAGTCAGCCAGCCAAGAAATCTATGAACAGTTGTTATGTCCATAGCTCTGAATCAACCCACTACATGGTGGATTGTGCTTCATCAAAGTGGTGGGGCTGGAGGCAGGACAGAGCTGCGATCTAGAGGATGAAAGGAAAATATAACTTTTTGTTCCTTGGGAGAGGTGCTGTGTTACACACACTCAGTGATAACTGAGGTTTGCTATTTCTCCTTAGAAAATAACTTTGGAGGCAAGTGATGGCCACGCCTTTCTTCCCCCACCCCAAAATATAGATATTTTTATACTTAGAAATGTTATTAGGACTTTTATCATGGGTCTAATATTTTTTTGTAATAATTTGGGCTTTAGAGCAAGTGCTGTGTTTTCAATGCTCAGAATCATATCGATTCCACTTTAAATTCACATCATTTTGGAAATAGAAATGGAAGCCCTGAAAGACTAATAAATACATCTAATATAAAGTACAACCTAATACTGTAGTTCATGTTTCATTAATTTATTTTGAATGATCCTCACCAGTTGTTTTTTAGTTTTGCCTTGATGAACTTCTGTAATACTGTTATAATTCCAGAGAATTTCTACTGAGTGATCAAAATGCTTTGTGTTTGAGACCTGAAGCCTGAAAAATACAAATTTTATTCAGTGCTAATTTAATTTCCCTTGAAGCAGAGTAAAAAAGCAGAAAACTAGAAGAACTTAGAAACATCAGAGTATAAAGTGGAGAAAATTGCCTATGTAACATAAATGATTATGATGGGTAAATCTCTTGACTTTGATTATTCAGTGCTAGAAGATTTTTTATTTTTCTTTTAAAATAGATGGAATCAAAAAGCTTAAGATTTAAACAGAATCACTTCAACTTTCTTATGACTTTCTGTGGATTAAATCATGTTTGGAGCCTGACACTCCTTCTCAGATTAAATTTAAATGACTGCAACCTTCTTTGAAGATAGTGGAATAGTTCCAGTGCAAAACTGGCTCCATTCTGCGGGTAATCAGGCCAGTTAGTAGACACGAGAAAGATGACAGCAGTTTTACCCATGTGAAGTACATAGAGTTGCTTTATTCTCTCCAGGATGTCTCTCTATGCACTTCAAAGAGTACAGTCAATAGAATAAATACCTTGGTCTCATTCTGAAAATTGCATTTGCAAAAGGCAGTTATTAGTAGTTTGAGTTTCTAGTGTTCAGAGTATTTAAAGGTGAGATGTGCAGCCCTGCATACTGAGATCCAAAGTATGGCAGATAGACATAAAAAGTTATCTGACTTATTTTAGTCAAAGAGAATGCAAGATCAGGAAAAACTCAGTCCTGCTAAGATTGGAGACACCTTTCCCTTGGTCTCTCCAGTAACTCTGTTTGAAAGGTGGCTATTACCATTTTTTAATGTGAGAAGAGTAGCAATCTTGCATTTCAATCATGTACCTCAGCATTAAGGGTTTCAGATGGGTTTCTCAATATTCCTTGTGTTGTGTGAATAATGTAATTGCTCTGCTTCCTCATCTGAAAAACTCTGTATATTTCCAATTTGTCACCATTAAAAATTCAGTTATCACTAGAAAAGTATTTAATATTCTATTTTCTGTCAGGTTCTCTTTTCTACCAAAGCTCTGCACAGTGCAGGAGTGGATTTGGGTGAATAGAAACACGAGTAATACTTTCATCTTTAGAACGATTATCTAGTTCCTACCCCAGAAGCATGTGGTCCAGCTGCAGAAAACCTAGTAAGCTGTGGTCTGTCCAGAGCAGTGTAGAAATATTCAGAATATCTCTGTTGGAATTAGGTTAGGTAAGTTAGTGGAAGCAGTAGATTTAGCAGGTTTTGCTGTAGGAAACATGCAAGCTCAGACAACCACTTCTGCCTTGGATGCTCCTCTGGATGTGCACCCATAAGGCACACTGGTTCACCTGGTGGCAAAAAGTTCAATCCCATCTGGTTTCCACTACATCCTTGTCCTTGGCAGGAGTACACTAATTGCCTAGTCAGAACTTCACTTGTGGTTACACCTGTAACGTTTGCATATAAATGCTTAGAAATTATGATGTTTAACAGTAGTGAGAAAATGTTTACAAAGATATTCTTAAAGTATCATTTTTAAGGAACTAATGTGAAATTGTGAAATGCAAATTTCAAACAAATATGATTCAATGAACCAGAGACAAATTAGCTGCCACTTAAAAATGTCATTAACACAGGCAGAAATGCCTTATTTACTAACATCTTCAGATAGAAAATAATACTTGGCTTAAATAAAAACTAACTTTGAAATATACTGTCCAAATATTTCCAAAAGCAGGAAATATTGCTTGATTTTATAAGCTCTGGCAGATTTAATATTCTGCATCGAGAAACAGGGAGAATACAGATTTTCTTCAGTCTCTCTGAGTGGCAGCCTGCCCTGGAGAGGGACGACCTCTATGTACACACTGCTTTGGAAATCTATTGAAACAAATTGGATGCCCCTTACACAGGAGGGCAATGCCACCAGTGTAACTATGGCACTTTTTCCTCTTCCTAAAGCAATTTGTCATGTGTTCATTGACTTATAGGTGCTGCAACAACAATTGACTCCCTCTAAACTGATACTGTTGCTGGTCATCAGACAATGTGCCTGGGGAATGCTTCTGTGCTGGTCATGCTGCACATATTTTTCATCTTCTGCTTCTCTGCCTGGTGTATATTTGTAGGGAGAAATTCAGCTCTTTTTGGGTCATTACAATCTAAATTATTATCTGTTCTTCAGGACTTCAAAAAGATGTAAAAGAACAACATTAAAAACTCGAGATTCTAAGTTCTGTGCATCTTGCCAAAGGTAATTAGAATCTGATTGAGGTTTTTGGCATACCTGTCTAAGACTATGGCAACATATACCCCAAATATTGCAATTTCAAATGTTGTAAACCCAGACTTAGAAGTACACAGGCTCCTGTGTTTGACTGTTTCTTGGAGTTTCTGTAAGGGTTCACTTGGGGTATTGAACTCAGTAGGACAGTAGCAGCCATGGAAACTGCAATTCTGCACTAGTCCTTTTTTAAAAAAAAATGTACGTATCAAAGCAAAACTTAATATGATTTATACTGCCTGCTCTATTTTCCTTCTTTGAAGTGTTGGAGAAAAACCATGGAAAAAATGAAGTGTAGGGATGGAGGCAAACGCAGGACAGAGAAGCAGAGCTATTGAATGAGGTTTGAGATGAAACAAACTATTTCATCATGGCTAGAGATTAATGGCAGTTTCAAGTCACTTGAATTTGGATTACTTTGCTCTTGCATATGTCTTAAATCAAGTAGAACTGCTAGTAAGCAACTTCAAGTATTTCTTTATGAGCATCAGAATTTGTAAACTTGCGTCAATGAATAAATGCAAATATTTGGAACAGAAACTAGTCTGCTTCTGCTGAAATCACCAGCAGAACCCCCAAGCTGACTCCAGTGTTCAGGTGAGGGACCTGCTCTGTACAGTAGGCACCTAGCACATCCATGTAGTTGAAACACAGCTGCTTCAGAAAAAGTAGCATGTTCAAAAGCTGGAATTATAGAATAATGAAGGCGCTTCTTTAGGTTATCTCATCCAATCCCTGCTCAAATCAGAGATGGCCTAAGGCATTTGCTCATGGCCTTATCCAGTCAAGTTTTTAATACCTTCAAGAAGGATCATTGATCAGCTGGGTAAGATGTTCTTGTGGCTGATCACCTACATTGTGATCTCTTCCTAGTATATGTGTCTATCACCCATCACCTTACTGCTGTGTGCCACCAAGGACTGTCTGACTCCATCCCCCCTCTGCCTTGCTAGGTAGCATCTCCAGCTAGGTCACCATTTGCCTTCTCCTGAAAACTGAATAAACCTGCCTCTCAGCTTCACTCAGCATTCCATGAACTTCAGCCCACTGTCCATCTGGCTGGCCTCTGCTGAGCTCATTTCACTGTTACAACTCTGTATCCCTCCTAAAGTTTCTGTTATGCACAAAAGGAGAGGGATGTTGCTTTCTTTTTTTCTGGGTATGCTTGCAACTTCCCCTCACTGAAGGTAAGGAGCAGGAGAGAAATTAACAGAGTAGAGTACCTAAAGCATCTCTTCCTGCCTGTTTCTGCTGCATAGTTCAAGAGTTTTGCAGCATAAGAAATTGTACATCTGCAGCACAGGTATTTTTAATAATTTCAAATAAAATATTTTAAAACTGAGTTGCAATATATTTCTGGCTGGCTGAGGACAAATGCAGTTGCTAGGAAGCCAAATGTTGTTTATCCAGGGTGTTCAGAGGGAGGAACGAATTTAGATCCAGCTGTGTAAAAGTATGAAATACTTATCCAAGACGCTTACATAATCATAATTCTTCCCTACTTTATTTGCAAAGAAAGATCAAGTTTACTGGTTAAACTACTTAATTTAACCAGAGTTCAAAAGCACTAAAATGTCATAGCCAGAAGTACAAGTTTTGTGCGATGTCAGAACACAAAAAAAAGTAAAACCTCCTTGTAATAGAAGAAATGATCCCAAATCTTCAAGGACATATTTTGTGCAATTTTTAGGTGGTTGATAGTTGCAGGTACATGCAGCCTTGTTGTGAATACTGAACTTTGCCTCCTATGACACTCTCAAAGCCAAGAGCCACATGGCAAAGGCCATTAGGAATCTCTTAATACAGTTTTGAAAAATAGGCTAGTTGTCTTAACCCACCAAAACTTCAGAAGCAAACTTTAGCTTCCTCTCCATTCCCCTACTACATGCAAAATGTTTCAAAAAGAGAAAAACTCCAAATTAATAGAAACAGCTTCTTTTTCATTAAAGTGGTACTCTCTATCAGGGGAAAGAGAAATAGTACTTATAACCTCACCTTCTAGAAATTAGGCTTATACATAGCTGTTGTATCACACCTCACATCACCAATATAGAATAGCAACCTTCATTTTATTTAAAAATACTTTTTGTGGCTTGTATGAAACCTTTGACGTGATTGAAATTCAAATTGAACTGGTTAAATGTTTCCCCCTCTCTCCCTACATTGTTTGCAAAAGGTCAGTGTGTATATTAACAAAATTCTCCTGGAAATTCCGACAGATAAAAAGCAAACCCCACATGCAGAGAGATAAGCAATCAAACACAAAATAAAAATTAAAAGAAGGACCCTTCTTGTTTTATAAACTGTCCTATGATTGCATTTGTAAGTGCATTATTTTCTTTTCTCCTCTCTGGCAAATTGCTCCTCTCTTCAAATTGTTAACATTGGAGACAATATTTAACCTATAATCCAGGGTAATTAAAAACAAGTTGTAAAATTCTAAATCACTGAAACAAGATTTTCAGAATTTATTATGGGCCAAAACAATTAACATTTTAAAATTAGCTTGCTGATACAACTAAGTAGATATTGGCTAATGTTTCAGAAGTTCTGGATACAAAAAGAGATTTAAGTACTGTGATCCACAAGCTGAGACTCGCAAGCACATGCCAAGGGCCAGGTGCCTAAATAGGCCAACAGCTTGTGTCACACTGTGGGAGTTTGCTGAAATTCTGCCTTACCTGGGTTTCAGTAGTGAGGAAATGTATTGGGGCAGGATTGTCTGGATCGCCCCTGGCTCCTGTAGTGCAAACCAAAGGGATATTGTTCTTGGCATGTAAGATATTGGCTGGAACCCAGCAAAGCAGTCAGTTTAACATCTGTGCACTCCTTGGTGCTGTGTGTTCTAGGCACACCTACTGTGTTACAGAAGAGCACCAGTACAGACAGGGTAGGCAGAAGTGGTGGTTTTCCTGTCTTTTGGTAACTCTGAACCATTTTGGAGTTGGGAACACAGGATTCAAGGGGCAGTATAAGAAGACATGCATGAAGGAGCATGACTTTGCATTGATGTTAGGGTGCATAAAGGGGAAAGGTCTGGAGCCACTCCACAGTCTTTGCTCCTTTTTTACATTTTAAACCAAGCAGTTCCTGATCAAAGTCCCCATATACTTGTGATAACAGAGTTTGAGAACCACATCATTCTTTTGGGGGCAGTGGGAGTACCCTAGCCTTACTTGTCTGGTGTCAAGTCTCTGATACCCAGAAAGCTCAGGTGTCCTGCTCTCCAGAAGAAAGTTCTGGGCTAGGATGTCTTAGTGGCAACACTTTTCTCTCTTACAACATTTCTATAGTGCTGGGGTAGCTTGTTTGTGAACCCCAAACAAGCCTACATCAGAAAGAAGGAGCACATCTGTCAGCAGATAGGAAACCAAAGGTGTGGACCATAAATATTAGCAGAACTTGAAGTATTCAGAATTTTTCTAAGGTATTATGTTAGTAGTTTTCATTTTTCACATAGTTGCTTCCATACCAGCAAATTTTCACTCAGTATTTAATTTGTTGAGGATTTTTTAGTTTACAAACAATGTGACTGTTTTCTTTCATCCTTAGGAATACGAAGAATAATGTAAGGAATACTATTCTCCAATTGTGAAAGAGTGATGTGGAAATACATGCTGCAAACTGAGGTGAAAAACTGCCATATTTCAAGTGGTATGCTAAGTTTGAATTAGGTAAGTGTATTAAATTCATGTCTGCTCCCTCTTTATTTCTTTGTCTCAGTAGGGGTAACAGGATGATAAAAATATTAGCAAATCAACAGTGTTACCAGAACACTTTTCTTCTAAACAATGAATATTCAAGTGTCATCTGGGATTGTTCCAGCTATGACACACAACCAAATGCCAGTCCTTTTGATTTTTTTGCAAGAACAGTACAGCTAAGAAGCAGGGAAAGATAACCAAGAACATTTGGCTGTTCAGAGAATTTCTAACACCAGACTGAAAATTCAGTTATCTCCCCAGATGTCATGATTATGCATTTACTTCCCCTTTGCTCCATTCTGGCAATTCTAGTTGGTTTCAGCAAGACCTGGAAGCTGACACCATTGATGAGGGTGAAACAGAACTATATTCTGAACCATGCAAGTAAAAGATTTGCAAATTAAAGTAAGACAAGTGAGAAGAGCATCATGAACATCAGAATCACATATCAGTTACAACTTATCTTTCCAGTCACAGTGGTTTGCAGTCATTTTTATCACATGCCATATTTGTGCTTATTTAGCAAAGTCAACCACCCCTTCATGTTTGTATCTTTGCTAAGCTACTAACCAGTGCTTCATATTGCAAGGAGTCGGTTCATTTCTGGGCTTTATTTATGCATTTATTTTCAGGAGCATTTTTATGGGCAGATTTTCTAGATGATGATGAAGAAACTTATTCAATCCCTGTGGAATATTGAAAGGATGTTTCTTCCATTTAAAAAAGTCTGCCAAAATACAGAATGGTTTTGATTGTTCAGGTTGCTGTTGATGGCCAGTGTACTACTCCTGACCGCTCTGCTCTTTCCTTAGGATTCTTCCGTCCCTCACTTCATAAATATTCCATAGATACTATTGATTTTTACTTTTCCTGTCCTGTTTCAGACTATGAATTTTTAACCATGAGAAACATGGCACTTTTATTTGTTCACAGTCTGGATTTACATTGTTTGATTATTTAAACACTGTATTATCACTTTTGAAGGTTGCAAAGGAATTTTCTTTGTCTTTCATCTTTTCTTTTATCTCATTCTGATTAATGTTTCAATTCCTGCCTCTCATTGTCTAGCAATGGCTATAATTCCTCCTCTTTCTTCTCATGAAAGAGAGTATGAAACTGGCCTGCTAATGCTAGAGAAAGTGGAGAAAATTCTGTATATATTGAAATGTAAAAAAGCTGGCATTAAAAATGTACTGCTCTGCAATGTCCCTTCAGTCATGCATCGTGACATTTCAGTTTGCAGTAGCTCAGAATGTTTGGATGAGATAAAGTGAGCTGAAATGGTGAAAATGAGTAGTTCCATCTTGTGTGCAGTGAAAATAGGATGACAACCATCTTACAGTCTTCCTCAGCAACATGGCTAATTAATTTTTATACTTTCTGAATGCAATAAATTATCCAAGATAAAAATCAAGAGAAACAAAGGTAACACTTCTTAGATTTCCCTTTTTATTTTATTGTTAAAAAGAAACATTTAGAAATGTTGAAGAAAATTGATGAAAATCATGAAGTCAGTGTCAATGCTCTAAGGATTATAGTGCAGTTAATTAAAACCATTTTACTCTTCAATCTCTTAAATGAAGACGTTTTTTACAGGGATTTAACATACATTAAAGATGAGAACAGAATGTTCCTTGATGTGTTTGCCTTACTGTTCTGAGTATTTAACATTCAGTCTGTAAAACAGAAGAGAGTGACTAGCCAATAGTAGGATATTTATTGTAAAGCTTTATTTTTAAAATTAGGAATAACACTTCCTGTGAGGTTATTTGATGTAGACTTAAGGAGAAAATTTTCATGAGCTTCAGATTTCAATGAGATTATAGTGGAATACAAATCAATTTGTCCTGAAACCCAGACTTGCAAGATGTAGAACACTGGTCATAGCATTGATCATGTATTTGTTAATAGACTTTTTTTGGCAGTTAAGAATGTTCATATGGGACCATACCAAAAGGCAATTTATTGCTAAAATGGCAGTATCCTACCACTGAGATGAACCAAAAGAGGATTCCCAGGAAAAATTTTCCAAAGAGTGAAAGTAGAAATAACATCCGTATTTCCCCTGATGATATTTCAGATTCTAAATTTTTTAGATCTAGCCAAATGTAGTTCCTGTGCAATTACTGACCCTTGGTAGTTTTTCTTCATGATTCTCTCCAGTCTTTCACTGAAAATATTTACGGTGTGTAAATGTTTAAAAAGATGCTGTCCTCCATTTAGATTCTACAGCTAAATAAGTATAAAACATTTGAAGAGGTGAGGTTTTCATAAGCATAGGAATAGAAGAAATTTACAACTCTATATAAGGACCTTTTTCTTTCATTTCAGATTATCTTCCAGAAAAATCTAGAGTACATGGTTCTTTGGATTCATTGGAATCTGTGAAAATTGGAAACTAAGGAATAATTTTGTTGTTTTTATCATACTGGAGAATTTGGAGAGACTTGGTAATGTTTCCATTGTTCAGGGCGTCTTGGCATTTGTAGTAAAACAAAATCGAAGCCAGATTTTTTTAAAAGATAGTTTTAAAATTATGATTTTCACTTCCACCCAGTTTGAATCAAAAAGTTTCTAACATATGGCAGAGAGAGAACATGAAACCATATGCACCCAGCACTGGGACTGTGTTCCTGAGAAAACAGTTTGCTATTTTTATGTCGGCCAGCAGGTGTCAATACCCCAAAGTGAAGAAGCTGCCCAGCAGCCGGATGCAGTTAGAAAGAGGCTGGAACAGGGACTATAAGTATTTTGGATGCCTCACTTTGAAAGCTGACTTTGTGAAGTGTTTTGTCACCACCAGGAAGAAAGCCATCTTCTGAGGGGGAAGAGGAGAAGGAATTTGAGAAACTCTTCCATTCCCCTAGTAGATACCTCTTAGTTTCTTTTCCTGCTGATCCTAGAATTTTTATTCTTCATCCCCAGAACAGCAAAGCTCTGTGGTCTCTGATTTGAGTCTTCAAGCCTCTCTGTGCTCCCCATCCATTCTGGCCAAACCCAGAGCCGAACAGTGGAAAAGCATCTAAAAGGGGGATACTTGGCTATTTTGATCAGTGCAATGGACTTTAATCAAAGCTGTTGAAATGCTATTCCATCCTATCTATTTTTCCCCTAAAAGGGCTATTCTAATCCATACCATTGGATGTTTTCTGTGATACTTGTTAGTTGTTAAAATGAAAAAAACTGAAGAAAAATTTATTTTCAACAAAAATTTCAGTGTTTAAGTATTCTCTTGTCTCTAGAATACTCTAATAGAATCTTGAAATATTTTGTGTAGTTACATGATGTACTCCTAGATTTGGCTTTGAAATCTTTTCAGTTAGTAGTAAAAACATTCTTCTTTCCATATTATTATAGATTAGACATAATGAACACAGACTGGGTAGCTCTTAGGAAAGATATGTAATTCCTTGACATATTTCAGACTTTTTTTACTGATTTCCACAGTGGCAGTGCCTGCAAGATTTATTCTTAAGTTTTAAACACTGCATAACCCTAATAATGAAATAATCATATCCGTTATGTTGTTTCATTATTTTTTTAAAAATTTTTTGCATAGCTTATTGATGTAGACCATTTTGCTTTGGAGTTTACCTGGTCTCTGATAGCAAGCAAAGACTTGTCAAAAGTTGATGCAATTTAGACATATACAAGATTTATCATATTGTTGTTTATCATGTTGTCTGTCTACCACTTCTGAAGAAATTCTGTCTGAAATTAAATGTTTTGGGCTATTGAAATTCTGGCCTTAGTTTTCTACCAGGTGCTGTTTTACAGTGAGCTGGTAAGAGCTAGGAATTTACATACTCCATTTTTAATTTAATCAAACGCTGTCAGCCAGCATCACATGTTAGATAATATTTCCATCAGAAGGAACTTAAAAACAACAACCTGAAAGATTAAAAACCTCTTGCTCTTGAAGATAATAATCTCAGTGAATTTTAACAGATTGCTTTAGCAGATGGAGATGTGATATTCACTATAGTAAATTACATTAACATGCTCTCAGACAGAGATGTCACATTTGCCACAGTAATTTAGATTAACATGATTTGAGACAGATTTGATTCCCCAAAAAGAATTAGAAATAACATTTTATCAATTCATTTTGTATTGCCACTTCTTCAGATAATTGTCAGTCTACTGTGGGACATGTTTCTTATCAATGGATGCCATGATAAACAGGACAGAAATACAGTTTTGCTGTAGCCATCTATAAACTATATGATATCTATGATCCTGCATGGTACTAAACCAGCACTATGTACCAACACATAAAGAAAATGAATTCCATTTATTGGTACTGAGTTACTCTTGACTCAGTGACTCATATTAATTTGACTTCTGGACAAGATTTCTGCTCTTGCATTCCTATATAGCTTTCTACCACTGCTTTCAGAAGATCTTACCTGAAAAGCTTGATGAAGAACATTCTGAAAAATAATTTAACCATCTCTACTGTGTGTTGTCATCTTTGGGCAGAAGGCTGTGTGGGTGCAACTTAGCTGTCATCCAGTGTTGTGCAGGGGATTTGGGAAATGTTTAAAATGACAACTGCTCTACTGTGTGAAAATATGCCTGCCTCTCTGTGGGCCATCTGAAATCATTAATTGACCCAAGGTCTTTCATCTAGTCCTAAAACCAGGACAGAGCATGCAAAATCTATAAGCATAAACAAGCCTGATAAAGCTGAACTGGGAGAAAATAAAGCAGCTGTCTGGAGTTTTACAGAGTTGCTTTCAAGGTCTGCTCCTCAAATTAATGGATTTCTGAGTAACACCAGCAAGGGACTCCACAGTTCCTGCAATGGAGCTTCAAAGGCATTCTAATGGTCAGAGGCTTAGAGTATTTGGGCAAAATACTTGAGGGATGTTTCAAGAGAGTAACCTGAGGTTGTGGTGAGACAGCTTCAAGCCATTCTCTCTGTAACTTGTCTCAAAATAGATCTCAGAAATGACCAGAAAAGTTTGGGAGACATGTTTCTTTAGACTATGAATCCTTACAGTCTTAAGTTCAAGCCTGCTTAGAGGAAGCAAAAATGCTCACATTTCCTCAAATAGGCAGTTCTATATCAATTAAAAACTTATATACAGCATCTCTGCATATATTTTAGAAAAGTGGTTGCTGAACGTTGAGAGATACTGAATGATAATCTAGGTTGATTGGAAGCAAGCAGTGTTTTAATGCAGGACTTTCACAAAGTCCTAATGTCTCTCCAAAACAGTGCCAAAAGGCTGTGTTGTGGTATCACACAGTGAGATTTGTCTCACCAAATACCACCACAGGTAAAACAGGCTGGAATTAGAGACATTTATTCAGTTTATTACTGACAAAATCGAAGCAGGATGATGAGGAGTAAAATAAGACCTTAAAAACCCCTCCTTCCTTCTCAGCCCTTCCTGCTCCCCAACAGCAGCGCAGGGACACAGGGAATGGGGCTGATGGTCAGTTCATCACATGTTTTTCTGCTGCTACTCAGGGAGAAGAGTCCTTGCCCTGCTCCAGTGGGGGGTCCCTTCCACGGGAGATGGTTCTCCATGAACTTCTCCAGTGTGAGTCTATCCCATAGGAGGCAGTTCCCCACAAATTGCTGCATGGGGCTTGGCTGCTGGCTGGGGTTAAACCACAGCATGTTTGGACAATAGTACCACCTTTATTTTATTTCCTGTTCCCATCTGGTGGCTTAATTTATCATCCAGGTTCCAGGAATCCATGGAGGCATATTTGGGGCAGGAGTGAGTTTGTGTGGGGAGGGGGGCTTTGGTGGTCACAGATGCCATCAGTTCCATATCTTGGGGTGATACCAGCGATATGAGTACGAGCAGTTGCTATTCTGCCCAATCTGCCACAGAGAGAACCCTTGTCTGCAGCCAGTGCCACCCTGCTGCTCCATTCTGCAAAGTTCTTCTGTGGTTTTAACAGTGTTTGAGACAAGCAACTGTGATTTTTTAAGTCCTTACAGTTATTGAATTAAAAATTATTAGAAAAAAATTGCAGTTATTTCAAAACAAGACATGACATATATGCTCTTTCAATTAGTAATCTCCTTTTAGGAATGAATGAGACAGATGTCCTGAGGACAAAGAGGTCTTATCTCCATATGCAGGGAAGCCTGTCAAGATTTTATGGGCAATCTTAATTCTGTCATTGCCATGTTTTAGAGTATTTTAATGTACTTTTGAATTCTCAATTTTCCTCCCAAAGTTAGAGGGGTTGCTATTTATAAGCCATTTAATGGACTATCTGAAAGAAATAGAATAACAGTGAATGCTTGCCAGCCTAATTTCACATCAATTCAGCATCATCAGGATATGTTCCTTGTTCAGTGGTGAAGTTCTGACTGTCTGCATCATCCATGGAGATTTAGGTCACTTAAATCTAACATTTGATCTAATCATCCTTTAAGAGTATGGGTCAGCTGCAGCACTGATCTTGCATTGTAAAGGAAAGACAGATCTCTCTGGTTTTGGATATAAGCCATTTTAATGCCTTGTTTTTTTTAAAAGTATATAAAGATAGATTTTACTCTTCTTACACACAAAACCAAAATCCTTCTAGGCATTTTAGCTGGATAGCCTACTTCCAATAACTTGTCTGCATTCAGGGGTTTGCTTGTTGTTCATAAACCTCAGGTGTTGCTCATTGCTGAGTTTTATCAGTCTCAGTCCCAGTTTTCCCAAAGCCTTCTCAGAGCTTGCAAGAGTTTACAGCAACCTGGCTCTTACTGCTGTGTGAAAAGCTCCTACACACTGCAGTGTGACTGCTGAAGCCAGGTAAGGTGTTGTCTAAGCTGGAAATTTATACTGATTTAAGCTTGGTGCAGTAAGCAAACTAATCCACTTCCTCTGTCAATTCCCCTTCCTCATCTCAGTTCCTCTTCCTCTACTAAGCATATAATAACATGTGAGATACATGAAATGACAAGTTACCCATATCCTGTCCAGTAAAGCATTACACTTAAAACAGAAAGATTGCACCAGGAAATATCAGGTAGAGATGGGAGAGTAAAAAATTATCTGAGAAGAATTGATTTGCATACTAGCATCTCACCAGGAATGGCTACAAATTTTATACCATCTGGTGGAAACTTCAAGAACCTCATTTGCCCCCCTTCTCCTTTGTCTGAGTGGGAAACAATGTATAAGAATTCTTTCCTCAAAAAATACTTTTTGCTTTTAAACAAGCAAGCATTATCAGTCCTCTGGGTCACAAAAGGTCCTGTTTTCCGGAACTAACAATACTTTCCAAGGATCTTGCACAGATTGCAGAAGTCACTACAATGGCATTCTGCCAAGGAATTATACAAAAAAAATGAAATATGCCATTGCAAAACTTTTAAAGAAAAAGACACAAAGGATAATCAAGAGTGAGTTAAAGAAGTGTTATATGAAGAGAAGCATGTTGGTGTTTATCTTAAAGAATTCCATTAGATTACATATTTTTTTTGCACGTAAACAAACAGAAGGTAGTACAATGAATCTTAAGAGTAATGTTGTTATATTAGAGCCAATAAAAGACAAATATAGAGACAACTTGTACTTTCCTATCTTTTTGGTTCAGAAAGAATGAGGTGCAAAGAGCTGTAAGTCTGTGTTACTCATATAACAAAAAAAAAAAGTTTCACAGAAATTGGTGCAGTTTCACTGAAGAATTAAAATCCATCTAAAATGGAATGCAGTTGGATGGACACAATGCAGGGCTGCTACAAAATGCTGCTTTTACAGAATTGTTACTTAAGGACCATTGACGGGTTGGGAACTGCTGTTCTGCGCATTCCATTTGATCAAACCCCAAACTTTTAAAGACAACTTAGTCTTGCCAGTGAAAAGTCTTGGACACTTTTGAAAATGTTACTTCACATTCCTGAATAGAGGAAGTGAGATTAATGCACTAGTTAGAATTGCAAAATGTTTTTCAGTTTGAATCTATGAAACAGATTCATTTTTATTACACTGAGAAAATAACCTCAATCTTCTATTTTTCATGCTTTATGGAAACAGAAGGGTTTAGCTGAGTTTATTTTTATCAGTATGCTGCACTTGCAGGTGAAATTTGACAGAATGTCACAACTTACTTTCCATCTAATTTCTAGCAATTGTCAGTCTACACCCTCTCTTGAATTAACAGTCTGGAGAAATGAAAATTTCATATTCTGACTCAGTTGCACTCAGATTTTGGTATTCTCTTCTCCCATTCCTTGAAAACTTTACAGTTATGAGTGGCAAACTGTGTTTTTTATTCATTTAATAAAAATTAAATTCTAGATACCTTCTATGAGGTCATCTTTCCTGACATAAATCATAGAGCCCGGTGCTGATGGGACTATCACCAATGATATTCCTCACATTGTACACAAGTTTATACTCAGTCTATGAGGTAAACTAATTAAATACAGAGACCTATACAGATTGTCCCGTGTTTCTTTTCAATTCAGTGTTCACAGCTCTAGCTGGATCTTCTGCTGACAAAAATGCATTTATTCAGCATATACTTTAGAGTCCTATGTCCTGGATACCCTGGTTGGGAGACATGAGGAGAGTAGATAGAATAAAGAGTCCAAGTTAAATTACATCAGTGGGGTAGATGCACGTAAATAATGGTTGTGTTAAGCAAAGGTGTTTATTTTTCTGATATTGTCATGGTTGTTAGCAAAACTCATGCTGGTTTAAGATTGGGAGCCAGCTGGGCCTACAGTTAAGAGTAATTGTTGTTGCTGTTCTGTGCAATCCTTTACGAGTTCCTGCTGACTTTATAATTAATTCAAAGTGCACCGGGACTATTACATGGCTAGGCATGTTTCTTGGTCCTTCTTAAAATCTATGGAATTTCTTGGATTTGGATGCTGAGATCTGGATTGACTTAGAAATTTGGTAAAAAAGGTGTCTGATTACATTTGGTTTAAACTTCTTCTTGTTTGTTTTCCTTTGCTCTGCTGGAATAAATTCAGTAATTGGTGTGGGGAAAATACAGGGACATAGCACATTCTTGTCTGTAACAGGAAAGAGGGAGGTCTTATTTAAGATCTGTGGTCTCCTTTGACTCCACTTTCCAGTGCCATGATCCTGGTTTATAGCTTATTCTGTGTCTTAAAATTACTGAATGACTGTACCAGTGCTATCAAGTTTAAGGATGGAATCACAATATTGAAGACAGTAGGTTCTTATTTTCCTCACTGTCTGACATTGACAGTGATGACAATGTGGGATTGCTGCAAAATTTAGCACTGAATTCTGTGGTCTCCAGAATCTTGAATTTCAGGCCCAGGATTAAGATGGATTTTTGTCACTTGAATACTGATGAAACTTGGGAGAAGAATCTGAACTGAAATCCTCAGACTTTGTCTGGGACAGTAGAACTGAGAAGTCTGCAAACCAACTGGAGTATGCACAGCATCAACTGAAGAAAGAAATAAATCTAGTTTAACACTGCATTTGGTGTTTGTTTTCAGGAGCCTTCAATTCTCTGGTATTCAAGCCTTTTGATAGTCTAGCTTCAAATGTGCAACAATTGAGGCAATGCTACTGTTAGCCTTAGAGGGGCACCTGGGAAGAAGGTAAATGGATAAGGATAAGCTGAATTCTTTCCTTGCAGGCGCTTCCACTGAGTGACAGCATCTTGACCATGAGTCATATCTTAGAGCTGAGACATTTAAAACCTAAATATCTAAGTCTTAGATTACCATACCAGCTCCTTCTGATGGAAATAAAGAAAAAAGTGTTTTACAGGCCAGTTCAACTCCTAAGACATGTCAGAGGGCTTTGAATGCATACCAGTCTAAGTGTATGAATTCAGTTGACATGAATCTCATCATCACTTTCATTTAATATATAGAACTTTATCTTCCTCAAAAAGAAATCAGCACGTATAGTCATGAAGGCTTCTGTTTTGTCTTTACAAGTGAAGAAGTTTTGGATTTCTTGTACTTACAGACTTTGTTCTTCCTAAAAGATAGGAAGTTATACTTTGAGGGACTGTTTGTGTAAGGACCCTTCTGAGGCCTCGGGCAACTGTTCTAAACTGGCCACCTATACAAACTGCATAACATTTCTGAGTTCAGCAGAAAATGAGATGAGAAATCTGAGGAAGGACAGGTTTTATAATTAAAGGTACAATTCATTTTGTGAGAGACTTCTGGAGGTCTTGAAAGAACAAGATGTTGTTTTCCAGCACCCTAGTAATCCCTATAAGTGTTTATGAGGAATTTGCACTCTGGTGGTGGTTCTCAGAGCTCACAGTCAGACAGGACTGGCTGGGAATATTGGAGGGCTCACCTTGTCTTTGCTGCTGATTCAGCATGTCTTCTCTAGTGTATCATTGAAATTATTGCCTTTCTCCATGACAAAGGAAAAATATTTCTGTTCCACAACAGAATAGGAGAGGAAGCTTCTGGGCTCTGGTACCCACTTGATAAGATACCAACATGAAAGAGTAGAAGGTATCATAAAAGCCATTAAGGAACCTCAAATACTTTGGAGGTGATGTAATGAATGAAAACTGGAAATTTTTGTCCTCATTTCAAAAAATAATTTAATTTATAATAAATGTTTGTTATATATATTAATAATAATCATTAAGGTCTTTGCTTTTTTGTATTATCTTACTTCATGGTAGGTGTAGACTGGCCATGAAAAAGTCTGGACTTGCAACGGCAGAGAGGTTCCAGAACTGTCTCTGATCACAGCACTGGAGCAAAGAGACAAGATGCTTTGCACATGGTGCTACATGCACTAGTGAGACAGTGATAGGTGCCTGTGTTAACAGGGAATTGGCCTCAGTCATGCAAAAAATTCAACCAAGAGACTAGATTTATCATCCAAGAAGGCTGTAAAAAAAGAGAATACCATTTCTACAAGTGATATACTTCTTATTCCTCACACCACAAAATAAAATACCACCATTCAGATCTGTTTAAAATTCCCCACATAGACATTCTGTAGATGTAAAAATCTGCAGGGCATAGCATAGCAGAGACTCTAGCTCTCTAGTCTTAATTGTTGGTGTAATTCTACTGAATTTAAATACAGTATTCTGCTGTCAGGTGAATACTTTAAAAGTGAATTGCCCTGGTTACTGTCTTGGTTAAGTTTCTGTACAACCCAGCAGCACTTGCTTCTTCAGCCACTGACAGTGATAAAGTTTGCTCTTTAGTAGATATAATTCAATTCTGCTATAAATAAGGGGCTATAAAAGCAATTGAGTTGAAGCTGTTACTTCTGTACAGAAGTAGTGATTTGGATGTGATCTCATATCTAAGACCTTGTCACAGAGTATCTCACCAGGAGGGCTCTTTATTTCTGACAGGTTTTAAATTAGACTGCTTTTTGCCTAGCTATCTTGTCTGGCTTCTGATATTTTTCTTAGAGTAAAGGCAGTTCTTGCAGAGAGCGTCATTTATATAAATCTTGTTCTAATGTTTAAAGCTTGTAAAGACACATGGAATAACAAAAAAGGCAGATCTTGCCTTCAAGTCAATATGCTTCCATCATTCCGTCTTCCGTTTTGAAAGGACCTCTTATCACAGCATTTGAAAAGCACTGTATGAAACCAGACTAATGTTCCAACATGTTTTGTGTGTTGTGCTACTTCATGCTGAAAGCCAATTGTGAATGGTGCTTTTGAGATATTTATTTGTGGAAATATATTTTTTGTACATGAAAGAAAAAAACTGCCCTTATTGTTATTTCATTCTTGCTGATGGAAACCAGTAAGTGAACAGGAATTCTTTGAGACCATAAAAATGTCCAAGCATAGAAGCCTGTTGAATCAAGGTAATTGCACAAGCCCCACATTATTTTTTTTTTTTTTTTTTGACTGGTCACAGCTTAAATTTAATAGGAGAATCTCATATAAAGTAGTGGAGTATATTAGTCAGTGAAAGCAGAAAATTGATCTCAAATACCCTTTGTTGGGTGTTGTAATTCTGTTTGTGCCAGTCCGATTTTCAAGAAAATTTGTCCAGGCACAAGGTTAGACACAGCCAAATCATGATCTTTGATACTCAGGGTATTTTTGTTTCATTTTTGTTCTGCTTGTGTAGGAAATGAGATGCTTCAAAACTGTTTTTTAACTTCTGTTCTGGAAATATTGAAATGAAATGCCATTGGATATAGGATATGAATTGTAGAGAATCTAGCAAAGTCCTTTAACCTTTAATTGCAAAACTAGTGCTGCTTCCCTGTTTGATGTGAGCCTCTTACACATATATTTTTGTCAAGAGTCATTACATTTCATAAATGAGATATTATAAAGCTGAGAAAATCAAAAAGAGTGTGTGTGTGTGTATGTTTAAAATTGTCACCTCGACAGCTCTTCACCAGGTCAGTAAAACTGAATAAAGTCACCCTTAAATGGAAGTCTGACCCTGGTTTATGTGAGTATAACTCACATAGTCTCAGCTCCAGTGAAAATTTCTAAGATTTTCTGAGAGGACAGTAGCATTTCACAGAATTCAGTGCAAGCAATAATATATAACTTCTTATTTCCATTCTATACATATCTAGATAATTTTAATTCTCTGCCGTTTTGCCCCTATATGTTTCAATTATTTTTTCCACATTATCACTGTGTACTTTGACTTAAATGTCACAATAACATAGAAGTGATGGAGAGTAATTGCATTATCGGTTTGGAGACACTGAGGCAGTCTATCCATACCTTGAAAAATAATGGAATATAGTTATTTAAGGAGGTAGAGAGTATGTGATAGGAAGTTTCATAAAGAAAAAAAATTCTTCCCAAATTCCATCATCTTAGCAAAACAGTAAAATATTCTCAATGAATAATTTATAAGTTGAAATAACTGAAATTGTAAGATGTGAAATAAAATTTTGTGCCCCAAGTATTTGTCATTATGCTTATACTACAGGACTACCATATGAATAAAAACATGATATTCATTAAAGAACTTTTTCACGAAGAAATGTATTTTTCAACATATCTTTCATCTACACGAGGGCACTTGACTGTTCATTCTGTTACAAAGTAGTAAGACTGAAATGTAGCTCAGCTTTTTTTTTTTTTTTTTTCCCCCAAGTGTTTTAAATAACTTTTCTGTTTGGGCTAAAGTATTAGGCTTTAAATAAAGCAACTTCAGAAATCTCTTGAATGAGACTTTATGCCTCAGTACTTTTTCTGATAGAAAAATGTCCTCCATGAATTTTCTTTTATAATGTTGGAGAAGCTTCCAAGGGAGCATAAAACATTTAAAGTCTTTTACCATTAAACACTTCAATTTTGCTCTTAAAATGATGCTTAGACACCTTCACCCCTTCACTGAAAACTATTCCTGTATGTTATACCCCACAGCTATCTTTGAGGAATAAACTCAGGAAAAGAATCCTTAATTATGAATTCATCTGTCTTTTAAGATGAGCATATCTATAAAAATTCACTGTCTACTGACACTCTGCTTTCCATAATTTATAAATGCCCTCTTGGTCTCTACTGCCATGCACAGCAGAGTGGCAACCAATTTTAAAAGGTGAATTCCATTTTGTAGGAAAACATGTTTGTCAAGTTTTCTATCTTGTCAAGATCAAATTTTGCTTTTCATTTTTTTGTTGCTAGCTCAGAGAGAGTATCATTATGAGAAAGGAACTCTTTCAAATTGGATCTATTTATTCCAATAAAAACTTGAAACTTTAAATCCTAAGAAATTACCCTTTAAAAAAATTATATGAGCAAAATTGTAATGTATTTAAGCAGTAATCATTTTGTGTCCATAGTCAATTAAAATGAAGGTTGATATAGATTAAACATCATAGAATCATAGAATATCTGGAGTTGGGAGGGACCCACAGGATCATGAAAGTCCAACTGCTGTCCCTGCACAGAACCATCCCCAAGAATCACACCACATGCCCAAGAGCATTGTCCAAATGTTTCTTGAACTCTGTTGGGCTGGTGCTGTGACCACTTCCCTGGGGAACCTGATCCAGTGCCCAACCACCCTCTGGGTGAAGAACCTTTTCTTCATTTCTAACTTAAGACTCCTGAAACATCTTCATTCCAATTATGTTTGCTTGCTTTTAATAAAGAATATTCAATGTTTGTAGATAGGAGAGAGGACAAGTAATTGGTTGGTTTCCTCTTAACTACATAGGAGTTTGAGACTTTTATATGATCAGGCTGTTCAAAATGTGCATGTTTTTGTTTTGCAGTGACCTTCTCTGTTAATTCCTGCAGATAATCTAAAAGACCTACATAAAAAAATCCATAGTTTCATAATACTTTTATTTTCACAAACTTTCATTTACTTTCTTTTCATATACTTTGAAGAATTTGATTGAGATATACAGATTACAGGACATTATGTGATGAGTTTTTATTTTTTCAGTTAAAGAGCAAAAAACAAATATGAACTGGAGTTCAAGATAGTTTTATAGAGGTATGGAGTCTATCAGGCTCCTACTAGTTCTATCTGGCCATGTAAATCTTAAATTTCTCTTTTAGATTAGTCCCCCATCTTCAGTAAGGAGGTATAAAGGAGGTATAAAGCAGCTTCTATCCCAGTGTTGCCTCTAAGATCTCATTTTTGTATCCTGAAAGACACTGGTGAGAAATAGCTTTCAGCTATAGGGCATTAAGCAGATGTACCCATGAGAAACCACTATGTAAAAATCTGACCCTAGGGATCCATGCCTTGGTGGTGTCATGTCTAGAAAGGGTTGTTGGGTGAGAAACTTCCACTTGCAGACCTGATTAATCTTGTGTTCTCTATCATGCTCAGATCAGAATCTAGAACTTTAGCTGTATAACTAAGAGTTTTAACTCTTCCAGACAACTGCCAGGCTGTATTGAATTTGGTGGGGTATGTGTCAATAGGCCAAGGCAAAAAAAATCATAAAATCATAGAATGGTTAAGGTTAGAAGGGACCTTAAAGATCATCTAGGTCCAACCTCCTGCTGCAAGCAGGGGCATGTTCCACTAAACCAGCTTGCTCAAATCACTCATCCAGCCTGGCTTTGAGTACCTCCAACGATAGGGCATCCACAACTTCTCTGGTCAACCTCTTCCAGTGCTTCACCACTTTCACAGTAAAGAATTGTTTCCTGATGTCTAATCTAAACCTACTCATTTTTAGTTTAAAACTGTTTCCCTTGTCCTGTCACTACATACCCTTGTACAAATAGTCTTGCCCCATCTTTCCTGTAGCTTTCCTTCAGTACTGGAAGGCCTCAATGAGGTCACCCTGAAGCTTTTTCTCCAGACTCAACAATCTCAGCCTTTCCTCATAGGAGAGGTTCTCTATCCCTCTGCTCAACTTGGTGGCTCTCTCTGGATTTGCTCTAACAGGTTGATGTCCTTTCTGTGTTAGGTACCCCAGAGCTGGATGCACCACTGCAGGTTGGGTCCCACCACAGCAGAGCAGAGGGGCAGAATCCCCTCCCTCACCCTGCTGCCTGTGCAGCCCCAGATACAATTGGCTTTCTGGGCTGTGAGTGCACATGGCTGGGTCATGTCCAGCTTTTCCTCCACCAACACCCCCAATCCTTCTCGACAGGGCTGCTCTTGATCTGTTCATCCCCAACATATCAACATAATGAGGATTGCCCTGACCCAGAAGTAACACCTTGTACTTGGTCTTGTGAAACTCATGAGATTCCCATTGTCCCACCTGAGCTTGTACAGGTCCCTCTGGATGGCATCCCATTTTTCAGGTGTCTCAGCTGCATCACTCAGCTTGGTGTCATCAGGAAATTTGATGAGGATGCACTTGAGGATATTAAATAGCACTGGTCCCAGTATGAACATCTGAGGGACAACATGGATGTCCATTGGACTTTGAGCTGTTAACCACTACCCACCCTCTGGATGCATCTATCCAACTATTTCCTTATCCACCTAACAGTCCCCTCATCAAATCCATCTGTCTCCAATTTACAGAGAATTGTGGGAACCCTGTCAAAGTCCTTACAGAAGTCTAAATAAATGACATCTGTAACCCTTCCCTTGTCCACTGATGTAGTCACTCCATCATAGAAGGACTCACTCTTAGTGAAGCTGTCCTTGCTGTCTCAAATCACCTCCCTATCCTCCATGTGCCTTAGCATAGCTTCTAGGAGGATTTGTTCCGTCATCTTCCCAGGCACAGGGGTAAGGCTGACAGGCTGATAGTTCCTGAGATCCTCTTTTCACCCTTTTTAAAGATGGGTCCAGTGTTTCCCCCTTTTCAGTCATCTGGGACTTCACTAGGAATGCCATGACTTTTCATGGAGAGTGTCTTGGCAACTACATAAGCCAATTCCCTCAGGATTATGTGATGCATTTCATCAGGTCCCATGGACTTGGGTACATCCAGGTTCCTCAGGCAGTCATAAATCTGATCTTTACTTATAGTAGGAAGCACTCTGCTCCCCCAGCCCCCACCCTGTTGTCACATTTTGCTCCCCAAGTCCCCTTCCTGCTGTCTATTTGAGGGCTGTGGGAAGAGAGGCTACTGTTGAAGACTGAGTCAAAAACTTTTGAGTGCCTCAGCTTGCTCCTCATCCATTGTTACCAGTTTTCCAGAATTGTTTATCAGGTGCAGGTACACCTTCTTTGACCTTCCTTTTCTGGTTAACATACCTCTAGAAGCCCTTTCTATTGTTCTTTGCATCTCTTGCCTGGCTCAGTTCCAGTTTCACCTTGTCCTAGTTTCCACTCCCTGTGCAATTACTTCTTTCCCTTTACTTTGATCAGCATATGTGACTCAGCCATGCAAATCTCTTGCCTTTCTTGCCCAATTTCTTGTTGCTCAGTAAAGATGAGGAAAAGAAAACACATATTCCTCATCTCATGACCTACTGGGTAGACATGGAAAATTAATATGTTTCGGTTTAAGACAGACTGGCTAAAAACAAAGCTGGCTATTCTCCTTGGTTCACTTGTTCCCCCTGGGACTTTTCAAACTATATGATTACTGCCTTTCTTCAATCTGCCAGCAGTCTAATTACCATAACAATTAATTGACAAGAAGAGTAATTTCAGAAGTATCTATTCATCAGAAAGTTGTTGATACTGCTCATCACTTATTTTTTGCTACTTCCTTGAATATCTTTACTTGGATATAGACAATCTGAGATGCACACAGTTTTGATGGTTATGTAGGATTCATCTCAACCAACCTGAGATATTCCTAGTGGAACTAGTTGGCTAGATTGGCCTCTGATGCACAGCTCAAGCATCATTAGTAGAGATGTCTTAGATGAGTCCAGTGAATCATGCTTGTAAATACCTGTTTCTCTCAACTGGTTGTAAAGAGTGAATATAATTAGCCTGTACAAAAATTCTATGTATTCCAAAGTTACTGACCATGAATTTAATTTCAAATGTATCGGCCATGTCTCAGTCAGTTTCAGATCTGGGCTCTGACAGGTTCTATATGAAAAAGAACATGTTCCAAGTGCAGGAAAAGTGGGACAGCTTTCCAGCATTTTTAGGTGTCTCAGAAAATATCATCTTGTTTAGCATAATGTGTTTTGTAAACCATTTTGTAAACCATTTTAAAAAAACAATCTGAATCTTCTTATCCACCAGGGTCTTCCAGCCATCCCTGTAGGATATACAGGGATAGGATCACATCCTGCCTAACTCAGCTTCTTGTTTGCACACTTTCAGTGTTGTTCATTGCTGTAAAAGCTACAGCTTCTTTTGGAAGCTCCTTTAAGTCATTCTGGAACCTGTTTGTCACGAAAAATCTGTCCAGTAATAGAGGGATAAGTTAAAGCTGTTTAGACCATTTAATTCACATGCTGATAATATTAAACCCCAATGTGTATCTGGATGGCTTGCTTGACTGCCAGTGTCTTCACATGAAAGAATAATACCAAATTCATGTCATCTGTCCAAAGTGTCACATAAAAATCTCATATATATCTATATAAAAACATAAATATAAATTTAAAATAAATATATATACATATATAAAAGTTATAGTTCTTACAAAACTTTTATTACTTACAGCAAGAGTAGTTTTGTTCATTCTTACTCTCTGGCCTGAAAGCATAGAAAGTAGGCAAATCTGTAAAAACTTTTGTATTATGGAGCAAGTCTTCATCTGGCATGCAAAGAATTGAATACAAGGTTTAATTTTTGTCTAACCAAATAAACAAATACTTTTTAAGCTCCCTCGATTTTCCTGTTTTAAAGATATTCTTCTCAGGAGGTAATAAAATGCTTGTAAACAACCTGAAACATCTGAAAGAAATATAATAGTTAATAATAAACAAATATTGTCATAACTTAGGGTTTTTTTTCAGTATTGAGGATTTTTCTTTTGCTGTGATTTTGCTTCTGATGAATTTCCTATCTATCTGTAGCTGACATACACCACTTTTTGGACTGATGAAATACATTTTCTTTAAACCATGTCCTGGTTTCTCCATCCCTCAAAGTTAGTTCTCTGGGGTGGACAGCTGTTCAGCTTGTTTCTGCCTATAATGAGAATGTCATCTCTCTTTTCTATTATCCAAGGGATATTTTTCCACAGTTTTTCTCCCTCTGAAAATTTCCAGTCGCTGATAGTATTCCATATGTCACTCTAGTGCTAATGTATGCCCTGGTGAGATTTGAGTCCAATATGATCTAACCCTGGGAGAACTTTGTTTATGTACAGACTTTGCTTTGAAAAAATATAAAAGCGGCTTATATTTTCAGAACAGATGCCACCCCAAGAAGTCATGAATTTGTTGCTATTATTTCCCTAAATTTATCAGTCAGAAGTCCAGATCATGTGGGGAAATTCTGAAAACACATTAATAGACATGGCCAAACCTTGCAGAGAAAATGCATTAATTAAAGTATTATTATTTTTAACAAATTACTACTACTGACTGTAGATTACTAAAGTCAGCTGGAAGGTGAAGGTAGGTTTTCTAAGAATATATCCTACCTATGTTTCAAGTTTTTTATATTTTCTAAATCTTCCATAATCTATAGTGGCTTAATTGATTTTTTTTTCAAGTGATGAAACTTATAATTAATCAGTGGAATAAATTTTACACCATAGAGGATATGGATTTGCAGCAGGTTATTTTGTTTGTTTTGGGAGGTTTTTTGTTTCTTTGGTTGTTTTTTTTTTGCAAACATTTACATTTGCTTGATTAATCCAAAGGTACAAAGGTAGTCTCTGAGGCAGAGTAGATGGAGGACTGAACACTGCAAAGGCAAAAGAGAATGCAAGATCCCTTGCCTTGCAGCATGAGACTCAAAATTTAATGTGATTATCTGCTAAATTTATTTATGAACTTACCAATATAGTCTTCCTTGTTATCTTACCTTGAAACTGTAGGCTACCTTTTACCGAGGTAGTTATTTTACTAAGGTAATTAGCATAGTAACATGCTTGCTTAAGTCCACTTCATTTCAAAATTTTAATAACTATTATTAGAAGGATCTATTGAATACTTATTCTGTCAAATGCAACATGAGTCACAGATTTATTGGTAATTTTTTTGAAATATATTCAAAAAAATATATTTGAAATGCACCCAAATATATTTTACAACATCCTTTTAGATTATACCAAAGTGTTTTGGTATTCAGTGATAAGGTATTTGTGATCATTCTTCAGTTTACTCTTCTGAAATGTTAGTAAATGCCCAGGATAATACCTTTTTTTTCTTTGTGCCTGACACAGTGAAAAAGGTGTTGGACATCTGAAACTGAATGAGCTGAAAAGACAGTACCTAATTCTATTTGCTCCAGATTTCCCCTCTACTCCCCTTACATCCATTTATGAGATTTATACCCTCTTTTTAGGCAGTGTATACCTCCTATATATTTCTACTTCACAGGGTAATATCTCCAGCATTATCATCTTTACCCATGCAGAAGCTCTGCTTTCCTGGTCATGAGATACTGCAGAAAAGGAAAAAGTGAACATTTCTGGCTCAAGGCTATACTGATGACAGTCAATGTCAGACTTATGAACAAACACAGAATGGAAACATTCCTAATGAATCACAATCTGTCCAACAAACTTCACCTTTTATGTGATCAGTTTAATTATCGTGACTTTCATGCAACACTTCTCTCCAAAACCCCAAAACACACACCTAGGCCACAACGCCCTCCCCCACAAAAAAACCTCCATCATTTTTTCCCACTCTTCTACTAATTTCATTTATAATAGTCTGCTTTGGAAAAGACTAAGTTGCCCTCTGATACCAATAGCTTTGGGCTTCTATTAAACATAACTTATGCAATTTTATAGTGCATACCTTCTAGAGCAATAGATAAGGAATATTTAGATTTCTGCAGCTCCATAATTGCACTGTTATTCACCCTCTGCTGAATCTGTTTTCTACAAATTAATGTTTATCTTTCATATGTAGGATATCTTACAATTCAAAGTAGCTAAAGAAAATACTTAAACTTTCTAAAATAATCTGTATTTTATTGTCCCTGACATCAAGGAGTCTCTTTTGTTCATCTATAGCAGCCTCCTTTGTGGAGCTAATTAGATTTTAATTATGCCATTCCTCAACCAACATCCCATCCTTCCCATAAACTGAGATTCCTGTGGCTTAAATCTGAATTCAAAATGTTAAGACTGAAAAATTCTTGTTGATTTTTTTTTACTAAAATTATGATACTTAAAATTGCAACATGCACCAAGATTTAATAAAGACTGAAAAATGCACAAAAATACTTTATTTTTTCGATAAAGTTTCATTTACTCTCTGGTTAAGGTCCAGAGTTTAGATACCTAAGGCTTAGATAAGCCTAAGTTTTTCATGACCCAGGTCTATTATGTATTTTTAGTGTGTGCCAAATGCATCAATTACACAAGATTTTGAGGTATGTCACTAGAGAGACCACCCCTCATACATAGGAGATCAGAGCATAAAGCATGTAGTCAGGACAAAGAAGATTTAACTTCAGTTCCTCCTGGTCAGGAGTTTTAAACTGAAATCTCTTGTGAGTTTAGGTTATGGGATGAGAAATATGTGTTTCCTATTCCATAATAAAACAAAGAAAATAAATCATTGCTGAGATAAAAAGACTAAATGAAAGTGTCATCTTTCTGCTGAAAAAAAAGGGGTTTTTTCAGTTATGTAAGCAAAAGTTCAAGTATATTCTTCAAAGTTTTGTTAGTCATTTACATCCTTTACCTGGAAAATGTTATGAAAAAAGGTACATTTTTCTAAGTCTATGTGTAAAAACACTGTTATTATGCCTGTGGCCAAAGAGGGGAACTATATTCTTTAGTCTTTAAAAGTAAAACCTTTTCTGCTCCCAATATCCTAGGAGATGTCCAGTGAGGATTCTGGGTTGTGGACTGGGAGAAAATATTCCATGGTAGCAGTGGGACTCTGTAAGCCCTTTCAAGTGAAATGTTCAGACCCTGAATCCATCCTGCAACACTGTGGGTAAAGTATTTGGCTTCATCACAAGCATTTTAGCCCTGTATTCCTAGATATCACAGAAGAATATAATATTTTAGGATTAAGTCCAATTAAGAGATTCATTATGATTAAGAAATTTAGGGGGAGTTTTGTAGATTGCATACAGTAAAGATTAAGGTGGGAGAGGGGGAAGAAAAATATAGAAATAGGAGAACAAGGCTCCAGTCATTAGCAGCACATGATTGGCATTTTGATGGAAATTATGAAAACCTCACATTAGTTGGTCCAACAATGATCTCAACTTCTCTGCTACAGTTTACTTTTCCAGAACTATTCTTTGTTCAGAAACAAAAGAGATCAGAGCTAAGACTCTTGTGTGAGTAGGGATTAATGATGTGTAAAGATTACAAGACCAGACAAGCATTTTATTATCTGGGTTGCACCTGGAAGTTTAGGAAGTTGAGGTAGTTTTGCTGACAAACCTGGAATCTCAATGCTCCTCAGTTTGAGTAGTGTGGTTGCTGCCTCACTCCCACAGCTGTCTCTAGTAAAGGCCAGCAGATCTGCAGCATTTTATTTATTAAACTCTTATTCTTTGAGTATTTATACGTTAGCTGCTTTTATGAGAAGTGAAGAGCCACTTCTTCCCTCATTTTTTCTGGAGGGACCACTTTCTACATTGAACTTTTGCAAAATGAGATCTAGGAAATCTCCATCTTCCCTGTCATGCTTTGTTACAGACAATAGCTTTCCTTGCTGATCCTTCACCCCTTGAAATGGCTGGATCTGTACAGAGCCTGTTTGTGCAGCTGGGAGATAAGAAAACTTGTTACAGCTTGGTACTCAGGGGAAACAAAAGAAGGTGACACAGGACATTTTCCAGAGTTATCTACTCAATATGAAGGAATCCTTGTTTATTTAGTCATGTTGCATGTAACAGGATTTAAAATGAAATAGATTTACATGCAGGAAAATTATTCAAATTTATTTAAAAAGTTCATAAAATTAAACTATATTTAACAATAAAGATTCTCCCTGGCAGTTTCTGTATCTAAGCCAGCCTTCAAACCTGATTAACAGTCAAAAAAAATAATTTAGGGATTGGTATATCGTTGGGACCGCTTGGAACTGCACTTGCCTGACTTCTGTTTTGGAAGGCATTTACTGAAGTCATTCATGTTAAGGTTTGGGGCAAGCCTTTTCTTCTTCAGTCCCAGATGATATTATCTGCATTTCTTTCTTGTTTATTTCCTGTAATTTCCTGTGTATTAGCACCAGGATATCATCTTCCAGTGCAGGAAACCAAATCCTTTCCTCTCTCTCTTCTTAAGTTTCTTGATTAATATCTGTGCTCCTCAATTAGCATATTCCTGGATTCAGGCTTCTTTCTTCTGTTACTAACTTCTGAGAAGAAACTGGTAAAATAATGTTATGAGAAATGTTTATGCATGGTTTTCTTACTGGATGCATAATTACTTTTTTTCTCTAAGCTTTATGTAAATATTAAACATGAGATAGCAGATGGTAAAACTGGGAATAGGTTGCTCTGAATAACAATTCCCCACCCTCCACTCCTGTAGTTTTAGGAGGAATCTCAGGGGGCCTGCCTATTGCAGTTCCAAAACAGAAACTGCATGTCAAGACACTGATTCCCATTAGCTACCAGTTTGTAACTATGATATGTTCAATCTGTCAAAAGAAAATGCATAAGAATAACACCAGTTAATAAAACTTCTAGGATTTAATTTACTTATTTCTGCATTTGTAATTGGAAGAATGTGCTTTCATTCATCTCTCTCCTCAGAATACTCTGTTGAGAGCTTGGACTTCTCTTTGACTGTTTTCCTCTGCTAGAATATGTAAGTGGTTTAGCCTTGTTTCTTGAGAAGTCTTTGTCAAGAATAGAAATGTTTTGATCACTAGAATGGATTGGAAACAAAAAATTCATCAACTTCATTTGTGTTGACAATGTCTGAAAACAATTCCAGGAGCATGAAGCTGAAGACAAAGAGGTGTTTGATCCTTTTGAAGATTTAAACAGGCAATGGCTGTCACAACCATTATATAGTGGCAAAACGTCTGCCTGTTTTTTTTTTTTTTTTTTTTTCTAACAGCTTAATAATGGATCCTTTTAAAATTATTTTTTCCCAAAAAACTGTTACTCTTTATTCTCTTCGTGTTTAATCTTTTGACTACTTTGGAGGCAGAGTTCTACCCTACCTTGCAACCTTCTGATGACATTGTCTAGGGTTCAGTTCTGGTGATTTAGCAGTGTCATCATGAAACACCAGGATGTTAAAATTTGATTTATGTGTGACAGACCCAGTCTGAAGCTTGCTTCTGCACATGATATTTCCACTCATATTTGGCCTTACTTGAAGAAAGCCCTGACACACTTTGTGTCACGATGCAACAAAATAGCCAGAGCCTTCTAGGCTAAGAAAAGACATGAATTTACATTTCAACACCTCATCACCCAGCAGTTCCCCCAGACTGAAGTTCCACTACCTGCTGATGCTTTTTTCTGCAGGTTCTGACATCTCAGGCTGTGGTCAGAGCCTGGATTTTCTTCCTGCTCGTTCCTCTCACTACAGATCCGTTGCTGTCCCATTCAACAGGATGTGTGAAATAAAGGTCTCTGGTCCCAATACTGGCATTGTGGCCTCTTACACCCCAGTCCAGCATAAAACACTAGATAGAATCTTTTCTAACATAAGCTGAAAATCTATATGCTGAAAGTAAGCACATTATCCTAGCCAAACTGACTTCTAGATGTCAGAGAGGATTGAAGATACACACTTGTGCCAAAAGAAATACTTGTAGGAATCTGAGTCAAATTGAGAAAATTATCTCTTATCAAATTACTTGTAACACACAAGCATGATGCTACCAAACCATTGAGGTGATTTTTCAACTTTAAAATTGTATTTGTTCTTATGTTGTTCCTGTTTGTTTTTACAAATAACAGCATGGATTTTTTTATAATAATCAAGAGATCAAGAAAATAATTATCTTTTAACTCCTTTGAATTCATTATATAATAGTGGCACATTGACACGTTCTCCATATCCAATTTTTCTCAATATTTGTTCAAATCATTGGAAAAGAAGTGGGAAAGAGAGAAGAACTTTTACATTAAGGAGAAAACCAAACCAAACCAAACCACACCACAAAAACTCCATATTAAAGATGTCTTGGCTTGAGAATCAAACAATATATAGTTCCTAAATTATGCTTGACTCTAATTTAAGTAGTTTTCTTTAAAATTAGGGATATATCAAGGTCTGATTCCCCTGATTCCTTCAAATAACCTGAAATCCTTTTATGTCTATTGAAGAAATAGTAACAATTCAGGTTTGTGAAAGGTGTATGTATGTTTTAGTCTGTGTGATGCATGTTTATTTTCATAAAGACTAAAAGTTTATATAAAATTTAAAAAAAATCCATGTGTGCTAGAATACCAGCTTTTATCAGAACCTTTAGCAAAAAGAGGTGTGGTCACTGGTTTCAGATGGAGAAGCAGTAGCTAGCTATTGCTGAATCAATTCATACAAATGAACAAATCATGTTCTAGTAACAACCATATTCCTATTTCTTCTGCATATGCAGAACCACAATGCAGGTTAGAAGGAACCTCAAGAATTCTCTTGTCTATCCAACCTCCTACTCCATGCAGTGTCAGGGGAAAATAGATGCTTCTTACCTCCGATTTGAACCTCCTTGTTTCAAGTTATGCACATTGTTTCTCATCCTCCTTCCATGAACCATGGTGAAGTAAAATGCTTGCACAGGTCTCTCACTGACTGGGAGGATCATAGCTGAAAAGCTTTTACCTAGAATAATCAACAGTAGGTGCTTCTGCTAAGCTGTTACACCTGCTTGTTTCAAGACTGTAGCAGGCTCCTTGCTGTCCTTAGGTGGAGCAGAGGAGACCTGACTGCAGTGAAGTGTGAAATAATCAGATTAAGACTTTGTGTCTGTGACAAAACTTGCATCCAATTCAGCAGCAACAGAAGAGAGGAGATTTTGCCCTCAAAACTTTATTTTTAATGCTGTCAAATGGCTACTGTTCCTTTCTGGGTCAAGCATCATCTTGTACAAGAAGGACAATTATTCCATCCATTCTTGTTTGGAAAACACTTGAAAATCCCTGAACAGTGAAGAATATGAGTTCTAATTCTGATAGTTTTCCATCTGTCTAACTGACTTGCTAAGAAGGCTTAGAAAATAAAACTAATTTACCAAAATCAAAGTAAATTAAGTAATGAATGACTGTAAATTATGGATGAAAAGAGGGAACACTGCATATCTAAGAAGCAAATAAACAGTTTTATTTTTAAATTCATTTATATTCGAAATGAGAATGTGCTTTATGTTGCCAGCCTTTATAAGGGTTTTATTTTGGGCATTTCTTCTCCTAGCTGAAGTAATTACAACATTTATATGTTGAATGACATATATCTCTGGCACTCATCTGGTATTCTTCAGCGGGGTCCAATTATTTTCAGTGATGTGTCAGGGGTGACTGAATGTGTTGCTTACATCCAAAGGCCAAACTAATGTTGCTTCATTAGGCACAAGCTGTATGCCCAGGGATGCTCAAAGCAGTTAAGCATCTGGGCCAATTTAGACTTTTATGTTTTCAGAACTTCTGTTTTAAATATTTTGCATCTCTCCCCACCCTTCTGCCTGTCTCATCAGAACACACTCTTCTGTCTTTCAGAATCGGGGTTGGCATATGCAGAATATAGTCCAATGTGAATGGATTTTTAAAAGTGAGCTGAACACTGCAGGATATGTAGTGTTGTTTTTGAAGGAGACACATATTCAGCCATGTGCAAAGCCGGTCTTGGTGAAATGCATGTTTTATCAAGCAGTAAAGATTATGGGCCGGCCTCTGAAAGCTAGAGGCAACCCCACTATAATGCTATTTTTGTATAGACTTGAATTAGCATGTGCACACAAATTCCTTGCATGTGAGGGTGTGTATATGCAGAGGGAGGGTGCAACTGCTCTTAGAGGAGGGCTGCAGAAGGGGCTTGATATTCCTACACAATATGCCCAAAAGCATGCAGGGAAAATGTTTCATTTGACAAAAATGAGCTCTATACGTGTGTGTGTATATGTGTGCATGTGTGTGCTCACCTAGCTATTGCTTGCATGCACTGCCCTTTGTGTATTAGGAGTACTGCTTATATTTAAATTTCGTATTGTTAAAACTGATTTCATATCTAATAAGGGACTCAGTGCCCTCTTGGGATTCTATCCAGCCATTTTCTCCACAATTACCATAAAACTCTAACTCTTAGAACCTCTTTAGGGTCTTAGAACACTAAGATCCTAAAATGCACAAGGGAGTTTTGATATACCACTCTCTTCACCAGAAATTGGTTTGTTTGCTTGAGTGCTCTACTTTAAGGTGGCAATGGGAGTTCTGAACTCAAATATGAGCTTCAGTGTTCATGTGAGTATGGTTCTTTCAACTCTGACTTCACAGGAGATAATATTCCTTCCTTTGGAGAGAAATTCTATTCTTTTGGAGGAGATTTTTTTTTTTTTTTCTGTTCTGTACACATTTTGCTCTTTTTGGAGCTCTTACAGGCCTTCTTAGCCACACTTCCTTCATCTATCATCATCCTTAAGTGTTTTAACTGAAGATAGCATAGAAGATGCTTCTTATCACTTTCCATGAAGAGTTGCCGAGTTCTAAAATTCCCTGTATTTTCTCACAAGGCCTGAAATCAGCCCTTCGTGGTGGACATATATCAGGACTTGTTGGATGTTCTTAGGCTTCTAAAAAGAGGGAGTTTTTGCAAGGTGTCTGTCTTAGGTAGTTTATAGACTGTTTTCCAACTTTTAAGTGATAAGATAGAACCATAGAATATGGTTGGACGAGGTCTTTAAGATTGTCAAGTCCAACCTAACACCGCTGTGTTCACAACTGCACCATGCCCCCCAGGTGCTACATCTTCACATTTTTTGAACATTTCCAGAGATCATGACCACATTTCTGGGCAGCCTATGTCAGGGCCTGACCACCCTTTCAGTGGAGAAATTTGTCCTACTACCTTATTTAAATCTGCAACGTGAAGACAGTTCACATTTCCTCTTATCCAATCAATGTTATGTCAAAGATACATTTCTTCTTCTGTATTATTTGTGGCTTAAATACCAGTTAAATATTGTGTGTTACTTCTTTAAGCATCATCCTACAGAAGTACCATGCAAATTAAATTTTCTGATTCAGAAAACGACATTTTAAATAGGTCATAATGGAATAAGTAAACCAATGGAACAAAAATATATAGCATAGCATCTCCATTGCTGTAGAAATTTTATAATGAGGAATGGAATAGGCAAATGTGACTTACTTATATAATTAGTCATTTAAGTTATTTATTGTAATTAAAATTGTAGAAATTATGTGGCTAGTAATCAGTTTTCATTACAGTTCTTTGCACATTTCAGTGCTATAATTAGACTGTGGCATCTGTCATTGCTGATTAATTTGTAGACAACTCTATCCTCCCATTAAGATTTAATGTGTACCAAGGCAAAATTATCATTATCTAAAAATACAAAATAAAAAGTGGTAGCAGTTTGGGCGTATTAGCTTTTTCGCTTCATCATTTTGGAATCAAGCACATCCCAGCAGGGTCTGTACCATTCTCTGTGAGCAGCACTGGGTGCATGGGGACAAAGTAGTTCTTTTTGGGCTTAGAAAAAAACAACCTTTTTTTTTTTTTCTTAAAGCCCTTCACTATACTCTTACACTCTTTGGGCTCAGCAGCCCATGAAAAGCTGTTCTAATGGTAGGAAGAGCTTTATGCTATCAGGCTCTGAAGAGTTTTAGTATCATCTAAATTGCAAAAGATTTAAATACCTCTAGTGCTCCTGCTGTGTTCCATAAAAACTTGTGTTTGGCTTCAGTCATACCAGGATTTACTTTTTTTTTTACCTGTACTTGCTTGTTTGGCTGTAGTCTTGAAAAGCTTTCAGCCATAACTAAATGAAACCTATAATATCCCTGATCTGTTCACTCAGCTCCTGGAATGCCAGAATGTCGTGCTTCCTTATTTTTTGCAGCCACATGTAATAAATATCTTAGCAGAACTATGAATACAGTTGATTGATGCCCTGCATAGGTCTGTCTTAGCTGCTGTGTTGCTTCTCTTGTGGTCTCTACTTGGGCTGTACTTCAGGATTTGCTGAATTTAAGAGCACAGGTAGTTTATGAAGTAATTAATGAAATAGCTTCTCCTTCTTCTCACCCCTCTGTAAGAGTTCACAATCTCCTTGGCTGTGCTGGCAGCTTTTTTCCATCTTCAGTAAAGACTGAATCGCTAGGCTGATTTAAGCTAAAAGATAACCTTCTGAAAAAAAGGACAGAAAGCAACATATGGACAGAAACAGGGATGAGATCAAGAAAGATGGGAACTTTTGGATCTGTTTCTTTGCCAAGATTGGCATGTTAAGACTGTATAGTTCCAGTCTAGTGTGTTATGAACTAAATCACAGGGACATCAGATATGCAATGCCACTAAACCGGGAGATACTTTTTAGGAGTCATTTCAGGGCTGGACATCAATTCACATCTGAGCTTCTAGGAGATTTGCTTAATTGTGGAGCACCTACCTGGACTAATTCTACTGTCAATTTCTTAATTCACTTGTGTTACTGTGCAAAATTTTCACTTTGAAGCTGGGAATATTGTAATTTATACTGAGAAGCACTTAAGAAATAGGACAGATTTTCAAAACTGACATGTATTCTAGCAGGCAAATATATTTCTTCACTTCTCCAATACTAATAAAAGCCTACGATACTATTTATGAGAAGATAATCTCTTCCAACACACACTGCAAGTTGGTTTAACACTGCCTAGAATGGCAACCATGATAAAACTAGTGTGTGAAAATCAGGGTGGGACACATCAATTAGTTTTTTACAAATTCAATTACTTGACAGTATTGTATTGAAAAATAATCTCTCATGATTATAAAATCTACTCTACTTATGACTCTAGTGTTAAACAAAAATATAGCTGTCTGTATTAATAAAATTAGGACATGGTGTGTCTTAAGTCCTGAGCACGTATAGATGTGTTTTATATGAAATGCTTTAATTTGATATGGTCTTCTAAAGCAATACAAGTACACAAAATTCTGTTCTTGAAAGAAAACAGAAGACTTATATTGTCAAGATTTGTAAGCATGAAGAATCTCAGCCACAGCACTTCATTAATGCAGTGATTTCATTTATTATGCCAAAACTCGCTTGTTTGCATCTGCAATGAGTTTCTTCTCTGATTTCTGTGTGAGATAAATATCACGCAAATCACTTTTTTTTTCTCATAGATATGAAGCCATCCAAAAATTTTAAATTGAAGATTTTGATTTTCTAATTAAAAATAATTAAAAATAAGATTTAAAGTATATTAAGCAGAGGGATTATGCAAAAAGTGTGGAATGAGTCACACATTGCTGTGACCGACTAACATATTGCAGGTATCATAATCATATTGCTCCATGATAAGCAGCTCATGATCAGCAGCAAGAAAAAAGATTGACTTAATAGAAAAAGGGACATCTAAACCTTTATACCTAAGCCCAGCAAGGAGACAAGTGAGAAATCCAGCACATGAAGGTTGGCAGGTGAGATGCATACAAAGTTGTAGCAACTGCTGTTAGGCATGTGTGCTGTAATTTTCCATCAATTTGCAGTCATATTCAGAATTATCCTAAATCTGGCGTCAGGATCCTTCTAACATAATTCTAAAAGACAAGTCTGCTATGTAGTCAAAACAAAGGTTCTTTCCAGTCTTGTATGTTCATACTCTTGCAAACTTCTTTTTGTTTTCAGATGCATGTTGCAGATAGATGAAGAACTTTCAGCTGATCCTTGTTTTCTCCCTGTCTTCGACATTACTATGCCTTTAGTAGAACCCCAGTGATACAAATGTGGTAGGAACTGGAATAGCATCCAAATTGTTATCACTAAAGAAAATGATGTAGCATTTTCAGTGTACTGACTGCATCAGTAGATGTAGTAAGAGCTACTATGTAATCTACCCAGACATGTGTAAAGCCTTTTATACAGCAGTTCAGCTGCTAAACTGGAGAGAGAGTGTCGCTGTTTTCCCCCCAAGGATGGCGAGATCATGACTTGAGGCAGGTCAGAGGTGCATGGTCAGAGCATAGCTCAGCCCCATTTAATGGAAAACTTCTTTAATAGTGTGGTTTGCAAACAAGAAATTACAATACTGGTCCAGGTTAACCACCCACCAAGACTGACAAGTAAAGTGGCAAATCACCCATTTCTAAATATTATTCTTAGAGTAAAGAAAACAACTTCCTGGTTCTCAAAACAACTCTGCAGGTGCGATGTGTCCTTCTCTGTTTTGCCTTGGCTGTGTGTGAAAGAGATAATTCCCACAGAATGTGTGAAAGCTGAAGGATTTCTCAGGAAAACCTTCTCTGCCAACTTTTTAGCAACCATAAGAGAGGGGCTTGACAGATGGACTATTAGGTGGATAAAGAATTGGCTGGATGGTCACAACCAAGGAGTTAAAGTTAATGGCCCTATGCCCAAGTAGAAACCATTTGAAAGTGGTGTCCCTCAGAGATCCATACTGGGACCAACACTACTTAATATCTTCCTCACAGATATGGATGATGGGTTTGAGTACCCCCTTAGCAAGGTTTCAGAAGACATCAAATGGGTGGTGCAGTTGGTTCACTGGAAGGGAGGGATGCCATCCAGAGGAATCTTGACAAGTTTAAAGTGTGGGCCCATATTTATCTCATAGTCTCATGAATTTCAACAAAACCAAATATCAGGTGCTGCAGCTGGGATGGGAAAATCCCCAGCATCAATAAAGGCTGTGGAATTAATGCATTGAGAGTAGTCCTGCACAGGTGGACTTGGAGATACTGGTGCACAAAAACCTGGACCTGAGCCAGCAATGTATGCTTTCAGAGCTATTATATCCTGCACTGTATGAAAGCAGATTAGCTGTCGCCCTGTTTTTTAGAAATCTTTTAGCCTTCTGATGTTTTCATTCTAGTTACACGCTTTCCCATGCTTTGTTCTGTAAACACTCAGTTGTTTTGCATTCCTTCATAGAGGTGGAGAGAAGCTGATGGATTGGTAATCTGTCCAGTGTCATTGGAGAGGTGGCTCTTTCACTCTCCAATGCCCTGTCTCTTTTGTAAAACTATAAATAGTGGAGTCAGAAAATAAACTTCCTCTTTTCACTCTCACCTTCAGCTGTGTGTTCACGCGTGTGCTTTCGTGTCCTACAGCGACAATTAGCCAGCAGGTCAAGGTAGGTGATTCTGCTCCTCTGCTCTGGTGAGACCCCACATGGAATGCTGCCTCCAGCTCAGAGTTCTCCAGTGTGAGAAAGGCACAGACCTGTTCAACATGATGCTTGAGAAAAACAGTTGAGAGAGCTGGAATTGTTCAGCCTTGAGAAGAGAATGCTGTAGGAACATATTATTATGGCTTTTCAATATTTAAAGGATATTTAAAAGAATGATGGAGAGACCTTTTTTATTTTATTTATTTCTTTCCAGGGCCTGTAGACATCAGGAAGAAATTTTTTTATGATTAAGATAGTGAGACACTGGTACAGATTGCCCAGAGGGGCTGTAGATGCCCCATTCCTGGAAGTTTTAACAGCAGGCTAGAGGGGACTTTGAACAAACTAATCTCTGAATGGTGTCACTGCCTGTGGCACGAGGGTTGGAACTAGATGATCTTTAAACTTGCCTTCCTACCTAAACCTTTCTGTGGATATGTTATGTTACATGAATGTTCAGGATGGCTTTTTCACTATAAAAATCATCAATCCATTAGCAGAAACATCTACTCAAAGAAAAGGTGCCTAATTTTTAACTTGATGGGTTTTTTACTTGCTACAGATATACAGCCTAGATCCTTAGAACTATCAAGTAGTATTCCTGGAATGGATTTTTATTTTATAGAAGATCAATTAAAATGGACAGTACTTAACAGGACATATCTATTCTTTTTTTTCTTTTCCAAGTAGCAATGCTTACTGGTTTGTGTTCTGACAGTATTTCTTCCTTCAGGAAGCCAAATAGAGATTGTTAGTTTCTGAGTCTCAGGAATTAAATACACTTCTTCCTGGACTCCCATAAATAGCAAAATACAGATTAAAACAACAGCAATAAGGGAATTAGATACATATATATATTCATTCTGTTCACACTCTGGAAATTCTTTGTAAATGAGACTAACTTTAATTATCATAGCTTAGAGAATTTTCCTATGAGTAAATAGATTAAAAACATGGTAGAACAGCTGTCCAGGCACATGCAGGCTAAACTGATTGCTAGCATCAATCCTCTAGCTGACCATTTTTTGGGATACTTAGGAAAAACAGTGAGCAGTTTGCTTGGAAGGATGGCTTGTACTAAGTAATGCAACTTTACTCCCAACTTTATTTTCTTTTTTAGGTGTCCATATGTTTAGGAATGTTATCCCCCAAATTAGTGTTGCCCCTGAAACCGCATAGTGCTCCCTTGCTCTCCCTCTGCCTTCCCTGCAGTGGGCTGGAGAGGAGAATTGGAGATAAAAAAGGTAAAGATCACAGATTGAGGTAAGAAGAGTTTACTGGAAACAGCAGTGAGATAAGAAAACAAACAGTAACAGCTACAATATCAATAACAAAGTGTACAAGAGGGGTAAAGGATTCACACGTGACTGCTCAGAACTGGTGTTACTTGACCTCTCCCTCTGCCACACTTAACTCGACTGGAAGGAGCACCTTGTCTGCAGAAATTATCCCTTCCTTCTGCTCTCTGCAATGGTGTGAGGTGGTACAAGATAACCTCCAGGTCCTAGCTGTGCCCCCACCTGGCTACTGCAAAAATTAACCCTATCCTTGCTGGAACCAGGACACCCTAAAAATATGAATTCTTTCTATGTGTTATGTCAAATTCCAGGGAAACTCTGTCACCTGCACAGTAGATCCAGCATGACATGAGTACCTCTCCTACCAGTCATGCTTCAGTTATTATTGCTACCATGGAGTGTAGAGTTTACCCTGGACCCTGATGCTGAAGATATGTGTGAATTACTCTTTCTGCTGACATCTGTCAGTCCTGGCATCAGGAAATCTAGGTAGCAAAAGACTGAGAACAGGGAAAGTCAATATTAATAGAAAATGGCCTTGCCAGTGTTGAAAATCTTTAGATATAACTGCAACATATGTCATCCAGCAGAAAAGAAAATATCCTCTCTGCTGCAGTGGTATTCCTGTTTATTTGGGTTTCTTTTAATATGAACTCCTACAAGATAGATCCTCACACAAAAATTTGTGGGAATTACATTGTTGCAAAATTTGTAATATAGCCATCTATGAGATTTTCTTTCTATTCATTGTTTTCCAGCTTAGAAGATACAGAGTGTAGTCTGCCTCATGTGACCCAAGGTTACCATTACCACAGAGCACACGGCACAAAAGATGGTATGAAAGTAGCTCTGCAATTTAGCCTGATGCTAGCAAAAATCTCTGGAATTCTAAATAACTTTTTTGGTACATCTGAGAAAATAAAAAAATAGCCCATACATTAATCAGTATCCTGTTTAAAGGCATGCCAACAGCTCTCCAAACACCTTACTATACCTTACTCTCCAAACACCTTACTTTTCATAAAGTAGTCCCATGGTCTTTTAGATAATTAGTGGGGGGAATTGGGGATAAGAAGCGAGAAACAGCAACACAGTAAACATACATCATAATCAGTTTTATTCTTTTACCATTTGCATGGTGATAAGTTGTCTTCTTTTCCTTAAATAAAAAGAAAAATAGAAAAAAAATTAAAAATCCACAAAAAACCCCACATCAAACCTACCAACCAGCCAATCAACAGAAACTCCCAAGAGAAACTGCAAGCATGAAATTATTTTTACCCATTATGTATGCCTCTTATGGCACAGACACCTTTATTTTGGTTCAACACAATTGTTCTTTCACTGTATTTGAGGAGTGCCTCATATAGAGCCAGAGTAAGTACAGATGTTTCCTGATCATTGTACAGAATGTGATAGGTCTGTAAGCATAAAAATAGACAGCTTTAGAAGAATTGTATAGTATATTCATGAAATCTGCAGTCTAGACTGATTTAGTTCATATGCCAATTCACATTCACATATTTCATGCAGAGCTTGCCTATTTACTTTTACTTTTTCTGAAAGAAAAAAGGCTATTCAATGGTTTGCCAGGAGAAGCATTAAATTGGTGATTTTTATGAGAATAATTGCTTGGTCTTGGCCACAAAATTTTGAATTTTCCTTATTAATGTGATTCTCAGAGAAAAAGAAAAGTGTAATTTGTTGTTGAGTTTATGATAGTTACTGCAGAATGTGGTTTTAAAATATTTGTAGAGCAAAGAAAACTAAAATTCACAACTGCTCCTGGTACCTTAAGATTACCTTCTTGTGGATTCCTATCAATGTAACTGTACTGTGGAGTAGATTGATACTTGAGCATAAATTCCTGCAGCTACTCTGACTAGCAGAGTTTTCATTTTATAATCTGAAAAAAAAAATAGCACACTGTACCCACACAGGCTCTGCTTTTCTACCGTAAGCTGAGAAAATGTATAGTAACACATGTATCCAAAAATAAATGCTCTGGAAACAGTATGAATTTTAAACTGTGTCTGAATAATTTATTGATGGCAATAACCTTTTAATTTGGAACATCTAAGGGTGGCTTTTTTCAATAATTCCAATAAAATTTATTCAAGATAGGATCTAGATGAAATAATTGAGTGATGGGTATATTAAGATGTTTTTGAAATTCACTGGAAGTATAAGAAACTCTTTATGTTTGCTTGTTTGTTATTTGGTTTGTTTGTTTTTTTTATGATTTTGGTTTTATTTTATTTTTTAATGAAGTGGAAGGTATAGATTTTCATTTATCTTTTCTCTTTCAATAAAATATGTTCTTTAGAGGACTATTTCTATGTCTAATATGTTTGAAGGATCATAGGACGTAAAGAAAGAAGGATGAATGTCCTAACTTGAATATATAGCTATACCAGACTGATCTTGAAAACTAATAGGGAAGTCTTCCTTGATTTTCAGAGTTTGATACTGTAATGAAATTTTTTATTATGAGAATAACTTTTATGTTTATTTTAGTAGTTGAATAAATTTACTTACTTTAATAATGTATAGAGATTTTGCTTGTCTGTTTATTATATTATAAAGCTCTACCTCTTCTGAGAGAGAATTACAAAAGAGGTATCTGTGAAACATAACAGAGGAAATATCTCATTGTCTTTTGTTTGGCTGACTGGAGAAATGAGGAAAAAGAAAATGTTTCTGGGAAACTAAAAAATTTCTTTCAGAATCAGCAATAATGGCAGAATCTTCCCTCCCTTTTAGGCTTTGAACTGCCATCCAGTAATTCCTTTGTAACATCAATCATGGTTTCTCAATTTTTTTTTTTTCATTACTTCCTCAAGGTTATTTCACTGCACATCTGCTGGGAGTGTATGGCATAGAATAACGTGGAATTGTACTGCTGACAGCTGACATTCTTCTGTGTGCATGTACCCAGCAGGAGATCAGGATTTTTGCATGGTTTATAGATGTCCACAGACACGACTACTACTTTCTGTGGACACTTGAATAAGAGATGAATACTGTTTGTCCTGAATTCTGAAACATTTTTGTCAACTATTTCATGTCCTTATGGGAACTCTAGTCTTAAGACAGAGACAAACAAACTGTTTTTAAAACAGTACATGCAAGGAGCTAAGCAAAATTTTACTCAACTTTATCCTAAAGTGTTCTACCAGGAAAAGAATGTCTTGCCAAGAATTTCTGAAGGACATCTAAAAAGGCAATAAAAATCCTTTTGATCTTTCAAATTTTTTTTTTTTTTGAGTGGAATGTTCTTGTCCTTTGTTTTCTTGCAGTTCTTGAAGGATATTACAAAGGAAGAGCAGAAGATATTATCAGGTCAGGCTTTACTACTGAATACAGTGGAGCAGCTGGAGGAGACAAAGATTAGTAGCTAGTGGTAAATTCATTTTCTGCATGAGCAGAAACATCTGTTCATTGCTGAGAAGTTCATTTGTCCAACTTTTCAAAAACTTTTGGATACACATGCCCACTTCTCAGCAGGAAGCTGAATATCTGTGTTGGACAGAAAGACTAAAAGTGTGGCTGCTTTTATTTATTGACTTTTGTTTGCAAAAATGTGTGCTGTATAGAAAGTACATTGCAGATGAGACAGTGCATGTTTGTCATTCTGATCACATCGTATTTTGCACCCGTGGTGAAACCTTTGACAGGCATTATTTTGTATGTGGTCTTCTTAGTGGTGCAAACTTCTATGTCTGGTTCAATTTTTTTTTCTTTCTTTCCTACACAGTACAGTAGTGTCTTGTATATAAGAATGATTAGAATTTTTCACCTGAATTAAAATCAAATTTTTCAAAGAAAAAGAATTTTATGAATTTTTTAATGAAGCAATAAAAAGGAATCTTCTTGTACTCTTCACATGCAGAATAAAAATGATATGAATACTTGGGTGTGTATTTCTGAAACTCTATAGTGAATCTGGACTAAAATGGACATTTAAATTGGTATTAAAATAACAGTGAAGTAAAAATGCCTCAGGAATGTGTTATGCTCAGCATTAGTGTGCAAGTGTGCCTGCTGTATAGATGTGTCAGATGAACTCTGAAAGTATTGTGTAACCACTTACAATTAACACATATTTTTGATGAATATTTCTCTTAGTTGCTATTTGAAAATGTACTATGCTTTTGAGTAATTAAACCACAGGCAAGTATCTAATTACCTCCTGTTTTATATCTAGAATTTTTTTTTGCCAAAATTTTCATTTTTGTTTAGAAAATATGGCATACAACTTCATGTGAAGATATGCTTTTAATTTCTAATTTCAATTACTCTTAAGACTGCTGTATAAAAAACTGTTTTAGAGAATCACTGTTCATAGATGCCGATTATTCTGTCTTAAAAGTTAACCTTTTTTTCTTCTTTATTTTTTAATAAAATGTACATTTTATAGCATTTTATACAAGTATTACCTTTGGTATCTTAAAATAATGATTAATTTCTAGCTCTGCTCACATTTTTTTTTTTTTTTGGAATTTATGTCCTCTCATGTTTTCTCACAGTAACAGGACTCTATAAAACACAAATGAAATTAAGTTGTTGGTATTATAGAGCTACAGTGGAAAACAACCTTTACATTTTTACGCCATTTTATACCAAATTATGCCTTGGTTTACAGATTCATAGCCTTCCAAGGAGAGCTAAATTTTTTTCTGAATGTGATTCTCTTAAAAAACTTTGAGGTGTGAAATAGCTGTGTTAACACATTTTAAATTAAGCACTGTAACTTTCATCCTCACAGCATTAGCTTTCTCAAGTGTATTTTATTTCATTATTTTATTTATTTTATTTTATAATTTTATTTGTAGAGGGTAAGTGACATGATTTCTCTGTTTCTTTCTCTACCTTACCCTTGTTAATGCTGACAGACTGGGATCCAAGCCTGTGGAAAAAGTCTCATTTTTTCCTTTGGAAGGAATTTGTCTTACGTGTATCAGAGGGATTATTGTATGTGTATCTGAAGACAAAATCTGGTGTAGAGACTTGAGCTTGTTTGCATCAGGCTGAGCTGCAGAGTGCTGTATTGGGAATTGTTCATACTACTAGGCAAATACTTTAATTGCTAGATTATAGAAAAGAATCCTGCAGCAACATCACTGAACAAAGCAGTCTTTGAGCTTTGCATATTTAGATTTTCTTGCTACTGAATTCAGGCTTTGAGGAGATCTGCAATTGTTTTCTTCTGGGGCTGTTGAAATTAGAATGCAAGGTCTTAATTATGTGCAAGCTGCACCCAACTTAGAATAATTTACTAGTGCTTATTTTTGGAAGGTCTCTTCATTGTCTCAGGGAAACATGACTTCCAGATGATTTCCTGCCACAAATATTTCGTCCCCCTATAAAATTTCTATATGATCATATGAACATTCTTTTAAAGTACTATTGTATTCTGCCTTTGATTCCTAAAATGTGTATGCGCAGCATGTAGAATCACTGCAAGAAAAGTGTGACCAGCACAATATTTTGCTTAATAAATCACTGTATGACACATGAGGAAGGAGATAGTGATCCAACCCCTTTCCAGGGAAGTCTGTTCCAATGCTTGACAACTCTTTCTAAGAAGAAATTTTTCCTAGTATCCAATTTAAACCTCTCCTGAGGTGATCTCCTCTTGTCCTGTCACTTGTTACTTGGGAGAAGGGGCTGACCTCCACTTGGTTACACCCTCCTTTCAGGGACTTGTAGAGGGCAATAAGGTGACCCACCAGTCTATTTTTCTTCAGGCAATACATGCCCAGCTTCCTCAGCTGCTCCTCATAAGACTTGTGCTCCAGACCCCTCAACAGCTTTGTTCCCTTCTCTGGACACACTCCAACACCTCCATGTCCTTCTTGTAGTGAGGGGCCCAAAATTTAACAGAGGATTTGAGGTGCAGCCTGTACCTGTGCTAAGTATGGGAAGATGATCTCTGCCCTAGAACTGCTGGCCACACTGCTTTTCATCGAGAGATCTTTATTTGTACACTATCTAAGGTTCCAGACAAACTCATGTCTTGTAGCTTGACCAAGAAAACCCAAGCTTGCCACTACAAATTTGCTTGGTTTTTTTACAGTTATGTGGAGTTGACTATTGCAATGGGAAAACTCTAAGGTAGGAATATAAGGGTAGAAAAGTTGCTTCAAACTTGCAAGTTCTGCCTACTACAAGGAGGTTTTAAAATCTGGCATTATTTTGATACTTTTAATATGCTAAGATATATTAGAAGATAAAGAGGACACAGCATCAAAACTGTTCTCAATTTTTACTCTTAAAGAGCATTCAGTATATATTATATATTTAGCAGTAATCAGCCCAGTAATAGCCTTGAGCTAACATGTGTCAGAAGGGGATGACTGTCAGACAGAATTAATTCCTTTATGGAAATTTATTATTTGAAATATAATCTATTCTAGGATTTACAGTGATGGAATTTTGTAGCAGTTATAGTCAGTCAGTCCCTTTCAGGAAGTTATTCAAGAAATGACAGCATTCTGGGCACTGTTACTTGATTCTTTACAAGAGAAAAAGAGTATCAGCAATGATGATTTTGTCCACGATTCAGACAGAAGAAATATATATGCATATATTTTGAAGCAAAAACCTTGACTCTTCCTAATGCAGTGAAAGATCTCTTTGAAATATATTCTGAATGCTCCATTAAATTATTGTTTTATATCCTGTGTGGTTCAGTTTACAAGCAAACAGAAGATGAATAAGCTAATAAGTTTATAAGCATATTTAATACAGGGGATAATTAATAAATGAAGATATACATGATTTGTTTATTGTTTAGTGGACTATCCTGTTAGATGAAAGGGGAGTTGGGGAAGTAGCAATGCTATCCTTTTCTTCTAATTTTCTCTGAGAAATATAAATGATCGAGATGACTGCTCAAACATTGAAAGAATTCAGTCTTCTTAATCAAACCTAATTCAAAGTTTTACACTCCAAGAAATAAACATAACATAAAGACAATACTTTAACAAAGTTTCTCAAATGGGAAAGGGAGATCCACTTATTGGAGGTGAAAGCAGAAACCAGTTATGTACTTTGAAAGAGCGAAAGGGAGGTTTCCACATTACAGGGAAAATGTTTATACAGCCTTTTTTCTTAAAAAGAAAAAGTTTGGTTATTGTTTTCAAATGCCCTGCATTAAAAAAAAAACAAACAAGACAAAAGAAAAAAAACCAAAGAAACAAACAAACAAGCGAACAAAAAAAACCCCAAACAAACAAAAAAAAAACCCCACGAGAATCCTGAAAAGGACATTGCAATTCAGTTAAAAATACTACAATTTTAGGAAATGTCATGAATCTGAAAAACTAGAAAGAATGGGTTTGGGAAACTGACTTTATGCCTTTTTTTTAAGTTGTCTCTTGTGTTTTGCCAGTTTTTAAACCCTTGACACATTTTCTCAAAAGCAGTGTCAAAGGTACCAGTAAAACAAGTCTCATAAGTAGGACAGCTTTATAAAACACCACTCCTCAGAGTAGGATGCTAACAGCTGCATCACTGCAATTTATGGGCACTAGTTGAGTGCTATGTCAACAAAATCAACTTCTGTTCAGATTAAGATTTTTGAACTGGTTTTAAAACTTAAGTCTTTTTTGTTAGCTGGAAAATCACGGTTTTGCACTCTGTGAGTCTGTGCATAGATGTAGAAATTGCTTCCTTTAAATAAATAACTATATTGCTATCTCTTTAATCAAAATGAAATAGATCTAGTCAAATGATCTCCTGGTCTACAATGATGTTTCCCAAATGTTGGAAGGTTAAATTAAACTTTCATAAAAACACATGCTTATCATAGTATAAAATCTCTTGAGACTTTAAAGAAAAATAAGACTACAGAGTGGAAGACAGAAGGTTATCCTGGGTTGGCTTAAGTGGACTTGAATGTAAGTCCAAGTTGAAGGGACATAAGTGATTCTAAATTTAAATGTGAACCTAGATAGGAATTTATGTTAAACCATTGCCACTTTTGCAAACTACTTAGAAACTTCTTTGTCTTTTCACTTTTGTTCCCCTACTCCCTGCATGTGCAGCCCTTTGAGCCATTTTCCCACCCTGTCTTTATTACTTCTTTTTAAGTGCAGCTGACATTTGTGCACACGTGTAAGCTATGATGATGTAACATGATAGGCAGAAATATTTTCAGATCTAGATTTTGAATTGCAGATCTTTACTCATGTCATTACTGCTGCATTTCTCATCTGCACAGCATCAAACTTGCTGCAACTGTGTAGGCAAACTCCTGGTACTAAAATGACATAGAGTTAAATAGAGGCTTATAAATGAAATCCTTTTTCTTTCTGACAGCATTTGGAGAATTAGCCTCATCTCATACACAAGTGCCACAGCTTGCTTTTCTCCCAAGTGAATCTTGTCATAGCAGAGGTGTTAAAGTGATGTTGTTATGCAAACTTAATACATTTGCTGTCCATTCACACAGCCAGCCCGGATGTATCAGGGAATGTGCATACATTTCTCAGTATGCACCATTTATGCTGTGGTATTTGTAAAAGGAGGATCTTTATTTACTAGCCACTAAAGGCCCCAGTCAGACATAAGCATGTCATTGGGCTTAGCTTGAGACAATTGTGACACCAGAGATTTTGGAGTATAAAGCTACAAAACAAAGCTGCTCTGCTCAGCAGATTGTGGATCTTACATGTGCAGAAAACACTTATGACTTTAATTGTGTAATTAAATTTCACAGAAAGAGCCGTTTACAAGAGTGAAAAACAAACATTTCTGACATCCAGGCTCTCATTGCTGCTAGCAGCTTTTTTTTTGTTTGCATGTTAGTGACAACTTCCAAATGTTGATTTTTGTATTCACTGACTTATCCCTCTTTACCCACTTTTCCACCTTTCTCATCTTTCACATATCAAACATTTCACTTTGTAGCAAAAAGGACATGAAACTATTGCAATACAGAGGTAAGATCACTGCCAAGTGCTTTATGGATTTATTTTGTGAATGGAATGTATAATTATTGTGTAGAGGCTCGTTATTAATTCTCTGGCTTCTTCCTTGTTAACCTTCTACTCTGATTTTTGTCCCTGCTACTAGTAGGCATGTATCCTATCTTTCTCAGATTCATAGTTATCTCTCCATGCCACTTGCAGCAAACAGTTGTGAGAAGAAAAGAGGTGTAATATGACTTTGTACACTCAGGAGTTGACAGTGCACTGTTTTGACAGACAAGATTACAGTGACCCAACTGACTGTCTCTTGGCTACCCATGCAAAACTGGTTTCAACCATTTGCAGTTGGCAGTAGTTCACAACTCTCAAGGCACAACTGTGACTGACTGTCATGTTTAAACTGAGGTGTTTTGGAAGGGGAATTAAAAACCATGCTCCAGAATTCTGAATACTGAGGAAGAAACACAAGGCCATTTTTGAAATCTGTGATCCTTGTATGTGAGCAAGGAGAGGGAATTCAAAAGTTTATTTTAGTCTAATTTTTGTATATGACAATCTGTGTCTAAGCCAACAATGTGCACCCACATCCTGAAAAGCCAACTATATCCTGAGCTGCAACAAAAGGAGTGTGACCAGCAATTCAAGGGATTCTGCCCCTCCACTGTGTTCTTCTTAGATCCCATCTAGAATACCACATCCACCTCTGGAGTCCTCAGCATAGGAAAGATATGGATCTGTTTTATCATGACCAGAGGAGGGCCACAAAGATGATCAGAAGGATGGAACACTTCTATGAGAAAAGGCTGAGATTTAGGGTTGTTCAGCTTGGAGAAGGGTCTGGGTGGTCTTTCAGTACTTAAAGGGCTATAAGAAAGATGGGGATAAACTTTTTAATAGGCCTGATTGCTATAAGACAAGGGGTAATGGTTTTAAAGTAATAGAGGGTAAATTCAAAGTAGATTCAAAGAAAAAGTATTTTAGAACCAAAAAAACCCATTGAAATGGGAGTTATACCACTATACTTATGTCTGAACTATTGGCATATACTTAATTATCAAGAATTACAAAACTCTATTGAAGGCACTAAATTGAAGGCTAAATTTAATCCTGGTATGACTAAAGTGTCAATAGATGATAATTTCCCTACACTCAATGACTTTGTGTCAGTATTTAATTTAACTGATATCTTAAAAATACTGTTGCCTCTTCTTGAGGCATCTCTAACTTCTGTTCAGCATGCTGCAATCTTTTTTTCCTGTGTAGTTATTTCATTTTTCATGGATGTGCAAATAGCTTCCTCTGGTGTGTCTATATCAAATGAAACACAAACTGTATTGGTACCACTGGGCTTAATTAATCTTCTTTTTCTCTCTTTTAAAGAAGATGAAGAACAGTAATATAGGAAATAAATAACGTGGGAAAGGATTTATTTCCCAAGTGAGAGAAAACAGACTGTCTCTCTAAGGGAGGAGTTAGTTTGGTCTGTGGTGTGTAAAACCAGCAAGCAAGGTAATCGTCATGGCCAAAATAAAAACAAGGGAGAGGGGATATTTTGGTAGAGCCAAGATGAGTATATAATTACCCAATTAATTTTCTTTACTTCTGTCTAGTCAGTGCCTCTTTTTATATTCATCCTCAGGCTATACAGGATGCAGAAGTGACAGTTCTACAAAGCCAGTAGAAAAAAAACAGAAGAGACTGAAACCTTAACAAAATCTGTGGAGGTTAAATTTACCAAAGAGAAAATTTAAGTCTCCGTTTCAATGGCCTATTGTCTCAGAAGACTGTAGGAGACAGTAAGGGGAAAAACAATAGATAAACTTACATCATACTCACTTTAGGGCTTGAATTAAAATCCATGATTTTGGTGTTATAATAGCTTGCTTGTTTGCAAGGCATTGTGCAAGCCAGAAATTTATTATTTAAATCTATTATAAACTCTTAAAGAAAGGAGCTTCCCTGTAAACTTCCATTTGATAATTTCAGACTGTCTTCTTTACTTTTTTAAAATTTCATCAGGAGTCTTCATTTTTTAACAACTTCCTTCTGTCTGTTGCTCTAATTTGCTGCTTCCTATGGGCAAGTGATGAAACACATGGTTTTAATTTCCCTTTGTTAAATTTAGGGCTTAATGAACCACATATTATAAATACTGTAAAACTATAAGTCATGGTGTTTAATTAGTTCATAAAGTAATGCTCAATTTTTTTACCTTTTTATAGCAAAGTACATACTTTTATGTCTTTTAAAGGTTATATAGTGACTTAAAAGATGAAATAAATGCTTGTTTTAAATAAAATAGAAATACTTCAGAATTATACATTTTATATATAGGGGAATAGTAAAATGTGCTGGTGATACATGAAAAGAATTAGATTCATAAGTCATTATGTCATCTAATAGATTTCAATGACAACAGAAAATACCCTCATGGGTTACCCCTGGTGAGGAGTCAGGTCTCACCCAGCTTCTCACTCACACCCCCTCAGGAATTAATTGGAAGGGTAAAGTGTGAAAATTTGCAGGCTGAAAAAAACCCAGTATAATTGGGGAAGATAACTGTGTGCACAAGCAAAGTAAAATAAGGAATTTATTCACGACTTCCCATTGGAAGGTAGGTTCATAATCATTTCCAGGAAAGCAGGTCTCTGTCATGTGTAGCTTTTAATTGTGAAGACAAACACCAAAATTCTTTATGTTCCCCCTTTCTTCTTTCCTGTAGCTTTTATTACAAGGTAGGATATTATATGGTGTGAAACACCCCTCTGGTCAGGTGAGGTCAGCTGTGTTCCCTGTGCACTCCCAGCCTCATCACCCTGGGGCTGTGTAAGGACTTCGCAGCAGTAACCAAAACGTTCCCCCATTATCAACACTGTTTTGGTTGCAAACCCAAAACAAAGCACCATGCTAGCTATTATGAAGAAAACTCACTCCATTCCAGTATAACGCTTCTGTTTATCATTCATTCTTTTCCTTGTTCTGGCAAATGTTGTGCAATCAGCTTTAACAGCACACTGCAAATGGATCCTGGAGGAGACCCTCAGGCCTCACCTAATGATGGGTATTAATTGGCAGCGCTAAAATATAAAATTGAGGGAGCTCACTTTGATTTTCAAAAAGTTATTATCAATATTTTTATGCAAATGGAAAAAGAAAACAACCTGAGGAATAAAATTTCTGTTGGCTGAAGAATCTGATGTGCCTGAGAGCTCCCTGTGGGAGGGGTTTATTGAGTAGCCACTGACATTCAGAAAGATGAAAATTATAACCACAAGGAAAGGACTCGGTTAAAAGTCAATTTATGTAAAATGTGTGAGTGAGTGCTAAGGTTGACTCTGTTTCCTAGAGGCCTCTCTCATCAATCCTACAGTGCAACCTGGATGCCATGTGCTGGCTTGGGGACACACAGGACTGCGTTTGCTCAGCTCAGGACCCAGGGTGATGTAGATTCAGACCTGAGTACCTCGATAAGCAGAGCCTAAATCTGAAGATTAATCAACTTTGGCATTTACTGTGCAAAATTGCAACTTGTGTCTGCTCTCAGTAATAGGCTGAACTAGAGGTATGTGCTCACACCCCTAAAATTATAAGTGAAACTTAAATTCAGACCTGGATTTTACAGTTACTGTTACCTGTAGTTCATATATCATGAGGTTCTCAATTTCCAATAAGCCCATGTCTTCATCAATCTTATGAACAATTCAGAACTAGTCACTTTTACTAGCTGGCTTTGCTGTAATGAGCCCTTAGGCTGTGATATTCACCTAAATTATAAGTTTAAGAAGCTCTGAAAATTTCTTCCCAACACACAATAGGTGAGTAAAATTTTTTAAAAGCTCTCCAAGACTCATCTTGAAGGAGCACACAGAAGGAATAAAAAAGTTACCATAAGTTAGCTAAGGACATATTTCACCAAAGAAGTATTTTACTGTCTAAAAACATATAAAATTGTTATAGTGTTCTCCACCAAGAATTTCTTTCAGGCTGCCTGAGTGGTGGGTTGTTTTGGTATGGAAAATGATTGCTGTCTTTTTATGCAGGATGCCTGAAGGGTTGATGGAGACCTGAATAGCGAAGGATCTGTGAGGTCCACTGTGAAGCAAGCCATGTGATCCAAATATAGCTTAGAGCCAAATCTTTTCTTTTGCCACACAGTGTCAGTAGGAAAAAAAAAAAAAAAAACCAGCCCACAATGAAAATAATTCTGTTCATATAAAAATTAAAACAGATGTATCATTTTGTTACAGTGGCTGGAGGAGAATAATAGTGAGACAAGCTCTGAATAAGAGTCACTAGTAAAATCTTTCTTATAAGGCAGTTGATTTAATCTGCAAAAGAAAGCAGTTAACAAACAAACTATTAATACTTTAAATTCAAAATGTTGAACTTAATTTTTAACCCCATACATGAGCTGCATGACATTCTAAGAGACAAAGTTTACCTGTGAGCTACTTCTGGAATAGAAAAAAATGAAAGTAACTTTGGGAAGTTGGACAGTTTTGTTCCACTGTTGTACTCACTGTAGAGACAACCTTTGCTTTTATTTCAAACTGCTGACTAACTAAAGAAATTAGAATTCTTACCAAGATGCAGACAAAGCTTTATAAATATACAACTCTTTCTTTCGCTAATGATATTTTCCTTTGTTTTTTGGTGTTTTTTTTTTTTTTTTCATATAGTATTAGAGTTACTTATACACTTTAAATAGAAGTTTTAAAAAAGTTTAAAGAGTTAAAAAATAGAAGTTTAAAATGGAAGCCCTTTAGTGGCCTAAACTGTGTACAGCTGTGTTTTCTTAGGTGCAGGATACTCATTTCTAAAGCTGCCTTTTCTGTTTTAGGGCACCAAAATCATCTGGTCAATGTGTAGATGTACACTTATGATACAGACACTTACCTTAAGAAGATCGGAGGTGTTCAAAAGCTGAGCATGAATCTTTTTAGGAAAAGGGCCATATAGACATCTTTATAAGAATATTTGAGAAACTGTAAGTATTAGGATCAAAATTAACTTTTGCCTTTGATTTTGAAGGGACAAAAAGATTTTTAAATGGGTCTAGGGAGAAATTTCAAACATAAGAAAAGTATGTTAGTAACATGTGGAACATGATTTGTAATCTTTAGCAACTGGCTACAATGCTTTCCTTTTTTAGCAGGTTCTCTTCTTGTTCCTGTCATGTCTTTAGGCTGTAAATTATTTAGAAATAAGTATCTTGGGTTCACACCTATCAGTACAATACACACTCTCTTAGTGTCACTAATATAAAAAAAAAGAAAGGAAAAGCTGATACTTAGATTGCACTAGAAGCGCATATTTTATCATTCTAAGTGATTTCCACTTTAAGAAAAAGCACTTTATGGTACTCAAGAAACTGGATGTTTAATACTTAGGTGTTTTTTTAAGACTTGACGTTATTGAATTTCTCTGAGCTAAAGAACTGATCCATTAACCACTATTGTCAGGGCACCATCTATTTCTTATAACAGCAATTCTACTGACTCAGATTAAATTAAACATTTTGACTATATTGTTCTTGTACTAGAAATGGAGTGAGTCTGTACCTTGATTTAGCTGTTTACTTTCCCCATTGTGGTTGGCCTAATTTCTTCTAGTCTATGGACTCTAAGACATCCTCTTGTATTATAGACAATATGAGCCAAATACTCTATTTAACTGACAATTATATCACTTTAAGTAGCTATTTTTACTTTCAAAATATTTTCTATTTAAATAACTAAATTGTTCTTGTTTTCATGCCCATAGTCATGATGTACTATTTATTCCAAGATGATAATTAATCTGTCCTCCAGAAATGTCAGACCGTGCTGCTGTCACTGTTGTTTGCCAGGCTGTGTCTATGCTGAGCTTTGTGGTGTGTGTGATTTTGCAAGGAGGTGGGAGTCATGGGGGAAATTGTGTTAGTGGCATTGTCAATGGAACTTGGAATTTGTAATATTGACTGATTTAATATTTGTAGATTTGACTTGTCAGTTGATGAGGAGAGCAAAGTATAAGAGAAATAGCATTTTTTGCTTTCTTATAACTTCAACACAGCCGTCAGAGTTCTGTGAGTCAGACAGGCTTGCCTAACCTCAGAAGCTGTATTTCTCAACTTTGTCACAAAAAAATAAGTGGTGTAACCCCTCAGTCACTTCATAAGTGGTTAGAAAGGTGGTTTGTGTTTGTACAGCTTTAGTAATAAAAGTCATATTCAGGACATGTGAATGATTTTGTTGGAACCAAAAGCAAATGGGATCAAAGATGTCCTTTGCCTTCCTCCTCTTAATATTTCTGTAACTCTGCTGGAGATTTCAATTCCCACACTTCTGCTGACATAAGTACATATTGAATTGCTTATTCAAATGAATATAAAATTATCTGTGTAAAAGGCAAAAAGTATTTATTTGGTTTTGAGGTGTTTTTAAGCAGTGTTTGTTTTCTTTAACCTAGATAATTTCACAGATCTGCCTTAGGGAAGGGTTAAACAGTTGTGTCAATATAACTGTCAGGAGAGAAGTGTGGGAGCAAACAGCTGACAGTGAGTGAGAGGTGATAATGATAAAACCTCTCTGTTGCTGAGAAATTTCTAATATAGGTTTTTTGATATAAGGACACTGTTACATTCCAAAAAAGGGAAAAGTAAAATTATTGGAGATGATGCTAGTGTTGAGTAACACCAGAATTCCACATATATAACATGTTCAGTAGCAAACTACCATTGAGTTCAGTTTGCCTGAAATAGACTGGACAGCATGGAGTAGTCAATGGATACTTTCTGCCTTTCAGTATCAGATACTACATTATCCCTAACATGGTGTAGATGGGAGCTGAGTTAGAAACTCCTTCATTTCTCTGCTCCTGCTTTCAGCTGCATGTGTCCAGTATTTCCCTTGAGTCAGATCCAATGACAGAAATTTAGCCCACCACTAAAAGAATAAACCCAAAGCAAACAAAATTAGTTTTCCATTATATTAGGTTGCTAAAGTGACTCATCCTGCAGCTGTGGATTAGTTACATCTCATGCACGGAAATGAAACAGCAGTTGGGGCTGGGGAAGAGACCACCCTGGTCAGTGACAGCTCACAGTTTCTCCAAACATGCTGTCATGTTCTGGAAGACGCAGTCTCACCCTCAGCCCACTTCCCTCCCTTCCTGTCAGCATGAACATCTGTGTGGCAATGATGTGGAGCTAAAGAGCTGACCTGTGGTGTTTCTAGTCTGCATCAAGTTTACCAAATAGTGATGCAAAATCATGCCTTGCCATAAGGGCAAGGATAGTGCAGAGCAGGGTTTAGCGTCCAGGACTAAAGTGAGGCTGCTTCTCATAGCAGGGTTGCTTAAAGCTCTGGATTTAGGATATAGCTGTAGGGCATCTTAATATAATTTAAACACAACTTCAGCACTCATGCTACATCTCCCCTTACACCTGGGCCAGTATTCCTGTGAGATGTTGATGGCAACTAAGTTTAGAGAAGTAATTTGGCAAAAAAATCCATTTAAAAAATGTCTTTTTGACCATATGACTTCTCAAATCACCTCATTGCTTTATCAGGTGACTGACAAGGGAAAGAGTAGAAACTCTGATTGTGGTAGTCCTGATCTTAAATCTGTTCAGGCAGCCAGCAAATTTCATCCTTAAATACATCTACTGTGGGTTGATACAAGTAAGAAACAAGACTTCTCTGGAGCTTTCCTGGTTTCCCAAGTGCAAACAGCCATGTGATTTTAGTATTTTCATTTGCAGAGAAAAAACAACTTGACTTGTTCTTTCCTGTTTAGTGTTTCTCTTTTTTGACACCTAGAATTCTAGCCCTGCATTGCAAATAGGTGATAATAAAACTGACACAATGTTAATCTGCTGTTTCCAAGTCTTAACACAGTGGAAGAAATCAGTGATCAGAGTCTAAATCAGTGGAAGAAATAATTTTTTTCTGGTATAATTTCTTTGTGCAGCTAAACACAGTGTATAGAAATGAGTTTCCAGATAATGAAGATGATAAAAATCATGGCTCTATAATATTTGTGGCTGCAAAAAGTTATTTTTCTACTACAAAAAGGAGGCTTTGTTTTTCTTAATTGTTTCAATCATTTCTGGGTAAATTTCTGTTACTCATTTTGGAGGGGATATGAATTCATAAATTGGTTGTGAAAATATTCAGTTTGAACTTTCAGTATACCATGAGGTTATAAATGCTTTTGCCTTTTCAATATGCCAGGAAATTTAAGACCCTTTGAGGGAAAATAGGAAGAAAAAAATCCCTTTTACTCTCTCCAGTTTACGACTTTCTTTATGAGGATGACAGATCTGAACATCATTATCTTTCTGTAGCATGATGACAGAAGGCTTTTTCAAGGAACTCCTCCAAAGCATGAGTGCCAGGAATACCAAGGGCTGGGAGTTCAGACTCTGCTCCTGATGGCTACAGAAAGGAGGATGGGTGGCACTCTGGTTCAGAAATTCTTGGTGGCTGTGAGAAAGGCAAGATGTCCTTGGTGGTGTATGTGCCTGTAGCTGTAGATGCTGCTGACAGTCCCAGGGGACTGAGGGAGGCTTCCCCTTAGCCAGCAAATCATTGTTTTGGTCTCTGTAAGCTGATGCATTTTGTTGCCCTTCTTTTTCTCTTGAAAAGCTTCTTTTGAGATTTTCCTGCCCTATTCATGCAGAAGGGAGAAACAGACAGCCCAGTTTGGTGAGGATGGACCATATGTATGTGTAACTTGAAGGCTGAGCCAATGCTGCAGACCAGACTCAGGTTCAAATGCAAATTAGGATAGGAAAGAATTCCCTATACAAGAAAATTCCATTTATCCCTGAAACTGCAAGGCTGTTTTAATGGTGCTAGGGGACCCTCACATGGATCAGTTTATCCAGAACATACCCTGTGCTGGTCCAGCTGCACTTTGACTGGTAAACATGGGCAATTTTTTAAACCTGTTGTTAGAGAGTTTGGATATTTTTTCAGAGATAAACAAAGTAAAAAACAACAACAACAACAAAAAAAAGCCAAAAACTTGTATTTAATAAAAGCCACTTGAAATTCTTCCATTGACACAAAATGATATAATTTTGATTATAAGATATACTTTTAACTTTTATTGAAAATTTATTTCCTATTTTAAACAAATAAATATTGCTTTGATGCCAAACATGCAAGAAAATGTTTTTAATTAAAATTTGCATTCACTCAGAAAATTGTAATGGTAATAACATTATACCTGTATTTATTTTTTTCCACCACTGAAACTGTTACCTAAGATAAATCCAAATTGTTCTGTAACTTGGGACCTCTGAAGCTCCATCTTTTACCCAGAAAATTCATTATTTTCTTCAATGCTCTGTACTTTTTTTAGAAAATTCATGGGGCACAGACATGAAACTGTAGAAAAGGAGGCTAGTCTCCACCCTGTTTCATCATTGTTCCCAGCAGAAATATTTGTGTAGGCATTTGTGGGAATGTAATTTCTATCCCAGTTGCTTTCCCTCATGATCTTGCCACAGGCTTCTTTTAATGGAGTGGTAAAACCAGGTTTTGTATCTGCAGTCTTTAAAATAACAAAACAAAAAAATAAAGTTCCACAATTGATTCATGATCAGTATAATACGTAAATAAATTAATTATTCTGATTAATCTTGTAAATTCATACCATTGTCTTATTGAGAGTTGTAGACTTTGTGTTTTGTTCTGTTCTGTTAAAATCTAAACCAAATAAAAATGAAAACTCTCCAATCCTTTTTGGTGCTCTTCTAGTTACAAAAAGGAATTGCATACTAGTTTTACTGTGGGATCTTGGACATTTTCTCACCCAGATTTGATTGGTATTCCTGACTAGAGCATGTGAAATAGAATCTATTGAAGTTGTGGCAAGGACTTTTTCAGAGTTCTTCACTGTTGACCTCTGCTCCTTTACTAATTTCAGCTGAAGCAAAAAGAAATTATGATAAGTGCTTCTGGAAATCTTTCCTTTCAGAGGAATCAGAAAGATAGTTTGGGACAGTAAAGTTTTCATAAAATTGCACTCATTATTTAAAAAAAAAAAAAATTGTCATCTGCAAATTCTATCCAACATGTGGTTTTTTGACTTCCCTGAACAGAAGGATGAATAACAACTTCAGGATTTCTCCCTGTGTATTTTATTCTTTGATCTTACAGTATTATTTTCTGGTGATATTTACTCTTTTTTCTTCTGGCTTCCTTTGGTAAATGAATATATGTGGATCTTCTAAAAATTGCTTTAGTGGAACTAGTAAAAAGGGAATTGCACAAACCCATTCTCTGCCCCAAAAAACAATCCCCTTGAAACAGCTAATAATTTTCATGTTTGTGGGCATCCTTACACTAAGACTCTTCTGAACTCCCACAGTTCTAGACTGTCTCAGTTTCTGACCTCCCAAGTAAAACTTTTAGTGGAAAAGGCAGTGTCAAAAGACTTCTCCTTGATCTCTCTGAAAGGCTCCTTCTTGTTTCAGTTTCAAGTTCCTCATCTGCAAATCTACTAATTACACAGCAGATAATTAGGTCCATATAAAAGCCGCAAAAAATCCCAGACTTAGAAATCACCTCAAAATAGAGGCTAGATCTCCTTGTGAATTGGCTAGTCTGACTAAAGGATTAAATTATGGAGTATTCAAGCATATTCCTCATTATTATCTAAAAAGAAAAATACATCATTCTAGATATTGTGTTTGGAGCAGTTCCATAGCAACAGAAAGAATTCCCTTTTCCCCCTCTTTTTTCTTTTCTTCTAAAATTGTAAGCACAGAATCTAAAATTTCCCAAACTGACTGAAAATAGCACTCAACAGAGGCTGCCTCAGTCTTCTGTAGACCATCCCCTGAGTATTTGTACAGGTTGATGAGAGCCTTCTCTTCTCCTCACTAAAGAGGCTCTGTTCTCTCAGCCTTTTCTCACAGGACAGATGCTCCAGATCATGTCTGTAGCCCTTTGTGAGACTCCCTCCAGTATCTCCATGTCTCTCTCATATTGAAAAGCCCAGAACTGAACATGGTGCTCCAGGTGTGGCCTCACCAGTGCTGAGCAGAGGGGCAGGGTCACTTCTCTATTGGCAGTTCTTTGTCTGATGCAGCTCTGGACATCACTCACCTTCTCTGGTGCAAGGGCCCATTGCTGGCACACCAGGAGCTCCAGCCCCTGTTCTGCCAAGCTGCTTCCCAGCTGGATTGCCCTGAGCACATGCAGGTGCTTGGAGTTGTTCCTCCCCAGGGGCAGGACTTTGTTGAATTTCATGAGGTTCCTGTCAGCCCAGTTCTTCATATATTGAGGCCAACTTTCTTTGCATGGCTAAAACAATAATTTTGGTGTTCCTGTGAAAAGTAAAACTCACCTAGTGCGGTATAAATGACAAAATTATTTTTGGTTTCTCTTGAAGCCTGTCTCTGAAAGAGGATCAGGTTCTTAGTCCGCAACCAAGTTTCTTTTTCATATATCAATTGTGAATATTTAAATTAAAAAGTAAATCTTGAGTTGATTTCCTGCTAATTCTATGTTATTTTCTATATTTATTGAAATTATGTACATAAACCAGCTTGCTAATGAAAATTGTTAATATTTTATTTCTAAAGTCTTTCTGCCTAATATATTCAATCTTCTGTCAATGTAAAACCTCATACAACCAAGAAATAAGGATTTAAAAGAATCTTTTTCTGGATAAATATTGTGTTTTTATTTAAATGAATTTATTCTAGATCACCATAAGGTCGTGTGTGTCACAACAAAGGTAAAACCCTATTTTGTTTAAAGATGGGTTGAATTTATCAGTGTTATGTGATAAATATCAAAATTCATGTATTTTATTTCCATGGCTCTATTAAATTATGCTACTTTCCTTAACATCCTCTTTTAGTAACAGCCATTTTGGGAATAGTGCAGACATTTGCAGAACTAATATGGGAATTAATTTTTCTGAAGGCCTTAGAAAAATTGTCTATTTCTAAACCTTTTATAGAATTGTTTGAAAATGTTCTTTCAATATTTTGTTCTGAAGTGATGTCTTAGACTTCTAAATTCACCTTTCCAATCATGATAAAAAAGTACTGAGTGGGCTCTTTAACCTTTACTTCTAAAATATACTAAATAGCTGATTATGGTTAAACATGAACAGAATTTATCACTGTTGGCGATCCTGAAGTGAAAATTTTGTAACACTGGAATCATTAACATGGCTGGGAAAAAAAAAGTGTAGTCATTAACCTTGCCAGTGGCCTAATAAATTCAATAAGTTTCTAAGTAATGTAAGGAAAAAGATGCAATGAAAATCTTTTCAGTGGTTAATAGCTTCTTCATTCTTCTGTCTTCTTTTGACTTAATTTGTGTTAGGTTTTCCCCTGAAACTTTTTCCCAGTCACTGCCAGGTGCTTCACTCCCTGTAAAAATCCCATCCCATGCACCCCAACATTCAGAACTACTCTGAAATATAGCAACACTGATATATTTACCCTCCCCCCCCTTTTTTTTCCTGAAATGGGTGTGATTTTCTTGAGGGTTTTTATTTTTGACTAAAACTTTCTGTCAGCATGATTATATTCCCAAGAATTTACATGTATGAATCTGTGTGTATAGTCCCTTAGCTATTAATATCTAATTTTTCAAATGTTAGAAAACTTAG